>CM036544.1:30422103-31017103 GCA_020745685.1 Tautogolabrus adspersus
GTACAAGCAGTAAACGTTCACACTACCTCCTGCAGAGAGTGAGCTTCAGGAGGAGGGGCTCAGTTTGAATGTTGTGTTTACAAACGGTCTGTGTGGCTCTTTTTGTGTCGTCTGTTTTCACTTTGAGTTCAAATCAAACGATATCGATTTCTGCGGCCATGAAACCAGAATTCTAAGGAAGCCAACGTCTGACGTCTGAATCTTTGGGTGTCTCACGATTCGATTCGATTTCAATTCTTGGGGTAACGATTCGATTCAGAATCGATTTTTGATTCAAAACGATTCTGGATTCAAAGTCTATTTATGAATTATTACTTCAGGATGTACTCAGGTCATCTGTGAGACTGGCTGCATTTCTTGTTGCTCTATTTGGCGTTCTACTGAGTTAAAGAGCAGGGAGTGACTGATTAGCTTTAAAAGAAAAACATTTTGGAAGTTATGAATTGATTTTAAACCTTAGAAAAGAAGAATCTCAATTTTTACATGAACATTTTTTTTTTTACCACCTCTATGAAAACACGTCGGCAACATCCGTTGAGCCTTTTCCCTCCTCTTCCTCACCTTCTCACTCTTCCTTTTCCTCTTTTTTTCGGTCTCCTCTGCCTCAGCGCTCTGTCTCCTCCTTTATACTCCTTTAATCCTCTTATTCTCCTCTTACTCCTCTCTCCATCTTTCACACCGCTTCCTCATCATTTTTCCTCCCTATCTCTGTGTTTTCCTCTCCCTCTTCCTCTGGCCTCCTAAATGTCCCTTCCTCCTCCTCTTCCTCCTCTCTGTTTCTTTTCTCCTCCTCAGGCTCTGTGACCTCCCTTGAGCTTTTCCCCCCTCGTCTTGCTTACCATCTAACTCCTCCTTTTCCCCTCCTCTCCTTCCCCTTCTTCTCCTCTTTCTCAGACTTTGTCTCCTCTTCATGCCAATCTGCTCCTCTTTCCATCGATCCTCCTGTACTAACCTCCTCCAGCTTTCTGTCCTGTCTTGTTCTTCATCCTACCAACCTCCTTCTTGTCTTCTCTGCTTCTTTCCCCTCCTCCTCTAACTACCTCCTCCTCTTCCTCTTTTCTTTGCTTCCTATTCATCTTTTCACGTCTCCCATACTCGCTCCTCCTCTTCCTCCTCTGTTTCTTTTCTCCTCCTCTACTTCCTCCTCAGGCTCTGTGTCCTCCCTTGACCTTTTCTTCGTGCTCACCCCCTGACCTCCTCCTCTCCTTCCCCTTCTCCTCTTCCTCTGTCTCCTCTTAACCCTCTTCATCCCAATCTGCTCCTCTTTCCAACGATCCGTCTGTTCTTAAGTTTGTCCACTTCTCCTCTTCCTGTTTTGTTCTTGTTCTTTTGGCATCTTCTCTTATTTCTCCTTCATCTTTCTTCATACTTCTCCACTACTTCACCTCCTCCTCCCTCCTTCATCTTCATCCTCACAACCTCGTCCTTGTCTTTTTTTCCTCTCCTCCTCCTCTTCAGCTTTTGCTCCTCCTACCTAAGTCCTCGTTCTGACTTACTTGCTCCTCCGCCTCTGTTTCTTTTCTCCCTCTCTTCCTCTTCCTCAGGCTCCCTTGGCCTTTTCCGCCATCTTCTTGCTCACCGCCTCCTTCTTGTCCCTCCTCTTCTCCTTCCCCTTCTTCTCCTCTTCCTCAGCCTCTTTCCATGGATCCTCCTGTACTTAAGTCGGTCCACTTCTACCCCTTTTCCCACTCCTCCACCTCCTACATTTCAATTTCTGCGTCCTCCTCCTCCTTCTTAATGTCCTGTCTTGTCCTTTTGGCCTTTGACATTTTCTCCTTCTCCTCCCTCCTTCACCTTCATCCTAACAGCCTCCTTCTTCTTTCCTCTCCTCTTACGACCTCCTACTCTTCATCTTTTGCTCCTCCTTTCCCTCTCTCCTGACTCCTCTTCCTTCCGTCTGCTTCTTCTTTTCTCCTCCTCTTCTTCAGCTTCTGTGTCCCCCTTTGACCTTTTTCCTCTTCCTCATCGTCTTCCTTTTCCTCATTCGCTCCTCCTTTCCTTCCCCTTCTCCTCCCCTTCCTCAGTCTCTTTCTCCTCCTCTTCCTCCACATCACTGACTCTGTCCTACATCACTCTACCTTCCCTGAGGATACACCCCCACTCTCTCTCTCTCTCTCTCTCTCACTCTCTCTTCCTCTCTTTCTCTCGTTCAACCCTCCTCGTTTCCGATGAGTCATGTGACCAACCTCGCTCGCTCCCACCCCCTCTCCCTGGAGACCAATCACACCCCCACAGAGGAAAGCTCACCACACACACATACAAACACTTCCTCTCTGTACACACAGTGGTACTCGCTCGCCTGGGCTCTCATCATCATCACAGCTCTGTCAGTGTGGAGAGAGAGAGACAGTGAACGCAACAGGGAGAGAGGAGGAGAAGGAGAGAACGAGGTAGAGAGGAGTCGAGGTGAACAGCTGAGAGGAGGTCAAGAGGGAGAGGAATATATTCTACCAGTAGAAGAAGGAGGAGGAGGAGGAGGGGTCAGTGGAGAGGAGGAGGAGGGGGGAGGTTCTCCCTGAATGAAGGAAGAGCTCTGGGAGTCGTTTCCTCCCCGCCGCGATGGAGCGACGCGAGGAATGAGGGCGGATGGTGAGAGCAGGGAGCAGCAGCAGCAGCAGTGGAGGAGGAGGTGGGGAGGATGGTGCTGGAGGCGAAGACGGAGGTGCAGGGGGATCCACGGCCGGAGAAGCCGTGCGGTGCGGGAGAAGCCGACAGCGCTCCCAGAGGAGGAGGCGGCTGTCGGCCAACTGCCCCGGCGCCGACAAGATGTCCCCCGGCGGCTCGAAGAAGCTGGATTGTTTCTCACCCATGCTGTGCCACTGCAAGGTGGCCTGTACCAACAGCACAATCTCCCTCATGTTCGGCTGCAAGGTGGGTGGAAACATCTGGAGCCGGGCGAGGGGAGGCGGCTGTGCCGTGTGTGTGTGTGTGTGGGGGGGGGGGGGGGTCACAGAGAGGGCAGCGTTTGTTTATAAAAGTGTTCAAAAGAAATCTAAGGAGAGTGTTGGTGGAAGAAGGTGAAAGACTGAACTTCATCAGAATAGGGCACAAACTTATTTTAATCATCCATCGATCCTAAAAATTGTTCGTCAATGAGTGAAAAATGACACCATGCAGAAACTGTAATTCGTGCTAAGTAACCCCAGGGGTTACACTCAGGACCGGTTGACATGTTTGAAAGAGTCCATCGTGGGTGGCGTTTGGGTGTTTTGGAGCTTCAAGTCCCGTGCGAAAGGACGAGAAGTCACTCTGGAAGTTTCTTAGTTGAACCGTGGCCATAATATTTTCCTCTAGCAAACTTTACAGAAGCTTAATTTTAAGCTTTGTGGGACGGTGGTTGAGGGACGACACGGTCCGATGGTGGAGGCTGGGCGTCGGGCGGTGGTTGAGGGACGAAACTCTCCGATGGTAGTGGCTGGGCATCAGGGATGTCTGGTGGTAGTAGTGCCAGATCACCTCGCTGCTCCGTCTACTCGAGAGCCTGGCTTCTGCTGCCGGGACAAGGCATACTGGGCTTCTGGCACGGAAGGGGGGATACTTCAATACTCTTTCTTAACCAGCAGAGGTCACTATCTGCTTTTGGTGTCACTTGTGCAACGTCAGCAGCTGATGTAGCTGGAGATAAAACGCCTATAGAGATGTCATGAGGTACCTTTAATAATCATACCATGAGGTTACCGTGAATGAGATGCCTCAAAACAAACAATCCGTCTTCAAACTGTTTTTTGCACTGGCAGCACTCACAACCTTCATTTCAGAGCGCTTTTCACCGGCGTTTATTGTTGCTAGGTTACGAAAGTTAACCTCCACCTCCCTCAGTAATCATCCTACACTCGGTTCTAATAGCTGTGTGCTGAATATATTTGAAAACGATGTCAAGGAGTTGTGTCCTGGCATCAGCAGCAGCTCTAGACCTGAAATTGTTCTGTTGAAAAGACGAGTCAGATACATTTTTCCCCCTCTACCATTGTTGTTGACTAAGCTAGCATCAGAAGCCCCGCCCCTTCTTGGTTGAGACTGGTCGGTGAGGGGGAAGTGACATTGACGAGTGTGGCGCTTAAACTGTTTTCAATTTAAAGCGTCATGAGCTCAGCAATAAGAGCTGATTCTGAGGGCGTTTTTGCGCTCCGGGCATGAGCGCTTAAAACGCTGAACTGGATTGCAACTGCACAGGGACGGCTGTGGCTGTGGTAGTCAGTCTTCTCTAAAAACAGACGCTCTAAAGTGATGTAAAGCAGCCGTTAGAGGACACTTTGAATGAGTCAGATATTGAACGGGTATCTGAAAACAGACTCTACTTAAACGGGTGCTTAAGGGTACCTTGACACAGAAGCTAAACAGCTTCTGACGGTGATATGAGACCTTGATGTCATTTTCTGTAAATCAAAAACTAATGACGCAACACGAAATCTGAACACAGCCTTTAGGTGAATCTAAAAAGTCTTCCTGACATAGCAGACGTTTGTTTTCCAAAGGTCCTAAAAAACAAGATCCAACTCCTTTCAATTGCACCCTGAATGTCGGGTTTGTTCGTCTTAGAAAGCGACTTAATGTATTCGTTGTACAAAGCCTCATTTCTCCCAAACACGGCGTGGAAATATGGTGAGTGCAGGTGGTTAAGATTTGTTTCTTCACATTTTGAATACCTGAAACTCTGAACTCAATCAGAAACATTTAATCTAAATCACTGCGATGCCATGATTTATCTGAGGAGGATCTGAGAAACGTGACAACAAGAAATCCAAAGAATACATTTTCTTGGATTAAAATCAAATGTGTGGGTGAGACTGAAGAAATCACATCAGAGAGAAGAGAAACTAAACCAACGTCCAATCAGAAAATCTAAACCAGGTTCTGCTGTTGTCGTCCCCTCTGCTGTGCGCCTGTCAGACAACAGCTGAGGGGGGGAAACCCTGTTAACTCGTTGTCAGCGAGCGGCTGTGTTTACTGTTTGACCTGACGCCACACGATAGGCCGACAGAGCCGCTCATCCTCTCCGCTTCACTGCACCGGCCAATCTGAAGCCGGGACGGCAGCAGCGCTGAGGCGTGATTGGCCGGTGGGGAGTGTCGTTGGCAGGCTGGCAGGCACGTGCATGTGTGGTGAACATGTGCTCTGCAGGGAAACACCACGCACACATCAGATGTGCTGATGGAGGCGGGGACACAGCCGGGCTCAGCATGCAGGAAGAACTGTAGTCACATATACACAGATTGCCTCCATGCATCACCTCTCACATCATATTTAAAGGCTTATACAAGAATACAGAAAGATTCCAGAGAAATTATAGAATCAGCCACTGCAGGCAGCTTGTACCACACAGTGGAGACATGAACATTCAGTGCACACGCTCGTCCACACAAACATTTTTTACACGTGCACACGTTATGGCAGTATTTGTAGATGTTTTAGTATGTTGAGCATAAAGGCCTACTAATGTACAGGTTTGACTTTTAGAGTGACATATGTCAGCCGGCGTTCAGTCTCTCCTCTCTCGCAGTGGCGCCAAGCGGCGACCACCGGTCTTGAAAAATGAAGCCAATGCGGAAGTGCAAAGTCCTGCAGCTCGTCGAGTGTCCGCTTGTGGCTGGTTACAGGAACACCGGATGTGACATACACATGACTGGCAAAAAAGCTGTATTTACAGCAGAAATAAACATGTTTACAGCGTGGTACAAAAAATGAAATAGGTCTGGGCGTTGGGGGAGGAGTCAGAGCCTCATGTGGAGCTCTGACCCCCTCAGATTCCAGCTGCAGTGATCCGGATGTGATGGTGTCCGTCGTTAATCTGAAGTATTAGGAGGACTCTCGTAAATCTTACACTGGAGGTTGGATGTGATGTAATGTACCGCTCTGCTGTCACTCCTGCTCTGACAGTTTGATCTTAATTAAGCCACATTGATTAGCTGACATCGACTGCCTTCACCACCGCACACTCAATAGAATGTGCCGGAAGTTATCAATCGTGGAGCAGAGGAAGTGTTTAGTGAGCTGATGTCCACTTTAAAACATTCAGATCAAATTATTGCAGGGACGGTTTTCATTTGAGAAGCGCCCGACCAGATCAGGGCCGAGCTCCTCTGCGCTGCCTTTAAACATTCATCTTCAGAACGACACACCAGACAGCGTTCACTGCACTTAGTAAACTATTCCAACACTTGTTTTCCACATGCACAGGGACCCTCTATCGTGCTGTGACACTCTGACCCTGGATGTGCATCTCACATCTCTACACAAGAGGAGGGAATCATTAAGTAACACGTTTACATCGTGAGATTTTAGAATATCAGCTAAGAAATGAAGAGTTTGATCCTCTTCCTTAGACCTCGCTTCTCATCGTCTCTCTCGTGCTTCTCCTCATCACATCCCTGAATCATCCAGAAACTCTCCTCCTCCTCCTCCTCCTGCTGAACATCCTGCTACATCCGCTCCGTGCTGATGCTCCTATTTATAGCAGCTTTTTGGCAGGCAGGAGTCCGCTCTGTGCCTCCTCCTCCTCCTCCTCTTTGTTTCTCAGAGAGACGAAGAGGAGGAGGAGGAGGCTCTCTTTAGGCAGACCGTGTCATCACTGGAAACCTCCCCGCTGCCTCCTACATCCACATTTACATTTGTGCGGCTCTCGCCCTCAGTGAGTGGGCCCGATGTCTCGCTCAAGGACACTCTGTCGTGCCGCGGGGAGTTGATCCTGCGATGTGTTCCCAGCGTCCTCTCTGCAGCTTCACACCTCTTTAAATCTTTTTAAACAATCCAGAATAATCCGCAGGTGTCAGAGAGCAGCTTGTTTATCTCTGTACCTGCGGGCGCTGTTGTCAGGTGCCACAGTTTGATCCTGCGTGGGCTCACACGGTGCAGCGGTGCGACCTGTGAATGGACCGTTTCACGCACTTCCTGCTTTGTGTTCGCGGTTTGTTTTTCCCTCCGAGTGTCGTGACGGCTCGGCTCGCCTGCAGCCTCCTGATGCTTCTCCATCTGCCGCTCTGTTGGTCATGCAACATTTAGACGGAGCTGTTGTGTAGCAGACACTGAACAGTTAAATTACCTGAAGACGCGAGCAGACGCTTTTTATTTATTAATCTGGGTGATGAAGATATCCTGAACGTGATTAAGTAACTCTCTTAAAGAAATATTCTGTAATATTCTTCAGCGGACAGCAGTAAAAGGATCTGTAACAGCTGCATATGTGCCTCAAAATGTTTGATATTTCAATACTGTTTGATACCACGTGCTTTCAAACGACACCATCTCTTATTGGTGGTATTAAAAAGTACCAAAACTACGTGTGATTCATAAGACAGGAGCGTGGGAGAGGCTTCAATGTGTCATGAATCAGAACAGACTGCACAGTGTTGTTAAACTGTGTACAGGTTTGACCCTTAGTGACCCGACACACCTGCACGAAGTGAGGACTTAAAAGAAGGCCCTGTGCTCTTGTCCGCTCGCAGATTCAGCCTGACAGCACGCAGGACAAAGAGACTTAAAGATACAGTCCCTGCTGTCGTTGACTTTTTAGACGACTGATTGTGTTTGCTTTTAACATTTTTTGGGGGGGAGGGGAGGACAGCTGAAGAGTGACAGGAAATGTTGGGAGGAGAGAGAGAGGGGGGGGGATGACATGCTGGATTCAAACCCACGACTGCTGCAATTAGCCTCTGTACATGGGACGGGCGTCATAATTGTAGGCTATCTGGACGTCTCTAATCATGTTTATTTTTACCCTGTCGTATTTATTGTTCACTGGACTTTGACTTCTTAGTGTCTTCTGATGTTGTATGTTGATTGGTGGTTGGATGAATGTTTTACTGCCTCTCACGGGGAAAATAAAGAGAAGTCCTGCGAACACAAACATGTCTTTGTGCAGTTTAGACAGTGCCGGAGTTTGTCTGTGATTTTTAACAATTAGGAACAAGAAATGACCCACCATCAGGTGACAATGGTCTATATTTTAGAGATGCACTGATCAGGAAAATCTGGGCCAATGCTGATGTTTGAAATAACAATTGGCAAATAAGATACCAACATTTGTTTCATGACTTCTTTTGGTGTCAGACTCCCACAATGCCGACGTTCCCTCTCATGTTTGACGATGAAAACGAGTCAGAGTTTGTTCAACAGGTGACTTCATCTGCCCGATACAACACCTCCTCTCTGAATCAGCAGTCAGGCGTTCTAGATGTCATTAGATTGATTTGGCACAACAGACAAGGCAGCCAACTGCGTGAGGCCCCTGACCAGTAGGGGGCCCCCTGAGGGCTCACAAACTTAAATCAAAGCAGTGGCCTGAAATGTGCAAATTTTGCGATGACAATAAGAAACCTCCCTAAGGGGCCCCCCATCTGACAGCACTCACTCTTGTTGCCCTGCTGAGCGTTGCAGCATGATCGCTGTGAAACTAAAGTTTGTCCATCAAAGTTAACAAAGAAACATGAAGAGGAACGATCGTCTACAGGAGAGAAACAGGAAAAATGAGGAAGAGGATTATCAATCTTGTATAGCGCCAATTCATGTCATTATCTCAAGACGCTTTACAAAGAGCAGGTAAAACACCTTACTTACGTATTACAAAGACCCGTCATGAGCACTTTCGCAAAGCAGCAAAAGTTACAATGGTAAGAAAAACTTCCTTTTAGGAGGCAGAAATCTTCGGCCAGATCCCCGGCTCATGACGAAACAGCCTTCACAGCCTAGACTGCGCCGGGCTTTGAAAGGGATAGGGGGAGATAAGATGCAGGAAGACGGATGGGGGGGGGGGTGATTAAGCGTGGGGACTCTCTCAGACATGATGGTGATGAACGCTGGTCAGAGGCCCCACAGACTCTAGAATCGCCACATTTTTTACCGATGTGCCGTTGTCTGTCAACAGGGTCGATATCGATGTTGGAGCGATGCATCTGTGCGTCCCGACTTTCTTTGTTCCCATGGTATTGAAACATGTTATTGATATCGTTTGATTTGTTTCATATTGAAGGTGCAGATCTTCAGTCATTCTTTAACCTAAAGCAGCCGCGAGACAAAGACACGGAGTCTAAATTGCAGCAATATGATGGCAACATTTCGGTACCAGAACAGACTACCGAAACGTTCTGTGCAGTCCAGACAGTGTTCCTGCAACTTTTCTTCAATTGAAAACAAGAAATGACCAAATAGTTGCTGCCTAGGAAAACAGGTACTGATAACATAATGTTTGACTTTTTACTAGAATGGTTTCAAAGTTTATAATTCTGAGACAACAAAAACCCGTTTTATAAACGTGTCATCAGAGTGATTTTATTGTGTGGAAGATGAAGTTCTTCAGTCTGCAAACACAGACGAGCACAGAAACACTCGAGTTACAGCAGTCTGCCGGGTTTTTAATCCAAGACAAAGAAGCAGACTCTTGAGAGAAATCCAAAGAACCAACAGGGTGTTCATATCTGTGAAAGCTGCTGCTGCTGCTTCTTCAGTCGATGCAAAGAGAAAAGCTGCATTTAATCCACTCTCTGTCCGTCCATCCATCCAGTCCGACCATCGAGTCCATCCGTCTGTCCGTCCATCCATCCAGTCCGACCATCGAGTCCATCCATCTGTCCGTTCGTCCATCCAGTCCCATCCCAGCTCCTCACTCCTCATGTCTGACTCCATAAACATGTCCTTAAGAGAGTCATACTGGGAGTGTTCCTCCCTCACTGGGTGTAATCTCATTTTAATCTGTGGCCTCTGCTCTTGACATGAACGTAATCCGCCCAGTAATTAAATCAGTAATTAAAGCAGGAGTGTCATGGTGGATACTTGACTGCACACACAGCTCAGGCTTCAAACCAGCCGAGACGAGTAACCGGATCTTCTGCAGGAAAGTTGTCAACATTTTCAACCTTTCTTTGACACGTGTTTTAAAACATTACATCCTCTGGGTTTTTAAAGAGTTACAGTCTCTAAAAGTACCTGAACAAGTTGACGAGAGAGTTCCTACTCTGAAGCAGGAGTTATAAAGGTTCCTCTAAATTCTAAGATGATGAAGCACATCTGGCAAAGTGACGAATGGGATGAAGACCAGCCTTTGGGCTAACTCGGGTACATTCACATCTGTCTGAATGTTGAGTGATGCACAATGTCCCTCTGCAAATCAATAAATGAAAACGTGTTGATAACACGTGGAGCATGTAGGTACATCTAACACTTTAAAGCTGTGATGATTCACACATCGACACAAACAGCGTTTCAGGTGTGAGATGTAAGAAGAGAAAATCCTTTACATACAGCTCTCAGGTTGATAAATCTACAGAAACATTAACACTGTCCAGTGTTTCCTAAAATATCTCCTGTAGTGTGAGCGGTAGGAACTCGGAGACTCTGACTGTGGGCTGATGTCTTTAACACAACGCAGAGAAAAGTGTGAGAGATGAGCGGCTGCAGACAAAAGAAGTGAGAGAGAAAGCCTGAAGAGAAACACGATGAAGGAAAGTGGAGAGAAGTAAAAAAAAATGTCTGACAGTTTCCCCGAGACGACAGGAAACACAAACGGTCACAAACCCCCCCGAAACTCTCTCCTTCAAACAACCCGTTTCATCTCTTTAGAGACGGATCATTTATGGCTCGATCGATCCTGTCAGGGCGGCAGAGCGAGCAGAAATGTGATCACGTATTGATTATTGGGAAAAATCAACAAAATGACAGTTTGAGGGAAACCCCAATGATGGAAGAAGCGCCGCTTCCAAACTCCTGCTCCCCCGCCTTCATCTCCCTCCACTTCTTCTTCTTCGGTTTCTTTGAAGACATTTTCTGACTGAAGCTTCAGGCTGAGGTCAAGTATCGACTGATTTCCCACAATTCAGCAGGAGTACAGTGACCCTGCTGCGGAGGGTCAGAGCCCGACTCGTTGGTATTTTTGTCTTCAGATGTTTTCAGGTGATGCTTTGTGCTGCTGAAGGATGAGTGCAGGTGGCACGTGCAGGCTCGTTGTCAGAGCGATCAGGTTTGATTGATTTTGACTTAATTTAGACAGAAATAAGAAGTTAAAGAAGCAGTATGTAACTCTGACACCTGGTGTTTAAAATGGGTACTGCAGTCTACATTCAAAACATTGGAGAGCGCTGTCTCCCCCCTCCTCTCAGGTTGCCATGTCGCAGACAGGTTGAACCCATGTTGAGGCAAATCCCAGAATACTTTAACAGTTGATTATACTTTAATTGAAAAAGCTCTGATTCCTTCCGTGTTTTTCACATCGTGGAAATCATAGGGCCCTAAAATAACACATTAAAACCTTGAGTACTTGGGAGTCATGAGGCTCTAGTCCAAGTGAAGTCACGAGTCATCGGTGTTAAAGTCCAAGTTGAGTCCAAGGTCATCAAATCTGTGACTCGAGTCCACACCTCTGTTTTGTACCCTCATAAGCGATTAGTGGAGATCAGGTGTCACACAGCTGTAACAACCCTTAGCAGCACATGAAACATGTTTATTATCTTTGATTAAGTTAAACAGAATGACGATGCTAACAGCTGTCTCCTGCAGCAGGTCTGCTGTGATAGATTATGGTTTAGTGAACAGAGACTCTGAGGACGTGAAAGTGTCCGTCACTGCGTCTCGTTTTGTAACACTCGACTCACTCACCTGTCACATGCACGTCTCTCCTCTGAAAGAGACAACAGATGAGTAAGACTCTGACTCGTCACACCGAGACACCAGCGTCTCTTCATTTGACTTTAGTGCAGCTGAGGCTTTTATTTTGGTAGTTTTCTCTATGATTTGAATCCATTTTAATAAAGCTGCAACGTGGGAGGAGTCGCTGGTGGAAGCGCTCTCTTTAGTGTCGTGTTGCACATCAGAGTAAAGACGATAACGTTTTAATTTCAATGTTTTCAGGAAAATCTCCTGCGCCTGTCAGTCCGTGTTCAGGGCAGTAAAACCCACCAGCAGATGCTCCAGAGTTTGACCGTCTTCTCCTGTTTTGTGTTTGCAGAAGTACAGGCACCACGATGAGGACTCGTCACCGCAGGAACAGAGCTCACCTCAGCTGACGGAGGAGGCCGGGGGGGGCGGAGCTCGTCCAGGTAGCAGAGAAGAACCTGTCCCAGATTGAGAATGTGCACGGATACGTCACCCATGCTCACATCTCACCCATGAAGGTAAGAGACGCCATCGCCTTCTTTTTTCTTCCTGTCTCTATCATCTGTTTGTTCATGACAAACTTTACTGACAAGGACGGACTTTAAAGCTGCTTCAGTCTGCCCTGGTTCTGACACACACACACTGACACACACACACACACACACACACAGATACTGGAATGAGGATGAGGCTCTTTACTCGACTGTGTGTCCTTCATGTGGTTCACTAAACACTGAAGCTGCTCCAAGGCTCACACCTGTACCTGCTCATCATACCTGTCTGCTGTCATTAAACCATCACACACACACATTTACACACTGACTGTCAAATGCCTCCAGTCAGAAAGTCTCTGCAGGTGTACTCCAGCTCACTGAGTGAACTGGGAGCAGCCTGATGCTGGTTAATGTTCATCCCTCCAATGTGTTTCATGTCAGTAAAATGGCGATCTTTAACACGTCAGCGTTTTAGGTTAACAGCCTTATTAGACGGTAACAACAAGGTAAACCTGTTAAGCTTGATTTGTACGTCTGCGTCAAATCTACACCGTAATGACTTACGCCTTTGTGAGCATTCCACACGTGTGCGTTTGAGTGTCTGCGTAGCTTTGCAGTACACTGTTGACGAACGCTAGTCGGCAGTGCGACTTTTCTATGCTGGTTTTATCGCCAGTTTCTAGGGCAGCCACAATCTCTGTTGTTTGTGTACAGGGAACTATGGCGACTGAAACCAAGCGCGTTATGTCGGAGTTGGAGGTGATCAATATTGAGCAGCAGTTGATTAAACTGAAGTGGCGGCGATACTGGAAAAGTTAGAATAAAATACAGGAAATACGATCCTACCTAGCGGACCAATCACAGGGCTTGCTGTCTGTGTCGATGAGGCTCGTGTCCACCTAGCTTTACCCTGTTCTAATCCATATAGCGCCCTCTGCTGGTGACAGAGAACTGCTAGGGTAACACAATGAAACTCTAATGAAATGATATTTGACTGGTGAAAAAAATCAAGTAAGATTGGCGCATAGCTGCGATTAAAATGAGCCGATACCGATAGTCACAAGATGCGCTAATATCGGACGATATAATTGGCCAGCCTAATTAATCGGTCGGGCTCTGGTATCACTGTTGTTCTATTTTAAGTAGAATCACATCGGAGCTTTAAATTCTTGTATCCTGACAACCCTACGCTACAACACCTTGAGCAGCCTGGTGTGTCGTCAGGTGGTATCGCATCAGAACAGAACCAGAACTTCCTTGAAGCTGGAGAATTTGGCTTCATGATACCCGGGTCTCGTGACTCTGCTTCGTGTTCACGCCGTCCTCCATGCTGCTGTTGTGTTTGTGTCTGTAGCTGCTCAGTTCAGACCGTCACATGTTCCAGCTGTTCATGTTTCCGTGGTTTGACGTCTCTGAGATCGATTGATTCTGTCTGTGCTGAACGTCTGGCGAACAGGAGTGATGGTTAACTCATCAGAGAGGCTTCAAAGGAAGCACTTGCCAGTTGCATTATGGGAGATGTAGGACCCTGTGTTTTTGAGTTTTACTGAAAAGTTTTCTAGAGCTTGAAAATGCACTTCTTTCTGTATGTTTGCCAAATTTAAACATTTAAACTTAAAGTAAGAATGTGTGTTTAAGAGAATCCCCCTGAGAATCTCTGACATTAAAATAATGGTTTTGCCTGATGTGAGCGTGAATTAAAAGTAATTAAAAACAGTAAATGCATTTATTGTTAACTTGCTAGTTTCCAGCTGGGCAGATAAAGGAAACACAGAAATCAAACCTGTCGAGTACAGCAGCTGTTTTGAGTTAACCGGACTCTCAGAGGATCTGAGATCTGATGTTTGTGTGGGCTGATGTGGTCAGGCTGCACTCAGCTGGAGCTCTACCGCCACCGTGTGGTTTGGAGACGTAAGTGACGCCTCAGGAGAAGCTTCACAGAGTCTGTTGGTATTGTCAATATGATGATTCACAGCATACTAGGTTGTTAATATTAAACTTGTATTATTATATTACACTATAATAGATCATCTTTAAGAGACCGTAATACTTGAAAAAACATTTCCCTGCAGTGTTTGTCTGGTAAGAATGTGTTGTTAGAAGCTTCAAAAGGTGTGTGAATACTGTCAGACCTCCACTAGATGTTTAATTACATCATTTAAAGGAGCAGTATGTAACTCTGACATCTAGTGTTTAAAATGGGTACTGCAGTCCAAATTCAAAACATAGTAGAGAGCTATCTCCCCCCCCCCCCCCCCCCCCTCCTCTCTATTGGATGTTCACGCAGGTCACCATGTGGTGGACACTGAAGCTTCAGTGTTTATCCAGCTCTGCATCGGTCTGTAAACCTTTCTGTGTTCTAACCTCTCTCCATTTTTCAAAAGCATCTCCAATATTGATCCTAGTTTGAGCACGTTTCTGCTCGTGGAGCTTATTAGAAACATGCAGAGGCTTTTTAGGTCGGGTACAATCACTTCTATCTGAACCAGTTCTCTTGCCCGCTTCCATCGCTGCAACACCTGTTGGTTTGACCTGATAACTGCTCTCATATCTGGCAAACCGAGGGGCGTCCAAAACGGCCGTGTGGGGGTGCCTTAAAACCGCCTACCTTCTCTGGTCCAAACAAATCCAGACCATTCAGGACACAAAAATGATTCAAAAATGGTATATTTTGTGACCTGGCTCACACTATGATTGGTCTCCATGTTGTGTTTTATCGACTTGGTAACTTGCTGCAGTTGTTGTTGTGTTACCTGTGTCACCTGTGCTGCTTCTTATATTCAGCAGATGTGTCAGACGTCTCAGGTCGTGTTCTCGTTTTGTCTGTCGGCTTCCTGCTTCTCCTCCTGGAGCTCATTTTCATTTGTGTGTCTGTGCGGCGTTGAAAACATGGTGTTGTGGACGTTTTAGAGTTTTTATGACTGTTGTTCGACCGTGCTTCTAAAAGGACAACAAACACAAAAGAAACTCTGTTAGTTGTCACGTTTTTCTCATCTGATCCTTGCCGTCTGCTGTAGTTGTGACTCGCCCCTTTCCTTCCTCACCCTCTTTCTGATTCTTTGTCTCTCAGGATGAACTGTCTTATCTCTGCTGCTTTGCCTTTGCTGTATTTTGACCTTTGCGAGCCTCCGTCTTCCCTTCCTCTATTCCGTAGGTAGCATCTCTGGAGTGCATCTATGACGGACAGCACCTCCCGGAGCTCCCCTCCCCCACGCCCTCCACCCTCTACCCCCACGGAGAAGACAGCCCCCTCCCTTCCTGCTCCTCCAACCCCTACCCCCCAATCCAGGTAAACAAACCCTTACCACCACCCCATCCTACCTGTTGTCACAGTAACCCAAACTTCACTATCACCTCACTTCTGCTGTTCACACCTCACACGATGTACATCTTCATTTTGAGACTCTAACCCTCATAGGTTGTTTTATGTGATGTCGGGTCTTGAAGGCTTCAACGAGGCTCAAAGGACAACAAAGAAATACTTTGTGATGGGCAGATGGATGTTAGCTCTTACGTGGTTAGCCTAGCATATTGGAATTGAGAACACGCTGCTGTAGATTGACTCGATCCAAAGTTTGAAAGTTGTGTTTCTTTAAATCTCTATTTACAGATACAATATAGAATCTGTACACAGAGGACCGTACTTTGGTATGTGAAGTGTTGTTGTTTCCATTTGGAGTCCGAATCGTATTGATCATTCATGTATCAGCAGTGTATGCAGGAAAAACTGTTTGTTTGATAAATGGTAAATGGACTTGAGCTTGTTAAGTTCTTTTCTAGTCTTCTGACGACTCAAAGCGCTTTTACACCGCAGGTCACACCTACACATTCACACACTGATGGTAGAGGCTGCTGAGTAAAGAGTCCATCAGTATTAACTCATCCATTCATACACATTCACTCACTGATGGTAGAGGCTGCTGAGTAAAGAGTCCATCAGTATTAACTCATCCATTCATACACATTCACACACTGATGGTAGAGGCTGCTGAGTAAAGAGTCCATCAGTATTAACTCATCCATTCATACACATTCACACACTGATGGTAGAGGCTGCTGAGTAAAGAGTCCATCAGTATTAACTCATCCATTCATACACATTCATACGCCGCCGCCGCCGAAGCAGCAGGTGCAACTTGAGGTTAAGTGTCTGTTAATCAATAGATGTCAGAGATGCATTTTTCAAAGGAGTGGTCTCAGGTTTTTCGGATTAACATCTATATAGAATCGGATGTCATCTGCATAGCGATGAACATTGTGCAAACATAAAGGTCAAAAGGTGTTGGGCCCAGGACAGAGCCTTGTGGCACTCCTTATGAGATGTTTTGTATTGCTTTCTTGAACATGTTTAGATTTCACGATTTATTTGAATGCTTTAGAAATGATCAATCCGACCTCCGTTCTACAAATCTCTTCTTCTCCCTCTTAAAGGTACAGTATGTAGAATCGCATGCTAATGCTTACGTTCAAATATCTAACTTCAATTAAAAATTGACTAAACCCATGTTATATATATGTTTTAGTTGAGTACTTACATCACCTCAAATATTTCCAAAAGTTATCAAAGCCAGAGAAATCCGTAATTTTAGAGTTGTAACGGGACGTGTCTTGTAGGCGGCCGCCATGATGAGCCGCCATGATAGACAGGAAATGTTGATCGTTGTCAAGGAAACACCGGATGTTACATCAAACACCGCTGCATTAGCTAGCGCTAGCTGCTACTGAAAGCTGCCGTTCTGTTGCTGTATGTGCTGTTGTGATATAAAACGTCATGTAAATTATACTTGGATACATCGTCAGTACACATATTGTCTTTCTCAGGTCGGTTTCGCCCGTTCGTATTGATTCAACACAGTGTTTGTTTGTTTGTGGTTTAATTGGTAGTTGTCACATCCGACTCTTTGATCCCAGAACTGGGCCGTCACACCTTCAGTTCACCTGTACCATCACCTGCTCTGCATAGCTGTGAGTATTCTGTTCACAGTGACACTGATTGGTGGAGAACTCTCCAAATCCTACCCCTCATTGTTTCCTCCACGTTTGATCTGCTACAGCCACACGTCCCCGTCCTCTGACGTCAGCCAGCACTTATCTCCAACACCTCCGCCGCGATAACGCAGTGAATGAATCGTCACATCCCACAAAGACACTGAAGGCTGGGAGGACGTACTTCACACTCCTTTTTTTTATCATTCCTTTCATTTCTTCATCTCTCTTCCTCGGCCTCTCGCTCGCGCTCCTCAGCAGCACCATGGCAACACAGGAGATGAATGCCGACAAAGAAAATCCTGACGGCAGGAAAATGGAGGAGGTGGTGGTGGAGGAGGGGGTTGAACCTGCGGAGAAGGACAAGGGCAGATTTAGTGAGGCTTTCTGTAACAGGGTCTGATTGTAAAATGCAAAACAGCCGGCCTCCAATAAGATTTACAGCAGCTCTGGTGTATATTTATCACCAGGACAAAAGGACTCAGAGGCCATGAAATGACTTGTCACTAATGCTTCCTCTCCATCGTCTCATCTCTGCTACACTTCATTCCCAGCTGCAGCAAAGGATGCTGGGAACACAGGCCAGCTCTATTTATAGCTTCCAGTCAGTCCTGGAATTTCAGGGAAATCATGAAATTTCAGCGGTACATTTCCAGGCAGAGGAAGTTTGTAACATCAGGAAAACTTGTGAAGAACAGAATGTCACTTTTAAACAGTTTTCAGACTGATGAGACAACATTGAAATTATTGTCTCAAATGCTGAGAAGTCTCTTTGAATCATAAACTATGAGACAGTGCAACCATCAAAGTATTTCCCTTTGGGTGAGAAAACCCTCATCTTAAATCCTCTTATTTGTTAAAGAGTATTTTAAAGAAGGTTTATACCCTCACAAATCGCACATGTCTGTATCTTATACAAACAAAGACATCAAACTTCCTCACATCTGACATGTAGCTGCAGGAGCTGGGGAACAGAGATGAACATCAACGCCTTGCTGTAGGTTTAGGACCTTACAGTTCATCAATAGATGTCAGAGATGCAGTTTTGATTAAATAGTGTAGGTGTTTAGGATGAACATATATAGATTCAGGAGTCATCTGCATAGTGATGAACATCAACAATGTATGTGTTAAGGATTAACATCTATATAGATTCACCTTCTCACATGTTTGTGGCCACATGGTACAAACATAAATGTCAAAAGGTATTGGACCCAGGACAGAGCCTTGTGGCACTCCAAATGAGAAGTTCAGATGTGGTAATGAGAGGCTGTAGCCTTTTTCTTTTGGCAATGCATAGTTGCCCTTCACTTTCCTGACCGCCCTTTGTTTTTTATGAGCTCAGACTGTTATACCACTACTGAAAACAACAAAAAGTTAGAATATTTAAACTTTTTAAAGCGATGCCCTCTGCTCTAATTTAGTGTTATCATCTTTCTGTTGTACAAAACTTCCAACACGCCAGATCTTTAGTCGTATTTTGAAGTCAAGGCTGTTGGGAGAGAGAGAGATGGAGAGCAATGACTTAACTGTACAAGTACATTGGCAACATATTTGTGAAATTCAGACAGTGTGCAGAAGTTTGCCTGCATCTTTTGGAATTAAAAACAATAAATTACCAATACTGGGTGCCCAGGACTTCAATTTTTGTTGCTGTGGTGTCCAAACAGGTATCAACATTCTGGTTTCTTGACAACCTTAGTTGTCCGTCTCTCTGAATCCATAAGAAAACAGACATATTTTTCACCTTGAGCCAATTAGACGGAGTAACGGAGCTGCCTTTACAAACAGTGAGGGTCTAAATGAACTCCCTCACAACATTGAACCAGCTGTCAGTCGATCCCCACATCCCCTCTCACCCTGCTGTCCGTCATGAGTGATAAGTCAGCATTTTTCAGGTGTGAGTTTTCCCCGCTGACTCATGTTTGGAGAGGGACTCAAAATCTGAGGACTGAAGTAGGACAGAGGTCAGCCAGAATAAACCCAGCGGACTGAGAACCCAGAAGAAGAAGAAGAAGGAGGAGGAGGAGGAGGAGGAGGAGGAAGGATCTGCGTGAGATTTCCAGACTGCAGAGAGGAGAGAGATCAGAGGACTAATTTCTTCCTTGCCTGCGCTCTCTTTAAACACACACACACTGTCATACACACACACAGTCGTCTCTCGTCCTCTCCTCAGCCCTGCAGTCTGTTGTTGCTGTCTGCCTCACACAGACGGAGGCTGGTCGACCCGCCGCGCTCTCTCCGCCTGCTAAGTGATGCTCTCTCACCCCGGCAGGTTAATCCCCCCCTGGAGGATCCTCTCTCTCCTTTTTTTCTCGTGAAGTTTAGCGGCTGACGGCCAACCGGCTATCTGAGGATACTGAGTGGAGGAGGACGACCTCGGAGCGTCTCACCTCCATCAGCTCCTCTGCAGCCTCCCTGTTTGTGTCTGCGAGGAAGAGGAGGAGGCGGAGGGGGGGACACAAGGTGGAGTGAAGCCCCCCTCCCATCGTCTGCCTGCACTCCAGCCAGCACCACCTCCGCCACCGCGCAGCCTGCAGCAGGCTCGAGAGGAGAGGAGGCGCAGAGGAGGGGACGCACCACCTCCACCTTCACCACAGCAGCATCAGCAGCAACAAGCGGCATGCTAAACTCCGTATGGTATGCCAAAAAGATGGGCCGCCGCATCATGGGCACCCTAAGGAGAACCAAGCGGCTCCACCGGCGCCTCCTGGTAGGTCACACCTCCCCCTCTTCTCCCCCCAGCCATGAGAAAATAAATCACAAAGGTGAGGAGGCAGCGAGATTCGTTTTCCACAGCGTGTGAGCAGTCAGCCTGTAAACATACAATGATCGTGCAGCACTCTGTCTGCCGTGTGAGCGTGTTTGTGTATATGTGGATGTGCTGCAGCTGGACGAGGCAGATGTGGAAAAGTTGCAACAGGAGAGCTGCTGCTGCGTCATGTGCTGGATAAGGAAACAATCAGGAACCTTCACATCTGGCTCGACTCCTCAGCGCAGATCTAAAAACGCCCTCAGCCTGTTTTACAGCGATTTAATGTTTCCATCAGATAAACAGAGACACATCGTAACATGAGCACGGCTGTGATTGGTCGATGAGGCTGCAGCGGCTGAGAGCAGGTCGTTACTCTAAACATAAGATGGGTTTGTGCGTCGTTAAATGTTTCAGGGAATCAGGGACACACACACACACACACACAGAGCTGGTGTTTGTTCCAGAGCTCTTTATAGCTGCAGTTTGTTTCTGATGTCCTCACCTGTGCAGCTTCTTCTTTTTATATATAAACCTGTGTGTGAACGATGCAGAGGTTTACCTGCATAAACAGCAGCATCATGTTCCGGGCAGATGTGAGGAACCCCTGCAGTAGCACATGCCTTCCCTGGCGTTGCCTAGCAACCTCCAGGCTCCTGACACGCAGCGCTACCCTGCTGCCTCACACACACACACGCTAACACACACACACACACACGCTAACACACATGCATTCCTCTGTTCTTCTTCTTAAAAAGGAGAATCAGACACTTTCTAATCTTTGAAACAGATTGTTTTCCAGAGGTATTCGTCCTCTTAATGATGATAATTAACAGCTGCCTTCCTAACCTGCTTCTGATGGTTATAATTAGACGGAAAAATCGACTTAATGTGCTCAAAACTTGCTCGTTAGTCGAAGCGAGGCTTCAGCTGTCCAGGGAAAACGTTTGTTTTCCTCTTTTTAGTACCAAACTCCACGTTGGTGTTTACCTGTTGAGCTACCTCACCTGGTTTAGTGTTTGTGTCTTTGCTCCTCTACAAAATGTCACTCACACAAATTTAGATACATCAAATCTGCTCCAAGAATGATGGCGCTCCCTTCTCACAGCTGTAAGAGACTCTCTGAGCGTATCAAACACATTTCAAAACAGATTTATTAAACTCAGTCTACAGCTGTCATCATGCCGCTGTTTTACTCTCATATTTTACATAATGCTACGTTTGTTAGCGTTTACCCGTCCCTGCTTTTGGTTGCCTTTTTGGATTGTTATTGTTTTGACCGCTGTGTCTGTGGTTAGTTCAGTGTCTGTAATATAATCCGGATATTTGAGTGTCTGAGGTGAGTTCAGTGTCTGTAATATAAGCAGGATATTTGAGTGTCTGTGGTGAGTTCAGTGTCTGAAGTAAAAGTTGGACAGTTGAGTGTCTGTGGTGAGTTCAGTGTCTGTAATATAATCAGGATATTTGAGTGTCTGTGGTGAGTTCAGTGTCTGTAATAAAAGCAGGATATTTGAGTGTCTGTGGTGAGTTCAGTGTCTGTAATAAAAGCAGGATATTTGAGTGTCTGTGGTGAGTTCAGTGTCTGTAATATAATCCGGATATTTGAGTGTCTGTGGTGAGTTTAGTGTCTGAAGTAACAGTTGGACAGTTTAGTGTCTATGGTTAGTTCAGTGTTTTAAATATAAGTGGAATATTTGAGTGTCTGTGGTGAGTTCAGTGTCTGAAGTAAAAGTTGGACAGTTAAGTGTCTGTAATTTAAACAGGATATCTGAGTGTCTGTGGTGAGTTCAGTGTCTGAAGTGAAAGTTGGACAGATGAGTGTCTGTAATTTAAACAGGATATCTGAGTGTCTGTGGTGAGTTCAATGTCTGAATTAATAGTTGGACAGATGAGTGTTTGTGGTGAGTTCAGGGTCTGAAGTGAAAGTTGGACAGTTAAGTGTCTGTAATTTAAACAGGATATCTGAGTGTCTGTGGTGAGTTCAGTGTCTGAAGTGAAAGTTGGACAGATGAGTGTCTGTAATTTAAACAGGATATCTGAGTGTCTGTGGTGAGTTCAATGTCTGAATTAATAGTTGGACAGATGAGTGTTTGTGGTGAGTTCAGTGTCTGAAGTGAAAGTTGGACAGTTAAGTGTCTGTAATTTAAACAGGATATCTGAGTTACTGTGGTGAGTTCAATGTCTGAATTAATAGTTGGACAGATGAGTGTTTGTGGTGAGTTCAGGGTCTTTCACTGGGTTTAATTTGACCTTGTTCAGGGATTTGATCTTTGATGTTTAACTCACCTTAAATTGAACTTGTGGCATGATTTAAACATTTCCCTCCCTCTATCTTGTGGCGTTTGTTTTGCGGAGCGAAGCACTAAAGCGCGCTGGTTGGCGATTTGATCCCTGCAGGCTGAGGCTGTTTCCTCTGGAGAGGTTTTTTGGTTTATTTCTGAGCGTTCTGTCCCAGCTGACGTGTGTCTGAGCTCAGATTTATGTAATCTGTCTGGTTTCCTGTCAGGTGTGGGGTTAATGACCTTCAGAACAGCTCACCTGTAAGCCCTAAAGATCTGAAGACCCACAGACGGCATCAACAAACCAATCCTTCCACTTTCCACTGAAGGATTGCAGACATACTGTACGAGACAATGTTTGGCTGCTGTCTGTGAATAAACCACTGTTTCAACTTTGGAGCCGATGAGTGCAAAGGCAAGTCCGAACAAGAGCTAAGACTTTTTTAGATTGAATGACCGTGTTTTCTTTAGACTCACTAAATGGACTCTCACTTTTGTGCCTTTTTTTATTTTTACAATTTGGGTCATAGGGTGGCGGCAGTAGCTCGGTCTGCAGCCTACAGTAGGGACTAGGGTCGGGAACCGGAAGGTCACCAGTTCAAGTCCTGGTGCGGACCTTATCATGAAATCGGTCTGGTAGCTGGAGAGTTGCCAGTTCACTTCCTGAGCACTGCCATGGTGCCCTTGAGCAAGGTACTAACCCCCCCGAGCTCCGGAGCGCTCTCTCTAACATCTTACTGCATGTCCATACAATCCGGTTTGTGCATGTGTGGCCATTTTTTCCTTTATTAAACAAGAAAGCCGAAGAGAGACAGGAAGTGTTGGGAGGAGAGAGTGGGACAAAGGGCTGACGTTGGATTTGAACCCACGGCTGCTGTGATGAGGACTGAAGCCTCTGTACATGTAGTGTGCCACATAACCACTAGGCTGCAGTTTCTGTATGTTTTAGATGTATGTAGTGGAAGAAGAAAAAGAAGATCCTTCAGAAATGCACTAATGGGAGAGATGTCAGAGTGAGGGGGCTGCCTCTCTCAAGAGCCCCTCTCCAGCTACCACACCAATTTCCAGACTTGGTCCGCACCTGGACTTGAACCTGCTTCCCTCTGGTTCCCGACCCAAGTCCCTACAGAGACCAACATAGGCAACGATTGTGAGGGACTCGTGGTCGAGAACAAACATGGCTGTAACTTTACTGACTTTGTGGCTTATTTTGAGTCATGTTAGTCAGATACAGACAGAACTCTGCGGGATGGATAATACTTCCTGTCCATGTTGCGCTCCTGTGCTGATGTTCATGCAGGAGCAACCGTACCGTGCAGATTCACACTTCTTCCATCCGTGCCAGGGCCAAGGAAGAGTACCGTGCTTGAGCACAGATCAGAGTACTCGCACTAGTCAAACATATTGGACCTTGGGGGTCAAATGTGCTTCTGCACGTTACAGATTGCCTAGTGTGAGTGCGCCCTAACACGCACAGAGGAGGGAGTGCGGCTGCGTCCATAACAGTGTACGAGTACCCGTACTTCCTGTGGTGACAGTCTGTGTTCGTTTTTGTTGATGTTGGGCTTCAGTTAGAAGTTTGTTTCAGACCTGTTTGTTGCAGATATGTGATATTTAATCCTGCAGACACAAAGTTAGTGTCACTGATTCAGAGTATATGTGAGGTAGATGCCCAGCCCGGATCAAAAACATAACACAGACCAGTTCTTGGTTTGAAACCCTCCACAGGTGAGAGAAAACGTTTCTGCATACATTTGGACAAAATGAGCAAAAGATGAGAAACAATTGAGTTTGTTGCGCCGGCTTTATTTCTGTGTAACTGGATGTATTTCCATCTTGGGAATCTGTTGACAGTGATGTGAGCTGCAGCTGTGTGTTTCCCTGTGTGGCCTGTAGGGGGAGCTGCAGACGTACAGCAGGCAGTAATCCTGATTGTCAGTGTCTCAGAGTGAGGATGTGGAGCAGTGAGGCGCTCTCTGACACACGCTGGGATGTTTATTCTCTGTGACATGTTCACTGCAGTTGGTCGTATCGATTTAACGTCCAAACGCTGCGTTTGTGTTCCTGTTGTCATGAATCATGTGCCAAAGACTCCTGCACACTTAAAAGCTCCGGGTCGATTCTGATTGGCTGCACACAGAAACAATAACATCTGTAATTGTTCAGGTGAAACATAATCAAACCCAGGCTATAAAAAAGATCAGATCGATACATTTTAAAGACTTCTTTTGTGAGTATGGATTGAGATGAGGCGTTCAGGGACAGTCCAGGCTGCAGCTCTGTCGTGCATCCAGAGGAAATGTTGATGCGTCGTGGTATTGGCGCTGTAGGACGCTGGAAAGGGAACGATCTGGAAACACTCCTCCAATACCCCTCCTAGATTTTAGATCCTACTTGTGGAATCTGTCCAGCTGCACGCCGCCCTGTTTTCACGCCAACCCTCGTATGTGGGTTATCACAGGGCACTTTTTTATGTTTAATCCATCCCATTCATAATGAACTCAACATAAAGGATGAAATACTTCAAACTCCACACAGCAACAACTGTCACAACTTGTCACAGTTCAGAGTTTTAAACGGAGAAATGAAACCTTTGAAGAGCATCGGTGTGAGTTCTCGGTCCTCCAGGTCATGGTTTATTCAAAGCTTGATCCAAAGTCACCTGTACTGGTTGAAGATCTTGAAGACGTTTCACCTCCCCTCCTCCGAAAGGCTTCTTCAGTTCTAAACTTTCTGGTGGACGGAGCTGGAAATGTAAGATCAAGGATGACTCACATCAGAGTCCTTAGCTGAGTCGCTGACCTAAATTCGCCTCAAGCCATTACTACCTCAAGTCTTCTGTCGCTGGAGTCACATGTTCCAAGAACGAACGTTGCTAAGGTACTTCTGCAATTCATGCTTCTCCAAGAAGGGGAGGGTGCGAGTGCTCGGGTATGACGTTCTTACACGGCTGACGTTTCATAACTCACGCACACATTGTTTTATGCTACTTAGTTAGTTACTTTGAGTATTAAGCGTGTTTGATGTAGCTGCAGCTACTTTTCCCTGCTCCTCTCTCTGTTGTCATGACTGTGAGCATCGCATGGCACGCTGTGACACACCAACATACATTGCTGCACAAACACACACACACTGGAGCGCCAGCCACGACACACATCTGTTTACTTCTAGTTCAACAGAACACAGTTGATCCGTTCGGAACGAGTTGGGAACACACGTGACACGTTCAAATGTTCGGTTCGACTTTTCTCCGTTCACTCTCTCACCGTGTCTGCAGCAAACTTAACGATAGCAACGTCATCTCACATCCTGCTGTAGTCTGGGAACTTCTCCACACAGACCCTGTGAAACAGCGCTGCGTTATAAACACACTGACGATATAGCCCACGCTCCACATTTCACTGCCATCACGCGCAGCAGGAGTAGATGGAGGAGAAAACTTTTCAAACTGAATATTTGAACCAGAGAGACCAGCTGAACTCTAAATGCTGCACGTGCCAGTGTTTAATTAAGACAGGCGTTTATTTGGGATTCACCTTTAATTTGAATGTTTACGGTGTGATTTTATTCTATCTGAAGACACTTCTTCATAAATTCTGAACATACTTTTCGTTCTGTTGCTGTCGGGGTACAACACTGGGGGAAAACATGAGAAGTCGCACGACAGCAGCCGTTTCTCGGTTCGAGGACTGCCAGCTTTTTATCTCCAGCAGAGGCTTAAAGCGGCTGCAGAGAAAGAAGAGCTGCAGTCCTAACGCCTGCTGCCGCTAACCAGGAGTCCTCATCTCATCCCCCCCTCGATGCTGACGCTGACATGCACATCGCTGTGTCTGAATCCGGGGGCGACATCGATTATTCATGCAGAGAGTGGAGCCACCCCCCCTCGTGCTGACATGTGCCACGCTCGCTGAAGCCGATAAATTGGCAGGAGAATGGGAGAAGACAAGAGGGAGGGTGTCACAGAGAAAGAGCAACCAAGCAGGGAGGGGGTGACTGGGAGAGAAAAGAGGGAGTGTGACTGTGCTCCGGCAGAGCCTGAGTAACAGGATTGAGTTTGGAAATGTAGCTGACGCCTCGCAGAGACTGAACGTGCCGGTCCAGATCTGAAGAAACCATCCATAATTTATCTTTCCTCCACCGACGACGACGATCAAGAATCTCCTCTGGGGAGATGACCACGCATTACCCCTGGCAGGAGTTCAACTCCAAGGCTATGAACGGAGCCGAGAAGAAGCTCCAGCAGGTCAATGTCAACCTCCAGGAGTCCCTCGCCCACCTGCACCCGCTCCAGAGGCAGCACGCCATCGAGTTGCACCGACAGCAGCAGCAACAACAGCTGAATCATCCACAGGTCCACGCGTCTCTGTCAACGTTCACCTCCTGCACTGTGCCAGCGTCCTTCAGAGCCCGCAGTCGTTTTCTGAACCTGCGGGACAGCGTGAAGAAAAGCCCGACAAAGAGCACCGCCAAAGCGGGCTACAACTGCCACACCGCGGTCCGGCCGGAGATACCCTGGGTCCCCTTCTCTTTCTCTAAGGTACTAAAATATCCACGACATGTTCGGTTTGAAGTCAGGAAGTCTTGTGTGTTCTTTGGTGGGACGAAATCTTCAACTCTACAGTAACTGGTGGTCAGTGAGGTTACTTGAGGTCACAGGTGAGGCTCGGCTCCGGTTTAAAAGCGTGCTGAAATGTGGGGCTCAGAGTCTACATCGGGATGGGTACCGAGGAACTGTCTTTGTTGTTACAATGTCCCGTTAAGCTCAGTAACCAACGGTGCTTCTATCGGTGTCTAACGTAAACATTCCCTCTTGTTTGACATCGTTTTTTCACTCAGTTGTGGCGAGTCGTTCCCCGTAGTTATCCTCTAAGAAGTAGTAAATGATAACAAACCCTGATGCAGATCTCGTACCAGAGACGGAGAGACCTGTGCTCAGCATGAAGCGATGACGTGATATAAAACTTTGTTTGATCATGAAGCCTGGTGTTCCTCTAAAGTTTTGTGGACAATCAGTGAAATATACAAACTGCACTGCAGACTCCAGTCTCTCTTTTTACTGTGAAGAAACAGACACACCGACCCGGTCTGTCTCCTCGCCACGCTGCGTTGTCTCGGATTCTTCAACAGCATGTGGCAACGTTGTTTATGCATCATAAGCTCACAGTATTCTTAGCAACAAGGCGATACGATAATGTTTGGAAGTTACGCAGAGCACCAGAATTATTTGGTTAAGAGTTGAAGGTTTTGTATTTTGTAGCACGGGGTGTAGGGCTGTGCGATTTAAGATGGCGTTTATCATTTGGTCGAGTTTGTAGTCTTCTGTATGTTTTGGCGCGGCTGTGCCTCAGTTGGTAGAGTCTGTTGTCTCTTAACTGGAAGGTGTTCGATCCCCCGCTCCTCCAGCCACATGTCTGATGTGTTCTCGGGCAACACACCCAAGTTGCTTCGGTTGCTTCGTCGGCGGCGTATGAATGGATGAGTTAATACTGATGGACTCTTCACACAGCAGCCTCTACCATCACCTGTGGCTCCTTTCCCGCACGTCGTTCCTCTCTCTCTCTCTCTCTCTCTCTCTCTCTCTCTCTCCCTCTCTCTCTCTCTATTTTAAAGGTCCCATCTCCTCCTCCTCTTCAGTGTCAATAAGTCTCAGAGCTCCTCAAAACATGTGTGTGAAGTGTCTTGTTCTAAATCCACTCTGATCCTGTATTTGATCATGCCTATAAACCCCTCTATTTCAGCCCTGCTCAGAACAGGCTGTTTCTGTGTCTGTAGCTTTAAATGTAAATGAGCTGTGTCTGACCACGCCCCTCTCTGGAAGGGCTTGGGTGGCTCGGGCTTTCTCGCTCCATGTCCTATTGTTTACGGTGAGAAGGCAGACTCAGAGGGCAGAACAAACACCTAGCTGTGGGAGTGTCACCCACCTGGGGGAGGGGTTACTGCCCTTTGTGATGTCATGAAGGGAAAATCTCCAAACGGCCTGTTTGAGCACACATTTTCTGAAAAGTGGAGCAGGCAGAAGACGGAGAGGACGGACTTTTCTCATCATTGGGGGGTTTGTAGACAGACTAGAGACACATATTAGAACATGGTGACGTGGATTTTAAATAATATGTGACCTTTAAGGTTCTTGGCTGTGTTGTTTTTATATGTGAAAGAATTAAATGGTGTTCTCTCTTGGCTCTTGTTGCTGTTAAAAATGTTCTGCTTGGTTCTACTACTGATGACCTCGTATCCACACTTCAATATTAATAATAAACGTCTGTCGATAACTCGCGGCTGTCATGAAACCCAACTCTTTTACCGTTACTGTTACTTTTTGGATAAGCTCTGTAAATTGAGTAGTGGATTAAAAACCTTTTTCATGGTGTGTGTGTGTGAGTGTGTGTTTGTGTGTGTGTGTGTGTGTGTGAGTGTGTGTGTGTGATCCTCTGTCAGAGTCAGATTGAGTTACTGAAGTGTCAGTTTATGGAGAATCAATAACAGACCGTCCATGGTCGACTCTGTTGTCATGACATCTGTCCCTGAAGCTGAAAACAACATCGTCATCAGTCTGCTGTCGCGTTTAAATCCTCGTCCAAACATCACAACACGTTTTCATCTTTACATATTCCCCTTCAGCCGGCTCTTAACGTTATGTCTCTGCATTTTCTTCCAGAAAATTAGAATTTTGATCTTTGACGTCCAAACAGGCATCGAACGAACAAATCAACCGCAGAAAACAAAGCAACATTTTGTTTGCACGTTTCTCTCATTCTCACTCTCGATCTTGTAGTTCTCACGTGATCTTGTAGTTCTCCTGTGATCTTGAAGTTCTCCTGTGATCTTGTAGTTCTCCCGTGATCTTGTAGTTCTCCCGTGATCTTGTAGTTCTCATGTGATCTTGTAGTTCTCATGTGATCTCGTAGTTCTCCTGAGATCTCGTAGTTCTCCTGTGATCTTGTAGTTCTCCTGAGATCTTGTAGTTCTCCTGTGATCTTGTAGTTCTCCTGAGACTTGTAATTCTCCTGTGATCTTGTAGTTCTCCTGTGATCTTGTAGTTCTCCCGTGATCCTGTAGTTCTCCCGTGATCTTGTAGTTCTCCCGTGATCCTGTAGTTCTCCTGAGATCTTGTAGTTCTCCTGTGATCTTGTAGTTCTCCTGAGATCTTGTAGTTCTCCTGTGATCTTGTAGTTCTCCTGTGATCTTGTAGTTCTCCCGTGATCTTGTAGTTCTCCTGTGATCTTGTAGTTTTCCCGTGATCTTGTAGTTCTCCTGAGACTTGTAATTCTCCTGAGATCTTGTAATTCTCGTGTGATCTTGTAGTTCTCCCGTGATCTTGTAGTTCTCCTGTGATCTTGTAGTTCTCCTGTGATCTTGTAGTTCCCCCCTGATCTTGTAATTCTCCTGTGATCTTGTAGTTCTCCCGTGATCTTGTAATTCTCCTGTGATCTTGTAGTTCTCCCGTGATCTTGTAATTCTCCTGTGATCTTGTAGTTCTCCCGTGATCTTGTAGTTCTCCTGTGATCTTGTAGTTCTCCTGTGATCTTGTAGTTCTCCTGTGATCTTGTAGTTCTCCTGTGATCTTGTAGTTCTCCCGTGATCTTGTAGTTCTCCTGTGATCTCGTAGTTCTCCTGTGATGTGTGTACAGCTGCTCATGGCTGCACTCACATTCTAGAAACAGAGCCAGTTGTTGCGCACGCCGTCCGAAGGAGCAAAACTGTGGCGCTGACGGACCGAGGAGTGGATAGTTGGAAATCGGGAGTAAGAGAACAAGATGCTAGAATAAGACAATATCAATAATACAAGTTGTTTTTTACTAATCGTCTGATTGACTGATTGTTTTGGTAAAAGTTCATCAGTCGTTTGATTTTCATGATTTAGATCCTCTCTGTACACCAGTTTGTATTCTTTGGGAGAAATTAAGCCTCATAGTCAGCGGCTGTCCGAGCGAGCGGCGCTCTAGAAGTAGGGCTGCAGGATCAATGTGGTCGATGTGCGGGGGCTAATTTTAGCGGCTGTTGGTTTTCCATGGGCTCCAACTTCTGCTGCTGCAGCCCAACAATTAAGCCTCTGCTGAAACAGAGAGCGCCACTTCCTGCCGCCGGCTCTACGGGGTCCTGTAATAGAGGTCACAGCGGTCTGATGAAGGCCGCCTCACGCTCGCTTCTCTTTGTTATGACGTAAGCCAGTTTGTTACAGGTAGATACGTGTGTAAAGGTGTCTGAAGAAGAGTTTTCCCTTCTCTGAGTGCACAAAATAACTACAGGTACTCAAAGATAAACTGGATTATGAACACTTTCTAGGTTTATTTTCTTGGTCACGATAAATCCAAATATACACGAGTTAATAGAATAAAACTTTATTTACTATAACAGAGGGGTCAAACAGCAGAGCACGCCGGTCTCTTATTGGTCGATTATGACCTGAGCGGTGATGTCACAGCTGGCCGTGCGGGGTTAACACTCCGCCTGATTGAATCGTCTGCTGCTTTTCAATAATGACAAAAAAAGGAGGTCCGAACCCCGCTGAGACTGCCGAGGATTACTCATGCACACACACAGTCGGCCCGGGTCACACAGTGTGGCTTTAATCTTCTCAGAGCAGCAGATGGGCAGAGTTTGTCACACGGGGGCGTCCAAAAAAGCACAAGTGTCAGGTAATCTGTCAATCACGGTGCCTCCTCCTGTGATTGGTCGAGCTATCTGACACATGTGCTGCCTTCCTGTGTGTCAAGCTCCTCCCACCCCCACTTGACTGATACACATATATCACAACACTTCAACACGCATACATCCCACCGTTCTTCTTCCTGTTCCTCTTCCTCTGTGGAGACACAGTTGGTGTAAAACTATTTGTGTTGCTCTGCACAAGAGCGTATCTGCGTCCTGCCGAGCTGAGCGCAGCGCAAGGTCTCGCCGTTCTTGCGCTGAACCAAAACATTTTCAGCTTGGGCCTTTCTGAAAAGTTGGAAGATGTTCAACCTGAGCGCTCAAAGTGGCCGCACGAAAAGACGGAGCACTCGGAGAAAAGACGCTGAGCGCTGCGCTTTTTCTCTGGGTAGCCGCCTGCTGCTGCGACCGCTCTCTACTCATTGAAAACAATTGAAAAAAGCTGGCGCTCAGAAAAAAAAACGCTAGGTGGACACCAGGCCTAAGAGAACACTTCCAGATTACCTGAGGGCTCTGGTGGGCTCATAGGTTCAAAACAAATCTGATGAACAGGTGTAAGCAAGAGCTTTAAAAACCGATAAAAGAATCTTAAGGTCAATTCTGAAACACACAGGTAGCCAAAGCAGAGACTTTAGAATCGGAAGACCAGGAAGTAGAGCACTGCAGGGATCAATCCTGCAGGTGATGAAAGCTTGAATTAGTGTCTGCTTTGGCTTGAGAGAGAAACGGTCGCACTCTGGCGATGTTCTGTAGGTGATGAAAACATCCCTGACATGTGACTGAAGCTGAGGTCTGTGTGGAACATCACGCCGAGACCTTTGACCTGCTGACGGGGATTAAACTTCAAGAAGGATCCATCAATGTGGAAGACAGTAGAACTAGAGTACTGCAGACAGCGTCGTCTTCATGAAAGTTAGATTTTTTTGAACCCCTTGGTGGTGGTAACACAATGAGGGAGAAAAGCTGTTAAAAAGTGGCGCTGCCAGCTTGGCCAGCGTCCTGAGGTTTCCCAGCATGCTTTGTGCTGCTCAATCAGCTGCTCGCAATACACAAAGAATGGGAGCAGGTTGCAGCGATATCATTTGGTTTTCAGAGGATGTACAAGCCTCAGAAATCCAACTGACGTGTTGGTAAATTCGCCATTTCTGACTTAGAAGGGGTTTTCTAATTGGTCTAAATATCCGTAGATGTATTTACAAACAGTTTTACACCAATGAATCTCCATCCTCCGCCTCCTCTTCCTGCTGCTGCTGTTCATCTGTGCTGCACTGTGTTTGTTTGTCTAACCTATGACCCCTCACCATGCTATTGTTCAGCAGGTCGAGGCCCCCCCGCCCTCCTCTCCCATAATCCCTGTGATCCCAGTCTCGCCAATTGCAGCAGAGTCCACCATCAACATCCCACCGACGTCACAGGTTTCTTTATTTTTCTGTTGTTTTTATTTTTGCTCCACTTGTGTCTCTCTCTCTCTCTCTCTCTCTCTCTGCATCCATCCATCCATAGATTTGTTTCTCTGGCCGCCTGTCTCTGTCTCTGCATGGCTCCATGTGTGCCGTCCAGCTGTGGCTCTGATGAAGTGAGCAGATTAGAGATAGAAACAGTGGGAGAAATGCCACACTTCCCCCCACATGACTTTTAAGAGCCCATCTGGCTCCTCCCGGGCAGAAACTGAGCGAGCGATCGAGGCAGACAGGAAAGAGAATGAGTGAGCGAGCGAGCCAGGGATTTTGGATTTAAAGCTAGAAGAAGAAGAAGAAGAAGGAGTGAAGGAGCCCAGTCGTTCCATCCTGCAGGACTTGATTTAATTGATTCAGGCTTCATGCTTCAGCATTGCATCTTCTGCAGTGTGAAATGCCACCATGTACGTAGCTCTCTGTGCTCGCTAATCCCTCAAATCCACCGGCTTCCTGTGCTGTCCTCAGTTGGTCTGCGGTGGCATGAGGACGCTCTTTAATGTCAGCGCTGGCTTTTTGTTTTTGGGTTCAGAGTGTGTGTTTGCAGGGGTGGAGCTGTGTGGGAGGCTGGATGCTGATGGGTATTTATTGCAGATGTTTCTCTGACACCCTGTCTTCTCTCCTCAGGCCAACCCTCCCCCTGTGGTGGTCAACACAGACAGCCTGGACACGCCTCCCTATGTGAGTCTGCACACCGACACATGCACATTTTTCAACTGTATGAACACAGGCTGTCTTTGCATCACCTGTAAATGTAAACTTTGATAGCAGGAGCTTTCCTTGTTTTGGCAGCAGGAAGATTAAAGAGTGTTTTTGTATTTTTTTCGGACAGTGTGATCATGCAAACTTAGACAGGGTGAAGAAAAGTCACTCAGATTGTCATCGTTTGGTCTTTGTATTCATTAAACGCTACTTTTCAAGCAAGAAAGTTGTGCAACTCTCTGAACCAATCAGCGTTGACGTACTCCTGGCATCTCTTAGTTGCATTACAAATATCATCAAACCAAACTAAGGCGTGTAGCTGACCTGATTGACAGGTGGGCGCGGTGTAACGGTTTGTCAGGAGGCTTAAAACCCGCCTCAGCTCCAGCTCTCAGCCTGTCGTTAGGTTGACTGAAAGTTAGGCTGAGACAGCATTTCCAGCATGGAGACCGCCATCGATGGGACTCCAGCGTCCCCTGCAGGAACAGACAGGTGACGTCACTCAGGCTTCGTCCGTTAATATTCCAACTTTGTGTCTGGAATAAAAAACTTAAAGAGGAGCATCGTGACTTTATTACGAGTCCCAACCTTTCTGTTTTTATATCACATGGTCAGAAATGAAAGTAAAAGAGTGCCGAGAAAGTAGAGGGGCAACACGTGATCCTTTAACTCATGATGGTTTGAAACATGACATCGTCCTCATTTTGCTCTTTACTCAGTTTCTAAGAATGTCTTACATCATAATGAATGTTGTAATAGATTCTTTTAAAGGTTAAGATGCTTTCAGTGACCAGAAACACCCTTTCACTGCCACCAGACTCCATTGACAAAATCACTTATTTTACCTCTCTGAATTAAATCCAAGACAGAGACTAAACATCTGGCCGGCCTCTGATTGGTTCTGTGATACTTGAGATGTTGGCCGCTGTTAGCGAGGTCGGCTTTATCCTGAGCCAGTTTAATTTACTGAAGAGAAGAGACGTTAGAAAATAAGAAAAGGCGATGTGGGACAGAGCGGCTTACTCTCGCCGGCTCTGCTTTCACATCATTAAAGGTCCAATCAGTGAGATGTGTAGTGAGTGAAATGATAAAGTGACCTTACTCTATGATCAGACATTAAGGAAACATGCTATGTTGAAGTGCTGGCTTCTCTGACAACAATGCAGCAGCCAGTATGTCCTCCTTCTAACTTTAGATTCTGGTCCTGAATGGTCTGGATTTGTTTGGACCAGAGAAGGTAGGCGGTTTTAAGGCACCCCCACACGGCCGTTTTGGACGCCCCTCGGTTTGCCAGATATGAGAGCAGTTATCAGGTCAAACCAACAGGTGTTGCAGCGATGGAAGCGGGCAAGAGAACTGGTTCAGATAGAAGTGATTGTACCCGACCTAAAAAGCCTCTGCATGTTTCTAATAAGCTCCACGAGCAGAAACGTGCTCAAACTAGGATCAATATTGGAGATGCTTTTGAAAAATGGAGAGAGGTTAGAACGCAGAAAGGTTTACAGACCGATGCAGAGCTGGATAAACACTGAAGCTTCAGTGTCCACCACATGGTGACCTGCGTGAGCATCCACTCTAGAGAGGAGGGGGGGGGGGGGAGACAGCTCTCTGTAATATTTTGAATTTGGACTGCAGTACCCATTTTAAACACTAGAATTCTACGGATTATATCCTGCTGTGTTAGCACATCAGCTCACTCGGACTTCTGCAGAACAAACTATAGGTTGGTGGCAGGAGAAATCGTTCCTGAGTTTTTCACGTGTGAAAGCTCTACCAGTCTGTACTGCGTCCATATCTCTTGGTTACAGGTGTTATTTGTTATTTGGACTCTGTATTAATCAGATGTTGGTTTATGAAAGAGTCCTGACAGGTAATAAACTCCAAAATGTTGTGTCCTGTTTGTGCAGGTGAACGGGACGGAGGCTGACTATGAGTACGAGGAGATCACGTTGGAGAGGGTAAGAGGACGAGCAGCCATCCTGTTTTTTTTTATTTACTTTGAATCACCGCCATGTTGTCACTGTAGCGTCCGACCATAACTCAGAGGGTCACTCTTCCCACACTGCTGGCAGCGCATCGTGTTTATGTGACTTTGACACACTGCTTTTCATGATGTGTAACTTTTAAACTTTAGAGGACACACTGATGTCTTTACGAACTAGCAGGGCTTTTATTTTGAAAAGTTTCCAAATGTGTGAGAAACCTGCAGAGATGAGGACAAACTGGGAGTCATCGCTCGAGTGTTTGAGCTCAAAAAATCACCAGAACTTTGACAATTAAAACCACTGCTTTTCCACGCCTCTCTTGGCGATGGAAGGGTCCGCCATGCTGTTCCTGAGCGCTTTTTTCCTTCCTCATTTCCTCTCAAGTACAGCTGTGTTCTAACCCTGAACTAGCTCCATATCATCTTCCTGTGTTTTTTTTTTTTCTTGTCCTAATTCCGCCGTGCTTCTTCAAGTGAAAATAAAAATCAGTGCAGCGTGAACAAAAAGCGTCTCTGCCAGCTGAGTCCTGCAGAAATGCAGCCCGTCTGTCTGAAGGCTTTCAGGCCTCCGGCTGCAGAGTTTGTTATTAGTTTGTAACTAATAAAGTTTGAAAAGCTGTGCAGGTTTGAGATGATTCCTCCCGTTGGCCCAAATACGGATGAATCCGCCGCTGAAAATAGTCCCACAGAAACACACATTTCTCTCCTCAGGGTTTGATTTAAACGTCAACGAGCAGACCAACAAGACATGTTAGCATCTTTAGGAGGAACCAATGTCCTGAGAGCCACAGACAGCAATTCAGACACTATTTATAGACGGACGAATATGTCGGTTTATGTCTGCACAGAAATGTGTTGACAATGAATGAAAACATAAATAGGTCATGCTCAACAAGCTGCAAAGGCTGAGTTTCTATTTTTAAAGGTCGCATTTTAAAATCCTCTTCTCCATGTTCCTCTAACACTGACATGTGTCCCTAGTCTGTCTACAAACGCCCCAATGCTGCACTACTCACCACTGCACTATTATCTTATTTAGTCTTGTACATATTAGTCTTTAATTATTTGTTTATTTTTTAGTTTATTGTTGATATTTAATGTTTTTTACCTTTGTACAAAGACAGCACATTCTAAAGAAGCTAAATTCCTTGTGTGTTAAACATACCTGGCCAATAAAGCTGATTCTGATTCAATGATGAGAAAAGTCCATCCTCTCCGTCTTCTACCTGCTCCACTTTTCAGAAAATGTGTGCTCAAACAGGCCGTTTGGAGATTTTCCCTTCATGACATCACAAAGGGCAGTAACCCGTCCCCCAGGTGGGTGACACTCCCACAGCTAGGTGTTTGTTCTGCCCTCTGAGTCTGCCTTCTCACCGTAAACAATAGGGCATGGAGCGAGAAAGCCCGAGCCACCCAAGCCCTTCCAGAGAGGGGCGTGGTCAGACACAGCTCATTTACATTTAAAGCTACAGACACAGAAACAGCCTGTTCTGAGCAGGGCTGAAATAGAGGGGTTTATAGGCATGATCAAATACAGGATCAGAGTGGATTTAGAACAAGAACCTTCACACACATGTTTTGAGGAGCTCTGAGACTTATTTACACTGAAGAGGAGGAGGATATGTGACCTTTAACATAAAAACAGTTTCTATGGCAAGAACACTGAAGTCAATCAGTTGTGTCAAAGCAACAAGCTGGAACTTTTCCACCTTAAAAAAGTTTTAAATGTCGAAGTAAAAGTTTACAGCACAAAAACCCATCTCAGCTCTTTAGACCTCGGTGGATTCGCTAAGGTTGGTATGGAGTGAAAATTCGCCCCCAGGACGAATATTTCCCTGTACTTTTCTAGGAATCACAGCTTGAGATACCCACAGTTCCTGGTACAACTTTGGCCTGTGGTGTAAACGCAGAAAAAACGAGGGTCGAGGAATGTTTTAGTCCCCGCAAACTAAAGCTTTAGTAGCTCCGTAAACTAAAGGTTCCTGGTACTAAGGGCACCAAATTATGAGCTATTGCAAAGAGATACGGCTCAAATTAAATGCAAGCCCCGTGCCAAAGGTTCCTGCAGCTTTGAAAAGAACCGCCTGGCAGCAGGAACTTTGCGGAGGTTTAATAACGTCCTTGGAACTTTATTCAGTTGGAACGCAAACCCAGGAACTTTTAGCAGAGACAGCCAAAAAGTACCAAAAAGAAAAAAAAGGTTCCTGCTAGTTTGGTGTGGGACTTAAAGCAACAATCTGTAACTACTAATCCTTCAGTCGTTTCAAAGTCGATCTAATGAAACAATAACCTTCAACAGGGAGAACTCTTTCATGTCCACAGAGCGCCCTGGTCGCCTGTTTTCAGCACTATGTGACTTTGGCAGCGGACGGAGGGCATCACATGAGAAGTGCGTACGTCTTTACGTCACTAGTTCACACAGCAGCCTTCAGCTACAAAGCAGCCACTTAGTCTGGTGGCATCTGGTGGAAGTTCGGGGTAACACAAGAGCGCTGGAGTAAAACCAGGAACATGTATTTTTCATTACATACTTAAATATCAAATGTTTCTTCTTCTGTGACTTGATTGAGCTGTTCTTTCATTCTCTCATCCATCAGTTCATCAACATTTGATTTAGATTCTCTCTGATTTTGGTCGTGTGCTGTTGATGATTGATCGCTCCCCTGTTTGTCCTTTGTTTTCATTTCCTGGTTTCAGGGGAACTCGGGGCTGGGCTTCAGCATCGCCGGCGGGACAGACAACCCCCACATCGGTGAAGACCCCAGCATCTTCATCACCAAAGTCATACCTGGAGGAGCGGCTGCGCAGGACGGGCGGCTCAGGTGAGACAGAACAGTGAGAACACACCCCATACACTCAGAAAGTTTTGGATCCCATTGGCCATTTAGAGAGATTAAATGTCCGTTACCCACAACCCCCTGCAGCCTTTCACCACTTCATTCATAATGCAGCAGCCAGAGTCTGACACACCTGATACAGGCAATGATGAGGTCCTGCCTCGGTTTCAGGTTGAACCCTGTTTGTTGGCCTGTCAGTCATCAGTGAGACATCTTGAGTCTGACTGAAAGCTCGACTCACTTGCCTTTATAAGTCACTGCTTTCTCTTCTGAAAGGGCCCGATCGCACAGAGACGCGTCGCCCATGACGTGGCCGCTTCAAAAACACAAAAGACGCTGGTTTCCTCTCTGTGTTTCAGGGTGAACGATGTGATCCTGAGAGTGAACGAGGCTGACGTCCGGGATGTGACCCACAGCCGAGCCGTAGAGGCTCTGAAGGAGGCGGGCTCTCTGGTCCGGCTCTACGTGCGCAGGAGGAAACCGGTCTCGGAGAAAGTGATGGAGATCAAACTGGTGAAAGGACCCAAAGGTGACACTCAAAGCGTTAAACTAGGAGGATCCTTTCAGGTCCTCTGGGTGTTTTGAAGACGCTCCTGATGATGCCTTTGTTTTGATGTTGAGCTTTTTGACGCCTTTGTTTGACATGAATTGCTCCTGGTCCTGGTGTGTCGCAGGTCTTGGCTTCAGTATAGCAGGCGGAGTGGGGAACCAGCACATCCCGGGCGACAACAGCATCTACGTCACCAAGATCATCGAAGGAGGAGCCGCACATAAAGACGGGAGGCTGCAGATCGGAGACAAACTGCTGGCTGTAAGCGCTCCGACTCAAACACAAACAGGGTTCACTGAGGAATGGGACCTATTTCTAACAAACAGCTGTTCCATCACTCTCTACAAACACACCACACGACATTCATAGAATCAGAGATATCACGTCACAGGTGACAGGAGTCGCAGCTCTACCTCGGCCTCGATCTGTTCGTTTGTGAGTGTTATTGTTCGATTTTTGATGTTTGTTACCAACACGTTATCTATTATTACACACGATAAAGAAAACTATCTGCAGCCTGGTTCAGACTTCAGCTGTGTTGAGGTCCAATTCCTCCTTCTCAACAAACGTGGCGTTGTTCCCGACTCGAGGCTGCTTAGAGCTGATGATCTGCCCACAATATTTTGTCATATGGGTCGTATAAAGTCTGTGTAAGGTTCTCAGTCATCCAGGTAAAGTCCAAGCTTGATCCAAATGCGACTGGACTTAGTTGAAGATTTTGAACCAAGTGTAAAGATCCAATCTTAAAGACCTCGATCGTAGATCATCGAGGACGTCCTGATTTATGTCAAACATGCTTGACGATTACGTCATAAAAGGGTCTGGAGGAAGTGGTGTGTGACTACAATAACCACGAGTGATAAGGGAGGACTGTAGTGATGGCGACCAGCAGCAAAACGCTACCCATACAGGTGAGCTGGACACCTGAGATTCATCTGACAGTTACAATCTGACCTCCAGCTCTCACTGAAGAACAGACAATCCATGTTGTCTACATCTCCTCAGTGATTTCTCCACCTAACTTCATTTTAAATCTTTTCCCCCTCTCTGCACAAACCATTAAAATCATTAATTTAACCGCCGGCTCCGTTGTTTACGTGAGGTCACGTGAGGTCACATGAGGTGGTGCGTTCCTTCGCCGGGCACGATCATCTTAATAAACTCCTGTAGTCTGTGATGTGTCGTGATTTTCACATCTTGTAGTGTGAGCATGCTTTGAGATTATAGAGAAGAAGATCTGTTAAGATTCTCCTGATGTGCTCGATGGATCTTTTAAACACTTGGAGTCTGAGCGAGGCTGAACCGACCGAGGCAGCGACTCCTCTGTTCTGTGTTTTCAAATGACTCTTTTTGGCAAAGGCGTCTGGTGAGTTTGAAGAGAGTGATGTAACAGCTGATCCTGCTTTTATAAAACAGTGTTTTACCTTTAAAATAACAGAATTCCTTCTAAAAACAATGTGTAATTGTGTTAAACTTCTTTAAGTTAAAGAACACGTTGCCATGTGCGGCAGCATGTGTGTGTCTCATGGTGTGAGACTCGTCTCCTCTCTGTTTTCAGGTGAACAGTGCTTGCCTGGAGGAGGTGAGCCACGAACACGCCGTCACTGCCTTGAAAAACACTCCTGACGTGGTCTACTTGAAAGTGGCTAAACCCAACAGTGTCTTCATGAACGACAGCTTCGCCCCGCCCGACCTCACCAACTGTGAGTCCAGATTTTTACCTTTCTAAAAAAAACTTTCTTCAGGGCTCCTGCAGATCCTTTTTTAAATTCAAAGTCATAAAATGTCCTGGGCCATGTTTTCACGAGAACGGTCCACTGGAAACTGAATTATTTTTCGTTAGCGACTAAACAAAAAGAATCAAAAGTTTTGATACAACTGCCACGCAAACAGATCCACAAAATCGACGTTGGACAGATGCCATGCCAGACCAGTAGTTGGTGGTGGGACTTATAACACATGTGCACATACTCTTGGATCAGGCCACCTCCCCCCAATAGTTGGATGGGTTCTAATCGGGCCCAAAATCTTGCCTTAAATTGTCTAGTGTGTTAGCAGCCTTAGAAACAAAAGAAGGAAAACACAGCAGCACCAAATGCCGTATATCTGTGAAACGCTGTGAGACCAAGGAGGTCACACGTGACTACAATAACTGCGAGTGAAACCAAAGAATGCTGAGCATGTAAACATGGATGAAACGCAGCTCCCCAAGGCAGACGCTCAACTGTGACAGGCAGATTTTGAGTTATTGTCTTTCTGCCATCAGCTGCACCTCGCTCTGGTGATGGCATTAACATGCCAAAAGGTTAAAGGTCAGTGAATTAATTAGTTGAGGTAACACCTGTCACCTAGACAGCTAGCAGCTTTCAACTGTCACTCAAAGAGCCACGCCCCCCTAATTCTACATCCCTTTAAGTCTTAATATAATGTAAACAGGTGAGTTGTATAAACATTCAGCCTGTACAGTGGAAGAGAGAAATGAGCTCTAGAGACCCAAACTGTTTTTATACCAGACTGTAAACATGTTTATTTTAACATGGAGCTCTATGAGGACTGACTCACTGCAGGAGACAGACTCTAGTGGACACTGGAGGAACTGCAGCTGTAGAGTTGGACATTTTAACATGGAGCTCTATGGGGACTGACTTACTGCAGGAGACAGACTCTAGTGGACACTGGAGGAACTGCAGCTGTAGAGTTGGACATTTTAACATGGGGCTCTATGGGGACTGACTCACTGCAGGAGACAGACTCTAGTGGACACTGGAGGAACTGCAGTTTTTGACACATACATCAGCTTGGTTTTTTATCTCTGGAGGTTAGAACACAGTTTACTGACCAGCCAAACAGAAACCATTGCTGTTCCCGTTTGCAGAGTCAGACTGGGAGCTCTGGTTTTTTCACTCTGGCGTCTGCAGGAATCGAGCGTGAAGATCGGCGGGCTTTCTCAATGTTCAAATAATTTTTGTCTGCAGTTGGCTGTAAATTAAGAATCTTTTGCAGGTTAGGATTAAAACGTCAAACATAGAAATAATTCAGCAGCTTTAATATTTAAGTGAGAACGAGAATGATAGAGTTTTTATGCATCATTATACTTCAAGTCCTAATAGCTCGTTAAAAGTTGTTTTAAAAAGAGTTGAGAAGTGGGGCAGAAAAAGAACTCTTTGCTTGGTGAGTGGTTGTCCTTGTTTTAACCACGTTTTTGAACGTCTGGAGTCAATGTGAGCAGTTTCTCTCTAAGGCTGGATCCACTCTGGACCATTTAAGGCCCGATTTGAGTGTCTCTATCTGCCGCTGTGAAGCTTCACTGGAGATTCTAAACGCCTTGACCATAAACTGTAAAACTTACAGATACACAGAGATTTAAAGAGAAGCAAAACAAGCAGCCTGGTGTTTGTGTGAAGCCGGTCCACCAGATCTAGAACAAGCAGAAAACAGACTGAAGAGAGGAAAGCTTAGATTAACTTTTCATCAATACAAGAACTTAACCAAGCGGAAACCTCCGCTGTTGAAAAATGAATCCTGCAGTTCCTGGAGTGTCCACTAGAGGCTGGCTGCAGGAACACAGGAAGTCAGATACACACCCATTCTAAAAAGCCTGTTTTTACAGCAGACATTAACATGTTTACAGCCTGGTTCAAAAAACCAAATAGGTCTGATTAGCTCATGTCTCGATCAGCACACACTGTACGGGGGGTGAATGTTTTGATGACTCATCAGTTTTGATTTGACAAAGGATAAGAGTTATTCACAATAAGGCGTGTAGCTGACCTGATTGACAGGTGGGCGCCGTGTAACGGTTTGTCAGGAGGCTTAAAACCCCAGCCTGTCGTTAGGTTGACTGACAGTTTCCAGCATGGAGACCGCCATCGATGGGACTCCAGCGCCCCCTGCAGGAACAGACGGGTGACGTAACTCAACCACTAATATCCACAAATACATTTGCAACCTTTCGGTACAGAAACAATCATCTCAATTAGTCAAAAAAAGAAAGTTCCCAATATTTGGTGTCTGGGACTTCTAGTTTTTTGTTGCCGTGGTGTCAAACAGGTGTTGTTGTTTGTTTTTTACTAGAATGGTATCAGAGTTTATAGTTTATGAGTCGTGACGACCATAGTCTCTACTCTGATGTGTTCATTATTAAGAGCATTCAACATCCGCCATCAGACCCCTGCAGGGTGTCATATATGTCCTTCATCCCCCTCTCTTCTTCTTCTTCATTACTTATCGTCTTCGTCCTCCTGTCATTGCCCCCCACACCCTACCCACACACACACATACAATTACCCACACACACATAAACAAACACACACGTTGAAGTTGAGTCGCGTGAAGGACGAGCAGCAAATCCAATCAGAGAGCGGCGAGCTGCATCACAAATTCCGGCTGCTGTCACCGCTGTTCAGGCTAATCCAGCAACACAGAGGAGGGGGGACGGCAGTAATATGTATAATGACGTCCTGCCACAGTGCACAGAAAAAGATCTGAGCCGGGGGTAATGGATGAGAAGTAATTCAGTTAAGTGTGCTCCCACTCCACGGCAGCAAAACAAACATGGAGGATTGTTGTGATGATGCAGCTGGTGTCCCATCATGCACGGACGGGGGTTCATCAGGCTCGATGGTCACACTTTAATTTTCCTCTTCTCTTGATAAGTTAGCGAGGTTGCCAAGGATACAACAGGTTTTAGTTTCTTTAATGCAAAATAAAAGACACTTGATGAATACCTCATGTCTCCCCCTGGTGTCTCCCCCTGATGTCTCCCCCTGGTGTCTCCCTGGTGTCTCCCCCTGATGTCTCCCCCTGATGTCTCCACCTGGTGTCTCCCCCTGGTGTCTCCCTGGTGTCTCCCCCTGATGTCTCCCTCTGGTGTCTCCCTGGTGTCTCCCTCTGATGTCTCCCTCTGGTGTCTCCCTCTGGTGTCTCCCCCTGATATCTCCCTCTGGTGTCTCCCTGGTGTCTCCCCCTGATGTCTCCCTCTGGTGTCTCCCTGGTGTCTCCCTCTGATGTCTCCCCCTGATGTCTCCCTCTGGTGTCTCCCTGGTGTCTCCCTCTGATGTCTCCCTCTGGTGTCTCCCTCTGGTGTCTCCCCCTGATATCTCCCTCTGGTGTCTCCCTGGTGTCTCCCCCTGATGTCTCCCTCTGGTGTCTCCCTGGTGTCTCCCTCTGATGTCTCCCTCTGGTGTCTCCCTCTGGTGTCTCCCCCTGGTGTCTCCCCCTGGTGTCTCCCCCTGATATCTCCCTCTGGTGTCTCCCTCTGGTGTCTCCCTCTGGTGTCTCCCTGGTGTCTCCCTCTGATGTCTCCCTCTGGTGTCTCCCTCTGGTGTCTCCCCCTGATATCTCCCTCTGGTGTCTCCCTCTGGTGTCTCCCCTGGTGTCTCCCCCTGGTGTCTCCCCCTGGTGTCTCCCTGGTGTCTACCTCTGGTGTCTCCCCCTGGTGTCTCCCTCTGGTGTCTCCCTGGTGTCTCCCCCTGATATCTCCCTCTGGTGTCTCCCTCTGGTGTCTCCCCTGGTGTCTCCCCCTGGTGTCTCCCCCTGGTGTCTCCCTCTGGTGTCTCCCCTGGTGTCTACCTCTGGTGTCTCCCCTGGTGTCTACCTCTGGTGTCTCCCCCTGGTGTCTACCTCTGGTGTCTCCCCCTGGTGTCTCCCTCTGGTGTCTCCCCCTGATGTCTCCCTCTGGTGTCTCCCTGGTGTCTCCCTCTGATGTCTCCCTCTGGTGTCTCCCCCTGGTGTCTCCCCCTGATATCTCCCTCTGGTGTCTCCCCTGGTGTCTCCCCCTGGTGTCTCCCCCTGGTGTCTCCCTCTGGTGTCTCCCCTGGTGTCTACCTCTGGTGTCTCCCTCTGGTGTCTCCCTCTGGTGTCTCCCTGGTGTCTCCCCCTGATGTCTCCCTCTGGTGTCTCCCTGGTGTCTCCCCCTGGTGTCTCCCTCTCATGTCTCCCCCTGGTGTCTCCCTGGTGTCTCCCCCTGGTGTCTCCCTGGTGTCTCCCCCTGATGTCTCCCTCTGATGTCTCCCTCTGGTGTCTCCCCCTGGTGTCTCCCCCTGATATCTCCCTCTGGTGTCTCCCTCTGGTGTCTCCCCTGGTGTCTCCCCCTGGTGTCTCCCCCTGGTGTCTCCCTCTGGTGTCTCCCCTGGTGTCTACCTCTGGTGTCTCCCCCTGGTGTCTCCCTCTGGTGTCTCCCCCTGGTGTCTCCCTGGTGTCTCCCCCTGGTGTCTCCCCCTGGTGTCTCCCTCTGGTGTCTCCCCCTGATGTCTCCCTCTGGTGTCCCCCTGGTGTCTCCCTCTGGTGTCTCCCCCTGATGTTTCCCTCTGGTGTCCCCCTGGTGTCTCCCTCTGGTGTCTCCCCCTGATGTCTCCCTCTGGTGTCCCCCTGGTGTCTCCCTCTGGTGTCTCCCCCTGGTGTGTCCCCCTAATGTCTCCCCCTGGTGTCTCCCCCTGGTGTCTCCCTCTGGTGTCTCCCCCTGGTGTCTCCCTCTGGTTACTCCCTCTTGTGTCTCCCCCTAATGTCTCCCTCTGGTGTCTCCCTCTGGTTACTCCCTCTGGTGTCTCCCCCTAATGTCTCCCTCTGGTTACTCCCTCTGGTGTCTCTCCCTAATGTCTCCCTCTGGTGTCTCCCTCTAATGTCTCCCTCTAATGTCTCCCCCTGGTGTCCCCCCTGGTGTCTCCCTGCAGCTATGATTGACAGCTGTCCTCAGTCATGAGCCGTCCACTCTTTACAGATGAGCTGCTCTGTCTGTCGTTGTGAGCGTGTATCAGCATTTTAAAGTCTGTAAGACGACTCCTCTTTTTCAGGTGTGTTACCAGGTAAAACCTGCAGGAGCAGCTTATTTTAAAAGTTTGAGAACATCTTTCTCTGCACAATCACAAAGTCACCGCTCCGCTCGTTTGCTGTCTTTTCAAACTACGAGGCACCGAAACATAAAATCTGTTTGTGAAAATGTTTTTAAATCTATGAAGATGATCACTCCTGAATTTTAAATGTCCACACACGTGCGTGGGTTCTCAAAGACAGTCTGTTGTCAGACCAGGTCGAGTGTCTCGCTCACTAGTTTAGTTTACGACCCCCCTCGGCGTCTCCGCGTCTCGTCCAATCAGAGCCTGACAGGTGAGTGTAGAGGAGGGTCTGAGCAGGTGTGTGTGATCAGACGGAGAGACACTGAAGGACCGGAGGCTGAAACTCTCGCACTCTGAGAGGACGTGGACGTGTTTTCACTCACTCAGACGTGTGTGTGTTATTTTCTGATTCTGGATTTCATTTTTCTAACTTGTAATATTTAACTTGTTTTACTTTCTATTTGTGTGTTTCAGCGTACTCCCAGCACATGGAGAACCATATCAGCCCCCCCAACTTCCTGGGTCAGCCCCTCCCTCCGCCGGCCTCCTCGGGACGCTACTCCCCGACCCCGAAGAGCATGCTGGGAGAAGATGATGTCACACGGTGAGGACTAAGCCATCACTTTCTCTCCCTCTGACAGCAGACGGGGGGGGGGGTTTGCATGGATCCTTGAAAGGGGCTTACATTTGATTTTTAAAATTCCAGTTCATAAATTATTCTTAAAAGTCTTATTTTTAAAGCAGCGTTTAAGAGAACATCATCTGTAAACTGGTGATGGAAGAGAGAAGACGGGGAATGCAAGGCAGCGGTTGGCAGGGGCGAACAATGACGATGTTTAAGGCTTTATGAATATAAACATAAATCTGTCCCCACAGTAGCAGGCTGTGTGTGTGTGTGTGTGTGTGTGTGTGTGTGTGTGTGTGTGTGCTCGCCCTCTGCTGGTGTTAACCTGCAATAACACACACTCAGTCTACACTCCTGTACTGATACACAAATCTTTAAACTTCATCTTCCCGCAGCAGCAGGAGTTTCACTCTCACAGAGTCGAGATGTTTCTGAAAGAACGGCGACTTTATCTGTGAACTGATTTATTATTGAATTATTAATAATAATAATAAGAGCTTTAGTTAATACACACTGAACATTACAAACAGTTTCACTGAAGAAGAGAATTAAAGTCAGGGTAGTCGTCTCCGTGAGGACACAAAACAGGAAGCTGTGGGGTCACATGATGCTGTGATGTCAGAATGATTGACAGCTGTCTTGTCCAACAGGGAGCCCAGGAAGGTGGTGCTGCACAGAGGAGCGACGGGTCTGGGCTTCAACATCGTGGGCGGAGAGGACGGAGAGGGGATCTTCATCTCCTTCATCCTGGCAGGAGGACCAGCTGACCTCTGTGGAGAGCTGAGGAAAGGAGACAGGCTGGTGTCTGTACGTACACACACACACACACACACACACACACACACACACACACTTTAAACACACTCACACTCACTTTATATACAGGCCCTTTCTCAGGCATTATTTTATGAGATGTCTGTAAATCAGCTCAGATCTTTGGGGGAATAAACTCAGCTCTCAGTTAGCATCCCTGCCCTGGGCTAACTTGCAGTTCTATCAGAATCTTTGTGCGCCGCTTTCTGTCCACGTCTCGCCACTAGGAAGCTGATTGGCCCTCTAATCATTTTTGTGTTTCCCCTGCCCGAGCTGCTACTCCCCTCGCCTCGCTCATACTTCATACTGCCACCTGCTGTATCGGACTGTGTGCAAACACAAGTGTACTCAGGTACGCAGACCAGCGTGGGAGAGGGGAGGGGGGAGAAGTCGTTCTCGGGCACGTTACGAAACAATCCTGCCTGATGTGTAAACGCCTTTATTTTGTAAAGTCACTGACAGAAGTGATCCCTGTGTTATACCAGTTATGTTGTTAAAAGTAGAGCCATTACAGGACCTGCACAGAAGCAGGATGCCAGAAAGAAAGAAGAAGAAAAGGAGGCAGCTGACTACAACATTTGACCCCAACAAGAACAAACTTATTTCAGTCGGCTCCAAAGGCTGACGGGAGATAATGCTAGCCAGCGCTGACTGATCGAATTAATTTAAATCATCTCCTTGGAGGGCCCGTTCACCGGGCTTTTAGGGGGCTCAGTGTCAGAAAATATCCGTAATAAATGTGCTTTTTGTGTGTAACGTTGTGTGTGTGTGTCCTAAGGTGAACGGTGTGGACCTCCGTAACGCCACTCACGAACAGGCTGCAGCCGCGCTGAAGAACGCCGGGCAGACGGTGACCATCATCGCCCACTACAGACCAGAGGGTGAGACACCGGGACACAAACACCTGCAACACCTGCAGCGCTATCATCTGGGGAAATTAAACATCCATTACAATGTTTTTAAAAGAGTCAAATATTTAATGGGACTTAGTTGGCATTCATGTTTTTGGGATTCGTGGAGGGTTTAGCCCGGGTCTCCTGGATAAGAAACAAACTTGAATCCATTAAAGATATCCTCAGGTGTGCTCTGAAGCGCCGGTCTGTTCGACTCTTAATCTGACGATGTCCTCGTTGTGTTCAGAGTACAGCCGGTTCGAGGCAAAGATCCACGACCTGCGGGAGCAGATGATGAACAGCAGCATCAGTTCAGGTTCTGGATCCTTACGGACGAGTCAGAAGAGGTCGCTTTACGTAAGGTGAGATCACGGTTCGCCCCGAGAGACTCGATGGTTTCTAAAAACCACAGGAGAGAGAGATCAGTGTGCATAGAGGCTGTGATGTATGGAAGCCCAGAGGGGACAGAATTCAGTGATGTTTGATTCTCAGGGTGATGCACAACATTTGATTTGAAGATTTTTACTTGAAATGTAAAATGTAAAATGTGTGTGTGTGTGTGTGTGTGTGTGTGTGTGTGTGTGTGTGTGTGTGTGTGTGTGTGTGTGTGTGTGTGTGTGTGTGTGTGTGTGTGTGTGTGTGTGTGTGTGTGTGTGTGTGTGTGTGTGTGTGTGTGTGTGTGTGTGTGTGTGTGTGTGTGTGTGTGTGTGTGTGTGTGTGTGTGTGTGTGTGTGTGTGTGTGTGTGTGTGTGTGTGTGTGTGTTTGCAGAGCTCTGTTTGACTACGATAAGACTCGGGACTCGGGTCTGCCGAGTCAGGGACTCAACTTTAAGTTCGGGGACATCCTTCACGTGGTGAACGCCTCCGACGACGAGTGGTGGCAGGCCCGACAGCTGACGTCTCAGGGGGAGGTGGAGGAGGTGGGGGTGATCCCCAGCAAGAGACGGTGAGTCACACACACACACACACACACACACACACACACACACACACTCTGTATCACATGTTCCCATGTTCTCATGGACACTGGTTTGACCCTCGATCACAGACCTGAACCTGTGACTCACTTCACACTCAGTATGTTTACAGTTTATAACTTGATCCATGTGTTGACAGAAGTCTGCCTCCTCTACAGTAGGTGGCGATCAGTGTTACTGAAAATAAGTAAAGTATGCAACGCAACATTTTTACCCTGACACGCTGTTTCTGTTGACCTCGATCCGGTCCTGAACGTGTTCATGCTTGAATTGTGACTGAAATGGGTTTTCTTACATCAGGTGGACATATTGTGTGCTCAATCAACGAATGTTTGTTTTTCCACCATGAGTTCATCTATATGAGCTGTCGCCTTTACTTGACCTACGACCTTTTGTCCTCTTTGACCTCAGGGTGGAGAAGAAGGAGAGAGCGAGATTAAAGACGGTGAAGTTCAACTCCAAGTCTCGAGACAGAGGGGTGAGTGTTTTATTTCAGTTCTGCTCCGTCACGTCAGCATCAGATACCTGAATCAGCTCAGCCAGGTGTGTAACAGAAAGTGATAGCGGTTCTCCTCCCATGATGCCTTGCATGAATTCATTGCGTTACCTGAAGATATTCCAGCTGCAGGATTTCATGGTATTCCTGCAGGTATCTTCATCTGTCGCACCTCTTACAAGATATTTTGTGTTCAGAGCGAGGGAAGGACAAGCCGAAGCATTGGCCTACTAAAGGAGCAGTATGTTACTCTGACCCCTAGTGTTTAAAATGGGTACTGCAGTCTAAATGTAAAACATTGCAGAGAGCTGTCTCCCCCCGCCCCCTCCTCTCTAGAGTGGATGCTCACGCAGGTCACCATGTGGTGGACACTGAAGCTTCAGTGTTTATCCAGCTCTGCATCGGTCTGTAAACCTTTCTGCGTTCTAACCTCTCTCCATTTTTCAAAAGCATCTCCAATATTGATCCTAGTTTGAGCACGTTTCTGCTCGTGGAGCTTATTAGAAACATGCAGAGGCTTTTTAGGTCGGGTACAATCACTTCTATCTGAACCAGTTCTCTTGCCCGCTTCCATCGCTGCAACACCTGTTGGTTTGACCTGATAACTGCTCTCATATCTGGCAAACCGAGGGGCGTCCAAAACCGTAATTAAAAAAGAGATCAGGAACAACCTTGCGTCTAAAAGTAGACTTCATTTAAACATTACAGGAATGATCCCTCTTTGTTTGGGCTACTTTTATCTTTATTGGTTAGCAGCTGAAAACACCAAAGCTTGTACCTAAACTCTGCAGCCTTTTGCGTACTTAACGCTGACATGCCTGTAATTCATGCAAGGTATCACAGGACTAAGAATCTCTTAGATCATTGCAGCAAAGTCTTCGAGCTGAGTGCACCAGCTGGGCGTTTAAAAAAGAACCGCACCTGCAAGGCAGGTGAGAGCTCTTCAACTCAAACAGGACTCGATGGCGAAAGCAAAACCTTTTGTCTAAACGTCTTATTATTGGTCATGCTTCAAAGAAGATTGCATGCTGTCATGTTTTCTGACCGTTACTTTTTCCTTTTGTGTTACCACGGATATTAGTCCGATATTCTGGCTCACGCCTGCTCCATGCTAGTCGAAAAGTTCCCCCAGGTGCAAAACAGACAGGTGTCAAGTCAAACTGGTGCACGGGGCGTAACTTTAAGTTGGTCGTTAGTTTCAGCTCTAAGTCGGAGGTACGCCCAGCTGGTGCACTCAGCTCCTGAAGTTTAGGCTTCGTCACTGAGTCTGAGTTCATTCAGCTACATTTACACTGTATGTGTTATTGATATATATCTGTCAGGTTATATGAATCCTGTGTTTGAGCCGCAGCCACCTACTAATGAGTGTTTGACTAATGTTTGAAACCAGCCGGCTCGTTAACAGCATGTTTTGTTTTTTAATCTTTGAGACATTTTCTTCTTCACCACTCCAACGTCTCAGCAGCCGAGCCGCAGCAGCAGCGCCTCCCCCAGCACCTTTAAAACCGTGTATCGCTTTAACACGCGTTGCCAAAAACTCTCCGCCCGCCAACCTGCCCTCTAACACACCAGAATGATGGAGGGAGGGGGAGAAGAAGAAAAAAAAAAAACATGCATGACCTCCCCTCCTCCAGAATCCTCCCCTCCCTCCTCTTACAGAGAGAAACGCTTGACATTGATGTCTGACTGTCTGCTCACAGAAACCTTCCTCCTCCTACTCCTCCTCACCACTCACCTCTCTCACCCTCCTCCTGTCACTCTCTTCTATCCTGCTGGATAACCTTGAAGTGCAGCATGTGATCTAATGATGTCAGTAGCCCCGTTCAGTAAAAATATTAAACAGAAGCCAGAGCTGCACTAATCAACGTTTCTGTTTTATTGCAAGCTAAGTGTTAGCCTTTAGCACTAGATCCGAATCCAAAGAGAACTGACAACACCTCTGTAGCTCTACGGAGCTTTTTAGCCTCGTTTGGAGAGAGTTTTGGATTTCCTGCATATTTCCAGTCTAGTGTTTCCAGCAGCCAGATGTTTCTTTTGTTAAACAAGATTTATACAACTCACTCTACTACGGTTATGACTATACCACATAATTAACCTTCAAAATAATTCTAGTTGTCTCAAAACATTAACGATATCTGTATTGATACCACGAGGTGCAAGTGTGAACAACCAGATCAGAAGGACTCTTGGGGCAGTCCTCCTGAAATTCTCTAGAACCTTTCTGCAGTGCACATGTGAAAACAGCGCAAGGTTTGTCATGACACCAGAATTTACCGAACTTGGATACGATTCTTAAAAAGTATAAAGGACCGAGAATAGAACCCTGAGGAACTCCTAAGTGATAGTTACCTTCATCTGCTGGATGTAAAAGCATGCAGATGGTTGATGTTAGCATCAAGTACTTTATAAACGCATAATATGTGAAATAAATTCATGATGCCCAGATTGTTCTTTAAATGTAGTTTGAATTGCGCTTAGAAAGATAAGAAGTGACCGCCATTTTTATTCGGTTAAGTTTAGTCCTGTCTGAATTTTTACATTTTTACTTAAATGTGCTCAGAACAAGCCAGAATCTGCAACAACGTGATAACTGGACTTTGTATTTCTGCACGACTACATTGTGAAGACGCATTTTATCTTTATCAGAGTGTTCTCTTAAAGGTCCTCTTTTTCAACCAGTTTAAATACGCTTCAGAACTCCCCAAAACAGGCTGTTTCTGTGTCTGTAGCTTTAAATGTAAATGAGCTGTGTCTGACCACGCCCCTCTCTGGAAGGGCTTGGGTGGCTCGGGCTTTCTCGCTCCATGCCCTATTGTTTACGGTGAGAGGGCAGACTCAGAGGGCAGAACAAACACCTAGCTGTGGGAGTGTCACCCACCTGGGGGAGGGGTTACTGCCCTTTGTGATGTCATGAAGGGAAAATCTCCAAACGGCCTGTTTGAGCACACATTTTCTGAAAAGTGGAGCAGGCAGAAGACGGAGAGGATGGACTTTTCTCATCATTGGGGGGTTTGTAGACAGACTAGAGACACATATTAGAGTTAGAGAAACAAGGAGAAGAAGATTAATATGTGACCTTCAAACATCCTGCAAACTTTCAAATCCAACTTCAGATATATCCGGACAGCGTTCTTTTCTCAGCTTGTAGTTGCTGCGTCTCTGCATGTTCTCTGCATGCTCAGTTTCTTCTCATCTTGCATTCGTCTGACAGCTGCTGCCTTCACTGTCACTGCGTAAAAATCAGACACAGAGCAACACCTCACCGAGAACAACAAGGACTTCAAGGTTCAGTTCATGTGCAGATTAAACAAGAAATATCAAACAGGTTATGTCAATGTCGACGTCTGATTCTGTGGTTTGGACTGTTTTCAGCTAAATGCTTGAACACTGCAGCTGTTCACAGTAGGGTTGTCACGATACCAGACTCCTCAACTTTAATACGAATCTATTAAAAATCAAATTCTGTTAATGTGACAACAACAAAAATAGAATTCTGAAACACCAAATATTGGGTAATTTCTTATTTTGAATTACAAAATATTGCAGGCAAACTCCTGCACGCAGTGTACAGGGACGTGTCCAGACATTTTTGATCGCGGTGGCCCAACTGGGGTACTGACTTATGCAGGGGTGGCCTGAAGTGTGACGTGCGCACCCTCTAACTTCAACAATTATATCTACTTTATAACACAAGATAATGGAAACATTAATCTTCTTAGCTTAATTCGTTAATGACAAAAAGACGATTATGTTGGAAGTCACAATTTAATGTACTTAAAAAAATGCGTGCAAACTCCTGCACACGTCTAACTTTACAAAATTCATGAATTGGCAACCTTTGGTCCTGAAAAATGGCCTGTTAGCAAAGCTTGTTCCAAAAGAACTGGACTGGTTGAAGATCTTGAAGAAGTTTCACCTCTCCTCCTCTGAAAGGCTTCTTCAGTTCGAAACTTTCTGGTGGACGGAGCTAGAAATGTAAGTCGTTGAGTCGTTGGAGTCACATGTTCCACGGTGAGAATGGGGCTTCAGTTGTTTTGGGCGAGAATTCAAAACAGCATTGTAGGTTGGTGAAAGATGGTGGCTCAGCCCACCACCTGGGGTAAAAGATGGTTCTTCCACCGTAACATAGATGGCTTCTTTAACTAGGTTAACGACTCTGATGTGAGTACATTTTTAGCTACGTCCACCATATAGTTTAGGACTGGAGAAGCCTTTCAGAGGAGGAGAGGTGAAACGTCCTCAAGATCTTCAACCTGTCCAGCTGCCTTTGGATCAAGCTTCGAATTTACCGTGACCCGGATGACTGAGAACCTACACAGACATCTTGAAAAGCACAGAAACAGTAGTAGCAGAGTACTTATCTTAGCTCTGCAAGCTGACGAGCCACAGACTCAGACAAACAGCTTCTCATTCTGTCCGACCCGACGTCAGACTCCCCCATCTCCCCCTCTTCTTCTTCTTCTTTATTAATTTTATTCCATCATCCTCCCTCCTCTTCCTCCCTCCCTCCCTCCTTCCTTCCTCCCTCCTCCCTCCTCTTCCTCCTCAGCAGTCTCTCAATGACAAGCGTAAAAAGAACCTCTTTTCCCGAAAGTTTCCGTTCTACAAGAGCAAAGAGGCGAGCGAGCTGGAGACCAGCGATGTCGACCGTAAGTACAGCGGGGAGGCGGGGTTGGGGCGGTCCGTCTCTGAGATGATTGGTCGGCGACAGAAGGAGAGGTCAGCTGGTGGTGCGGCGGCTGAAAACACATTGGTTGTCATGGCAGCAGGGCTCGGCAAAATAACCTTAAAGCTGCCTTATTGGCTCGAATTGAAACCTGAATGACCCTCACACACATTTATGAATTATTTGGTCCCTTTCCCCACACCCTCCTGTTCCTCCTCTTTGGAGCCAAAATGGCCGCCCTGTAGCCCTGTTGACGAGCGGTTGCGTTCCCTCTGCTCTCTCTCTCTCTCTGTCGCTGTATCTCAGTAACTCTGTGTTGTTCTCTCCTCGTTGTTCGCTCGGCTCTGCTGACCTCAGGACAACAGTGACGACATGCTTTCCAAAGGCCACAGTAAGTGTGTCTCCCCTCCTCCACCTTTCCCCTCCACCTCTCCCCCATTCTCCCCCGGGAAAAACTCCCATCAGCCCCTTCCTTTCCCCCAGGATCCTTCTTCACCAAAGACTGTCCTTTGATTCAAACATTATAAATCACATATGTTTATTCGGACTTTCCTTCCTTTGGATGAAGTTTAAGACTGAGTTTACTTCTTTAGGGAAAATGCAGTTAAGAATCTGACGACCCGCCCACGGGCCGGACGCTTTTACACACACCGCTATTTACAAACATCCCACACGCCGTTAGAAAGCTACAACGCTTTTGATTCTGACCGTGTGAACTACTTTAAGATCCGACCCCCACAGCAGCGACAAACTACGCACCTTTCCGTATCTTAATCACTAATAATTCATTTTTATGAATGAATGCTTTCAGTTGCATTACATCCAAACAGCGACCTCTTGATTGACACATCATTTGGCTAGTTAGGACCTTCCATTTACTGTGCCCAGCCTGTGATAGCCAATGAGAGGAGGTATCTGCCCTTTGTTGTGATGCATCTGTATTCGGCCAATTGCACGGCCATGGGGTCCTGTGCCCCATGTAGCTGCAATGGTACGGTCCTTGTGCTCGACTGTGAGACTTAAAATATTGAAGTTGGTTCCTGGTGGAGACGTAGCCTCCCCTCCTCCCCTCCTTTCCTTTCCTTCCCTCCTCCTCCCTCCTCGTCTCCTCTGACAGTCGAGGATGTTTCAAACCGGAGCGTCACCTCTTCTCTCTGTCAGAGCTCTCATCACATTCGTCAGATCTCTCTCCTCCACCTCTCACAGGGTTCTCATCATGCTCAAGTGTGCAGCTTCACAACTGGATCCTTCTGCAGATGTGCTCAATGTCGTTGAGGTTTAAGCGACTTTCAGGGGGGAAGGAGAATTTGTTGGATTCAGAAGCTTCAGCATCAGTTTCAGAAATAAAAAGTTCAGAGATGTGAAAGTAGTTTGTTCATGTATAGAAACTGTGATCGCTGAAAACCTTAAACAACAACATTAAAACTAGAACATCACATCATTTCTCTCTGAGGCCGTCGTACGCTGAGAGTACTTTACCTGCTCAGAGTAGAGCCGCTACTCCTTCCTTTGAAAGGAGCCAGTTGAGGTGGTTCGGGTGTCTGATTAGGATCCACCCGGGGTCACCTCCCAGACACGCTCTACTGGGAGGAGACCCCGGGGTACAACCAGAGTTCGCTGGAGGGATTATATATCCTGTCTGTCCTGGGAACGCTTAATTCCAGTAGTTAATCGTGATTAATCGCATGTTTGAAATTCAATTATTCTGCTTTTCAAAATGAAAATAGTTAGCCTTTTATTTTGAATGTTTGTCCTGTCTTAAGCTGAGAGTACTTTACCTGCTGTGTGCTTTTATTTTGAAATACAGTAAGGCCCTTCTGGTAGAGTGAAGGTTAGGACAGGAAGTAAAGCACAGAAACAGGAAGTGGTTAGGGATCCCAAACTGAGGTCAAACAGCTCAAAGGAACGGTACCAAAGGTCAATGTGTGATGTCATCAGGTGAACGGTAACAAAGGTCAATGTGTGATGTCATCAGGTGGATATGACTTCGGACTCGTCAGCTGATCTGTCTGTCAAAAAGTGACAAACTGACAAAGTGTAATTGTTTGTAGATCTGCTTTAAAGTCCTGGAAAGTTTGGATTTCTATTCCTGGTCCTGCGTTTTCTTATGTTTTGTTTGTTTTGAGTTTGATGTTTCAATGCAAAATATCAGGAGAGAGAATATTTATGTTGTTGTGACTGTTTTGCTGCTAACGGACTCCAAACCCCTTCGAGTCCTGTGAGCAAAGCATTCTGGGTAAACGATGCTCCCGGCTGACCTGGCGTGTCCTGTGTGTGTTTGTTTGTTTGTTGTGATTCCAGAACATGTGACGTCTAACGCCAGCGATAGTGAAAGTAGTTACCGTAAGTGAGACACTCCGCAGAGAGCTCCGACACTAACTCCCTCACTGATGTCACTAACGAGCACTGACGCCTGATTGGACGATCACAGCATGACCTCACACAGAAACACACCAACATTAGCTCCCTGCTAACATCACCTGAAGCTAAACCTGCTGCTGCATGAACTCAGGATGACTCTGTTTGTCTGTCTGTTTGTAGCGATCCAAGAACGAGTGCAGCGTTTACTAACACGTCTTAATACAGCAAACATCAAGAATCGATCACGTGTCGTTGTTGTTAAAATGCTCCAAACATGCAACAGTAACAGAGTAAGGTCAGCTGAGTCTGTTCTGTTTGTACCTCATTTGAATTATTTGTCTTTAAAACTTCGCCGTGTGTCCCTCCTGTGTTGAAAAACTGCAGTTCCTTGAGTGTCCACTAGGAGCTGTCTTTGAAATCCATTCGGCCTCTATAGTTCATTTCTCCGTTGGTACAAACTGTGCAGGTGTGGAATTTTTTTAAGACCTCAAACATTTGATGATATTAAGGCCCCAATTTCCCTCAAATCCATGTGCAACGCGGTCTGTCAGCACCACCGTTTCGCTCCGTCGGAAGGCCCTGCCTCACTGCATCCATTTCTGGAACATGAGCGCAGAGAAGTATCAAAGTATCCAAACTTTTGACTTGAGCACCGATTTTGTTCATTAAAATACGAAGGAGACAGAGTGTCGCTCAGTATCAACCACCAACTAATGAACTTAATAATTCATGTCCATGTTTGATTCATCACATCCTCTGATCTCACCTCCTCCCCGACTCCTCCTCTCACCTCTCGACCTAACCCTTAATGGTTTTAAAGTTGTTCGTTTTTAACGCTTTACTTCTTAGTAACAGTCGTGTGTGTGTGTGTGTGTGTGCGTGTGCGTGTGCGCAGGTGGACAGGAGGAGTACGTTATATCGTATGAGCCCGTCGTTCAGCAGGAAGGTGAGAACTGCTCGGTTTTCTTCTCTGACTTTAAAGAGATCTATCTAAAGTTCAGTTTAATTGATTTCTGTTCCCCTCCTCTCTGTCAGTGAACTACACTCGCCCCGTCATCATCCTCGGCCCCATGAAGGATCGAGTCAACGACGACCTGATCTCCGAGTTCCCCGACAAGTTTGGATCCTGCGTCCCGCGTAAGTCCATCGCAGATCCACGTCTCAGTGATTAAACACTGACTTGTATTTTCACTACAATCTGAATATTCTCTTATCCTCGTAACCTGTAACTTTATTAGTTAAAAGTGTCTCTTCCTCCGATCCCTCAGACACGACCCGGCCAAAGCGGGACTACGAGGTGGACGGCAGAGATTATCACTTTGTGGTGTCCAGAGAGCAGATGGAGAAGGACATCCAGGACCACAAGTTCATTGAGGCGGGGCAGTACAACAACCACCTGTACGGAACCAGCGTCCAGTCGGTTCGAGAGGTCGCAGAGAAGGTACACGCCCACTGAGGAACTCTTTTACAGAAACTTAATCTTAGCAAGTGCAAAAAATCTCCTTACACTTCATTTCAGCCAAATTAGCAACCAGTCCAGTTAAACATAAACTTATTTCAAGATATTATGTGTGAAAAAATGAGGCCTGAATTTCTTGTTTTAATAAAATAATATCTGCCAATGCAGTGAGCAACATGACGCGTGTCTTTAATTGTGATGTAAGGAATTTAGTAAACTTTGTTTGTCCCATTTAGAAGATATTTCTTTCCTCATTTTTAACTCGTAGTATCTTGAAAATCTCTCTCTAAAAAATACTGTGGCGCAGTTACCACCAACTCTCAGCATGTCTCCCTATTATTAAAAGACTTTATTTTAAGGTCATTTAAATTTAGGTCAGAATTAGAAATGTTTTCTGATCAAAGGAAAGTTTGAGCATGACATATCTTAAAAATACTGCGACGCAGTTCCCACCAACTCTCAGCAGAAGGCGATGTTCCCCTATTAGGAACAAACTTTATTTTAAGGTGATTTAAATTGAGTTCAGACAGATTTTGAAATGTCATGAGCAAAGGAAAACTCTGGCAGAACACCTCCTAAAATTACTGCGGCGCAGTTACCACCAACTCTCAGCAGACGGTAAAAATGAAGTGAAAATAGTTTGACAAGAACGGACACATCGTCTTCTGTTTTGTATGTTTGCACCAAAACATCTTCTTCTGTTGTTTTCAGGGTAAACACTGCATCCTGGACGTGTCGGGGAACGCCATCAAGAGACTCCAGCTCGCTCAGCTTCACCCCATCGCCGTCTTCATCAAACCCAAATCTGTGGAGAACATCATGTGAGTCGCGTTAATTTCGATCCTCCATCCATCCTTTAAACAGACCGCTAAGAGTGAAGTGAAATAAACAGTGTGTGTGTGTCATGCAGGGAGATGAACAAGCGCCTGACGGAGGAGCAGGGCAGGAAAACCTTCGACAGAGCCACCAAGCTGGAGCAGGAGTTCACCGAGCATTTCACGGGTGAGGAACAAAACTCTGTTGGGGCGCCGGTGGCCTAGTGGTTAGTGAGCGGACCCATGTACGGAGGCTTTAGTTCAAGACTGAGTTAAAATAAATGTCAGTACGTTAATGTTAAGATGTCAAAAAAGATATACGCGGCTGTGATTCTTACATGTTTTTTTATGTGCTCCTTTCAGCCATCGTTCAGGGCGACACTCTGGAGGAGATCTACGATCAGGTGAAGCAGATCATCGAGGAGCAGTCGGGTCCGTTCATCTGGGTTCAGTCCAAGGAGAAGTTATGAGGATCAACGCTCTGTCAGCTCTACGCTCCTCTCTTTAGATCTGTTTTATTTTGAAAAGAAAAGTCGACTGCAGACGGCTGCCACCCTCCCCACCACCTCCTCCGACCCTCCTCACTCCCCTCCCCCTCCCCCGATCAACGACACGACACAGCTGCTGACCGGAGCGTTGTTTTCTTTTCTATCTTTGCCTGAATAAGACTCCATGTTGGGTTTCCTGACCAGCAGAGTTAAGCACACAGGAAGTAAGACGACATCACACTCGACACGGTACAGCTCCTTAATGTTTAAGGGAGGAGAACTAAAGAGGAGAAGAAGAAAGAAGAAACGTACGATGCAGATTTTATCTATTTTTTTTTGTTTGTGGGTTTTTTTCCCCTTGTTTTCGTCTTGTAAGGTGAGCAGACGGACAGACGGAGTTTCAGTCTCAGGCAGCGTCTGAGGAAGGCGGAGACACAAAAAGCAGAACTTTGCACGTTTGAGCTTTAACAGCATGTCATTAAATCCCGTTTATTTCCCATCAGCCCCGGCACCTTAGCGTCTGATGTCACAGCTTTTCTTCTTCTTCTTCAGTTCTGCGCTCATTTCATCTTTTGTCTTTCTTTTTTTTTTACACTCGAGTCGATTTGATTCTTTTGCTCCTCGCTGCTGCAGGATGTTTGTCAGGACGCTCTGCAGGGTTCTGCTCTGCCGCTAGGGGGCGCTGTGTGTTGTTGTTGTTTTCTTAACAGCGAATACTTTTGATTATGAAATGTTATGAATTCACCTTTACCATCTCTAATCTTCCTGATCAAACAAAACGAGCATTCATCTTGTTTTCTCTTGATGAGTTCTGATTTCATCTCCGAACATTTCACACGTTTAGCTCGACCGCGTTTGACGAGTTCAGACGCACGACATTAAATATTCCTCCTTCACTGCAAAAACACGAAGATCTCCTCGAGTCATTTCTGTCTTTGATTACTTAAAAACAAATGAAGAAGAGAATATTTCAGCCTGTTTCTCATGAAGAGCGGGACTCCCGAGACGGAGAACTCTGCAGACTTTTATCTCTCGGTTGTAGCATCGTAAGAAACAAGAACAATCCCGTCTTCAGTATAAAATGTTTCTTGATTTTCCTTCAGAAAATTTGCTTCATTAAAAACCTTTTTTTTTAGGGCCCAATTCTCGACACTCTACAACATTTCTTAAAATGTTACGACTTTATTCAAGAATTATTACTATTCTTCAACTATTTTCCTGAATTATTACGACCTTTTTCACACAATTTTACGATGTGTCCCAACATGTTCCGTACTGTTTCGTGAAATATTTCGCCTTGCTCTCCCACGACTTTATTCTCGTTAAATTTGAGAAATTTTTCAGAATATTTCGATTCTTATTTTTCCTTTTTTACGACTTCAATCTTTAAATCTCGGATATTTTCTCTCCTTCATTGTGGCCTTTTGACTCCGTCATGAATAAAATAAATACACAAACAATAAATGTGATGTTTATCTCTAATAAATGTTAAAACAGTTTTGAAGAAAAACTGATTAAAATTGATCCGAAATTCAAATAAAATTTTGTGAATATTCTAGAGTTTAGATTTTTACTCTCAAATTTCCAGATTTGGCGTCTTTCCTCTGAAGCAGTTTAAAATATTCTCTCCGTCAGCACAGAGTGACCTCCGTCAGACGTTTTGCGTCTTTAAACCATCTTCTTCATCATCAGTGTGTGTTTGGTGTCTGTGTGAGCGGCGCCCTCTACTACGCGAGTTTGAACCCCGTCAGACGCGCTGGGCGGACGTCAGTCAGCGTCGTCAGTGTCTTACCATGAAAACGATGTCGGTGTGATTCTGACCTGGAGACGAGCACCGCCGCCTCCACGCAGACGATTATTGTACAATGAGATTTTGAGATATTTAACCCCTCGGTAAACTGCCTATTTTGTTATAATAAAGTCTATATTGAACTTTACTTCAGCACTACTACGGAGTTATTTTCTCTGCGTTGTTAATCATATATGAATAGAAAGTATAAAGATATTTGAATATATATTTTTTCTTTTTCTTTGATCACCACCTCCTCTGTCTTTTAATTTTCTTTTTTAAGCATAAATAAAAAACTTAACAAGAAAACACAAAGCGGTGCACGCCTCCTTCTTCTTCTTCTGTTCTTTGGTCCTTTAGGTGTTGAAGCTACCGTACGGAGACTCTGCTGATTATCCGCCCACCGTCTGTGACGTGCAGGACATCAGATGCTAAATATGTAAAGCAGAACAAATGGGGGGGAAGGAGAAACATTGATTGATAAATAACTAAATAAAAACGGAAGCCATAAGCGGACATGCATCCAGACATTTTGTGATACTCGAGCATTAGGCACGATTGCTCCCCCCTCCCCCGCTGGTCTGTGTTTGCATTCGTAAAATCGTTCCGTACCCGAGTGCACTTGCGTATGTTCACAGTCTGATACAGCAGGGGGCAGTATGAACGTAGTTTGCAAATCCGTCAAAAAGCAGAAAGAAGAAGTAACCATGGCAACAACTCGCAGACTGAGTCCATCCTGCTTACTGCATGTTTTTGTTATTTCTGAGACGCCAACAACGACCCTCTTCCTACTTCCAAAGGGGGAAGGGACCCTAAGTTTCTGTCGTTGTCTCGACTCGTTATCTCGTTATCTTTGTTGTGACAGGAAACGCAGTTTTTTCCTGTCACAACAAGTTAATTTTTCATGATCTCGAGAAAACAGCTGCACAGGTGTCGAGTAAAATAAAATGTTGTGATGCTTGTCTTATCGGGGATTCTGAAAATATTAATTACAAGATTCACTTTTTAATTTCCATGAATTTTTCTGAGGGAAGGTGAGGGTTGAGAGATGAAGGTGAGGGTGGAGAGATGAAGGTGAGGGTCGAGAGATGAAGGGATGAAGGTGAGGGTCGAGAGATGAAGGTGAGGGTGGAGAGATGAAGGTGAGGGTGGAGAGATGAAGGGATGAAGGTGAGGGTGGAGAGATGAAGGTGAGGGTGGAGAGATGAAGGTGAGATGAAGGTGAGGGTCGAGAGATGAAGGGATGAAGGTAAGGGTGGAGAGATGAAGGTGAGGGTCGAGAGATGAAGGGATGAAGGTGAGGGTGGAGAGATGAAGGGATGAAGGTGAGGGTGGAGAGATGAAGGTGAGGGTCGAGAGATGAAGGGATGAAGGTGAGGGTGGAGAGATGAAGGGATGAAGGTGAGGGTGGAGAGATGAAGGTGAGGGTCGAGAGATGAAGGTGAGGGTCGAGAGATGAAGGGATGAAGGTGAGGGTGGAGAGATGAAGGTAAGGGTCGAGAGATGAAGGTGAGGGTGGAGAGATGAAGGGATGAAGGTGAGGGTGGAGAGATGAAGGTAAGGGTCGAGAGATGAAGGTGAGGGTCGAGAGATGAAGGGATGAAGGTGAGGGTGGAGAGATGAAGGTGAGGGTGGAGAGATGAAGGTGAGATGAAGGTGAGGGTCGAGAGATGAAGGGATGAAGGTAAGGGTCGAGAGATGAAGGGATGAAGGTGAGGGTGGAGAGATGAAGGGATGAAGGTGAGGGTGGAGAGATGAAGGTGAGGGTCGAGAGATGAAGGTGAGGGTGGAGAGATGAAGGGATGAAGGTGAGGGTGGAGAGATGAAGGTGAGGGTCGAGAGATGAAGGTGAGGGTGGAGAGATGAAGGGATGAAGGTGAGGGTCGAGAGATGAAGGTGAGGGTGGAGAGATGAAGGTGAGGGTCGAGAGATGAAGGGATGAAGGTAAGGGTCGAGAGATGAAGGTGAGGGTCGAGAGATGAAGGGATGAAGGTGAGGGTGGAGAGATGAAGGGATGAAGGTGAGGGTGGAGAGATGAAGGTGAGGGTCGAGAGATGAAGGTGAGGGTCGAGAGATGAAGGGATGAAGGTGAGGGTGGAGAGATGAAGGTGAGGGTCGAGAGATGAAGGGATGAAGGTGAGGGTGGAGAGATGAAGGTGAGGGTGGAGAGATGAAGGTGAGATGAAGGTGAGGGTGGAGAGATGAAGGTGAGATGAAGGTGAGGGTCGAGAGATGAAGGGATGAAGGTGAGGGTGGAGAGATGAAGGTAAGGGTCGAGAGATGAAGGGATGAAGGTGAGGGTGGAGAGATGAAGGTGAGGGTGGAGAGATGAAGGTGAGGGTGGAGAGATGAAGGTGAGGGTGGAGAGATGAAGGTGAGATGAAGGTGAGGGTGGAGAGATGAAGGTGAGATGAAGGTGAGGGTCGAGAGATGAAGGTGAGGGTCGAGAGATGAAAGGATGAAGGTGAGGGTCGAGAGATGAAGGTGAGGGTCGAGAGATGAAGGTGAGGGTCGAGAGATGAAGGTGAGGGTCGAGAGATGAAGGGATGAAGGTGAGGTTGAAGGACGTTGGATATTAATAAACATGTAGGAGTTCATTGTTATAGCCAAAGACTTCCAGAGGGGAACATATCGGTGTATGAACACAATGATGACCTCCAGGAAGCAGTGGGGACCCAAATAATAAAACTCGTTACAGCACGTTTTGAAAAAGTGTGAAAAAAACACATTTGTCCAGTTCTTGAAACCTGTTTGATCCGCAGATAACCATCACACTTCAAGGTGTTGAAGCACACCTGCAGAAAGATCCTAAGAGTTATGTTTCATGGCCAGCAGGGGGCGTCTGTCACACATGTCAAGTGTATATATCAGTCAAGTTTTATCATCTACAAACATCTTCGGGCACAGGTTTGATTAAATCAATACACCTGAGAGACTGGCCAGTCCGCCCAGGTGAGCAGCCCTGCTGGTGGGAGTGTGTCACAGCATGTCTGTATGTTTATATAAATGGATCCTCTTTCAGTAACTGCTTGTTTCATCCTGTCATTGCTTTGAGCGATGAACGAATGAACATGTGTGGTACGTGGCGTTTCCTCAGATGGCTTGGGGATGAGGGGAGAAACAATAAAACTAGAACCCAGGGAAGGAAATACAAAACAAGCTTCTATAACAATTACTATATTTATCAATCACTCAAAACTTGTGTTTAAAATAAAGAACATGGCGGCTGATCCAGTCCAACAACTTAAACTGATCATAAAACAAACACCTCGTTTGTGGAGAAAAGATTGAGAGTTTTAAAATGTATTTATTTATTCTCTTTCAAATCATACTTCTGTCCATCTGGCGTGCTTTTATTTTGAAAGTTCATGACGGATGTTGTATCATTTCCTCTTGTGTTTGAGTTGTCGCCTCGTCGGTTCGGCTAAACCGTCTTTAACGTCCTCCAGCAGGGACTCTCGGATCCTCCGGGCCTTCTGTTTCAGGTCTCCCGGTCCCCCCGGAGCCTCCGCGGCCTCCCGCCGGATCTGCTGGACCGTCCGGGAGCTCAGCGCGCGACCCGCGGCCTCTCTGCCGGCCTCCTGCGCTCTCAACACGGCGCGGGCGGTGAGCTTCGCCGCGCTGCGGACCGGAAGAGACTCGGACAGTTTCTCCACAACCTGAGCTTTATTAATGAGAGCCGACAGGAAGTACCTGAGGACCATGGTGACGTCAGCGCACAGGCAGGACACCTGGGAGAACAAGTCGGTCACAAATCAACCGAGAAGCACCGACAGTAACCGTCGCCGACAGTGACCATTAAAAACACCTGCTGGTTAGCTAGCTGAATGACGTATGCTACTTCCTGTTATAGCCTTCAAAATAAAAAAGGAAAATATTTTTTTCCAAATGTATTTTTATTTGATCCATTCACGCCAAAAATGACCAAATTATTATTTGTTATTTTTAATTAATAACTTTATTGATCAAAACTCTAAAAAGTTTTACCAAAGATCTGTAAGTTAACGTGATGTGAAGGCAAAGTTTATTTTTTATTGATTTAAAACCCATAAAAAGTGTGCTGAGGTTACGTTTGCAATGTTTTTGTTTATATATGTTATCCTACCTTAAAACGTCTCTAAACAGCCTGGGGCCGTATTCACGAAGCCTCCTAACTACTAAGAGTCGCTCCTAGTGAAGATATAAGAACATTCTTAGAGTCAGGACATTTTCTAAGAAGTTCAGACTAGATCTTTGTAAAGATGAAAGTTATTCACAAAGCGTCTTAACCCTTAAAAGAGCTCCTCAGGTGTCAAACTGTGAGGAGGACTTCTAACAGGATGAAGAGTTTCTCAAGCTGAGGAGGAAACAGAGAAATGTTCTTCAAACACGACATGAAGAATATTTTTGATTCATAGCAGAACAGAAAAAAATGATTTATGCAGACATTTCAATCCATCGCTGACTTTTTTCAGTTCACAGTGAGACATGCATGTTGTGTTTCTCTACAGGTGTTTACCTCCACAGGTTCATCCAATCACTGATGAACTCTTCACCTGCTGATGTAACGATCAGCAGGTGAAGAAGTACGTCTTACAAATGATCACACAGATGATCATTTCAAAGTGTTCATAATTACACAATGTCTGACTAGATTCTATGTTTGACTTTTTATCTCTATTTTGTTGGATCAACCAATCACAGCTTCTGAAAAAATGTGTCATACCTAACAACGAGGTCGACCACACCTCCAAAATGGCTTTAAAGTCTTCAGAGCACCTCTTTGTTCTTGGCGAGCTTCGTGGATGCGACCCCGGGTGTGTTTGTAGAGAGTGATGTAACCACCCCCTCAGTAACTTAAAGGTCTCTCTCTAGGGATCCTTTCTGTAATGATGTCACACACTACGAACGACAACCAGTGCCTGTCAGGGACAAAAACTATAAGTGTGATTGTGGTGCAGCCGTTAAACGACGTTTCAGAGGATGAAGTCCTCGTCTGGGGCGATGAAACTTTTTGTTCAACACGATTTTTAAAAACACCAGAAATCCCTTTAAATCATTTATTACACATGTTCTCATTTCATTCTGGATTCTCACAAGTTTTTGTTTCCATGGAGACGACAGAAGAGAAGCGACGCTCAGGCTTTCAGGCAGCTTTTATTCTCCACATGTGGACAGCAGACAGGTGTGACCTTTGACCCTGACCCTTCAGGAGTCAGTACAGTAGATGAGCAACAAGGGGGCGACGTGGAGGAATAAATTAAAAACCTCAGAGAACACAACAACAGCTCGTCAGGTCAAATAAAAGAAGAAGAAGAATCCACTCTGAAATAAAACAAAATAAAAATCCACTGGAGGAGAAAAAAACAAAAACAATAAAAAAAGTCAGTTAGAAAAAGTCGAGTGCGTTTTGAGTTTTTGGTTCATTTCTTCCTCACTGTGCTTCTGTGACACACACACACACACACACACACACACACACACACACACAGACACACACAGACACACACACACACGCACAGACACACACACACACACACACACAGACACACACAGACACACACACACACACACACAGACACACACACACACACGCACACACATACACGCACACACACACGCACACACGCACACACACACACACACACAGACACACACACACACACACAGACACACGCACGCACACACACGGACACACACACACACAGACACACACACACACGCACGCACACACGCACACACACACGCACACACACACAGTATTTACACTCGTATTTATAGATTCTTTAAATTCAGACTATTTAAACTCTGTCTCTCTCGACTAGGACAGTTTGAGCCCCGCCTCCCGTGTCCTGCCCGGACCAATCAGCAGCTGCTGTTCTTGAACTCGCCGTTCTCAGTGATGGACAGTTTGGTGGGGTTGGTGGGTGACAGGCCGTTGCGGAGGTTCGGCGTGCTGTAGCGCTCCTTCACCTGCGCCAGCGCCGACATCAGCCGGGAGTTCGCCGCGTCCAGGGAGCAGATCCGCTTCTCCTGAATGGATGGAGACAGAGAGGGAGGGGGGGGGGGGACAGAAAGTCAGACTGAGAAATGATAAACAAAATGGCGTGTTTGTGACGATCTGACTGTCGGGTAAAAAAACACATCGCAGCGCATTATCGCCTCCGAGTTCAAGATGAAAAGGAATCCCTTAAAATCTCCAGAAAACCCTTAGATCTAAGGTCACTTCCTGTCAGCAACTGTGCTCTGTCTCTGGTCACTTCCTGTCAGCACTTGTGCTCTGCCTCTGGTCACTTCCTGTCAGCACTTGTGCTCTGTCTCTGGTCACTTCCTGTCAGCACCCGTGCTCTGCCTCTGGTCACTTCCTGTCAGCACCTGTGCTCTGCCTCTGGTCACTTCCTGTCAGCACCTGTGCTCTGCCTCTGGTCACTTCCTGTCAGCACCTGTGCTCTGTCTCTGGTCACTTCCTGTCAGCACCCGTGCTCTGCCTCTGGTCACTTCCTGTCAGCACCTGTGCTCTGCCTCTGGTCACTTCCTGTCAGCACCCGTGCTCTGCCTCTGGTCACTTCCTGTCAGCACCTGTGCTCTGTCTCTGGTCACTTCCTGTCAGCACCCGTGCTCTGCCTCTGGTCACTTCCTGTCAGCACCTGTGCTCTGCCTCTGGTCACTTCCTGTCAGCACCCGTGCTCTGCCTCTGGTCACTTCCTGTCAGCACCTGTGCTCTGCCTCTGGTCACTTCCTGTCAGCACCTGTGCTCTGCCTCTGGTCACTTCCTGTCAGCAACTGTGCTCTGCCTCTGGTCACTTCCTGTCAGCACCTGTGCTCTGTCTCTGGTCACTTCCTGTCAGCACTTGTGCTCTGTCTCTGGTCACTTCCTGTCAGCACCCGTGCTCTGCCTCTGGTCACTTCCTGTCAGCACTTGTGCTCTGTCTCTGGTCACTTCCTGTCAGCACCCGTGCTCTGCCTCTGGTCACTTCCTGTCAGCACTTGTGCTCTGTCTCTGGTCACTTCCTGTCAGCACCTGTGCTCTGCCTCTGGTCACTTCCTGTCAGCACTTGTGCTCTGTCTCTGGTCACTTCCTGTCAGCACCCGTGCTCTGTCTCTGGTCACTTCCTGTCAGCACCCGTGCTCTGCCTCTGGTCACTTCCTGTCAGCACCTGTGCTCTGCCTCTGGTCACTTCCTGTCAGCACCTGTGCTCTGTCTCTGGTCACTTCCTGTCAGCACCCGTGCTCTGCCTCTGGTCACTTCCTGTCAGCACCTGTGCTCTGCCTCTGGTCACTTCCTGTCAGCACCTGTGCTCTGCCTCTGGTCACTTCCTGTCAGCACCTGTGCTCTGTCTCTGGTCACTTCCTGTCAGCACCCGTGCTCTGCCTCTGGTCACTTCCTGTCAGCACCTGTGCTCTGCCTCTGGTCACTTCCTGTCAGCACCCGTGCTCTGCCTCTGGTCACTTCCTGTCAGCACTTGTGCTCTGTCTCTGGTCACTTCCTGTCAGCACCTGTGCTCTGTCTCTGGTCACTTCCTGTCAGCACCCGTGCTCTGCCTCTGGTCACTTCCTGTCAGCACCTGTGCTCTGCCTCTGGTCACTCCCTGTCAGCACCTGTGCACTGCTTCTGATTACTTCCTGTCAACATCTGTGCTCTGCCTCTGGTCACTAACTGTCAGCACCTGTGCTCTGTCTCTGGTCACTTCCTGTCAGCACCTGTGCTCTGCTTCTGATTACTTCCTGTCAACATCTGTGCGCATTCAAGTCTTCCCTGACATGATTCTTAGTTTCGTGTAGGAGTGAATCTCTTTTTAAGGCCCTGAACGTTCATCGTTTGAGTCGTGTAAAACTTCCATGACATCATTAACGGTGTTTGAAGGTGAAACTGTGGCTGATTGGTTCATAGTGTTGCGTCTTTGACCCGACATCAGGAAACACAGAGAGAGTCTGAGGGCAGCAGCCGCAAACACAAAACAGCCCGAAGAACAGAAATCTACAATAAACAAACAAACAAACAAACAAACAAAGAGTGAGAGTGAAGCTCTGCTGCAGGGAGTCAAACTGATCTGAGTTCAGCATCTGTGAGTGTTCTGAGAAACACCCGACAGGTCGACTGTGGGACCCTCTGACGTCCTGGGACTCTCTGCTGGTTCAGGAGAGGGGGGGTGAGGAGGGGGAGGGGGGGCAGCCAAACAGAAATAAAACAGGTGAGAGCGTGACACACCCAAACACCAAAAACATCAGACTGGATGAATAAAAGGTCCAATCAGTGAGATGTGTAGTGAGTGAGATGATAAAGTGAGCTTACTCTATGATCAGACATTAAGGAAACATGCTATGTTGAAGTGCTGGCTTCTCTGACAACAATGCAGCAGCCAGTATGTCCTCCTTCTAACTTTAGATTCTGGTCCTGAATGCTCTGGATTTGTTTGGACTCTAACAGGACTGGACTCAAAGTAAAGAGTGTAAATCATGGATGTATGATAGAGTGGATACAGTGTTGGAGGTGGAGCTCCGTTCATTCCTATGAAAGCTGCTCAGTGCAAGAAGCATTTAAAGTACCCGGATCTCCAGCGTTACTGCGCCCATAGAGCGTGCTGACTGTGAGTCTCGGTCTCTCTGATCTGCGTTCTTCATGTCGACAAAAATATCTCTGAATTTGGTTTTAATCACATTTTACAACTTTTAGAAACTCTGATGATTTTAAAAAGGGTTTTGTAAGAGTTCGTATCAGGGAGTTGATGTACCTCAAAGATTAATGTATCTGCTGATTTATAGACGTCTCTTTTCCAACGGCGTCACGTACGCTGCAATACCAGGTTTGGCCACCAGGTAAAATTGGCTTCAATGGTCAGTGCCAAATCAACTGACGTGGTTTCCTGCATCATCCCTCTATGAATACTGGGAAATAAAACTTGAGTCTATATTGGAAATATCTGCTCTTTGATTGGGTGCTCAGGTGTGTCAGCGCTGCTTATTGGTGGCGTGTTTTCTAAAAACAGCGTGGTGGTGGGGGAGGAAGAGGAGCAGGAGGTGAGGAGGGGGTGAGGAGGGGGTGGGGGAGAGGGGTTGCCAGGCGGGCTACAGTCACTACTTGCCTGATTGGTTAACCTCACATCCGTTACTGACCTGAAATCAGTGAAGAGTCGATGAGACGCAGAGAAAAAGATCTAAATCTGCTGCTGGTTTCCTCTCTGAGCCACGTCCAGAGATTCAAATTAAACTTTATTTAACGACGCCTGTGGACGGACGACCAGGCTGCTGTGCACCTAACACAGTCCGTCAATCCATCTACTCATCAACCCTTTAAAATGACATCTACAGGACCTCAGAGACACTCTCCAGTGATTGGTTGATGAGGAGGAGTTCCTCTGAACGTGGGGTTAATTAACTGACGTGTGTGTGCACATTTAGAGCTGCTCTGACGTCAGTGTTACCTGAGCGTCGATGATCTTCTGCTTGGCTTCGATCACCGCCTGCATCTCCGCGTGGTCCCTCTTAAGCTCCTCCTCCACCGCCATCAGCCTGCACACGCATAAACACACGTCGTAATGCATCAAACACGCGACGCCTGAATTCAATCACCGCTCATTCGGATACAAACAAACAAACTAATTAGAGTTGTGTATCAAACAGGCTGCTGTCATATTTTTTATACAGTGTGGGCGTGTTTGGTGTCATTGCACTTGCAGCCCAGGAGGGGGCGGAGTCTCTCCGTACCTGCAGATGATGCTCTTCATCTGGCTGTCCTTCTCCTCCTGCTGCCTCCTCAGACGCTCCTCGCTGTCCTCCAGACGATTCTTGTACTCCTGCAGGAGCTTCTGCATTTGCTGCTCCTGAGTCAGCAGCCGCCGCTCGTACTCCTCCAGACGACGCCCCGACACCCGCAGACGCTCCTTCAGACGGGAGATCTCCAGCTCGTACTTAAGGGGGGAGGAGTCAGAGGGACATCATCATCACTGTGATCAAACTACTGATACACTATCATACAGTATGACAATACTATTCAACATGTTTTATTTACATCAGACACATTCATTTCAAATCTGGTCAGGAGTTTACTCCCAGGAGGGCCAAAACAAAAAGACAATTTGTAAAATGTCGTGCTATGTTGAAGTGCTGGCTTCTCTGACAACAATGCAGCAGCCAGTATGTCCTCCTTCTAACTTTAGATTCTGGTCCTGAATGGTCTGGATTTGTTTGGACCAGAGACGGTAGGCGGTTTTAAGGCACCCCCACACGGCCGTTTTGGACGCCCCTCGGTTTGCCAGATATGAGAGCAGTTATCAGGTCAAACCAACAGGTGTTGCAGCGATGGAAGCGGGCAAGAGAACTGGTTCAGATAGAAGTGATTGTACCCGACCTAAAAAGCCTCTGCATGTTTCTAATAAGCTCCACGAGCAGAAACGTGCTCAAACTAGGATCAATATTGGAGATGCTTTTGAAAAATGGAGAGAGGTTAGAACGCAGAAAGGTTTACAGACCGATGCAGAGCTGGATAAACACTGAAGCTTCAGTGTCCACCACATGGTGACCTGCGTGAGCATCCACTCTAGAGAGGAGGGGGGGGGGGGGGAGACAGCTCTCTGCAATGTTTAGAATTTGGACTGCAGTACCCATTTTAAACACTAGGTGTCAGAGTTACATTACTTTAAGGAGAAACACTCGCTGATCTACCACTACAGTATTAGAATCAGTTCATTAGTGTTTGTACCTTCTCAGTGTTCTTGCCCTCCTCTCTGCTCTTCTCTCCTCCCTCCTCCTCCTTCTCCTCGTACTGGCCGTTGTTGAGTACCCAGGCCGCCGTCCTCTCCACTGGTGACATCGCCACTGCCACCGTCTCCACTGGAGACACCACCTGAGCACCAACCAGTGACATCATCAAACACCTGTGACACTGTCTTCACAAATACACTTTTTCAGTCCACAGAAATATTACAATAATTGATTGTAGACATGAAATTAAAAAAAATCACAGGTGTCATTTCCTGTCCCATGTGTTTGTGTAGTACCTGCTGTGCCTGCTTGGTGGCGCTCCTCGCGGGCGGCGCCACGTTCTCTACAGAGGAGGGCGTCTGCAGGCGGTTGGCCTGGCCTGTGGCAGGCATTGGCTCGGTGTTGGTGCTGCTGCTGCTACGAAGCGACGAGGTTTGAGGAATTGAGCGTGGTGTCCTGGCTCCGCCCCCTCCCCTGCTCTGCTGCTCTACCTTGACAATGTGAGCGGTGCCTGCCGTCGTGCTCTGACGGGGGATGGCGACGGCTGTGGCAGCGCCAGGTGGGAGGTCTGGCAGTGCGTGTCGTCGTGGCGTTGAACACTCCTCGCTCTGTGTGCTCCGCCTGCTGCCCAGCTCATCCAGACTGCTGTTGGACGCAACACGGCCTTTGACGCCCACCTGGCTGCCAAAGTCGTCGGAGTTGCTGTGGCTGTTGTGGGAGCTCTCGGTGCTCAGGTTCTCTGAGCTGGAGTCGCGGTGCAGCGAGTGGGCGGAGCGTGTAGACAGGCTGTGTGCGGGGTTACTCAGATGGTAAACTGGGTTCTGGAAGGACAGCGGCTGCAGGCTGCGCTGCTGGCTGAGCGACTGGTGCAGCGGCCGCCTCACCTGCGGCGCACTCTGCGGTTGAGCGTCTCTGGGCGGGGCTTTCGTCTGGTGTGGCAGCGGCTGAGGGGTGAGAGGGTTGGAGTGGGGAAAGTTATGAGGGGGAGGTGGGGTGTGTCCGATGGAGGCCTGCGAGCCCACTCTGCTGAGTCGGGGCGGGGCCTCGTGTAGCGGCGGAGGTCCTGGGGGGCCGTGCAGACTCTGGGCATCCTGAAGGTCCACCATAGAGATGCTGCGTCCATTCGGCAGCAGGCTGTCCCGCTCCTCATGGTCTGAGAAGCTTGTATGGGTGGAGGGATGCTGCTTTGCCAGCAGGGGGCGCTGGCCTCGACCATAACCATCCATTAGCTCCTGGGATTGCAAGCTGCGGGCGTCACTGTGGCTGCAGGAAGTGAAACAACTCCTTTAAACATCGCTAAACATCACTGATGACTGCAAACAGGCTTTAGAAATTGTGTGTAAACCTGCATTATTTAGATGTCCAGCAGGGGGCGACTCTGCTGGATGCAAAAACTCTCTGATATAATGTTGCTCCTTGTCAGCTGATTTAATCCCTCAGTAAACATTTTCCTCACAAGCTTCTCAATCTCTAGTTTCAAGTCTTCTTCGACACAGCGTGACGTTCATTTAGTACATTATGGAGACCAGAAAGAGGGGGAGGAGTTAGGCCGTGGCTACCTGTGATTGACAAGTTGTTACTATGGCGACCTGAATAAATGTCTTGTTCAGCGTTTGGTTGTTCTTAAAGAAGCTCTGAGGAGATGGATGTTCTTGGACACATCGGTCACTCTCGGCTCAGAAACAAAGACGCTGAGAGAATAAATCCACGAACGCCAGATTTATTCTACTGCGTTGAATCTACGCCGTAGCTGCGTGTAGACCTGTACCTCCGCAGAAGCCTACTTGCATACCTAGCCTACGTGCACCACCTCTGAAATGTAACTATGTGTCGAAACGACGCTGACTGCAAGTCTTGTGATTGGCTAAACTGCTGCAGACGCTGACGAACTAACTTGTCAAATATACCTGCGACTTGCAGCGTACGAAATATCGGCAGTGCATTTCCTCCTCCGTGACTCTCAGGGGAAAAGAGCGCAAAAAATCTCCGTCTTCTGCTTCAACTGACGCTGAAGAGGTAGGAGAATTTCATCATTGATTTCTATACAATCAGACTTGTCTAGTCGCCCCCTGCTGGACATTAAAGGGAATTCAGTATTACCACAATTCAGACCAGAGGCTACACCCACTTCTTACACACAGTCTATGATGCCACGCCCCTTTCCTCTGATTATGTAGGATCTGGCAGCTGATTGGTTACCTGTCGGCGGGGTCCTCAAAGATCCGCTGTAACCCTGACGACAGGCTGCCGCTGATGTTGTGCGCTGAGTTGTGCTCCTGGAAGCGTCGCAGCTGCTGCTGGACCGGCGTGGGCGCCGCCAGGCAGCGAGAGATGTCTCCCAGAATCCTCGGCAGCGGGCCCAGCTTCGCTACGGTGGCCTGCAGGAAGGAATTTTCACCCTGGGGTCGCCGTGCGTGTTTGTATATTTGTGTGTTTGTGTGGATGGTTTGAATGGAAGCACCAGGATGCAGTGGTGGAGATGGCGGAGGGAGGACACCAAGATGGTGGCAACAGAGAAAGTCGGCCAGACAGGAAGTGAACAGAAGTGGGAGAGGAGGGGGAGGGGGAGGGAGGAGGAGGAAAAATAAACATGAGGGAAACTTAATGGAAACAAAAATCAAACCGACTACTACAACATGCTTCTACTGCACAGAACCATGCTTAAGGACGAGCTCTCACAGGTGAGACGCTGAGGGGGAGGAGCTCAGGGGGGAGGAGCTCAGGTGGGGGGGAGGGAGGGTTCAGGCCATGCTGTGAGTTTCAGCCACGCAGCGTTAATGTGGTTAAAGGGTTAAATGGACTGAGGTGACATTTGATGTTTATCCATGTTACAGCATCAAAAACATTCACAACACACACACACACACACACACACACACACACACACACACACACACACTCACTCACACACTCACTCACTCACTCACTCACTCACCTTGTCGAGCTGCGACACCACCTCCCACAGCAGAGCGTGCAGCACGGACAGCTCACGGCCGAGGTCAATGTAACCCTCGAAGCCTGGCGTGTTGGACAGAGTCTCCGGGTTGGAGATCTCAGACAGGAAACGCATCATCCCCGCCCACTCGTGTTCCAGGAAGTCGTTCATGAAGGCCATGTACTCCTCCTTGTTCCCAAACCTGCAGAGCAAACATTGTGTCACTCACGCCAGATTCGTTACCAATGTGTTGGTGTGCACGCCTCCTCTGCTCGGATTTTAATCTTAAAATCAAAACAAAGTTGGACCAAAAGAAAACAAAGGTTCAACCCAAGCCCCTCCTGATGTCACTGATTGGCTGACGGCACACTCACTTGGTGAAATTCGCGAGGTTCTGGATTACTTTGGCGATGAGCGTGAGCGTCCGGGACGTGCGGTCGTCCGGGTACTCCTGCATGAGGCTGAAGAGCGACGGCGACATGATGGCGGGGCAGAGGAAGCGCAGGAAGAGCGAGGCGCTGATCAGACGCTTGCTGATGTCCTGCGTGTGGCCGCGAGTGACGCACTGCTGCTTCCAGGACGCAAACACTTCCTTCAGCTCCCGAGGAAACACGCTGAGGAGACACACAGAGGGAGGATGTTAGCGTGGAGAGAGGGAGGAAGGAAGGAAGGAAGGACGGAAGGAAGGGAGGAAGTGGAGAAGGGAGAGAGGAGAGAGAGAAGAAAAAACTGCTGGATTGAAGATGTTAAGATGTGTGTGTGTGTGTGTGTGTGTACCAGTAGGAGTTGATGATCTTGCAGAAGGCGAGCTCGCAGCACATCTTCAGGTTACTCTGATGTTCTGCCAGATCGCTGCCCGAGCAGCGGCTGGGATCCACCTCACAGTTCTCGTCCGACTCGTACAGAGCTTTGATAAACTCACCTGATGACACACACACACACGCACACAGAGGCACGCACACACAGAGGCACACACGCACGCACGCACACACACACACACACACACACACACACACAGTTAAAACACTTTTTCCTGTCCTCAGCTCTCAGTCTGCAGAGAAACTGGATTGTGTCGATGTGACGCTTCATGAATGTGTAACGAGCGTCTGATCGTCGGATATGAATCAGAGCGGCCGTGATGAATGTTTGTAGAAAGTCAGCTGAAAACGCTCAATAATAAGCTGCTGTCAAAATAAAAGCCTGCAGCGCAGAGTCGTGTTACCTAACACTCGGCTCTATCAGAACTTATTCTCTATTTTCAGACGTGAACTATAAATATATTAACGAGGGCGACATGATGATTCGTGTGTTTGATCCGTGCAGCTTCTCCTGCTAATAATAGTTTGAAAGTCTTCGGCTCCTCCGCACATGTGAGGAGTTTGGGATGTTTGTTGGTTCGTAGTGACAGCCCGTCTCCAGGGTCCGTCACAGTTCTCCTTCTGTCACTTTCAGCACACTTTGGAAACTCTTTAAGTCTTTGTGAAGCTTCTTGAAATGTTTCAGAGCATGCAAACGGAGCAGAGTCGGTGGCAGGAGGACGATGAAGATGATGCAGCAGCAGCAGACTCAGGACACGGTGTACTTTTAGGAGTCCATGAAGTGTTTCTGCTCTTTCAATCTGACTCAGGATCCACGTGATGCTGCAGGAGAACGCCCTGCACTGTGCAGTGTGACGAGGGACTCGTCGTCAAAATGTTCAATGCTTCGATACGTTTAACATACATCTATTTCATGAGACAGGAGAGGGATTAATCCATCAAACACCTGCACACTGTCGGAAATGCACAAACATAATGGCAGTGTGTCCAAACGCTGAAGCTTCCCTCTTCATCAAACCAGTAACACCAGGGATGATTATTTACAGTCTATGGTTTGATTGGACGGGTACACACATGTTGGGCAGCACCTCCCATGATTCCCTGCAACCTCTCAACATTACCAAACTGCTGTGTGTGTGTGTGTGTGTGTGTGTGTGTGTGTGTGTGTGTGTGTGTGTGTGTGTGTGTGTGTGTGTGTGTGCTCACCAAGTGCATCGTGCAGGTATTTCTGTCCCACCAGCTTCAGATATTCCTCGATGGCCTTTGTGGCCAGCGTGTTCTCCCTGAAGATCAGGACGTCGTGGTCGGCACAGCGGTCCACCTCCGACATCACCAGGTCTGTGAGGAAGTCCTGGACATGAGGAGGAGGAGGAGGAGGAGGAGGAGGAGGAGGAGGAGGAGGAGGAGGAGAGTTAGTATATCCCTGTGTCCAGTCTTTATGCTAAGCTAAGCTAACTGGATGCCGCTCTTTCCTAATGTGTTAGTGGTATCAGTTCAGACATGTCACTTTAAGAATAAATAAATATAAGTGCATCTTTCTGACCTTTGCCCTCCCGGTGCTCTGCAGGATGTGAACGAGCGCGCACGCCATCTCCTCCTTGTTCTTGACGCTGATGACGGGCTCCAGCACCGAGCACAGCATGGTGTAGTTGTTGGTGATGAACTCGGCGAACTCCTTGTACTGCTCCATGGGCAGGATGGAGATGGTCTGGAAGCGCGACTTGATGCGGATGGACGGCCCGCCTCCTTTGGCCTTGCTGGTGGTCGGCGTGCTGACCGGGTACCACTTTTCCACAAACTGGCGGCCCGTCACTCCTGCCACGGGGATGTTGACCAGGCCCACATAGTTGTTCTTGTCCTTCTTCTTCTTCTTGTCCACGTCGCGGTAGATGTGCACGGTGATGCTGTGCATGGCGGGCAGGCTGGAGAAGTCAAAGTACTCGCCCCAGAACAGGCTGTCGTGGCGAGTCTTGCTTGTGGTCCGCGCGTACAGGACGTCGTCCAGACACAGCTCGCAGAAATATTTCTTCTTCGGGGGCAGATCTTTGGCTTCAATGATCCACAGTCGCAGCAGGTTCTCCGCTCGCCGACAGTTGTCCTGGAAACAGAAACAAATATAACCGCTCTGTTCGTGCTTTAGTGACAGGAAGTAAACAACGCTGAGTGTCGTCTTTGTTTATCTGCTCAACCACGTAACTAAAGATCTTTGCAAACTGAAATAAAGTCTTTTATTTTGTAAAGTGCATCCTCCTGAAGTCGTCTTCTAGAAACCTTTGACCGTACCTGAGAGAGTTTGTGTGTCTCACCTTGTTGGGCTGAATCGTCCTCCTCAGGTTTTCCATCCACTTGTCTCTCTCTGAGGCCGACGTGCAGCTGAAACACTTACTGCCGCCCGAATACGTTACCTGCCAGGTGAGAGAGAGAGAGGGAGTTTAAAGGTGAAGATAAACCTCGAGTACGTGTGCACGTCTGTCAGAATATCTGGGACAGATCAAGTTCGGTTTCACAAGTCACTGTGGAAACGAATAATTAAACGGACAGACGATCGATTCAACGAGCGACCCTGCAAACTGGTGACTTTCAGCTGAGTGCGTCCGTGTTTGTAATACTCTAGATTTTTAAACACAGATCTGATGACATCATCATGAAAGACAAAGACGTTTGTTTTTTCTGGGCAGGCTGTGCTCTCGGGAGCGTTTGTGTGCTGAGGAAGAAAAGTGCTGCACGTCCGTCCTGTCTCTAAGACAACAGTCTGTTGACAACGGCCGCTGTATGACCGACACGGCTCTGTTACTTTTTACTGCATGTTTCATATTTGAGATCGTTTATTTCCTGATCAGACACGGAGCGAGGAGGATGTGGGTACAAGACACGATCCATAGGAGACAAAACTACGAGGAATATCTTAGTTTTGGAAAAGAGCGCCTTTCTAAAAAGTTGAGCGCTCAGAACGGGCGCACAATAAAGGCGGAGCGCTCGGGGAAAAGAAGCGTTTTTTCTCCAGGCGGAAGCTTTCTGCTGCGAACGCTTTCTACTCATTGAAAACAAGTGAAGAAGCTCAGAAAAAAACGCTGATCTGACACGGGGCCTAAGTCTTAAAAAATGTTTGGTCTGAAGCGCGGTGTAATGTCAACATTTTTCCTCACGCAGGTTTGACGACAGGATCATTTGGGCCCGAGCACCAGCCTCGGAGCGAGGACCCTTTAAGAATGCAAAGATTCTTCTTCTTCTTCTGCCTCTTTGAACTCATTTTGAGGGCCTGAACGTGAAAACTCACCACAGTTAGCAGGTGCATCAGGTCAGGTGAAAATTTTGATATTTTTGTGGTTTTGCGAAAGGAATTCTGCAAAATGGCTCAACAGCGCCCCCTTGAAATTTTCAAAATGGCCCCCCCCATAGAGGCCTCTTTGACCCCCACGTTTGAAATCGGATTTGCATATTGACCCATTAATCCCAGCCCAGAAACACAACAGGAAGTCCACCAATTTAATTCAGATTGATATCTGCTGGTTAATAAAGCACATTAAGTATTTCTGTTGTTCCACGCATCGACTCTGATCTAACCTACCTGTCCTTCCCTTGTGGTCTGACACACCTTACTGACTCAGGTGCCTGCTAGCCTAGTGTTGGTAAGGACTGTATGTTCCTGTCCAGCCTCAGAGGGACATAAACTCGATGTTTTAGTTTGCGCTCACCTCAAAGCAGAACTCCTGTCCCAGGATGCTGCTGTGCAGAGGTTTGACGAACACGTCCTCCTCCATGCTCAGGTCCAGAGCCTCCACCGCACTGCCGGGGCTCAGCAGAGACTCATGGGAGGTCGACTCCTTCAGCTTGGGGAGTCCCCGAGATCTGGAATACAAGAGGGAAATAAAAACATAAATGAATGGCAGATCAAACTACGCCTGCAGGGGGCGCTGCTGAGAACAACAAGCATCAATCTGAGTGCCTATGAGCTCGTCAGCACAACAGAGAAGAAGAGAGCAGTAATACCTACGAAAAACAACCACAGAGCCAGGTGAGGGGGGTCCCCCAGAGCATCCCTCCCCCTCCTCCTCCCACTCCTCCTCGACTCCCCCCTGCTCACACACCGACCCTTCCTGCAGACAGCAGCAGCTCCGTTCCTCGTGAACGCCGCCTCGCAGCAGAGTGTCGTCTTTATGAAGCTTCTCTCAAGTCTGGCAGGCGGTTAACAAAGTCCCGAGGCAGCCAATCACAGCAAGCCTCCCATCGGGAGCGTCTCAATAGAAACAGCCTCTGATGGGAGAGCGGGAGCTAGGCAGCGGGTGTGACGCAGAGAGGAGCACAGCAGGCAGGTGTGTAACGACAGACCGCTCTCAGGAGGGACAAACGCTCAATAAGTCTTTTCAAAATAAAATAACTTTACAGCACATTTCAGTCTCATCTGTTTTTATCTGCTTACAAAACTGGCTGCGTCGTACGAGGAGGATTATGAGACTGATTTTAAAAGTATTTATAGCCGAGTGGTTCTGATCTCAAAGCTTTTTAAAAGCAGCAAACTAAAATATTAAACTGAGATATAACGGGAAACACGTCTGACCTCGCTGCAGATATCAAGCTGAAATGTAAACGACGATTCAGGAGATCACTCTTTAATTCACAGAGAGTGTGTGTGTGTGTGTGTGTGTGTGTGTGTGTGTGTGTGTGTGTGTGTGTGTAGTGTGTGTGTGTAATCCTCCCTCTGTGTCAGATGAGTTACGTAAACCAGGATTAGTGATCTGAGATCAACACTGATGCTGTGACACCATCCGGCTTCTCTCGCTGTAAATACATCAACCAATCAGATCAAAGCCGGAGAGACACTGAGAACATTAACTCGAGTACTTTCACGCTAATCCCGATATTCAGAAACCTGGGCCGAGTTTTCAGAGTGTCAGATAACATCATCGGCATCATTATTCTCAGAGTGTTCAAAGTGCGTCCACTAAAAGTCACAGGTCACTTGTTGGTGAGTTGAGGAGTCTTTTCAATCAAACCAGCTCCCCACGTGGTTCATTAAGAGCCTGTGTCCACAGACAGCAGGTGCTCGTATTCAACACTAAACCAATGCAGTTCACCGTTTTCAGCGTTCCCCACCCTCTGAGCCAAAACGCTCGGAGCGGTAGCTGTGCGTCGTCGCTGCTCTCACAGCGTTTGTACGTTTTCACCAGCAGCCAGTTTGAGCCCGCTCTCCTACAGCGTCGTCAACAACGACACTTTAGATTTATGATCACATCATTAAGTCACTTTCTGATGAACACTAAGTGAACCTTTGTTTCAGGTTCTCCTCCGTGTGTTACAAAAGTACTGGGCCCTCGCCCTTCATCAGACATGAGGGTGAAGGTCACTCGGCTTCAAGACGGTTTTGTTGAAACCTGTTAAGAAGCAACGCTCCACACACACACACACACACACACACACACACACACACACACAGGAAGGGCTGGTCTCCTGCTTCAAGACAGAAACATGATCCAGTCTGCTGTCAGAGGACGAGGAGGAGGAAGCACTTACTGAGATCTGAACACACACACACACACACACACACACACACACACACACACACACACACACACACACACACACACACACACACACACACACACACACACACACACACACACACACACACACACACACACACACACACACACACACACACACACACACACACACTGGAAGAAGCCTGCCACGTGTTCCTGCAGGGGGCGCTGGAGTCCCATCGATGGCGGTCTCCATGCTGGAAATGCTGTCTCTGTCTAACTTTCAGTCAACCTAACGACAGGCTGAGAGCTGGAGCTGAGGCGGGTTTTAAGCCCCCTGACAAACCGTTACACCGCGCCCACCTGTCAATCAGGTCAGCTACACGCCTTATTGTGAATAACTCTTATCCTTCATCAAATCAAAACTGATGAGTCATCAAAACATTCACCCCCCGTACAGTGTGTGCTGATCGAGACATGAGCTAATCAGACCTATTTGGTGTTTTGAACCAGGCTGTAAACATGTTAATGTCTGCTGTAAAAACAGGCTTTTTAGAATGGGTGTGTATGTGACTTCCTGTGCTTCTGCAGCCAGCCTCTAGTGGACACTCGAGGAACTGCAGGATTTTACACTTTAGCATCGGCTTCATTTTTCAACACCGTAGCTGCTTTGCTGCTTAGATTAATCTCACGTTATTTTTGTCCCTTCAGGCTCACCATAGATAGTCTTAGTGGATACCCTTTTTTTAGCGTCCATCCCAACGTTTAGGACGCCTGGGAGTACTCGTGCAGTGATAGTTGTTACATCGATTCAGGCGTAAGCAGGAATGAGCCTTAACGCTGACCGCCAGCTTTCTTTTGTTTTCTTTGAGTTATCACTGGATGGAGCGTGCGGCAGGAGGAGGAGGACACAAACACAACAGAGAGAAACACAATACGAACAACTGAGGCGAGCATTAAGGAGTAATAATTAGAGAAACTCCACCAAACGTGAACAACGCCATCGTCCCGCCCACTCATTATAGCCGTGAATGTTTAAGATTATTATCCGTGTTTATACACCGACTCACACAGACTCTTTACCACCGAGGGCTGCAGGAAAGAGTCGCCTCAAAGTCAGAGGGGGAGAGACTTGCATGATTGCGTTGACGCATGCAGCCCTCCTGGACAACATCTGGAAATGTCAGGTCTGCAGGAGGAAGTAAACTCCTGATCTGGATCCATCAAACACGAGCAGAGCCACGATCACAGAGGCTCCGCTGTCTCCGTCAGATCAAATCTGAAGAAGACACTGAAACCTGCACTCACTCAAAGTCCCGTCTCTGTATTCAACAACAAGTTTGTCCCTCAGAGGCTGCCGTAGGGTCTCCATCCCTGTGATGACTCAGCAGTTTGAAACTCACAGAAACTTGTCACAAACAAAACTCAGCTGCAAAGACGAGAAACTGCCTCATTTTTATCAGAGCTGAGACCTTTACAACTACATACACACACACGCACACACACACACACACACACACACACAGTCCTACCTGAACCTGAGAGTTTTGGAGAGCTGAGCTATTCGAGCTCTGCGGAGGAGAGAAGACGAGCCGTCCATCAGGAGTTAGAGCTCCAAGCTGACTGATGCCAGGGAGAGGCTGTGTGTGTGTGTGTGTGTGTGTGTGTGTGTGTGTGTATAAAGCATTATCCTCCTGTCCAGCTGGCTAACATTCTGTCGACCATAAAGCCTCACACACACGCACACGCACACACACACACACACACACACACACACACACACTGTACACATGTGAGCAGAGGCTCCATCACTCGTAACAACTCGGAGGTCGTTTTAATGTCAGGAATATTTTTACATCATGGTTTAAAATCTATTGTGATTTTAATCTCTGTTCCGACTTCTGTCCGTGCGGACGTCGTCAAAATGTTCGATACCTCGTGTTTGAAAACGACATAAACTCTGATGTTTTGATGATCAGTATAAACGGAATGAAAAAGCGTCCAACACTTTTAAAACCTATTTCATCCGACAGCTGAGGAGGAGAGGTCACAGTCTGAGGGCGCACTCACACTCGGCCCAGTTGACCCTTACCGTCATGAAGCATGATTGCCCCCCCCCTCCCCATTCCCCCGCTGGCCTGCACTCCCACTGCTCCGGGACTAACCGGGCTGAGCACGGTTACCTCTTAGACATAACATCGTACTACAGCACATGCATGACTTTATGTGATCATGAAGCGTGCTTAGTTTACAAGACAACGACGACGTTGTTCTCGTATGACTTCATTCTTGTAAACGGCGTGTTTTGCTCTTTAAAATATTCCAGCCTGTCAGGACGGACTAATCAGTGACTGATTACAAACCAGAGCGTTCTTCTCCACAAACCCAGAAAGACTCAAAGCCCGTCTGCAGAGAGAAACACTAAAGTGAACTGAAGGCGGAGAGGAGAGCCGGCCTGCCAGTAAAAGCTCCTCAAGTCAGTGCTGGGAAGTCTGGGCGGGTTAATGGAAGGAGGAAGACGACCATGAGGAGGAGGAGGAGGAAAAAACCCACAACCTCCTGAAAAACAGAGGAGCAGTTTATCCTCCGTGTCTCGGCCTGCTGTGATTAAACATCTTCACTTCTATGTGAGAGAGAACGCTTCAGGCGGACGCACTAAGGAGGTCGAACCTGCGTCACTTTCACACTTTTAAACACCACGGGTTTTTTAAGCTTTAATTTATCAGCTGCTGAAGAGAGACAGGAAACATTAGGAGAGAGAGAGAGGAATGACACGCAGCTAAAGGGCCGAGGTCGCAATAAAACCCACGGCCGCCGCATCGAGGACCACAGCGTCTGCTCATGGGGCGCTAGATATAACAGCCAGACGATACGGCGCACCCGATCTGGTCATACTAAACCACCCACAATGCACTGCGGCTCTCAGTCTGTCCATTCGAAGAGCTCGTCAGCCAGCCAACTAGCGGCTTGAAATTAAAGTTCAGTGCATAGACACTTCCGCATTGGCTTCATTTTTTAACACCAGAGGTTGCCGCTAGCGTGTGACCCGTATTTCAGTATGTTGCCAACAGCGTGCTGACGGTCGGGTTCGTATGCTGTATGTTTATTTTGAGTATGTGGTTTGGGACACAGCCACAGAGACAGACAGAGTCGTGATGGATAAGTGGAGGAAGCAGAAACCAGAGCAGGAAATGAAGCGTCGTATCAGAGCGCTGTCACTGCTGCTCAGTGTCACTGTCTTAGTGAACAACAAGAACAAACTCTGCAGCTTCTGTCTCTGCACTAAACACCATCATCATGATCATAACAACAGAGCAACTTTTTAAAACAACGCTTACAATTATACAACTCACGTATCAGACGCTTTTATCCAAAGAGACGAACATCAGAGAGTAAGATCAACACGAGCGAGGAGAGAGAGAGGAGGAGACAACGACAGGAAGTGCAAACAAACAGCTGTAAGTCTGATCAAACACACAGGTGCTGACAGGAAGTGACCAGAGGTGCTGACAGGAAGTGACCAGAGGCAGAGCCCAGGTATTTCAGCCCTGCTCAGAACAGGCTGTTTCTGTGTCTGTAGCTTTAAATGTAAATGAGCTGTGTCTGACCACGCCCCTCTCTGGAAGGGCTTGGGTGGCTCGGGCTTTCTCGCTCTATGCACTATTGTTTACGGTGAGAAGGCAGACTCAGAGGGCAGAACACACCTAGCTGTGGGAGTGTCACCCACCTGGGGGAGGGGTTACTGCCCTTTGTGATGTCATGAAGGGAAAATCTCCAAACGGCCTGTTTGAGCACACATTTTCTGAAAAGTGGAGCAGGCTAAAGACGGAGAGGATGGACTTTTCTCATCATTGGGGGGTTTGTAGACAGAATAGGGACACATATTAGAGTTAGAGAAACATGGTGAAGTGTATTTTATAGAATATGAGAGATTTAAAGAGCCTTGTCAGAGGATCTTAGGCTGTGAGTCGGCTCGTGAAAGGTTAAAAGGTCTGTGATAAAACCAGACTCTTCTGTGCCTTAAAGCAATCAGTAAAATCTTAAAAGGAGCGGCTTCATTCCCTCAATTATTAATATCCTTAAACATGACTCACAGTTTATAGGATCTGTTCTGTCTTTCTGATAGTTTCCCTTTCTGCAGTCCCTGAGTTCATCCTCTGCTTTAGCTACTGTCTCTTTAAGAAAAGCCTGTTCTACTCTCTTATTGGCTGACGTCTTATACAGCCTTCATCTCCTGACTCCGCACAGCTTTGTCCAATCAAATCCAAACCATATCTCACTTCTAAAACCAAAAGTCATCCAGCTGTCCAGTCATCTCCTCCTCGCCTCTCACCTCTGTGCAGCCGTCACAACCTTTACTCTGTGATCAGACACTGACGGACAGTCACGCCACGCAGCAGCGAATACGTTACATAAACACGTTACCTGTCAGCGTCGGCGGGCCGCAGCGAGGGCAGTCTGAAGCTGGTGTTTCTGTCCAGTTTGGTCTGACTCTTCGTCCTCTTGATGGAGCCTTTGAGACGTTTACTGAAAAACCCCTGAGAGATTAAAAAAAAAGAGGAGAGGGGATCAGAATCCACGAGACAAACAGAGAACCAATCAGAGAGGAGGGATTATTTAGAGACACGACACAGAGGAAATAGCTTATATGATATTTAAAGTAGGGATGCACCTACACTGCACAGTTCCTGTTCACTTCCTGCTCACCTCCTACTTTCATTCACCAATGAGAGATGTCTCGCCGTGAGTAGGAGGGTACGTAGCTTTTTCAAATCTCTACCTGGACTCTCTGACTCGCTGTGTGTCCAGACGTTCGTCCTTAGCACCTAAATAAATGTGTCGTAAGTGATCCGTGTACTCCAGGACTTTCTTTGGATCCTGCCTGAGAGAAGGAGTCCTCTGTTTTATTCTAACGGGGACATATTCTCCCCCTTCTCCACCTTTTCAAACAGTCCCCTGTGGTCTCAATGAAACATCTGTGCTGTGCTTTGGTCAAAATATAACATGAATCAAGCAGCAGAGGAGGTTTGTGACCCTGTAGAGACCAGCTCTCTCAGAACGCTCCGTTTTGGTGTGTGTGTCTCTTTAAATGCAATGAGCCCCCCCTGAGTTTTCCCAGTAGACATCACTCCTCTGTAGCGAGAATAAAAATGGTGGACCTGCGCAAAAGTTTAGCTCTAGGCTGGGAGTGGAGTCCATGGGTGGAGATACCAGGGGAGGGGAGGGTATTTATTTAACAGAATCCCACTGTGACATCACAAGAAGGGCACATTTGAAACAGAGCATTTTTCTCTGTGTTGTCAGACTTATGCAGACCACAAACAAAGGACTGGATGGGTTTATTTCACATTTTATGGGTCAGTAGACACTCAGGTTACCCAGATAAATGTTCAGTACATTCTTCATAATATGTCCCCTTTAAACGTCTAAGCTCCGTCTCCGAGAGCACTGACCTCCATCTGTGGAGCGGCCGAAACACAAGAGATTCCTTCTACTGAGACATCGATAGCGTTTGATTTTTACTCGTCTCAAATGGAAGTTTGAAAGTCTGGTACCATGACGACCTTAGAAGCAGTTGAACTCTGACTTTGCTGTCCTGTTGGTGAACCGTGTTCGAGTTGTAGGCGATGTTTGTTTCTTTTACAGTCACCTTGTTGAATTTAAGAAGAAGAGATCTGAGGCGGAGCTCGTTTGTTGGATGTTTTGTCGCCTCGTCTCGTTACCGTTGACTGCGTGTCTTTTTGAATCCATCCTGCAGATGTTGAAGACTTCAAATTAAATATCCGCTCCATCATCACTCAGATACGGATGTTTATAAATGACTGACAGCTGGGCGTGTTCATGATCCTCTGACTTCTGAGCCGCTCCACCTCCCAGCATGCTCTCTGTCTGTCTTACTGTATGAAGTCTGACTGGATCTAAAAATAGCCTCTCAGAGGACGACCTGCGTGCTGCCTGTGAAGCTTCAGCTCAAACGTCTTCTGACTCACGACACCTCGCCACCATCACAACACGACACGTCTGATTCTACACGGAGAGGATGACAAGGCGTTGATTTTTTTATGAAGCTGTTTACAAAACAAATGGACAGATGGACCGAAAGGAAGCAGAGAAACCAGCATCTCTTATTTACAGCTGGACACCGAACAACATGATGAGTCCTCACTGAGCGTCTCTACGTGGACTTAGTACCCGGGTTATGAGTCTGACCCTGGTTCTGATTATATTCAGGATCTGGTGTTTACATGCACACAGGGTAAGACCTGGTCCTTCATATCCCTGTGAATATCAAACATTTGGAAAAGAGCGCTGCTGCGAACACTCTCTGCTCACAGAAAACAATTGAAAGACGCTGGAGCTCAGAAAAAAACACTAGATGGACACGGGGACTAAGCGAGTTGCTCCAGAGTGCGCCAGTAGCCTAGTGGTTAGTGCATGCGCCCCCATGTACGGAGGCCATAGTCCTCCAAGCGAGTGACCCAGGTTCAAATCTGGCCTGTGGCTCCTTTCCCGCATGTCACTTCCCTCTCTCTCTCTCTCTCCCTGATTTCAGACTCGATCTACGGTCCTGTCTCTACATAAAGCAAGTCGCCCCAGACGTCCCTCTACCCAATGTGCTCCTGCTCCTCCTGGGGGATCCCGAGGCGTTCCCAGGCCAGACGGGATATATAATCCCTCCAGTGAGCTCTGGTTCTGCCCCGGGGTCTCCTCCCAGTTAGGCGTGCCCGGAAGATCTCCAAACAGAGGCGTCCAAAAGGATCCTTATCAGACGCCCGAACCACCCCGAACCAGCTCCTTTCGATGAAACGAAAGAGTAGCAACTACTCCGAGCTCCCCCCGAATGTCTAAGCTCCTCCCCCCTCTCTGAGGCTGAGCCCAGACACCCTCCAGAGGAAACTCATTTCAGACGCTTGTATCCCCCATCTCATTCTTTCGTTCACCACCCCAAGCTCAATACCACAGGTGAGGGTGGGAACGAAGATCGACTCTTCACCACAACGGTCCAACGCAGGGCTCACAATACTGCCGACGCCGCACCAATCGGCCAAACAAATTTTTTTTTTAAATTTTTTTTTTTTTTTAATTTTATATACTTTATTAATCCCCTACGGGGAAATTGTGGTTCGCACTCTGTTATTTAGAGACATGCTTCTCACACACACAGGCCTGAATCACACACATGCACAACGAGACCTGTGGACATGCATTAATGGAGAGATGTCAGAGTGCGGTGGCAGCCCCTTGGGAGGCGCCCCCTGAGCTGGTGGGGGTTCGGTGCCTTGCTCAAGGGCACCTCGGCAGTGCTCGAGAAGTGGTCTGGCACCTCTCCAGCTACCAGACCAACTTCCATATTTTGGTCCGCATCGGGACTTGAACCGGCGACCCTCCGGTTCCCAACCCAAGTCCCTACGGACTGAGCTACTGCCGCCCCCAAATCTACTGGAGACGTCTCAAAAACATCTGTAACAGCAGACTTTCTCTTTAATTCTTTTACTTGAAGTCATCATCGTGACCTCCTGATGACTTCTCCAGATTACGAGCGTGTTCTCCAGGGTTCAAGAACACGAAGCATTTATTTTTAACCACTTTAGCAAGTTGTCTCTTTTCTGTCTCTGTATGTCGTCTTTCACAGCTTTCCTCATTCAGTCCAACACATGCGTCTCTTCCAGCTCGCTCACGCTGCAGCCTCGTATATTAGCAGACGTTACCGTGTGTGTGTTTCTGTGTGTGTGTGTGTGTGTGTGTGTGTGTGTGTCTGTTGACGACCTGTGAAAGCTGTTAATGATCCAGCACTGTGAGGCTTCAGAGAGAAACACAGAGTCACTCCTCCTGCTCACAGCTGAAGATGAGATGTGTCAGCAGCAGCAGCAGCAGAGACGGGCTGCTTCAGCCTGTCAGCTAAATATAGTTCAGCCATGAAGAGTCACCTATTGATGTTTCTACACATCATGAAACATGCAGCAGCAGCACTCTGAATACCTGCACTCATCTCTCAGTCGGTATGATGTGTTGGAAGCATCATGAGTCTGCTGTTCTCGCCCTCAGAATCACGTTCACGAGATAGAAAGAGGGTCAGACGCTGACATGGCTCCTGTTCAAACAGCTCACCTACGATGCCACTGTTTTATTTTGAAGCACGTCCAATAGAAGAGAGAAGAGGAGATGCTGAAGAAACGGCATCACAGAGAGCTTTTTACAAACACACGACCGCTAAACCGTTACAAACCAACCTGTGACACTTGAACACATAAATCACTTCAGTAACTTCTTCCTCCCTGCAGTAGAGTCATGATGACATGCAGACTTAGTACGACCCTCCAGGAATCTAGTGTTGGAGTACTCAAAGGTCTCAAGAACACTTTCTGAAGGTCTCGGTCTCCTCTTGGAATCGAAAGCATTTTTACTTGGTCTTGTCTCGGTCTCAGACTGGGCGGACTCTGGATTTAAATCAAGACCGGTCTAGACCACCGCTAATCGGCTATTTTTCCACGTCATCGCTGTGATTAGAAGGAAAACGCCTCTTTCTAAAAGAACAAATAACTTCAATTCATTTGTAGTTCGATTTTTATCCCCCAGTTACGGCTGCAACCTTCTCGGTGTCACGGTCTAAGTGAGTGACACGCCCCCTAAACACAAGATGATGATTTTTCAGGGATATTAATGGTCTTGGTCTTGATTCCTAAATGTCTTGGTCTTGTCTCGGTCTCGGAGCAGGTCTCGGGTATGTCTTGGTCTCAGTTAGGGTGGTCTGGACTAGAACACTATGAACACGCCATGTAATTTATGAAAAATTAATGAAATACAGTGAAATATCAGGTTAGCGGCCTTCTGAGGACCTCTATGGATGAAATGTGTTCTGGATTTAATCTGTTGCTTAAGGTGGATCTGGGGGGACTCTTGGCGATGCAGCTGGACCGTTCTGGTCGCTGTATTAAGTCCAGAAAAGTAAAACTTCAAATGGTGAGTCGATGTCATTTATGGTTATGTGATTGTTGTTGGTCTGACAGATGTGTAGATTGTGGCTGATGTGTGGGTTGGACCTTGAAAGGGTTTAGATGGTGATGATCAAAATGAGTAAAGCTTTCAAACGACCTACGCCACACGTCAAACAAACACACAGCTGTTGTGAACATAATCATGAAGAACACGCCACGTGTACGCTACGGGGCCCGTCAAGGGGCCGTCTGATCTCTATTGTTTTTGAATGAATACAAATGAAAGACGTTTGACTTGTGAAGGAGCTGCAGCGACTCACCGGCACTTTGAAAGGAGACGAGTTGGGATTGTCCACAGTGACGGTCTTCTCTGAACTCCCCAGTCCGGAGATACTCCTCCTCCTCGGAGAACGCTCCGAAGATACTTCTGCTGAAACACAAACACAAAGAGTTAGATCAACAGAGGCAGCGTCTTCCTCCCTCCTCTCTTAAATCATCATCATCGGCTTCGGAGCACTTAAACTGAGCGGCGTGGACGGAGGACGAGGTGATGACATTCAGACACAGTGGAGAAGGATGATGTTTGAATAATGACAGCTGCTTCCCGATAAATCCAATGAACGAATCAGCCGCTGATTGAGACCATGACAGTTTATAATGTCATATATCATCGCTGGGATAAATAATCGCTTCTGATTGGCTGCAGAGTGTCAATCATCTCCTGAGAAACAGATGCCTATGAAGTAGTTTCCCTGAAAGCATCAACTTGTGTCCCATTTAATGTCTCTGTATTAAATGTGTGCAGCTCATTAACAAGCCAACATGTAATCAACGTGTTCGTATAAAACTGTTAAAGAGAGAGAGAAACTTTAGTTAACTCCTGCAGTACCTCAGACCACCACAGGAGGGCCCAGCATGGAGTACACTACAACACAGACTGATCCTGTGAATCACATCAGTATCATCTCACAACCCCTCAACCACTCAGCCGTCTGCTTCAGGCTGACCACAGTAAACATGGCCGACCACTCAGCCGTCTGCTTCAGGCTGACCACAGTAAACATGGTCGACCACTCAGCCGTCTGCTTCAGGCTGACCACAGTAAACATGGTCGACCACTCAGCCGTCTGCTTCAGGCTGACCACAGTAAACATGGCCGACTACTCAGCGCTCTGCTTCAGGCTGACCACAGTAAACATGGCCGACTACTCAGCGCTCTGCTTCAGGCTGACCACAGTAAACATGGCCGAGTACTCAGCGCTCTGCTTCAGACTGACCACAGTAAACATGGCTGATAAATCCCCTAATACGTACACGGATGGATCTACTGATGTGTGTGGCGAGGGTTTGTTTGCCCTGAGCTCAGGCTTACAGGTCGACCTTGTGGACATGCTGCTCGTGGCCAATTAGCTTGAACTTTTTTCCATGTAGCCTTGTTGGTCACTTGTTGGCGTGAGTTGAGTAGTCTTTTCAATCAAACAACTCCCCACAAGGTTTATTTAATGAACACAATATCACCTTCAGCGCTGTCACCGTATCAGAACGTTAAACTTTGAAATGATTCTAGCAAAAATCTACGAGATCGATTCCTGTTTGACATCCTGGCAACAAACATGGAAGTCGCAGGCACCTAATATCGAGTAATTTCTTGTTTTTAATAACCAAAAACTGCAGGTGAACTCCTGCACACTGTCTGAATTGCACAAAGTCGTTGGCAACATTGGCAGTGTGCAGGAGTTTACCTGCAGCTTTGATGGACTCTTTCTTCTCCTGCACACCTGTCTCATGACATTTTAAACAACTGATATCCAAAACACAAAAGTCTCTTTGACAATCTAAGCAGAGAGGTTAACATTCATCAGCTAACAAAATGTCTACAATGAGTGGCCCAACATATATTTCTAGAGGACGTGTTTATCAGCTGAGGTGCCCTTGACCTCTGCTGATCCTGGAGGAGTGAAGAGAGCCACGCTGCGCAGACACAAACAGACTGAGGAGAGCTCGTGGGTTCATAAACAACAGAGACGTGTGGAGGTCTTGAGCCCAGCACAGAGGTTAGTCGTGGTCTCAGCTCAGAGCAGTTAAAGGCCACGTCCTCACAGCTGGCTCTGGTCCAGCTTCATTGATTTTAAAGCTAATTTTAGACCGTCTTCCTTCCTCTCCTGCTAACGACACACAGCCTGCCTGTCTGTCTCGGGTTGTTGCAGTTAGTCTCCTGAGGCCCCGGCGGCTCCTGAACCAGCTCTTTAACCACCTACGAGTCCAGATGCAGGGACGCTCCTCCTGACGGCACAAAGGACGCTCGAAATAACTCCTCATCTACGACGGCGGCGTCACACGTGGTGACCGAGGAGCCCGAACAGAACAGGACGGGTTCAGGGAGTTGGACTCCAGTGATGACAGAAAGAGTTTTATTAGAAATTCATGGATATAGAAACTGAAGATCTTCTGGTCGGCTTAAAGAAATGAGCCACGTCATCGTCCCGCTCTGACTCAAAGAGACACGTGTCACTGCGTGTTTGTTCTTCTTCTCTGATTCTGTTGCTCTGCTGTTTATCTCACTTTCTCTTTCTACAAGAAAGTAGAAATAAACACTCGGTAAGATTTGAGTTTCTGAAGTACAAAAAGGTTTGAATGTCTAGAGAATCGCGTCATGAAACCAGATTTTAAAGTTAACCTATTCTTCTGATCCCCGTTTTAAAAACCCTCCTATAACGTCACAATGCTGTTCAAACTACACGTGTCAGCTCATGAGGTAAACATATGTTGGAGTAATCCCAGGATGAGTCTGCAGAGGGCGCTAAACGGCTCGTTCTGTAAATCACGCCATAGTTCCCCGATATGAAACCAAGACTTTCACCAGACGGCTTCAAGCCTCTACGTGAGCCGCTGAAACCTCTTACATAGACTCTCTTCTCCCAGCACTGGAGAGCAGCCCTCCCCTGGCAGCCCTGCAGCGTTCTGCCCCCAGAAGGCTTCTAGAGAGCTGGCCAATCAGAAGAAAGTGGGCACGTGGGGAGGGGGGGCCTTAAAGAGACAGCAGCTGATATAAACTGTTTTAACAACTTTGATCACAGTTAGTGTTTGCTAACTCCTCCCCTCCTCTCCAGCTCCTCCCTCTCCTCCATATATGGTAACTTCTGGCACCAAATAATCCAACGTGGCATCGGACTAAATCCCAACTCGTGGTTTCACATCAGGACTCCACAAACCAATGAGTGACGTCAGAGTGGCAACCGCTCCTTCTTCCAGTACTGCCACACAGTCTTCATGACTGTGAGGCCGTGTTCACACCTCACCTGTTCGGTTAAAACAACCTCGAGTCTGTTCGCCAAGTTAGTGCCATTCGTTTGTGCTGCTGTGAAAGCTGTCAATCAAACCCTGGTGTGGACCAAACAACCGTACAGAGACCGCTTGAGAAGGTGGGTCTCTGACTCTGGTTCGTTTGTAGTAAGAACATGAAGCGACCTCGCTCCGAACTAAAGGCAGGAAGTGACCACTGTGGTCCGTCTCTCTTTCAGGAGGATTAACGTGCTCCTTCTCCTGAACTGTCTTCATAAACGTCTTCAGCGACTCCCGAACATCAACATATTATTTTCAAACTGTCTCGTTTGGCTTCAGCGATAAATGCAAAAAATATAAAAACTGAAGAGCAGAGCCGACATCAGTCCGTGTCGTCGTCTGTCCATTTAGAAACTGTAAAGAGTCTTTGGAGCAGCCACAGCCAATCAGGAGGCAGCTAGTGATTGTTTACTTCTGACCAATAAGGGAGCAGTTTCCTCGCTCATCACAGATTTAGGTCCTCTTGTAAACATCCCCGTGTGAACTAAACGTGAGCTAATTATGCAACAATGGAACAAACTGGTCGATGATTCAGACCAGAGCAAACGATCTACAGGTGTGAAAACGCCCTGAGATAAAGTAGAACAACATCTGACTCATCCTCAAACATAAAACATCATCTCTTGAGTTAAAACCCTTTCAGTCTTTACAGGTTGTACGCCAGTGGCCTAGTGGTTAGTTCAAGCCCTATGTTCAGAGGCTGTAGTCCCCCAAGCGGGCGACACGGGTTCCAATCCAACCTGTGGCTCCTTCCTGCATGTCGCTCCCCCCTCTCTCTCAGATCTCACGTTATAACTTGAACACAAAGATCAGAAAAGACAAACTTAAACTGAGATAAGTCTGCAGCTGTAAGCAGATTTTATATATGAACAAATGTGTTTGTAACAAGCTCCGGCTGAGTGCACATAAACGCCACTTCTCAGCACATTATCGTGACTTTTATCACAGTAATGAAGAGTGTGTTTAAAGCTCCGACACGCTGAATGAGGAGGTTTAAGTCAAGTGTTTGTGTTGGAGTTGATCAGCTGGGAAAATCACAGATAATTGATTTGTTAAAATCCAATACTGACGGCACGAGCTGTATCATGAGCCAACACACACGATCAACAGCCTTCAGGTCGATACCACAGAGATTTAGGATCACAGAGACGTGTGAGCTGCAGCGTGTCGAGTCCACGGGATGTTTAAATGACATGAGACACACACACACACAGAAACAGAACTACTGCAACAGCACAACAACAGCTGAGAGCTCGGAGCCACAGTGAACGCAGCATGCAGCAGCAGTCAGCAGTTATCAGCTTTGCAAAGTGCTGGATCGAGTTCCAGCTGCAGAGAGCACGCTGCATGCACGAACGCAGCGCTGCACCGGAGACGGGACAAACTTTCATGCACACACTAACCCCCAGGGGAGCGGAGGAAGAGGAGCGATGATGCTCCCCAACGTGCGGGACGTCATCGCTCTTCTTCTTGGCTGAGAGACAAAAGTTGAGGCGACATGCCGCAGGAAGACACGGAAACACAGAAAGAGAGAGAGAGAGAAGAGACGGTACCTCGATCGCAGCTGTTCCCCATCATCTGAGGAGAGGACACACACACAAACACACGCACACACGGTCAGACGGGATTGGCCGAAGCAGCCGCCACCTGTCAGCCAATAAGGTTAAGATGCGAACATCCGTCTTCGTCCCGTGAACATCCTCGACTTTGGTGTCCCCCTCCTCCTCCCCTGACCTGCCTCTCTTTCCTCAGCACCGCATCCTCCTCCCTCCTCCTCACAGTCCCTCCTCTCCCATCACTCCCCCCCCCCTCTCTCTCGCTCTACTCAGCAGTAATTCTAAACCTCTCTCTCTCTCTCTCTCTCTCTTTCTCAGAGCGCCGAGGTTTTACTGCATTTATTCAATCAATCCCTCTAACTGCACTGTTCTGCTTTCTCTCTGTCCTCCTGTCGTCTTCTTTCCTCTCTCTCCCCCTGCAGACGTTCCCCCCTCTCTCTCTCTCTCACTCTCTCTCTGCAGCAGCTCAGTAGCAGCCTCCCTCCTTCCTTCCCTCCCTCCCCGCTCTTCTTCTTCTCTTCTTCTTCTTTGGCAGCTTCATTTATCTCTGCGCTCAGAGGATAATTACCAAATAAGTTTCCCCTCAGCCGACTGATGTGGGACACAACTCTGGGGGCTTCAGCTATTAACTGTGTGTGTGTGTGTGTGTGTGTGTGTGTGTGTGTGTGTGCGAGAGAGAGAGAGTGTGTAAGCTAGAGGACCCACAAACAAATCATTTTCAGTGTTGTAACAGAGTAGCATTTCATTTTTAATAACTCCCAACATGCTTCACTCGTTCTTCTCTGGAACCTCGTGTTCCAATACTCTGATATTTCAGAACGATGACGCGGATTCATCGTTAACCTGAAGTCAAAGTCAAAGACGAAGCAGGCAGTGAGCGAGTTATCAATCTCTGCCGGTACTGACCCTCGCTGTCACAGGTTTTATGACTGCACCCAATTCAGGTTCACTCCTCAAAACCAGGGATCATCTCAGCGACACAAATTTAAATTCAGACTCGTACACTAGAGTACGAGTTAGAAAAGTCACATTCTTTAACAACAAAAATCATCGGCTTTTTAAACTGCTGCTGAAACATGCGGCACTTTGCAACATGCTTTTTGAACATGGTACTAGTGGTGAGCGACGGTATTTCTTTAGCTCTTTATGGAAGCGTTAATAAGTCACACAGTTCAGTATTAAAAGAGATCGAGTATATGAACACAGATTCACACACTCCCACCCCCCTCAAAGACGCCTGATTGATGGGATACCTGACTCCCGTCTCTGCAGGATGTTCAGCTCTCAGCAGCTTCTGACTGAATCTGTGCGGTTCTAAGTTCTGCTGCTGAAAAACACAACATTTCCTGATATGACTCTTTCATAATAAAGGTCCCTAAAGGTGAGCTGTGTAGAGAGTGAAATGATAAAGGGAGCTTACTCTATGATCAGACATTAAGGAAACATGCTATGTTGAAGTGCTGGCTTCTCTGACAACAATGCAGCAGCCAGTATGTCCTCCTTCTAACTTTAGATTCTGGTCCTGAATGGTCTGGATTTGTTTGGACCAGAGAAGGTAGGCGGTTTTAAGGCACCCCCACACGGCCGTTTTGGACGCCCCTCGGTTTGCCAGATATGAGACTTCCTCCCGTCTCCTCCATGTCTTGCTCCCTCCTCCTCCTCCTCTCCTCCTCCTCCTCCTCCACCACCTACTCTCCTCCTCCTCTCCTCCTCCTCCTCCTCCTCCTCCTCCTCCTCCTCCTCCTCCTCCTCCTCCTCCTCTCCTCCTCCTCCTCTCCTCCTCCTCTCCTCCTCCTCCTCCTCCTCTTGTTAAGTAGTTATTGATCAGTGGCGGCTCTGTCACCGCTGGCTATAATCGATATTTCTGTGGTGACCTTCACCAACTGGTACGGGGCCAGACTGATGATCCGGATCAAACTGGAAACCAGTGGAGTCTCACAGCAGAAGAGAAACCATTAGAACAAAACGCCCCATAACACTTCCTACCTTAGAGGTGCAACCATAGCAGAAGTTGATGGTACCTTTAAGGTCTTGTTTAATGTTGTAATAATTCCTTTCATGACATCACTAATGTTTAAACTCACATGAAATAATAAAGATAAACAGTCTCCATGATACTGAACTTCAGGAGAATCTAACTGCCGTATCGTGACGTCTGTCGAACTGCAATGAAACATTCAGGCTGTCTCCAGCAGAGGGCGCTCTCAGCTGGTGGACCATTGCATGCACTCTACAAGACAGTGATGTTGTGGCAAAAGCATCGGGGGTGTGATTCAGGACTTACATGAGGATGACTCGTCTCTCTGCAGACAGCGGCACACTGCTTTGTCAGAGAGACACAGAGTCACTACAAACCTGAAACTCTCCAAGCTGGCTCGCAAATATTTGCGTGAACCAGGAACGTGTGTGCGCGCCTCTGAACGGGTGTTCTCGTCAGCAGGTAGTGTTGTAAATAAACTAAAAAGCTGCACTAGATCCAGATCATGTTGTCAAAGTAGTGTATCTGTCAAAAAGTGTGTATCTCTTGTCGTGGCGGACGCGACATGTTTATCGTTGCCGTGGAAACACCAGATGTTACATCAAAGGCGGCTGCATAATGAAGCGTGAGCTGCTCCTGAAAGTTGCCGTTCTGTTGCTGTATGAGCTGCTGTGATAAAAACGTCACGTAGATTATACTCAGATACATCAGCTCGTCTGTAAACATATTCTCTTCCTCAGGTCGTCAGGTCGTCTTGACCACGGTCAACGGAGGTCGTTTTCATCGGGGGTTTGGGGGATGGAGTAGCAGAGAGAATCACTCCCATGATTCCCCGCTGGCCTTGACGTCATCTATTTGTTATTGTTTGATTGAGAGCCCCCACATGGTGGAATCTACAAACTGTGCCTTTAACTCCTGACCTACTCGATGTTTCATCAGGTAACTTGATATGATGATACCACACTATAAACTTTGTTGACTCGTGGGGATATTTCTCTCGTCCTCCTCAGTGAAACAAACAATCCTCCCCGTGTAAACAAAGACGCACACCGATCTTATTCTACTGTCTTTATATTCTCTTTATTCTCTTTCAGATTTCACCATGAACTTTATCACATATTTCACTCTACCACAGAAACACTCCAGGCTAACACTCTTATCAACATGAGATCAGCGTGACATCACCGCCACCGTCTGCTGCAGGAGCATAGAGAGAGAGGCTGTGATGTCATCAGACAGCAGCGAGAGGAATGTTTAACGGCCGACGCGTGTCGGGAGTTTCATTCATGAGCGGACACACCTGACAACAGTGAAACACAACAGAGGTAATCCGTGTGTGAATGAGGCCTTTGTGTCGCAGCTTCTGGGTGCAGCTCTGACAGACAGACACACGGGGTTGAGAGTTCAAATCTACGAGAGCCTGAAGGCAGCACGAGCTGTTTACAGTTACAAGCGGCCTGCAGTGAAACCGTAGGAAGATCTGAATGTTTGTCAGAGAAAGGAAGACAGTGTAAAGTGATCTGTGTAGGTTGGTGGCCTAGTGATTAGTGCGAAAGGCTGCAGTTCTCCTAGTGGGCAGCCAGGGTTCAAATCCCACCTGTGGCTCCTTTGCTGCATGTCATTCCTCACTCTCTCTCGGTCCCTGATTTCTGACTCTATCCACTGGCCAGTCCTGAGTCATAGCAGTAACGTCACATGACTGGCGCAGAGCCCAGCGGGGTAAAGAGTGTATGAAAAGTGGCGTCCACCATTGACCACTCTGAGCTGCAGCACGGGCTCTTTAATTCACCATCTATTCAAAGCAGCTGACGACCTCAGAGAAACAGAGCTAACGAACCCCGAGGTCAGACTGCACCATCTCACTGACCGCGTCTGAGATCACAGAGACATCCTGCTGTGACCAACAGACTACAGCCTATACCCGACCAATCATCAAGGCCGACGTGATGACGATGGAAGGAAGAGGGGCGGGGCTAGACGACCCCCGGGAAGAAGACCTTTTGTTGCCAGGGCTTGACAAACATTTCCTCTGTCTCATAGTTTCATCAACTTCCATCGTTGTTCTTTCGCGTCACCAGTTTGTTTGTTTACTTTTATGACTTAGGAGCATGCAGAGCGCTCTCTGCGCTCATTGGTCGACAACACTGACGTTGAAGGAACACATCGTTGAAGGAAGAAATAAATCAAACATGCACTTTCTGTTGACCCAGACGCACCCTCGATTGTCGTTCACTTTGACACACTACACGGGATCAAACCGTTAATTTTCAGGGTCGACGGGTCTCGAAGCCCTGCGTCTGCTGGATCGAGCTGCAAGCGTACTTAAAGCATGTAGTCTGACCTCGACGTGACATCAGTGCCTCAGAACACTGACTGAAGCTGACCGCTCACAGGGATCCTGAGACTGTCGTTAAGTAACGTTAACATGACCATATTTAAAATAAAGGTCACGACACCAACATGACCTGAAACGAACGTTAACTCTAAAGTCTGAATTCAACGATGGAGACTCTTCTGATCTGTGACGCATCAGATCAGCTCCATGAGAGGAGAATAATCAGAGGCTGACCTTCCTCCTCATTCTGACTGTACAAACAGACGTGATGAATATTAACGAGCTGTCAGGAATGTGAGGAGACGTGAGAGGAGGCGTCTGTAAACACAACTGTTTCATTCTGAGGAGAGGAATTCTCTGAATATTTGGAGTGAGAGTCTGAGGAGGAGGAGGACTGTGTGTGTGTTTATTGTTGGTCTCGTTGTTGTTGTCAACATCACAGAGTCGTTCAAAAGGTTGATATCGGCCGATATTATCTTATCCAGTGAGTATCGGCTAATTTCATCTCAGATATGCACTCGATGTTACTCGATGTATTCTCCAGTCAAACATCATTTCATTTGAGTTTCATTGTTTTACTCTAGCAGTTCTCTGTCACCAGCAGAGGGCGCTGTATGGATTACAACAAGCATCATCACGCAGTGATGCACGTACCGTATTTTCCGGACTATAAGTCGCACTTTTTTTCATAGTTTGGCTGGCCCTGCGACTTATAGTCAGGTGCGACTTATATATAAAAAAACAGGCTACCGTCTACAGCCGCGAGGGGGCGCTCTAGGCTTGTGATAACTATATAGCCCCGCAGAAGAAGAGACGGCGCTTCAACTTCCTCCGGAGTTAGCGGAGTTAGCTTTCGAAACTTTTCAGAAGCGACACTGAAGATGAAGACTTGAAAGGATTCAGTGATGTGGAATGAGATCGAGAGCTTGGTGGACTCGCTGGCTTGTTGTGTTAAGTTAGGTTATTGTTGGTCTGTTCTTTATGCTGTTGTGTAGCTGAATAACTGTTATTGTGTTACGTTAGCATACCGGACACCTGTTAAGCCTGTTGATCTGTGTGCTGTTGTGTAGCTGAATAACTTCCCTTTCCAGATGAAATGTCTGTTCTTGGTCTTGGATTTTGTGAAATACATTTCTAAATAAATGCGACTTATACTCCGGAGCGACCTATAGTCCGGAAAATACGGTACATGCTCAGTTACTTTCAGCTGAGTGACCATCTTGTCTTCATTTTAAATATTTTGTGTTTAATAACTGCTTTTGAAAATGTGTGTATTTCTATGTCGTCTATCTCTACATAGATCTAAGCTTAGACCGATATCAGCTGAGTATCTGGATTTCTTTTCTCCACAATATCGATGTTGGTATGTGCCCCCAAAAGTCTCGTATCAGCCAGGCCCTACTTGTGACCCTAAAGCCTGCCTTATACTTCTGCATTGACTCTGGGCCGCCGCAGCCTCGCGTAGACCTGATCCTACGGAGAAGCCTACGTATGTCACCTGACGTGTACCTCCTCAAAAATGCAACTAAGTAAACGTCGAAACGATGCGGGACGCAACCCCTATGATGGAACATCTTGGTACTATCGTATTTCCTGCATTTACAGACGCCTGAGTGTAGCCTGAGTGAAACATTCAGCTGTTTGTGTTCACACATGCAGCTCACCCTGTAAATATCAGGAGATTAGTGCAGGTGTGAACAAGGATTATGAGAAGATGTTCGCTAAGGATTTGATTTGAATGTTCAGGACCTTTTGTTTTGTAATGACGAGTCGTTTCAGTCGATACCAAACATGGTTTAAGATCCAACACGTCAGTAAAGGAGCCCGTGAAGAGACAAAACATTAAAAAAACACCTTACTAGAAAACTTAAAAGCAGACTGTGTGTCTATTTAATCTGAATGAAACTCTCGTGACAGAATCAGTCCAACGTGTCACGTCAAGGACGTCGCTCTCATTAAGCTGCAGACAGAAAGCAAACTTTCACCCTCAGAGAGAGAGAGAGAGAGAGAGAGAGAGCGAGAGAGAGAGAGAGTGAGCGCCTGAGGAGGAGCTGCAGTCAGGTCAAACTGTGAACCTCCATCAGTCTGCAGCACGAACACTGAAAGCTCCTGAGAGGCCAGAAACACGTTCATGAGCGGCATGCCCCTTTAAAAACCGATCCACTTCACACAGTGTGCATCCTCAGACAAAGGGAGAGTCATCTTAAGCAAATTTGGGACACAATGATCTAATTATATCTGAACTGGGGACAGCTGGAGCGACACAATTTAGGCTAACTGCCACAGCATCGGTTAACGGGGAGGAGCAGCCGAGTGCACGGAGCCGGAATGATGTGATTCAGACTCACAGAGACGCCGCCGCCGCCGCACGACGAACCACAGGGCCCAGAAACACTCCACACACACTCTGATGGAAAACGTCTGCAGGTCAGAGGTCAGCGTCTGGAACCACACACGACATCTCCGCCTCTAAGGAGGGAGGAGCTTGAAAGTGTCAGGAAGGTGCACAGGTGTCATCACAAGGTCCTGTTACATCAGTCTGAACAATTTATTGAAGAGGGAAGGGTCCGATCACACAGAGAGGCGTCGCCAGCAGAACCAGAGCCCCCCCTCCCTCCTCCCCGTCTAAACTCCTTCTACACACAAGAACAGAACCAGAGCCCCCTCCTCCCTCCCCGTCTAAACTCCTTCTACACACAGGAACAGAACCAGAGCCCCCTCCTCCCTCCCCGTCTAAACTCCTTCTACACACAGGAACAGAACCAGAGCCCCCTCCTCCCTCCCCGTCTAAACTCCTTCTACACACAGGAACAGAACCAGAGCCCCCTCCCTCCCCGTCTAAACTCCTTCTCCACACAGGAACAGAACCAGAGCCCCCCCCCCCTCCCCGTCTAAACTCCTTCTACACACAGGAACAGAACCAGAGCCCCCTCCTCCCTCCCCGTCTAAACTCCTTCTACACACAGGAACAGAACCAGAGCCCCCTCCTCCCTCCCCGTCTAAACTCCTTCTACACACAGGAACAGAACCAGAGCCCCCTCCTCCCTCCCCGTCTAAACTCCTTCTACACACAGGAACAGAACCAGAGCCCCCTCCTCCCCGTCTAAACTCCTTCTCCACACAGGAACAGAACCAGAGCCCCCTCCTCCCCGTCTAAACTCCTTCTCCACACAGGAACAGAACCAGAGCCCCCTCCTCCCCGTCTAAACTCCTTCTCCACACAGGAACAGAACCAGAGCCCCCTCCTCCCTCCCCGTCTAGACTCCTTCTCCACACAGGAACAGAACCAGAGCGTTGCTTCATTGATAGGAGGAGATATGTTTGATATCAAAGGTATATAAATTATAATTAAATATTTTTAAAGGAACTCAAAATGAGTCAAAGACGAAGACGTGAAATATAAAGTGGTTAAAGATGGAGAAGAATGAGAAGCTGAAATGTGGAGAAGAGATGAACTCCACATGTTAAAGTTATTAATCATTTAAAGGTTTGAACTGGTTTCACTTTTTATTCTTTAAACTGAACAACACATTAAATAACGGAGACATTCACCTGCAGAATCATTCACATTAAAGGTTCAGTTCAGCAGAAGATGAGCTCTAACACTTCTCCTCCATGGATGAGGAATAATGACGTCATGACGTTAAAAATAAAGTCGAGTTTTTTCTACTTTTAAAACTTCAAGTTGTTTATTCCGGATCATTCTAATAATGCAGAACTTTAACTTGTAACTGAGTTATTTTAAACGGATTAATCGATCCTTTATTGAAGTTACAGATCGGAGCTCGCTCCTGATGCTGCACGCGGAGCTGCTGCTTTAATCGATTACTGATCGAGTCGATGTCGCAGCTCGGACTCGGTTTCAAACAAACGTTTGGGTCTCCGTGTGTCTGCAGGCTGAGGTTGCAGCGGGCGGAGACTTCTCACGACTTCACGCGAGTTTCACAACAACCTGCTTTGAAATAAAAACAACGAGCGGAGAGAGCGCGCGCGAGGCTGCAGGTACGAACACCTGTCGTCTTTTATTTAATCTTAAGAGTTTAAACGGAGACAAGACTCACCCAGAAAGTCCATCAGAGCTGATCAACTCATGTCCTGAGAGAGTTCACTCTCATTCAGCCCGAGCACAGTTTCACTCTGTCAACACACAACAGGTTAACTCACACACTTCCGCCCCGGACCTTCACAATAAAGGTCGTACTGAGGAAATGAAATCTGGCTGCAAATAACACAGAATATTTTACTAATAGATGAAATCAATTAAGTTGATTTGGCAGCTTTTTGTTTATGTGTGTGTTTCATTGTATGTAAATATAAAACATGAAATATCTGCTGGTGTTGTTCTAACTCTCTGATGTTCGTTAACAGGCCCCGACAGCTTTTACATCGTCCAACCTGATTCCTCAGTCAGCTGATCATGGAAGTTTTTGTTTTTGTAGTTTTTTTGTGCTCATTGATCCATCTTCTGATCTACACATCTGTCAGACCTTTTAACTCTACATCATGAGTAAACTCGAGCTCATGTCATTGACTCTGATTAGAGCCACGATAAAAGATGTCTCCAGGCTACAACTGTACACACTCCTACACGGAAAACTGATTTATTGTGCCGTTTATGGACCAGGTCCAAATTTTAAGGGACTTTTATTTTGAAGGCTTGTACTGCAGGATGTCAGGGCTTTATTGTGGCGGTGCAGACAGGTGGGAGTGCAGACTGAGGAATGCAGCAGGTCCAGAGTGACACCTCAAACAGAGTCAGAGCAGCTGAGGACAAAAACAGTCCATTTATTTAGTTTTGATTTAAAAAAACCTTTTCAAGAACTGTTTTATTCTGAATTCTCTTCGTCCTTCGTGAAGATCTAACTCTCCCACACTTTGATGGCTCTATACTCTACAAATCGTTCCCAGTAAATAACCAGAGCCGGCCAGCTTCCTCTGATTTAACGGACTGCTCCTTTAACCTTAAACGAGTCTCTGTGGGCTCAGGAGCTTTGTGACGGTGTGACGTGAACGTGGCCTCAGGCTGCTTTCACACGCTGATCATTTACCTGTAATCAGTGACATCATCTGGTGACATCATGACCTCCATTTTTAAGTAAAGGTCGGACACACTGAGAGGAGAGGAGAAGAGGAAGACGAGGAGGAAGAGGACAACAAGGAGGAGCAGAAAGTTGAGACAGGTAATGAGCGGTCTGTCAACACTGTAATTAGACCGTACCAACGACAGTGGACCGACATGACCACTGTCACTGCTGCTGCTCGGCCTTCACAATAAAACGTGATGATAAAACAACAAGAAGAGGAAGAAGAAGAAGAGGAAGAAGAAGTGGGTGATAAGTAAGCCTCAAATTTCATGTTTTATGTTGTTACTTCCCCAGTCAGGCTTCACTGACCTCACGTCAGCGACACCAGACTCATAACCTCAACATGAACTCAGTCTAATACCCGGGTCAAACCCAGTATCCCACCCAGAATAAGTCCAGCTTAAACGACACACAAGTGGAGCCTCAAATCAGATATGTATCCACTATTAAACCAGTGTCCATTCCAGTATATACCCAGTATCAAATCCAGAACGTAATCTGATTCCAGTAACAACACAGAATATAACCCATAATGCACACTGTATCAGGCCCAGTATACATCCAGTATGAAAACCAGTTAAAATTGGGTTTCAAACCCAGAACTAGACCCGGAATAAATCCAGCATCCAACCCAGAAAACTCCGACATAACACCAAGAATACAACAGTTATAAACCAGTATTATCAGATCCAGTATTAATCCAGTTTAAAGCCCAGGATAAATCCAGTAACAAACCAGTATACATTCTGTATCATACCCAGTATATATCCAGTTTAAAGCCCAGTATAAATCCAGTAACAAACCAGTATACAGTCTGTATCATACCCAGTATAAATCCAGTAACAAACCAGTATACAGTCTGTATCATACCCAGCATATATCCAGTTTAAAGCCCAGTATACATTCTGTATCATACCCAGTATATATCCAGTTTAAAGCCCAGTATAAATCCAGTAACAAACCAGTATACAGTCTGTATCATACCCAGTATAAATCCAGTAACAAACCAGTATACAGTCTGTATCATACCCAGTATAAATCCAGTAACAAACCAGTATACAGTCTGTATCATACCCAGTATAAATCCAGTAACAAACCAGTATACAGTCTGTATCATACCCAGTATAAATCAGACTCAGTTTCTCTAGTCCCAGTTCCCAGTTTAATCCCAGTATGAACCCAGTCTAAACTGGTCGTTAGAGGCCTGTGTGTGGGCCGACTGGGTAGATTAACATATAAATAACCTCCTCCCCCCTCAACTGGTGGGAAGGGGGGGGGGGGGGGGGGGGGGGGGGATTAAGGAGGTCAGTGAATGAAAGAGTTTCTCTGTGGCTGAAGGAGCGAGAGGGAGGGGGGGCGAAGGGGGATTCGGTGGGGGTCTGTGTGATAACTGATCAATAACCTGATCACTGAATCAAACTCTTAAAAAGTTTGAGGTCGTTGTTTTCTGACGTTCTGATGCGCCTCGTGTGGGAAACCTGTTCAGGACCCCTGCTGCTCTGGGTGGGAATCCCCTCAGCCCAGGCGTCCCACAGGGGGCAGCGGGGTCAGTGGAGCTCCTTCAGACGGGCGGATGGACACTGGACGCTTTGTCCTCCAGACATTCCCAATCCACGGCGACGTTCCCACACAAGGGCAGGAAAAGTACAGGCTGAACCCGAACGCATCATTATGACAGAGGAACATTCACCTGACTCGCTCTGAATTCTACGGTGGCCCCTTAAGGTCAAGTGCACAAATATTTAAAGATTGCAAAAGACATTTCAGCCGACGCCAAAAACATCTCACGAAATTCAAAAACATTTTACTCACTACACAAAACATGAACTTTATCTCGCAGAAGTACGTCACGACTCGGTTAGTGTGGTCTTGACTACAACACTAGAGTCTAAACGTGTAATATGTCAGAGCCTGAGGAGGGGGCTGTTTTGGCTTCATTTTTGCATTAACAGAAGGAGGTGAAGATGCATCGTCCATCTTTATTCACAGTCAAGATGCGTTCTGAATTGGCCAAAGAAGCGTGTCTGGATGAGGCTCATTTTCATGAAAAAGTGTGGATGTAGCTTACAGGTCAGGATATCTCAGCCTGCACTGTCACAAGTATGACCTCCTCACACACACACTGAATGCAGAAACACAGAGTCAGACTCAAAAACTAACTCTGAAGTGAGACATCTGTTCAATCCTCTGCGTGGAATATATCTCAACAAAACTCCAGGATATTCCAGGAAACCAATGCAAAGAATCTAAGTCCAGTACATAAATGCACATAAGAAGGTTTTTTATAGCACTAGAGCTCCTAATAGACACACACGCACACGCGCACACACACTCATGCCCTGTCACAGTCTGTTGTGCTCTTTACTTCCTGTTTCAGGATGAAAGCAGCTCACAGCCAACAACTGTTTGGTTTATTGTCACGGCAACAACCGGCCCATCTCACCCTCTTCTTGCTCCTTACCTAACATGGTGGCGCCCTCTGCTGGGAAGTCTGGGAATTGTCCCTCTGAGGGGACGCTGACTGTCCTGCGGAGACTCCGGGCCTTGGCTGAGTCTGTCGGGCTCTGCTGAGCCTCTCCCGCAGCCTGAGGGGGGCGGGGGGGAGGAGAAGAGGGGGAGGAGGTTACTGTGTGTTACAGGCTCTTTAAAGGAGAAGTCTAAAAGTGAAATCATTCAAAACGAACAGGAACTGAAACATTTGATGCCATGATGAATGATTTTGTGGAATATAATATTGAAGCTGGAGAGGTGCACTTCCCGACCCAGAACCTCCACCAAATACGTGTGCATAGTTTGTTCAACGCTATATATGTGTGTGTGTGTGTGTGTGTGTGTGTGTGTGTGTGTGTGTCATATAGATGGATGGATGGAACTCCAGTGTGCTGTGAGGTAAAATTACTGTTTTCATCAATGGAGCCTGGAGTCTTTAAAGAGAGTGATGGAACAGGTTTACTATACAACCATTACAGCCAGTGACTTTTTGCAATTCTAAAACCTTTTTGTAACGATTAATTAAAGGAGCAGTATGTAACTCTGACACCTAGTGTTCAAAATGGGTACTGCAGTCCAAACTCAAAACATTGACCCCCCCCTCCTCTCTAGAGTGGATGCTCACGCAGGTCACCATGTGGTGGACACTGAAGCTTCAGTGTTTATCCAGCTCTGCATCGGTCTGTAAACCTTTCTGCATTCTAACCTCTCTCCATTTTTCAAAAGCATCTCCAATATTGATCCTAGTTTGAGCACGTTTCTGCTCGTGGAGCTTATTAGAAACATGCAGAGGCTTTTTAGGTCGGGTACAATCACTTCTATCTGAACCAGTTCTCTTGCCCGCTTCCATCGCTGCAACACCTGTTGGTTTGACCTGATAACTGCTCTCATATCTGGCAAACCGAGGGGCGTCCAAAACGGCCGTGTGGGGGTGCCTTAAAACCGCCTACCTTCTCTGGTCCAAACAAATCCAGACCATTGTGTTGTCCAGCAGCTTCATCGATGGACATAAAGCTAAACTCTGAATCATAGACATTAACACTGAGCCCTATAGGTCTCAGTTTGAGCTCTGTATAAACCACTTAGAGACCATCCATAGTCATGTAGATACATGTGTATAAGCTGCTGCTTCTTGTCTAAGTGTCCTGACCTCATCGTCCTTGTTGAGCAGGATGAGCTGGCTGTCTGTCAGGATGCAGAACTTCCTCTCCCAGGCCCCGCTGTCGGTGTATGGACTCTGACCGCAGGAGAACTGATGAGCCGGAGGACCTTTGACATCTGAGAACAGAGAAATTAAATATTACAAAATGCTTGTTTGTTTTTATCGACCCAACCTGAGGACATGAGGAGAATCTTAACCCTCTGAGGTCTTATTGACACAGCAGCCTGAGAATTTCAGACTCGAGCTGAAAATACTTCACTTTGCTGAAAACAGTTGTGATGCAAATTTGTACTGTTAGAGTGACATCGTGACAATTTGGTTCAATTCCCATCTCTTTTTTTTTGGGGGGGGGGGAGCTTTTGTGCATTTATTGGAAAGATAGGACAGAGATGGAAATAAGAGAGAGAGTGAGTGGGGATTGACATGTGGAAAAGGAGACATGGGTTGGATTCAAACCTGGGCCGCCCACTTGGAGGACCACAGCCTCCATACATGGGACGCGCGCTCTACCCACTGCACCACCAGCGCCCCTCAATGAGTCATTAAGTTACTTGATGATTTTCTATCGTTGTTCTTGTGTTATACTCGTTTTATTGCTAATTGCATAGAGTTGCATGGGAAATATCCCCCTGGGGACAACCAAATATATTCTACCTAAAATAAAAATGAATTTCAGGAAACCTAAAGCCATCCTCTTCCTGTTTCTATTAACACAGCTGTTGTTTATAGGTTTATTATCCATTGGCATCACTCACTACCCCCTTGCCTGGTTCCTTTCTTATCTCTCGGGCCGCACTCAGTTCATACAGCTGAAATACTTCAAATCCGAGCCCTCCCCAGTCACTACAGGTGTGCCCCAGGGCTCTGTCCTGGGGCCCCTTCTCTTCATCAACTACCTCCTCCCCCTTGGCAACATTTTTCGTAAATTCAATATACTTTTCCACTGCTTCGCAGATGACACCCAGCTCTACCTCTCCAGTAAACCAAACTCCACACTTCCACCCTCCTCCCTCACCTCCTGTTTATCTGAAATAAAATCCTGGTTCACCTCAAACTTCCTTAAATTAAACAGCAATAAAACCGAGATTCTTCTCATCGGCACTAAATCCATATTATCCAAAGTTGGCAGTTTCTCCCTCACTATTGACAGCTCCTCAGTTTCCCCCTCCCCTCAGGTTAAGAGTCTGGGTGTCATCCTCGACAGCACACTATCATTCCAATCCCATATCAATAACATTTCCCGGTCTGCATACTTCCATCTACGTAACATCAACCGACTCCGCCCCTCCCTCACCCCCCATACTGCCTCCATTCTTGTCCACAGCCTCGTCACCTCCCGGATTGATTATTGCAACTCTCTCCTCTTCGGCCTCCCTCATAAGTCCCTCCACAAGCTCCAACTGGTTCAAAACTCTGCTGCCCGGATTGTCACCAAAACCCCCTCATACCATCACATCACCCCCATCCTACAGCAACTCCACTGGCTCCCGGTTAAACAAAGAATCGCCTTCAAACTCCTCCTGTACACCTTCAAGGCCATCCACAACCTCGCCCCTCCATATCTGTCTGACCTCCTTCACATCGCCACTCCAGCCCGCTCCCTCAGATCCTCCTCCTCCATCCACCTCACTGTGCCCTCTGCACGCCTCAGCACCATGGGGGGCAGAGCTTTCAGCCGCTCTGCTCCCCATCTCTGGAACTCTCTGCCACCGGACATACGCAACATTGACTCTCTCCCCATCTTCAAATCCAGACTCAAAACCCACCTGTTCAAGATCGCCTTCTCTCTCTAACCATATCACTGCAAATTACTCTGTCCGTTACACTCCATTTCATTTATTTCATTTTATACTGATTTTATCATTGTGGTTTTTAAATGTTGATTGTTGTACAGTGTCCTTGGGTGTCCTGAAATAACATTTATTATTGATACCGTTGGCCATAAAGCAAATGAACCCCTCAGGGGGTCATCATCCCTCTGCCATCAGACAACTGAACAGTAACCAAGTGTTTGTGTGTCTCTGATTATTCTCTTTATCTAGAATGTTTTATTCTTATAATGCCACTCATTTATTCATTCTACTCACTTCTTACTTGATCAAGGTTTCATTGCAATGACTGTACACGGACCTTCTGAATGTGTGACAGATAAACTGAATGAGTGTTTGTCAGAGCGTGAACGTACAATGACTACTTGGACTAGGCCCAACATAACATCAATGATAAAAAAAAGAAACAGACTATAAAGATATTCTTTAGATTTATTCTGTGTAGTTTTGAAAGAAGCTTCTCACCCTTGGTGTAAAGTCTTAACAGAAGGTTAAGTGGACAGTTTACCTGCAGCCTCATGAATACAGCAACATTTACCAAAGTGTGACTCCTCTACCTTACAGTTCAAACATTTCAAATCTAAAAGGCTTCAGCAGCAGAAAAGTGACAGACGACATTTAACACACATGTTGAAGAGAATATTCACAATAAAATCTCAAGAAAGCGATCACCGTTAACTTTTACCCACGGTTCAAATACACACAAAGTTTAAAGACATGACAAGTGATCCAATAATAAGTGGGGACACTGATTCACCCCTACAGGAGAAACCCTTCTGCTTTTCTAAGAGTGGAAACTATTCACTAACTATTACTATCACTTTATTTGACCAGAGATCCCTAATATTGTTGTTTTGGAAGATTCAGAACATCCACAGATTTGTCATCACATCACCATCTTCACCATCATCTCCATCATGTATTAGTGTTCCACAGTCACAGAGATCTTCTCTGGTAAAATCTTCAGTGGGAGATTTCTCCCAGTGTACATGAATGGAAGCATCCTGTCAGTGAAAGTGTGTGTGAATGTGTGTATGTGTGTGTTAGTATCAGGATCAGAGAACGACAGCTCTCCTCTGTTACAGTCCAGATTCACTCTGATCCTCTGAGGCTTCTTCTCCACTGAGAGATCAGTGAATGGATGAGATGGGGAGGCTGCTTTGTATTTACCATCATAGAACCCTATTATCCATAATCCAGACTCTATGACTCCCTTCCTCTGTACAGACTCTGCCAACACACCAAGGAACCAGCGTGTACTGTCTCCAACCTGGACGTCCCAGGTGTGAGTCCCTGAGTTAAAGCCCTCAGAGCCCAGGACAGACCAGTAAGAATCAAACCTCTCTGGATTATCAGGAAGCTGCTGTCTCTCTCCTTCTCTCACACAGGTCAGATCTTCAGACAGGATGAGTTCTGGATAAGCAGTGTTTGGGTCCAGAATGACAGGACTGTAGGACACCATGTCCTTCATCTTGTTCCAGATGTTGAAGCTCAGGTTGCCCAGGTGTTTGGCCTGGTCTATCAGAGCTCCTGAGGGCAGCTGTGGATCCTCCAGCAGGGGGCGCTGCTGGACTCTTTCCACTGCAGCCTTGTAGTTTTTCAGGAATGAGACGTCTGCAGCTCTCAACTCGTCCTCTGTGTCTCTGACTGTGAGTGAAAGAGCTGCTATCTCTCTGCTCAGAGCCTCCATCTCCTCCTTCATCCTCTGACTCTTCTGCTCCTCTTCCTCCCTCAGTGCACACAGCCTGGCCTCCTCTTCCTCTTCTAGAAACTGGTGAAGCTTCTTAAACTGCTCTTTAATCTGCCTCTCTGTGTGTCGGGCCTGGACCTGAATGTGTTCTGCTGTTTGATCAAACTTCACTTTAACTTGTTCACAAACATTTAACTTCTTCTTTACCGGCTCCAGAGTTTCCTGAAGGTTCTTCTTGTGTTGTCGAGCAGCTTCAACGATGGGTCTGAATCTGTGCTCAGAGTGTTTCTCTGAATCTCTGCAGACGAGACACACCGGCTCCTGATGGTCCAGACAGAAGAGTTTGAGTTTCTCAGAGTGCAGACTGCAGAGATCCTCGGAAGCTCTCTGATCTCTCTCCTGCAGAAAACTATCACACAAGTTCTTTAAAGCAAAGTTAGGATTCTCATCCTTTGAAAGTCTCCTCTTACAGAGAGGACACTCCTTGTTCTCCTTCTCCTTCCAGCAGTCCTGCACACACACTCTACAGAAGCTGTGGCTGCAGGTCAGGATCACTGGATCTTTAAAGATGTCGAGGCAGACCGAGCAGCAAAGATCTTCCTCTAACTTGGACGCCATTTTATCTCAGAGCCAAGCTAAAGACGCAGCAGACGAACAGCCTGGAGTCACTCCCTGTCACTGATAGATTGATGTAGTGTTAAATCTGTTGTTAGGTTGGTGGATTCAGTAGTAGGTTGAAGTTCAGGTATTCCCAGAATAAAAGATTCCAAAAGTATTCCAAAAATTCAGAATATCCTCAGTGTTCTCTCCGGCACCTCTCTGATTCTGCTCTGAAGTTGGATCTACGTGTTTATCTCTCAGTGTGTGTCAGTCTATACAGAGAGGCAGAATCACAACCTGCTTACCTGGTTTGTCTCAGGTGAGCCAGGTGAGTGGGCGGAGCGATAAACGGTCATTATTTGTGTCTCATTCATACTGAATTTTCCAGACAAAACCAACTTTAAATTCATGGAAACCTTATTCTGAAATAGAAATTTGTCATAATGAGTCAAATCCTAACGCAGGTATCTGCAAAGACGTTTCTAACCTACTCCTGACATATCCTGAAAATCTTAAGTGTTGTGTGATGAGAAAGTGGGAGAAACTTGTCAAAGAGGATCCTCAAATATGACATTTCAGATTCAGACGTGTAAAACACACATCAATTTTGTATTCTGCAAAATTCTCCAAAACTTAGGAAGGAGCCGGAGTCTGAGTCAGCTGACTGTCCTCAAACAGGAGTCACCACAGAACAGGCACACTGAGCTCAACCTGCAGAGCTCACCATGCTCCTGCAGAGGGCGCCATGGCTCTAAACTTCCACCTGATCAGCTGTGTCTACCTGCTGCTCCTCTATCCAGCAGGGAGGAGGAGGAGGTGGATTAAAAATGAATGAGGTGTCTGCAGGAATCAGCTGGGCCGTCTGATCTCTGCTGACACTCGGTAGCACTCAGCAGAGCAGACTCAGCAGAGGTCAGAGGTCACGTCACATGCGTGCTAATGTGGTGAGTATTTTTATGAAAATGTTTTATTCTTATTTTATTAAATCTCTTCTTGATCGGTGACATGGAATCAACGGCGTATTAAAAAAAGTATTTAAATCCAGTCTGTCTTTCCTGGATGAACTCAACCTTCCAGCATGCAGGACAAACAGTTTGTCCCGTCTGCCATTAGTCTTTTAAACTTACCTTTCATCTCCAAAATTCTGGAAAAAACAGTCGCCACCCAGCTACACTCTCATCTAACTCAAAACAGCCTCTATGAGCCCTTCCAGTCCGGTTTCCGCCCCCGTCACAGTACAGAAACTGCTCTATTAAACATCACCAACGATCTCCTCATTGCTTCTGACTCTGGCCTGCTTTCCATCCTCATCCTTCTCGACTTGAGTGCGGCCTTTGACACCATCTCACACCCCATCCTCCTCAGTAGACTCTCCTCCATTGGCATCACTCACACCCCCCTTGCCTGGTTCCTTTCTTATCTCTCAGGCCGCCCTCAGTTCATACAGCTGAAATCCTTCAAATCCGAGCCCTCCCCAGTCACTACAGGTGTGCCCCAGGGCTCTGTCCTGGGGCCCCTTCTCTTCATCACCTACCTCCTCCCCCTTGGCAACATTTTCCGTAAATTCAATATACTTTTCCACTGCTTCGCGGATGACACCCAGCTCTACCTCTCCAGTAAACCAAACTCCACACTTCCACCCTCCTCCCTCACCTCCTGTTTATCTGAAATAAAATCCTGGTTCACCTCAAACTTCCTTAAATTAAACAGCAATAAAACCGAGATTCTTCTCATCGGCACTAAATCCATATTATCCAAAGTTGGCAGTTTCTCCCTCACTATTGACAGCTCCTCAGTTTCCCCCTCCCCTCAGGTTAAGAGTCTGGGTGTCATCCTTGACAGCACACTATCATTCTAATCCCATATCAATAACATTTCCCGGTCTGCATACTTCCATCTACGTAACATCAACCGACTCCGCCCCTCCCTCACCCCCCATACTACCTCCATTCTTGTCCACAGCCTCGTCACCTCCCGGATTGATTATTGCAACTCTCTCCTCTTCGGCCTCCCTCATAAGTCCCTCCACAAGCTCCAACTGGTTCAAAACTCTGCTGCCCGGATTGTCACCAAAACCCCCTCATACCATCACATCACCCCCATCCTACAGCAACTCCACTGGCTCCCGGTTAAACAAAGAATCGCCTTCAAACTCCTCCTGTACACCTTCAAGGCCATCCACAACCTCGCCCCTCCATATCTGTCTGACCTCCTTCACATCGCCACTCCAGCCCGCTCCCTCAGATCCTCCTCCTCCATCCACCTCACTGTGCCCTCTGCACGCCTCAGCACCATGGGGGGCAGAGCTTTCAGCCGCTCTGCTCCCCAGCTCTGGAACTCTCTGCCACCGGACATACGCAACATTGACTCTCTCCCCATCTTCAAATCCAGACTCAAAACCCACCTGTTCAAGATCGCCTTCTCTCTCTAACCATATCACTGCAAATTACTCTGTCCGTTACACTCCATTTCATTTATTTCATTTTATACTGATTTTATCATTGTGGTTTTTAAATGTTGATTGTTGTACAGTGTCCTTGGGTGTCCTGAAATAACATTTATTATTGATACCGTTGGCCATAAAGCAAATGAACCCCTCAGGGGGTCATCATCCCTCTGCCATCAGACAACTGAACAGTAACCAAGTGTTTGTGTGTCTCTGATTATTCTCTTTATCTAGAATGTGTTATTCTTATAATGCCACTCATTTATTCATTCTACTCACTTCTTACTTGATCAAGGTTTCATTGCATTGACTGTACACGGACCTTCTGAATGTGTGACAGATAAACTGAATGAGTGTTTGTCAGAGCGTGAACGTACACTGACTACTTGGACTAGGCCCAACATAACATCAATGATAAAAAAAAAGAACCAGACTATAAAGATATTCTTTAGATTTATTCTGTGTAGTTTTGAAAGAAGCTTCTCACCCTTGGTGTAAAGTCTTAACAGAAGGTTAAGTGGACAGTTTACCTGCAGCCTCATGAATACAGCAACATTTACCAAAGTGTGACTCCTCTACCTTACAGTTCAAACATTTCAAATCTAAAAGGCTTCAGCAGCAGAAAAGTGACAGACGACATTTAACACACATGTTGAAGAGAATATTCAAAATAAAATCTCAAGAAAGCGATCACCGTTAACTTTTACCCACGGTTCAAATACACACAAAGTTTAAAGACATGACAAGTGATCCAATAATAAGTGGGGAAACTGATTCACCCCTACAGGAGAAACCCTTCTGCTTTTCTAAGAGTGGAAACTATTCACTAACTATTACTATCACTTTATTTTACCAGAGATCCCTAATATTGTTTTTTTGGAAGATTCAGAACATCCACAGATTTGTCATCACATCACCATCTTCACCATCATCTTCATCATGTATTAGTGTTCCACAGTCACAGAGATCTTCTCTGGTAAAATCTTCAGTGGGAGATTTCTCCTTGTGTTCATGTATGGAAGCATCCTGTCAGTGAAAGTGTGTGTGAAGGTGTGTATGTGTGTGTTAGTATCAGGATCAGAGAACGACAGCTCTCCTCTGTTACAGTCCAGATTCACTCTGATCCTCTGAGGCTTCTTCTTCACTGAGAGATCAGTGACTGGATGAGATGTGGAGGCTGCTTCATATTTACCATCATAGAACCCTATTATCCATAATCCAGACTCTATGACTCCCTTCCTTTGTACAGACTCTGCTGACACACCAAGGAACCAGCGTGTACTGTCTCCAACCTGGACGTCCCAGCTGTGAGTCCCTGAGTTAAAGCCCTCAGAGCCCAGGACAGACCCGTAATGATCAAACCTCTCTGGATTATCAGGAAGCTGCTGTCTCTCTCCTCGTCTCACACAGGTCAGATAATCAGACAGGATGAATTTTGGATGAGCAGTGTTTGGATCCAGAATGACCGGACTGTAGGAGACCATGTCCTTCATCTTGTTCCAGATGTTGAAGCTCAGGTTGCCCAGGTGTTTGGCCTGGTCTATCAGAGCTCCTGAGGGCAGCTGTGGATCCTCCAGCAGGGGGCGCTGCTGGACTCTTTCCACTGCAGCCTTGTAGTTTTTCAGGAATGAGACGTCTGCAGCTCTCAGCTCGTCCTCTGTGTCTCTGACTGTGAGTGAAAGAGCTGCTATCTCTCTGCTCAGAGCCTCCATCTCCTCCTTCATCCTCTGACTCTTCTGCTCCTCTTCCTCCCTCAGTGCCCACAGCCTGGCCTCCTCTTCCTCTTCTAGAAACTGGTGAAGCTTCTTAAACTGCTCCTTAATCTGCCTCTCTGTGTGTCGGGCCTGGACCTGAATGTGTTCTGCTGTTTGATCAAACTTCACTTTAACTCGTTCACAAACATTTAACTTCTTCTTTACCGGCTCCAGAGTTTCCTGAAGTTTCTTCTTGTGTTGTCGAGCAGCTTCATCGATGGGTCTGAATCTGTGCTCCGAGTGTTTCTCTGAATCTCTGCAGACGAGACACACCGGCTCCTGATGGTCCAGACAGAAGAGTTTGAGTTTCTCAGAGTGCAGACTGCAGAGATCCTCTGAAGCTCTCTGATCTCTCTCCTGCAGAAAACTCTCACACAAGTTCTTTAAAGCAAAGTTAGGAGGTAAGATATTCTTTGAATTTCTCCTCTTACAGAGTGGACACTCCTGGTTCTCCTTCTCCTTCCAGCAGTCCTGCACACACACTCTACAGAAGCTGTGGCTGCAGGACAGCATCACTGGATCTTTAAAGATGTCGAGGCAGACCGGGAGCAAAGATCTTCCTCTAACTTGGATGCCATTTTATCTATGAGCTAAGCTAAAGACGCAGCAGACGAACAGCCTGGAGTCACTCCCTGTCACTGATAGATCGATGTAGTGTTAAATCTGTTGTTAGGTTGGTGGATTCAGTAGTAGGTTGAAGTTCAGGTATTCCCAGTAGAAAAACATTCCAAAAGTATTCCAAAAATTCTGAATATCCTCAGTGTTCTCTCCGGCACCTCTCTGATTCTGCTCTGAAGTTGGATCTACGTGTTTATCTCTCAGTGTGTGTCAGTCTATACAGAGAGGCAGAACCACAACCTGCTTACCTGGTTTGTCTCAGGTGAGCCAGGTGAGTGGGCGGAGCGATAAACGGTCATCATTTGTGTCTCATTCATACTGAATTTTCCAGACAAAACCAACTTTAAATTCATGGAAACCTTATTCTGAAATAGAAATTTGTCATAATGAGTTAAATCCTAACGCAGGAATCTGCAAAGACGTTTCTAACCTACTCCTGACATATCCTGAAAATCTTAAGTGTTGTGTGATGAGAAAGTGGGAGAAACTTGTCAAAGAGGATCCTCAAATATGACATTTCAGATTCAGACGTGTAAAACACACATCAATTTTGTATTCTGCAAAATTCTCCAAAACTTAGGAACGAGCCAGAGTCTGAGTCAGCTGACTGTCGTCAAACAGGAGTCACCACAGAACAGGCACACTGAGCTCAACCTGCAGAGCTCACCATGCTCCTGCAGAGGGCGCCATGGCTCTAAACTTCCACCTGATCAGCTGTGTCTACCTGCTGCTCCTCTATCCAGCAGGGAGGAGGAGGAGGTGGATTAAAAATGAATGAGGTGTCTGCAGGAATCAGCTGGGCCGTCTGATCTCTGCTGACACTCGGTAGCACTCAGCAGAGCAGACTCAGCAGAGGTCAGAGGTCAAGTCACATGCGTGCTAATGTGGTGAGTATTTTTATGAAAATGTTTTATTCTTATTTTATTAAATCTCTTCTTGATCGGTGACATGGAATCAACGGCGTATTAAAAAAAGTATTTAAATCCAGTCTGTCTTTCCTGGATGAACTCAACCTTCCAGCATGCAGGACAAACAGTTTGTCCCGTCTGCCATTAGTCTTTTAAACTTTCCTTTCATCTCCAAAATTCTGGAAAAAACAGTCGCCACCCAGCTACACTCTCATCTAACTCAAAACAGCCTCTATGAGCCCTTCCAGTCCGGTTTCCGCCCCCGTCACAGTACAGAAACTGCTCTATTAAACATCACCAACGATCTCCTCATTGCTTCTGACTCTGGCCTGCTTTCCATCCTCATCCTTCTCGACTTGAGTGCGGCCTTTGACACCATCTCACACCCCATCCTCCTCAGTAGACTCTCCTCCATTGGCATCACTCACACCCCCCTTGCCTGGTTCCTTTCTTATCTCTCAGGCCGCCCTCAGTTCATACAGCTGAAATACTTCAAATCCGAGCCCTCCCCAGTCACTACAGGTGTGCCCCAGGGCTCTGTCCTGGGGCCCCTTCTCTTTATCACCTACCTCCTCCCCCTTGGCAACATTTTCCGTAAATTCAATATACTTTTCCACTGCTTCGCGGATGACACCCAGCTCTACCTCTCCAGCAAACCAAACTCCACACTTCCACCCTCCTCCCTCACCTCCTGTTTATCTGAAATAAAATCCCAGTTCACCTCAAACTTCCTTAAATTAAACAGCAATAAAACCGAGATCCTTCTCATCGGCACTAAATCCATATTATCCAAAGTTGGCAGTTTCTCCCTCACTATTGACAGCTCCTCAGTTTCCCCCTCCCCTCAGGTTAAGAGTCTGGGTGTCATCCTCGACAGCACACTATCATTCTAATCCCATATCAATAACATTTCCCGGTCTGCATACTTCCATCTACGTAACATCAACCGACTCCGCCCCTCCCTCACCCCCCATACTACCTCCATCCTTGTCCACAGCCTCGTCACCTCCCGGATTGATTATTGCAACTCTCTCCTCTTCGGCCTCCCTCATAAGTCCCTCCACAAGCTCCAACTGGTTCAAAACTCTGCTGCCTGGATTGTCACCAAAACCCCCTCATACCATCACATCCCCCCCATCCTACAGCAACTCCACTGGCTCCCGGTTAAACAAAGAATCGCCTTCAAACTCCTCCTGTACACCTTCAAGGCCATCCACAACCTCGCCCCTCCATATCTGTCTGACCTCCTTCACATCGCCACTCCAGCCCGCTCCCTCAGATCCTCCTCCTCCATCCACCTCACTGTTCCCTCTGCACGCCTCAGCACCATGGGGGGCAGAGCTTTCAGCCGCTCTGCTCCCCAGCTCTGGAACTCTCTGCCACCGGACATACGCAACATTGACTCTCTCCCCATCTTCAAATCCAGACTCAAAACCCACCTGTTCAAGATCGCCTTCTCTCTCTAACCATATCACTGCAAATTACTCTGTCCGTTACACTCCATTTCATTTATTTCATTTTATACTGATTTTATCATTGTGGTTTTTAAATGTTGATTGTTGTACAGCGTCCTTGGGTGTCCTGAAAGGCGCTTTTAAATTTTTAAACATTTATTATTATTATTATTATAAACAACTCAATGTGATATTTATTCATAGACACTGACGTTTTCATCAATCATGTGTTTTTCCTGATGTATCCCACATTTCTTTGAATGACTTTCTACAGTTAGTGTGACGGTTTGATACCGTTGGCCATAAAGCAAATGAACCCCTCAGGGGGTCATCATCCCTCTGCCATCAGACAACTGAACAGTAACCAAGTGTTTGTGTGTCTCTGATTATTCTCTTTATCTAGAATGTTTTATTCTTATAATGCCACTCATTTATTCATTCTACTCACTTCTTACTTGATCAAGGTTTCATTGCATTGACTGTACACGGACCTTCTGAATGTGTGACAGATAAACTGAATGAGTGTTTGTCAGAGCGTGAACGTACAATGACTACTTGGACTAGGCCCAACATAACATCAATGATAAAAAAAAGAACCAGACTATAAAGATATTCTTTAGATTTATTCTGTGTAGTTTTGAAAGAAGCTTCTCACCCTTGGTGTAAAGTCTTAACAGAAGGTTAAGTGGACAGTTTACCTGCAGCCTCATGAATACAGCAACATTTACCAAAGTGTGACTCCTCTACCTTACAGTTCAAACATTTCAAATCTAAAAGGCTTCAGCAGCAGAAAAGTGACAGACGACATTTAACACACATGTTGAAGAGAATATTCAAAATAAAATCTCAAGAAAGCGATCACCGTTAACTTTTACCCACGGTTCAAATACACACAAAGTTTAAAGACATGACAAGTGATCCAATAATAAGTGGGGACACTGATTCACCCCTACAGGAGAAACCCTTCTGCTTTTCTAAGAGTGGAAACTATTCACTAACTATTACTATCACTTCATTTTACCAGAGATCCCTAATATTGTTTTTTTGGAAGATTCAGAACATCCACAGATTTGTCATCACATCACCATCTTCACCATCATCTCCATCATGTATTAGTGTTCCACAGTCACAGAGATCTTCTCTGGTAAAATCTTCAGTGGGAGATTTCTCCTTGTGTTCATGTATGGAAGCATCCTGTCAGTGAAAGTGTGTGTGACGGTGTGTATGTGTGTGTTAGTATCAGGATCAGAGAACGACAGCTCTCCTCTGTTACAGTCCAGATTCACTCTGATCCTCTGAGGCTTCTTCTTCACTGAGAGATCAGTGACTGGATGAGATGTGGAGGCTGCTTCATATTTACCATCATAGAACCCTATTATCCATAATCCAGACTCTATGACTCCCTTCCTTTGTACAGACTCTGCTGACACACCAAGGAACCAGCGTGTACTGTCTCCAACCTGGACGTCCCAGCTGTGAGTCCCTGAGTTAAAGCCCTCAGAGCCCAGGACAGACCCGTAATGATCAAACCTCTCTGGATTATCAGGAAGCTGCTGTCTCTCTCCTCGTCTCACACAGGTCAGATAATCAGACAGGATGAATTTTGGATGAGCAGTGTTTGGATCCAGAATGACCGGACTGTAGGAGACCATGTCCTTCATCTTGTTCCAGATGTTGAAGCTCAGGTTGCCCAGGTGTTTGGCCTGGTCTATCAGAGCTCCTGAGGGCAGCTGTGGATCCTCCAGCAGGGGGCGCTGCTGGACTCTTTCCACTGCAGCCTTGTAGTTTTTCAGGAATGAGACGTCTGCAGCTCTCAGCTCGTCCTCTGTGTCTCTGACTGTGAGTGAAAGAGCTGCTATCTCTCTGCTCAGAGCCTCCATCTCCTCCTTCATCCTCTGACTCTTCTGCTCCTCTTCCTCCCTCAGTGCACACAGCCTGGCCTCCTCTTCCTCTTCTAGAAACTGGTGAAGCTTCTTAAACTGCTCCTTAATCTGCCTCTCTGTGTGTCGGGCCTGGACCTGAATGTGTTCTGCTGTTTGATCAAACTTCACTTTAACTCGTTCACAAACATTTAACTTCTTCTTTACCGGCTCCAGAGTTTCCTGAAGTTTCTTCTTGTGTTGTCGAGCAGCTTCATCGATGGGTCTGAATCTGTGCTCCGAGTGTTTCTCTGAATCTCTGCAGACGAGACACACCGGCTCCTGATGGTCCAGACAGAAGAGTTTGAGTTTCTCAGAGTGCAGACTGCAGAGATCCTCTGAAGCTCTCTGATCTCTCTCCTGCAGAAAACTCTCACACAAGTTCTTTAAAGCAAAGTTAGGAGGTAAGATATTCTTTGAATTTCTCCTCTTACAGAGTGGACACTCCTGGTTCTCCTTCTCCTTCCAGCAGTCCTGCACACACACTCTACAGAAGCTGTGGCTGCAGGACAGCATCACTGGATCTTTAAAGATGTCGAGGCAGACCGGGCAGCAAAGATCTTCCTCTAACTTGGATGCCATTTTATCTATGAGCTAAGCTAAAGACGCAGCAGACGAACAGCCTGGAGTCACTCCCTGTCACTGATAGATCGATGTAGTGTTAAATCTGTTGTTAGGTTGGTGGATTCAGTAGTAGGTTGAAGTTCCATTATTCCCAGTAGAAAAACATTCCAAAAGTATTCCAAAAATTCTGAATATCCTCAGTGTTCTCTCCGGCACCTCTCTGATTCTGCTCTGAAGTTGGATCTACGTGTTTATCTCTCAGTGTGTGTCAGTCTATACAGAGAGGCAGAACCACAACCTGCTTACCTGGTTTGTCTCAGGTGAGCCAGGTGAGTGGGCGGAGCGATAAACGGTCATCATTTGTGTCTCATTCATACTGAATTTTCCAGATAGAAATGACTTTAAATCCATGGAAACCTTATTCTGAAATAGAAACTTGTCATAATGAGTCAAATCCTAACGCAGGTATCTGCAAAGACGTTTCTAACCTACTCCTGACATATCCTGAAAATCTTAAGTGTTGTGTGATGAGAAAGTGGGAGAAACTTGTCAAAGAGGATCCTCAAATATGACATTTCAGATTCAGACGTGTAAAACACACATCAATTTTGTATTCTGCAAAATTCTCCAAAACTTAGGAAGGAGCCAGAGTCTGAGTCAGCTGACTGTCCTCAAACAGGAGTCACCACAGAACAGGCACACTGAGCTCAACCTGCAGAGCTCACCATGCTCCTGCAGAGGGCGCCATGGCTCTAAACTTCCACCTGATCAGCTGTGTCTACCTGCTGCTCCTCTATCCAGCAGGGAGGAGGAGGAGGTGGATTAAAAATGAATGAGGTGTCTGCAGGAATCAGCTGGGCCGTCTGATCTCTGCTGACACTCGGTAGCACTCAGCAGAGCAGACTCAGCAGAGGTCAGAGGTCACGTCACTGCGTGTTAGACAGGAAGTGACAGCAGAGAGCAGGGGGGACACAAAGTGATGTTTGTTTCAGTCTGAGGCATGCAGAATGTGTGGCGTCCATCTGCTCATGTCTGAAATCATGTTACCTAAAAAATGATGTATCTGTGAAATTTCAAATGTCATGTTGTCATGGTGACGTGTCGTTGGGTTTAGTTTGGGGAAATGTTGTGATTACTTATGTGCTTTGTTTAATGTTAAGCTTTCTCAAACCATTTAACCACTAATTTGTTTTAATCGTTCTTAAAGGAGCAGTATGTAACTCTGACACCTAGTGTTTAAAATGGGTACTGCAGTCCAAATTCTAAACATTGGAGAGAGCTGTCTCCCCCCCCCTCTCGTGTGTGTGTGTGTGTGTGTGTGTGTGGTGTGTGTGTGTGTGTGCGTGCGTGTGTGTCAGACAGTAAATCCGTGTCAAGTTTTAAACAAAAGCTACGTCTGTTTGTGTGCAGCGTTTCGTCCACTGAGGCAAGTAAACAGACGGTGCTTTCACTGTGCCTCGCTGTGCTGGGATAATTCAGCATTTGTCTGCCTTGGTAAACACTCCACACAAACACACACACACATACACACGCACACAAACACAATGACTCTAATTGACTATGATGGACAATTGATTGCAAACTAATCCAGCGTTTACTTTATTTCTCTGCTTGTCTGCCAAGAGGCACACCAGCACAGGAAGCAGTCAGTCCTGGATTGGAATATTTATGTGATTTTCCAGATCCTCTGACATAATTCACACTGTGAGCGGACTTTCTTCACTTGAGCTTAATCGATGGAGGGCAGACCAGACGCTCCAGTATTATTGATGCAGTGGCTGTCATTTCTTATTTTAAATTTGAATATTCAATCGAACCTGGGGGAGAAAGTTCAGATTCGGACTGTAAGGAGCCCTTCATATTTTAAATATACAGCCCACCAGGCCGTCTGAAGAAGTTTGCAGTTTGATCCAGCAGAGGGCGCTCTCAGCGTAACTTAACCATTGCATGCCCTTTTGACCTCAGTAAATGAAGACTAACGTTGTGGCATTGTAGACTTCCTGTCTAGGTCGATGTATTCTGCCCAGCTTGACGGGTGCTTGCAGCGGACTCCGTCGAGTCTTGGAGCGGTTTTGATACGGATCAGAGCGTAGTGGCATTAACAGAACGCAGAGTATGTGGAAATTGGCAGCTAAAGACACAACCGCTGAAATGTTTTCAGGCAGAGGCTGAAATTAGGGTTTTGAGTGTTAAAAAGTTACTTAACCTTTACTGGTCAAATCTAATACAGTAACTAGAAGTCTGTGAAAGTGTGGTGTACATTTGACTTCCATTTCCGTCTGGTTTAAATCAAAGTTACAGAAAAGAGGGAAGCTTCAAACGTCAGTAATCACTTCCACATTTTAAACTGCTGTTCCTTGAACTGCATCACGTCACAGTGAGAACGAAATGATCTGCACTGATGAATCATCGTCCACTCTGGAGGAAAGTGAAGTGACTCTCTGACTGCTGAGAAAGGTTTGTAAAATTCAGCAGAAACAACAAAATACGTCATAGAAAAACCGAACAAAGTCCTGCAAACATCCTCCATGGAACTGAGAGACAAACCAACGAGGTCAGAGGACGCTTACAGAGGAAATGATCTGTGTGTTACACAGTCATGATTCTCTTAACAACTTCTCTTTCATAAACGAGTCGCTCGGTGCTCTTGGAAATGTGTCTCCATTTTCCAGCGTTTGTGACACAATAATAACGCTGACTTCAGACTCTAGGAAAGACGCTTCAGTTTCCTGAACTCAAATCAAATGCTGTTTGACTGGAGAATAAATCGAGTAATATCAGCACATATCTGAGATAAGATTCGATCCGATATCGAGCCGTCACTGGATATTCTAATATCGGCCGATATTAACAATATGGGCCCAATCAAACAGGGATGCCACACGTTCAACTTTTCAGCTTAAGGCATCGCAGCTGATTTGTTCCCCAGATACGCTTAGGCGTTTTTGGAGCAGCCGCGCCTAGCTAATCCGTCCCTTTACACTCCTGCTTTGACTCCAATTCAAAAAAAAAAAAAGTCTTATGGACCCGATATATTGGATAATTTCTTGTTTTTAATTTGCAAAAAGTGCGGGCGAACTTCCCAAACGTTTACAATTTACAGTATTTGTGTGATTAAGACATCGCTCACTTTCTTTTGCTAGCAGCAGCCTTTGGTCAAACAATCACTTAGAAACTGAAGTCTGTTTCAATGCTTGTGTACTTCTTGATGCCCTCGATCATTAATTACAAAGTCAGATTCACACCCGGGGCTGAATATCAGAGAATAATCGCTCTGATTCCACATAAGAGAAGTCAGGAGTAAACACAAATAATGATGATAAGAAAACACCTGAGCTACAGACAGCAGCTTCATTCAGACAGAAGAGGCTGCAGAAAAATGTGCAGGCTTGTTGATGAAGTGCAGCCACGTGAAGCCAGTGGAGCAGAGCTAAAGGAGGGCCGTGTGTTGGAGCAGAAAGCAGCTGAGCAGAAACGTTCTCCGCTGACTATTTCTGGCTGCATACTAAATCATCCACATCAGAGCCGGGCCCAGAAACCCCTTAGAGATCTGAGGGAGTCACACCTGCTTCTGTTCAGAGGTGCTGAGAGGACGAGCAGCGGACAAAAAGAGGAGGAAAAGAAGACTAATTGGACGGTTTTCTGTTCGTTATAGAGCGGCGAGGGAGGACACGAGTTTGACGGACCTCGCTGAAGGGGCACATGGACGCCTCGGAGGCCGACAGATGAGCAGAGCTGAACAAAGACGGGACGGAGACAGAAGGAGAAGCAGGCTGCCGGCTGCTCTTCTTACATAACAACTTGTACCTCCTGAACCAGAGTCCTGCTTCAGCCCAACGTCACGCAACGCTCCGCAGAGACTTCAGCTGCTAAAATATAAACACACACAGGATCACAAACACCAATCAGAGGACGAAAGAATGAGCCATAATCTGTCTTTAAATGAAGAAACAATCCAAGACAGAACCTCCTCTAGAAGTCTCTCAATTTAAGCGTCATTAGTTTTTCATTAGAAGTCATTAATACAACTTAAACCCTTCAGTGTTTGGAGCTTCCTGCTCCACTCTTTTTAGTAGAGCCCGACTGATTAATCGGCCGGCAGATAACATCGGCCGATATTAGCATATCCTGTATCGGCTACATTTATCGCAGATATGCACCGATATTAAACATTGATCACCAGTCAAATAGCATTTCATATGAGCATCATTGGATTACACTAGCAGTTCTCTTTGACCAGCAGAGGGCGCTTTACGGATTACAACGATCATCATCATCCTGCAGAGTGTCAATCGTGTGATGCATTGTAACGTAGCTGGTACAGGTGGAGAAGCTAGGGGCAGGTAGCTTTGAGCAGAAGTCTCTGGATAGCCAGTGGAGGTTCTAGAGTCTGTTGGGGCCTTCGGCAAAAATCAATTGGGGAGCCCTCCAACCGGCGTTCATCCCCATCATGTCTGCCAGAGTCCCCACGCTTACTCCTCTTCTTTCCTGTTTCTTTTTGCTCTCCTATAGACGGATATTTCCTCTTTATGTTTCTTTGTTGACTTTTTTTCACAGCGATGATGCTGCAACGCTCAGCAGGAAAACGAGAGTGAGTGCTGTCAGACGGGGCCCCCTTAGGGAGGCCTGCTTGGAGCACTATGGCCTCTGTATAAGGGCGCATGCCCCGAACACTACGCTTCCAGCGCCCCCTTAGCTTTATTTTTTAGGTCAGTCACACTGGCATCGTCATCCATTGACTCGCTCTTGCCTCTGGATCCTTGTGAAAACACGTTTCCCAGGTATGTTATGTTCTTCTTTTCAATTATAATATCTTCTTTCACAGCTGATTTTCCACATCTTTTCTCACCGTAAGATCACTGTCATAACCTGGCTCAAGGGCCATGACAAATATGATCAAGGACACTAGATTAGATTGCAAGTAACAATGATTTATTAATACAAACGCAAACACAGACCACAGCTTAACCAAACATGGAGTGAATGACCATGTGTGTCAAGAGTGAGAGAGCCAGCCAGAGTGCCAGGCGTTGGGCTTTTATGCCCTGAGAGCAACAGGGCCAGGTGCTCCAGATTGGACCAATCAACTCTTCTGATAATGGGGAGACAGAAGCAATTAATAGTTGGTACACTACGGCAGTGGCCGTCACATCACTTTTAAATGTCGTGGCCCCTTTTCAGCTTCCTCGCAAACTGTCCAACACCTCCCGACATCTCTGAGCTCTTTCATGGTCACAACACAAACATCCACGAGAGCGTCAAAGAGGTCAATCTGTTTCTGCAGACTTTTTTCTAAAAGATCAATAAGTTGTATTGTTTTTAAATGAATCAAAGTGTGACGGCAGTGGTGCACAGCAGTCCTCACTGCTGCCTCCCTGCCTGCAGAGTTCAGAGGGATTAACCTTCTATTTCTAAGATGGAGGCCCGGTAAAGGTCAGAGCGCCGACAAAAACAAGAGGACTGGACCACAACGTCGCAGGGACGTGTGAATGACTGTTTTCTGCTGCTGGTAATCTACTCAGAGAGACTCCCAATGATTGGATTTTACTGGTGTATGTTGACTGAAGCAAGGGCCTAGGTCTTGTCTCGGTCCTGATCCCTAAATGTCTTGGTCTTGTCTCGGTATCTGAGCACTCTGGTCTCGGGGATGTCTTGGTCTTGTCTCTGTCTCGCCCTGCCTTGGTCTTGACTCGGTCTCGATCCCTAAATGTCTTGGTCTCTTCTCGGTCTGGGAGCTCTCTGGTCTCGGGCATGTCTTGGTCTCGGTTACTGTGGTCTTGACTACAACACTAATGTTTTGTTAGTGTGACTTTGGCGTTTGAAATTGTTATTAAATTAGAAACAGTATCACACAGTAACACTTAAACGTATGCAAACCTTGTAAATGCTTTGTTCCCAGGATGATGACACTGATGTCACAGTCTGCAGTCACGCTGACAGGAGACAAGAGTTTAAAATAAACTGTAACACGTCTGAACATGCATCACATGGTCACATGACCATTCACGTACACTCGCTGGGAATGTCAGAACCATGTGGAAAAAAGTTCAAGAGATTTCTTTGTTAAGACCGACGATCATTTGGAAGCGTTAGAGAACGGAGTTAAAGGAGTATTTTGGGAAAGCCTGACTCATCATTTTTAAAGGCTAACTCATGTTTGTGCACAATTCACCACATCCTCCAAAATGTTCTAAATAAATCAGAGATGACAAAGTCTACAGTTCACACGACATAAATCACAAGAAAAGTGTGGACTCTGGATGTTAGCACAGAAACAGGAAAATATGAATGTGATAAAACATAAACATGAATGGGAGCCTGAACACCATCAGTCGGTATTTCTAGCTTCACAAGCATGAGAAGCATTTAGTGTAGCTGCCCGTGTGTGTGTGTGTGTGTGTGTGTGTGTGTGGACAGGTGGTGGACTCTCCCCTGCTCTCAGACATTCCCAGTGGAGGATTGGCCGGAGTCGAGTTTCCCTTCACACCCGCCCACATCACCCCACCACCCCCACAACACCTGAGACACACACACATTCTCACTCTCTCACACACACTATCAGCTATGATTCTTTTTTTTATATCCTCCATCCAATAGGTGGAGGTAAACTCCTCGTCTGTTCCTCTTGTAAGGGTCTCTGCAGGTGATCTGCCTCGCTTACAGGCACCTCAACATATTGAATCCACTCATTCTACACGAGAGCGTTAAAGAGCAGCAGCTTGCTCCAGTTTGAACTTAAAAACTGATGGTGACAGTAACATTCAGGGCGCACTACCCCTAGGCCCAGTTGCCCCGTGCCCTCCAGGCCAAACTGGGCCTGAGCCCGGTTACATACATCATCAACATACGTGTAGCTCTGCCTGAGCGCACTGTAACGGCAAGATGTCAACTCATGCACCGAGTAAGACAAGAGGAAACACTCCACCTTAACATTCCCGTATGTTAGCGGTGCAGTCCACACTGCGTTCCTGTGAATGAACTGTACCGTGCCGAAGCACACCTCTTCCAACACTTGCACTTGCTGGATGTTTCCAGTTTAAACGGGCTGTGGCACTGTATGGACTGTCTAGTGTGGGTGCAGCCTCAGATATTACCAGCAGCTTACACAAAAAATGATGGATATGATAGAAATTACTAGGCTGATAGCAGAAACCTGAAAGCTTGTCACTACACAGCGTCCCCACAGCTGAAGCTTTAGCTCAAGCCTCATTGCTCTGCTCTGTTTTAAGTGAGGTCAACTCCCTAAATGATGCTCGATGGTAAAAAATAAATCACGCCAAATCTTACTTTTTAAGCAAAGTAAACCAGAACTTCCACCAGATACCTGTGCTGCTCCGCTCAGCAAGGAGTTCCCAAGATAATTACAGAATCACTTGCGACAGTGTAATACGATGTTTGTGGTATTTAACCCCTTATAAACACATCAACAAACACACATACGGTCATTGTTCTGAACCGTCTAAACAGTGTTTTATTCTGAAAATAAACCGGATGTTTTAATGTTGTTTTCGGTGTCTGACTTCCTGTCCCGCTCGATCTGCTCTGTGGTAAATTGATGCTCCTCGCTCCCACAACCGTCAAAAAAGAAGCCTTGTGTATCTGCTGCACAGGACTCTGGACTGACGGAGCTGAGACGCAGCGGAGACAGTGGAAGCACACACACTGACTACAGTAAAAACCTGAGAGATGGACCAAACACACATCTCGTGGGATTTAGGGGTGAGAAGTGTTGCTAGAAGATATTCAAGAGACAGAAATGAGGACTGAACAATTCAACATCAATTCTTAAGCAATCTGCGAAACAAATCAGACATCTGTTACAAAATGACTTATGTTCTCGATGAGGATAAAGAGGATGATAGAGAGACATGTATGAAGGGTCTATGTTGGACTCTTGGGTATATTTTGCATTACACAACTTAAGTTTTCCAGGACATTCAGAGAAAAGTTCTTCACTGCCAAGAGTCCACAGTCTGACAGGTTCTCAAACAGAGTACACACACACACACACACACACACACACACACACACACACACATAAACAGGCCAACAGAGGCAGCTTTGTCTGTCGACCTGTATACTCCCCTGTGCAGCACGCAGGCCTGGTCTCCATAGAAACCAGTAAACACAGCAGGTTTCCTTCACTAGCAGAGCGGTTACATCATCACATCACAGCGTTATCAAGATGGGACCATTCAACAGGAAACAGGGGGGGGGGGGGGGGGGGGGGGTAACCACAGTGAGAACACAGAGAGGGGTGTGTCGCTAAGACTGACCCAGGCTGCAGGTCACACACACACATGATAAAACCTGGTGCAGCTCATTGTCTCCTAAAGAAAAGTACCTGGTAACGACCTGTTAGCCAGGATCAGTACCAGGTCCAAGTTTGATGTGACCTGTTAGCTAGGATCAGTACCAGGTCCCAGTTTGATGTGACCTGTTAGCTAGGATCAGTACCAGGTCCCAGTTTGATGACCTGTTAGCTAGGATCAGTACCAGGTCCCAGTTTGATGTGACCTGTTAGCTAGGATCAGTACCAGGTCCCAGTTTAATGACCTGTTAGCTAGGATCAGTACCAGGTCCCAGTTTGATGACCTGTTAGCTAGGATCAGTACCAGGTCCCAGTTTGATGTGACCTGTTAGCTAGGATCAGTACCAGGTCCCAGTTTAATGACCTGTTAGCTAGGATCAGTACCAGGTCCCAGTTTGATGACCTGTTAGCTAGGATCAGTACCAGGTCCAAGTTTGATGACCTGTTAGCTAGGATCAGTACCAGGTCCCAGTTTGATGACATGTTAGCTAGGATCAGAACCAGGTCCCAGTTTAATGACCTGTTAGCTAGGATCAGTACCAGGTCCCGGTCTGATGACCTGTTAGCTAGGATCAGAACCAGGTCCCAGTTTGACGACCTGTTAGCTAGGATCAGTACCAGGTCCCGGTCTGATGACCTGTTAGCTAGGATCAGTACCAGGTCCTAGTGTGATGACCTGTTAGCTAGGATCAGTACCAGGTCCCAGTTTGATGCCCTGTTAGCTAAGATCAGAACCAGGTCCCAGTTTGATGACCTGTTAGCTAGGATCAGTACCAGGTCCCAGTTTGATGACCTGTTAGCTAGGATCAGAACCAGGTCCCAGTTTGATGACCTGTTAGCTAGGATCAGTACCAGGTCCAAGTTTGATGACCTGTTAGCTAGGATCAGTACCAGGTCCCAGTTTCAACTCTCAGATGCTCATTTTGTTAACTTTGCCGGGCTGTTAGCGCCGCTGTTTGTGTGAATTAGATGCTTTTGTAAAAAAAGAGGACGGTTTCTTCAAATGACTGAATAACAGTCATTTAAATATGGCATCTTTGCAACCTTGTGTTGGCTTTTACCTGCAGACGTGGAGTTGGTCTGCTTTCTGTTGGACAGGCAGGTGACAACCACCGGTGGTTAGCTTGTACTAGCGTGAGTTAGCTTGCAGTGTAGGTTCAAGCAGTGAACGTCGTGCAGTGAGTGTTAGATTGTGGTGGTGATGAGCACAGACGAGGGGCCCATTTTGAATGTTGTGTTTACAAGCAGCATGTCATGTCACACAGACACCAAACACAGTCTGTGCTGCAGGTAAACTTCAACTTTAAAAAATCTGCCACAGAGAGAATCCTCTTCTCATAGGGACAGAGGAGGATACTTTCTCCCTGAGGAGCAGCCTGCAGCTCTGACTGAGGTGTTAAACGGGCTGAGGAGAGCTTTTGTCTCACAGAGGAAATTGCAGTAATTAACAGACCGATCCCCGACACAAAAACACTTCTTATCAAACACACAAAGCTTCTGTTCTGCTTCCTGTCAGAGGATCTCTGCTGGGAAACAATGTGTTAGGACCTCCATTATCTGTTTGTTTCAGAGTGTCTGAATATGAATGTGTCAAAAACTAAAGAAGACACTTAGCCCAAGATGAAGGTGAGAAAACAGAAACAGGTCTTTAAATCAGATTTACAAACATGTTGAATGTTAACCCATCAGCTGATCATCAGAACATAAATCAGTATCCTTAACGTAGGGCTTTTACACTTTCAGAAAACTCCTGATATTCTCAGGCTGAGCTGCATGTGTGAACTCAAACAGCTGAATGTTTCTCTCTTCACCTGGAGTTTCTCCTCCAATCCTTCAGATTGTGATTCTGTTCAACTACACGTAGCATTGATAGAAAGACAAATATTCTCTTTATAGCGTTGTATACAGGACTCTGCTGCTTCGTCTGATACTTCTGCGTTGTTTTTTTCACGTCACGTCTTACTTCAGGAGACCCCGCCCCCCCTCCCGTCTGACAGGGATAGTCTCCCGCTGTGAGGTGCATGTGTGAACAACGATTTTAAACCAGTAAAAGTCTAAGGTGAGGGCTGGTTTCTATGTCTGCAGGTAGAATAAATTAGAGTTCAGTCTGTGATGATTCTGCAGGTAGAATAAATCAGAGTTCAGTCTGTGATGTGATGATTCTGCAGGTAGAATAAATCAGTGATTGTGGCTGAAGGCTGCAGCGCGGCTCTCTGGAGAGGACAGATTCAGCACTCAGCTCACACAGAAACATCGACACTATTCTGGTAACGCCCCAACATGCCACTTTAAGGGACACTTTGGGACTTTAGATTTCATCCTTTCTGGAGGTCGCCGAGTTTTTAACGCTACTCTGCTCAAGCTCTTTACTCACGGGGGGATGGAGAGTCACGTCAAATATTTAGGAACTATCCTCTTCCCTTTTTTCCAAACAGAAGAATAAAAGTTCAGGCAGACGTTTCTTTATACTTATATTTGTTATTTTCCGATGTCATAAACCAGCTCACAGACCAGACTGTCTTTAAAGGTTCTGTTCCTTTTAGATACTGAGGTGTAAAATTAAAACAAGTTAAAATTAATATCACTGTTTTAAAGGCAAGTTTTGCTACGAGTAGTTCGGCGGAATCACAAAGTCTACAATGAGTGAGAAGCGTCCTGCTAGCTGTACTGTTGACGGGCCGTGTTTACATGGACAGGACGGCCTTGAGTATAAAAGCTGTTGGGCAAGAAAAGAAGAAGAACATGCTCACTGCTTATTTAGATGTCACATAAGCGTTTTTAAATCACGGTCATTCTGTGTCAATTTATGTGCAATGTGAAGCTAACAAAGTAAATACACTGCAAAAAAAGGACTCTGCTGAAGTTCAGATCGAGGAGTCAAATGAGAAAATGGAGATTCTGTAAAAACTACAGCTTGTAAACTAACCATCTATTCTTCAGGTCTTTACGACTCTCATCAAGGATCTGTTAATCATTTGCAGAGTGTAGTAATGATTTCTGCGTGCTCCATCATGGCGGCTCTTTGTAGAGGTGACTTGTCTCTCTTTAATATTTAAACAGGCTGACGTCAGCTGCCTCTCCAACATTTGCATCTATAAAGCAGATTCTCTCACAAGTGTCAATCATGGCAGCAGCCCGCCTTCAGAGCGTAAAGGGGGCGGGGTCTCGGGGGCCAAAAGGTGAAGAGTGGTGTCACCTCAGTTCAGGCTGACAAGGTGGTAGGTTTAAAACCCTGTAGAGGCGAATGAATTATATTTGATACACAATTTTTTAGACCTCTGCCTCCTTCTTAACTTAAGTTAAGTTAACCAGATACATCCATCCACCTATAACACTTTTCCCGTTCAGGGTTGCGTGGGGCTGAAGCCAATCCCTGCTGTCATTGGACCTGGACTGGTCGCCAGTTAATCATAGGGCAACCAGCCACACTCACATTCACACCTGCGGGCAATTTCACCAATCACCCTAACGCGCACGTCTCTGCACTGTGGTAGGAAGCCGGAGTACCCGGCGAACCAAACTCCAGATTTAAAGAATCAGAACTTTCTTACAGGGTTATACAACACGAACAGCTTCTTAAAGAAGCAATATGTAACTCTGACACCTAGTGTTTAAAATGGGTACTGCAGTCTAAATTAAAACATTGCAGAGAGCTGTCTCCCCGCCCCCTCCTCTCTAGAGTGGATGCTCACGCAGGTCACCATGTGGTGGACACTGAAGCTTCAGTGTTTATCCAGCTCTGCATCGGTCTGTAAACCTTTCTGCGTTCTAACCTCTCTCCATTTTTCAAAAGCATCTCCAATATTGATCCTAGTTTGAGCACGTTTCTGCTCGTGGAGCTTATTAGAAACATGCAGAGGCTTTTTAGGTGATTTTATCATTTCATTCACTACAGATCTATAAATAACAGAGAGTGAATCAGAGCTTTTAGAAATGATTTCACTCTGGAGAGAAGTTCTGGGTAGACGCCAAAAACAAAACCAAAACAAAGATATCTGTGTTAAAGTGAACCAACATGGCCGCCGCTGGACGCAGGCCTGAACTTTCCCACCGTGGAGCTCTGAAAGGTTAATGAGCTCCTTTTGTTACTACAGGGGCTCTTATTGTGAAGGGGCAATTTACATACAAAAGGAAGACACACACACACATGCCTCCTTTGGTATGCAGGCGCTGTCGGCCCTTGTCCGTGGGACAACCTCACATACACACGCACACACACATAAAAACACAGACACACACATTGGGTTAATTATCCTCCAATTAGCAGCTCGGCTGTTCATTTTCACACGGAAACTCAGAGTGTGAGAGCAAAGGCTGAATCAGGCCTCTGTGTGTGTGTGTGCGTGTGTGTGTGTGTGTGTGTGTGTGTGTGTGTGTGTGTGTGTGTGCGTGTGTGTGTGTGTGGAGAAGTGAGAGCTCTGTGGTTTTACTACCCAGCATGCTCTGGGCCTGCTGAAAACATTCATAGTAGCTCTCTGTTGGCTGCAGTTTCACACTGACTACACAACGTTAAGCTTCTTACAGGCAGACGATCGGCTAAAGCAGTGGCTCTCAGCTGCTGGGTCGGGACCAAAAGTGGGTCGCAGAGCCGTTTTCAGGGAGTCGCGAAAATGTGCTTGAAACAAATTGTGTCAAAAAAGTTTTCGAAGCCCTTTAAAGCATGTTTTTTTAGTTTCCTCACGTTATGTTCAGTCTGAGGTCCAAACTACACAAATCTTCATTAAGTTACCCTGATTGGCTATAAGAAACCTCACTAAGTTGGGTCGTGGTTTCTCATGCAGGAGTTGGTTGTGCGTCCTGAAGCTCACCCAGCGGAGAACCACTGATCTAAATCATAGAGCCCCATGTTAAAATGTCCAACTTTACAGCTGCAGTTCCTCCAGTGTCCACTAGAGTCTGTCTCCTGCAGTGAGTCAGTCCTCATAGAGCCCCATGTTAAAATGTCCAACTTTACAGCTGCAGTTCCTCCAGTGTCCACTAGAGTCTGTCTCCTGCAGTGAGTCAGTCCTCATAGAGCCCCATGTTAAAATGTCCAACTTTACAGCTGCAGTTCCTCCAGTGTCCACTAGAGTCTGTCTCCTGCAGTGAGTCAGTCCTCATAGAGCCCCATGTTAAAATGTCCAACTTTACAGCTGCAGTTCCTCCAGTGTCCACTAGAGTCTGTCTCCTGCAGTGAGTCAGTCCCCATAGAGCTCCATGTTAAAATGAGTCACAGAGAGTAACAAAAGGTGTCCGTGCTTCTGTCCGTATGCATGTATTCTGTCTCTCTTTCTCCAGCACCATCAAAGTATAACACGTATTGATATTATTCATATAATATTCAGCGCCGTCATGTGATCAGGCACGGGGCAACACCGCGGTAATACAACACACAATCAAGATTGTTTGACATTAGTTTTATGCTCGGTTAAAATTCCCCACAATTCTTTGCACTTTGATGCTTTATGAACTTTCTTGGACACATGCAAGTCTAAAGATGCTGTGAAAAGTTTATCTTTAAGTTGCAAGAAGACGTTTTCTGTATTTTAGATTTGGGACAATAAAAGAGTAAAAATGAGGAGTACGATCCAGAGGCAGCGCCTCCTCTCTCTGCTGCATCAGTTGTCAGTTCTGCATGAAAACACACATTCATTATCGTGGGGCTCACAGCATTAGGTCTGCACGTCATGCGATGTCCTAGTGGAAAATTCAATTATCATAACTTAACCTTCAAACTGGCTGCTTGGCGGAGCGTTTCACAGTCTGAGTTAAACGTTTTTCTGAAGAAGCTGCAGGCTGGTCCTGAGCTCTCAATCAGCTCGAGGAGGAAAAACTCAGACAAACAGAGACACAAAGAGAGGAAGGTCTCCCCCCAGGAAACACTTTCTGTCAGCAGGAGAAGAGAAGAAGAGAGAAAAACTAACTGTGACGGAGCAATCAGAGCAGAAGACGCTCAATCAGAGGAGTCTGATCAACCCAGAAACATTTACAAGGAGTGAACTGCCACACTAAAGGAGGTTCTCACATGAGAAAGATCCACTGAAATCATTTTTGATTTGGTCTCCAATAAAGTTCTGCGTAAGATGTTTTGATAACAACAGCAGCGCACACGGGGCCACAAAACAGACGCTGTAGTATACATTCCAGGCCAGCAGTTGGCGGTGTGACTTCGTATAAGAGCCGACTCTTTATTCGAATGTAATAAGCCGCCCAAATTTAAAAAATGTCAATCAGAGCAATTATATATACTACACGTATCGTACAGTTTTTATTGAATTTTTTATTCATCTATAAAACTGCCTCACCGCTCCGTGCAACATACCAAAACTCCTGTACCAATTTCCCCCTCGACTCCTCCAGAGGTAAGAAACAGCAAAACCAAGGGAGCAGAATCACATCACTTTCAGAGAGAGAGCGCAGGTCCACTGTCCGTACACTCTTGTAAATGCTTCTCCTGGCTTCATTGAATAAATGTTAATGTACAGCTGCTTGCTGCTGATGCTGAACTCATAAATAACAGAATATCTAGTGGAAATGTTCAAAACACGAGGCGTAGTCGTGTTCGTGTCTGTGCGTGGATAAATTGAGCAGATTCAGGTTTTTTGTTGCAAAAACTAAATTAATTTAGAGGGAAACACACATTTAATATAAAAACCTAATATTAAAATATACACCCCTCTCAGACCTGACCTGAACACTGAGTAAAGTTTTTCGCTCCTACCGGACTCTCCTGCTTCAGTTTCCGTCTCGTCTCTGAGGACTCTGCTGATCCTCCTGGAGAACGAGGTGATGAAGCTGCTGACGGAGGGCGCTCTCCTCCCCGAGTCGCTGCCTGCACCAGGCTCAGACATGGACCTGAAGTAAGGGAAGATCCTGCGCAGAGACATTGTTCTGGATTGTTCTTCATGGCCTGAGGTGGACTCTGGGGCCGGGCTGGACCTCTGGAACCTGAGCAGCCGCAGATGAGGAGCCTCTCTGTTGTGGTCTTTTCCCTCAGGGGCGGCCATCATTGCTGCCCTCGGTGCCAGGCAGGCAGAAGTCCTCCACTTGTATCCGTCCAGTGGACGCTCAGCAGCCTGCTGGGGGTCTGATTGCTGCCAGCGCTTCCTGTAATAGTGCCAGCCGTACGAAGCCTCAAAAGGACCCCGGCGGCCCTCAGGGGGGGGGTCGACTGCCACTCATGCTTTAGAACACGCCAACTTCCTCCAGGCAGTAGCGTGCGAGCAGATGGAGACCTCCAACACCGCAGAAACAGCTGGTGCTACATGTTTCCCCTCCGACGACTGGTTTGTGTTCAGAGTGACAACTCGTCAGGTCGTCTTCATGTGGACAGAGAGCGAGTTTGAGCTTCTTTCTCAAAGAGCTGGGGACTGTCTTCCTGGGAGGAAGTGAGCGTCAGATGAAGACAGAGTTTCTTTAAAGCCGGCCAATCAGGTCTCACCAAACTCTAAATGCAGCAGACTGTGGTTTCCCCTGTACACACGCTGAAACTGAAACCACACATTCAGTTAAGTGTGCCAGGCTTCGTGTTAGTTTACCAATCGTGACTCCTGAGTCTGTCTGGAGTCTTGTTTTGTGAGATGAACTGACCGATGTCAAGCTTTGTTTGGGAACAAATCAGCATTTCTGTCAGGTTTCAGGACTGTGGAAAATCCTGCCGTCTGCTCTTATTTCAGTGTGCTGCTACAGCAAACAGCGTATAGACATAAATATGGCTGGAATTGTTACCCACTGATGCATGAATGTTCCTCTGGATTTAACAGCTGATTAATCTGTTGGAGCAGGGTGAAAGTGCTGAAAAGTGTTCCAGTTTTTCTGTTAACAAAGAGGACATTCTGAGAAAGAATCACCGCATGTACATATAACCTACATTTCAGAGAAATTCTGGTATTGTGGCAACCCCAACTTCCCCCTGACACATCTGGTATCTTTGTAAACTGTGCGATGTCCTCTCTAGTTTTAAGTAAAGTTTAGCAGGTTTGAATAAAGCTCAGCTGCACAGTGGGGGTTCTCACTGACTGACCAGCAGTGGATCGGAGGGGTGAGGAGGTTAAATCTCTGAGCTCTTAGACCTCTGGGAGCTTATAAATATTCACAAACATTAAAGAGAACCCCCCTCCCAATTCCTCTGCAGAGGTCGAGGCCTCCGTGTTCAGACAGGAAACAGGAGCAGGGTCCCACAGAAAGTGGCGGACACGCCAACTCTGTCAATTCCACGTGTGGTGAAGAGAGGAGGGTAGAGGAGAGGAGACGAGAGGGATCTAAAGAGTGAAGGAGCTGACAGCAGGATTCACTGAGGGCTGATTCATATGGAAACAATGAGGTTTGTCACTTTACATGTGAGGCTTTCAGCTGTCAATCACCCAGACTCCTGAACACTGCCTCTGAAACCTTCCTGAGTTGGTTGTTCACATGTGCACCTCACAGGGGGGGAAGTTTGACATCCTGCACCCAACAAGAAGCATCTAAGAACACCCAGCTCCTTTAAGTTCTGGTAATATACTTGAACATGATTTGTTCTGCAGTTAAGATGAGTTTAAATGAAAACAAACTGAGAAAATGTCCAAAACAGGTTCAGAAATACGTCCGAGACCTCCCGATGAACCTTTAACTTGTTTTGTATCTTTTCTTCTACTGTTCATCTTCTGAAACTTTAATCTTTGTTTTGTCTTCTTCGTCTCCGCGTTCAGGCTTTTAAGACACGTTGACCCGGCTGACCCACATGTCAGTATTTATTTATTGGATAACGACTTGGCTGGCGTCCAGCTCGACGCTGCATGTAGGTCAGCGCTTAGATCCTGGCGAGCTAAGCCGAGGAGTCCAGGACCAGGCCAAGTCCTCTTCAGTCAGCAGGGACTCGGGAATGCAAAAGGACGTCTTTTCAAGTCATTTTTTGTGACTGACAAAGCGAATTAAACTTTCCTTTGATGGAAAACACAGAAGAGCAGAGATCTGACTTTTCTGACGATCATCTTAGAAGTCGGTCGCTCTGTCGTTTGTGTTTTTACTGATGATTCTCCGTCAGAACTACAGGAGAGGTTTTGATACTACTTTACACTGTATGCTTTAGGTAGTCAACCATCCTCCTGCACATCACACATTTGTTTTTTCTAGACTGGACTCTTTTATTTTTACATTTTTGTAACGATGCTCAAATGTACGTTTAATCTGCTCGACCACACACCACCAACAACCTTTAAAACAAAATCTCTTCTTCCCCTTCTGCCTGTCGACTCACAAACGACACCGTACATGTCCCGCTAAAGGTAAACCCTCTGCCGTTTGGTTGCATGTCTGACTGTGTGCATGTGGAGCCCCCGCTGTGCTGTGCCCTCTCACGCTTTGTCAACGCCAAAAGGCTGGGACACCAATATAAACCCATTACCGAATCAATATTACAAAGTGGGAGAGAGCACGGCACAGCGGGAGCTCCACATACACACACAGTCAGACATGCACACACACACACACACAGTGCTGTGCTCCCCCGCTGGCTCTGCAGATCAGAATCAATATTAATGTCTGAAGGCGTAATGACGGCGGAGCGTCCTTGCGGTGCTGTTGCGTAATTGCACTCTGAACGGGCGTTTGTTACATGGTGAAGGACTGTAAAAAAGTGACATCCAGTAGACTGACAATAGAAGACGAGAAACTGGAGAGTTGTCTGTATGCATTAAGCACCAAAACAACAGCAGCACAACGTGTTTCCGGTCGTATGATTGACAATGCACTTCCTGCGATGTGATGCTTAATTGCACATCAGTATTGAGTGTATCGACGGTATAGAAACAACTCTGCATATCAAAGCCATGATTCAAGGAAACACAACAAAAAGAGTGCGATGAGCCGACAGAAGAGCAACTATTGAGCTTCATCCGGAGCTTTTGTCTGCGTCTCACCGGCTTCTTCTGTGGATGGACATCTCAAAGAAACATGGAGGAAACAACTTGATTTAGTGAACACGATGTTGCTGTTGAGTTGAAGCATCAGGACGTTTTGACTCCACAGAGGACAGAAAGGTGTAAAATAAAACTCATTCACAGCTCTCAGATCAGCTGACCAATGTTATCAGCCTCTTCACACCTGCAGCTTCACCTGGGAATTCCCCCCAGTGCTTTAACGCACAGGAGCCAGAGTCAGGACTCAGCAGGTCCATCAATTCAATCTCTCTAATCATTCACTTGTGAGATGATTAACATGGACTTTCTGCACTTCTGAATTCGCTCTAAGTACAGTCGTTTATGACGTCAGGAGGTGATTTATCTCGAGTTAAATGTGCGTGAGAGGTCAGTTCAGGTCCTCAGGTCTGAGACAAAACCTAAATCTGACTTCAGATCTGGAATCTGAGACATTTCCTGGAACAGGAGGTGTAACAAACAGTCCTGCGAGAACAAAAAAGAAACACCAGCAGAGGAGACAAACCGGGACAGCGAGGAGGAGGTTATTCAGGTGGAAACTCAAGAGGACGACAGAGGAGAGGTGATGCACGAGAGCAGAACTTAAAAGAAAGACTGTCTCGGCCCTGCTGTTCCATTAGACGCCACTTTGTCCGCTCCATCCTGCCGGAAACCAGGAGAGAGACCCGGCAGAGGCAGCAGCAGCAGCCTGCAGCTAAAAATAACCAGCGGCCGTAAAGAGAGCCATAAATCAGCAGAGAGAGGGACACGGCCCTCAGGAATCCTGGGTAAATCTCACACAAGTCTCTGCTGGACTACGTCACAAATCAGAGGACGGACAACGCTTCCAGAAAACAGACAGGAAGTTCAAACTCAGCGGAGGTCACTGTGAAGAACACAGAGGTCACAAACAGCTCGACCATGACGTCAGAGAGAGAGAGAGAGAGCTAATAAAAGATCAACTTCAAGGAAATGCAGAAGTTTTTACTTTCCTGATCTAAACAGAGCTACAATCTACAGTTATCCACCTTTAATTTCTCCGTTGAGTCCAGGACATTTTTAAAGATATAATCGACAAGAACAATCTAGATCCATGTCAGTCATCGCTTTATACAGATTCAACAGAGAAATGCAAACTCTGCAGACACTCTGACGTGCTCTGGGTTCTGTTTGTTCTTCTGCTGCCGTTTTGGCAGGGACTGATGTTGGCTGGAAAAGCCATGAAACCAAAAACACAGTTCAGAGAGAACCGGAGCAGGGGATTGACTCAGCATTTCTAAGTACAAACACAGAGGACTGTCTGTAGTTTAAACTTTATTAATAACACCATTTAAAAGAGCGATATGTAACTCTGACTCCTAGTGTTTAAAACGGGTACTACAGTCTAAATTCTAAACATTACAGAGAGCTGTCTCCCCCCCCTCCTCTCTAGAGTGGATGCTCACGCAGGTCACCATGTGGTGGACACTGAAGCTTCAGTGTTTATCCAGCTCTGCATCGGTCTGTAAACCTTTCTGCGTTCTAACCTCTCTCCATTTTTCAAAAGCATCTCCAATATTGATCCTAGTTTGAGCACGTTTCTGCTCGTGGAGCTTATTAGAAACATGCAGAGGCTTTTTAGGTCGGGTACAATCACTTCTATCTGAACCAGTTCTCTTGCCCGCTTCCATCGCTGCAACACCTGTTGGTTTGACCTGATAACTGCTCTCATATCTGGCAAACCGAGGGGCGTCCAAAACGGCCGTGTGGGGGTGCCTTAAAACCGCCTACCTTCTCTGGTCCAAACAAATCCAGACCATTCAGGACCAGAATCTAAAGTTAGAAGGAGGACATACTGGCTGCTGCATTGTTGTCAGAGAAGCCAGCACTTCAACATAGCATGTTTCCTGAATGTCTGATCATAGAGTAAGCTCTCTTTATCATTACACTCTCTACACAGCTCACTGATTGGTCCTGAAGGATCAAAACTGTCTGATGTTACAGTCACAGCTCACACAGAGTCACCTTCAAGTTACAACTTCAATCAGCAGCAGGTTACATCAGTGATCCTCCTCTGCTCTTTGCTAACAGCTCACAGCCTCTGTTTAGCACAGTAATATGATAACTCCATGCCGCCTGCACAGACCTGACATCTGACCTCCTGTAAACAATCAAACTGGTTCAGGGATTAAACTGGAAGACAAATCATAAACGGAGTCAGACCTGCACATTCAGGGCTCTGTGTTGAAGATAAACATGACCAACGTAGATCATCAAAATAAAACAAGTCAAGCGGCAAAAAGTTTAATTAAATAATGAGGCAAAGTCAGGTTAGACTTTCAAAATAAAGCCTGATTTGAGGGATGTTGCAACCGACTACTTGTCCGAATAATCCTCAAGTGTGTGGTGTCACTTCGATTATTTACCGCTCCCTCTCCCGTGTTTTTCCACACTGTATCCTGAAATAGCCGCCAGATTATTTTGGTCCGGAGAATCTGGACTCTTGTTTTTGTCTCAGAGGAGGAAATCCTGTCCCAACGCCCCCCATCCTGTGAGGAACTTTCCATTTCCTCCTTCGATCGGAACTCCATTGTCCCCGAGACCACGAGACACACCTGAACCTGCTCACCTGCACCGCTCCGTCAAAGAGCCAGTTTAGTTAACCACCACAGAGGTTAACGTCGTACTGATGCTACTTTTTAAAAAGGAGCATCAACCAGAACACTGGAAGGATCCACTGGAGACTTACCACTCTTTTGTTCCCACAGTTTAAGTCATCGAACAAATATGACGGCTGTGATGTGTGGTAAGGTCCCTTATTGTAGCTTAAACAGTCACACATCTGTAAGAGCTCCTGCTTCATATTTAAAGAGACAGGACACGATTAACTCAGTCAGAAGATGAAATTATACAACATATGTTCTCATGTGACTCTGAGCTGACCGAGCTGTGGGGGGGGCGTCTGTCTGCAGACAACTTTAATAGGCTTATATACCACGGCCTTTCTCCCTGGATTATTCTCCGTGTCCACGCTTTCACAGACGGGATTACATCCACTGGGCCTCCCTCTGTACGGCCTGCAGATTAGTACAGCTGGAAGTGATCATTGACTCATCTCCGGCTTAGACAAACACAGTCAAAAGATCAATAACAGCTTCATTAGAGCGCAGATTGATTCTCTGCGTTTGAAGGAGCTGCTAAAACGTCCTGAACCGTTATCTGACTCACATCCATCTGAAACATCGGACTCTGATTAAGACTGTGAATCCTTCAGCAGTGTTTTGATCGTCTTTTCTTTACACGTGTCGGTTAAATGGAATGAAAATGTCTGTTTAACTAACTTGGCGACGGCGGCTGGGAACATTTTTTCATTGTAAAAGAATCACGTCTGACATGGACCTTCAGGTGCCACCAGTCTGTCATAACAGCTACTTGGTCGACACTCTCGTAGCGGTTGTTCTCCATGATGGTGGCTTTCACTCCAAGTCCACAAACGCCATCAACTCGCTGAAACCTTCTCCTCCCACGTAACTTAATGTCAACATATCTACAGTCAAGAGGAAGAAGGTAGGCCTGCACGGTTGCTCAAATGCCATTTCATAAAACATATCTCCAGTCACCATTTTGGTTATCATACGTTACAATACTGATGATTAAAGCAGTAAACCAGTCAGTGTGATGGTGAGGATCATCAGCTGGTCCCCACCTCTCTGGTCAAACACAATCATTTAAACCTGCCCAGGTGTGACTGAACTACCTGCAGCACACACACACACACACACACAGACAGCTGCTGAGTTCATTTTTCTCACTGAGCTGGTTTAAAAGCCCCACGCTTCATTGTTGGATCAGTTCGAGGTATGCGAGTTGTGAGGGCAGCGAAGATCTGATGCCAGAGTAGCCGGAGTCCTGCCGGGTGAGATCACCGGCACAAACTGTCTGCTGACATCACACTCTGCCAACACCAAGGGGAGGGAGGGAGGCAGAGCAAACATCCTGACACAGAACTGCTCCCACAGATACCAGCGCCGCGTTCAGGGAGTGTGGGAACAAACGCTGCTGCACCTTCTGTGTGTTTTTATTCTAAAGTTTCACAGCAAAGTGGACCAGTAACACTTCAATCCTCATTGATGCTGTTGCATTATTGGCTGTTAGGTTTCCCTCTTTTTATACGTTACAGCGATTGCCAATGATGGCAACCAAAGGCCGAGTTTTGGATGCCAATTTCTCAACATGTTTGCCAATTGCAACCTGGCAAACATGTGACCCAGATACATACTGAGCAGGACCATTCACCAGGGTTCAGTACTAACCCTGAACACTGAACACCATTCACATCCTGCGATCTCCAAGACGGGTGTAGCCACACTCACAGTTGCTTTTGGCCTTTTTAAAGGTGCAGCACAGGTGAACTTATCCCGATGATTACTCTCTGGTCACCAGGTCGAGTGTGTTCAGAGTGATGCTGTTGACTGCATCACTACAGACAGCAGCCATGAATCACAGACTGGGCTTCACATCAGCAGGAGTTTACTCACTTCATTCACTTCCTCCACACGAGGAAGGACCAAAAAACACAACAACCTCGTCAGCAGACAGACGGAGTTAGCGGTCATGGAAAACAGTTTCAAGAGCTCTGAGGGACTTTTTTTTAAACTAAAGGAACTAAAACCCGTAAGAGGGACACTAGATTACAGCCAGACTTAGACCTAGAGGTCGATGGAGAGAACTGAGTCATTTTGCCCAGTTTTTTGCCTGCAGGTCGGTCAGTCTCTGAATCATGACGAGGTGACGTGAACACTTCTGGTTATGTGTGTGTGGATTATTTATAAATTATTGTCATAATTAAACTGAGAAACAGACACAGACAGAGACAGAGACGCTCCGGTCACACTGGGTGAAGGTAACCACCCAGAGACGCTCCGGTCACACTGGGTGAAGGTAACCACCCAGAGACGCTCTGGTCACCTAGAGTCCAGATAACTATCAGGAGAAGCTCTGGTCACCTCACAGCCTGCCTCCATGGTGGCCTCCATGACCTCATCCATTTGTCCGTGGTTGTCATAGTTACAACAGATGTCAAAAGCTAAAAAAAAAAATGCTGTTTTGTTTATGTTTGAATATCTGATAAGTGGTTTTTGTACATTAAAATGAACGCAAAGCAAAGAGGCATACCTTTCCATCTTCAACATCTGTCGTAACTATGACAACCACAGAGTCGCCAGGTGACACAATGAAACAGGAGGAGGCTGTTACCTGGTCTTCTCACTCTCTCCACTCTCAGGGGCGGCTTCAAATTAAATCAGTGGTTCAAATATAGTAAAACAAAGGCAACATCCTTCCTTTTCTGGATCCTGCTGTCTGTAAACTACACTATTTGATCCTTCACGACCTTTAAGGACCTTTAAGGACCTCTGAGGTGAGTTAGGAAGATGTTTACATTATCTTCCAGGACATTTTATCTTTTTTTCCCCATTACAGGAAAACTGGTGAACTGTTTTCCAGGTTTCCCAGGACCTGTCACTCCCAGCACACTCACTTTATGAAAGCAGTTCAGTCATGTGGGGTCACTTCAGCAACTTTTCTGTGTTTTCTCTTTTTGTTTTCTTACCGTAAACTCGGAGCCATCCCTGCTGCTGAGACACGGTGTCCACCAGGATCCGGTCCACCAGGGGGTCCAGGAGGCTCAGTCCTCCGTGTAGAGACTCCACGTCGCCCGCTGCTGAGTCCGTCTCCATATCCAAACGGGATTTTTAATAAAACCCAACTAGTCCTGGTAACGGTGAGGCCTCCAGAAGAGAAGAATCCCTTTAAATGTGTTTAAGTGTTCACAAAGGGGGTAAAGTTAATCCGTCCCGGTGGCTTCAGTTAGCCGCTAGCTGAGGAAGCAGCCGGCGGAGGAGGAGGTCCGGGAGCCCGGCTGGCTCTCCCTCATTGTTCCGCTCTCCAAGGTCAGTTTAGCGGGTTAAAACTTCTTAAAAACCGGCGTCCGGGATTAACGGGGAGCTGCTTGCTTTCCCGCCTCTGAGATATCCCGCCAGAAGCGGCTGTTAGATCCCGGGTAAGCCGCAGAAGTGAGCAGACTCCCGGTGTGGTCGGTCGGTGTGTATCCGGCTCGCTGCCCCTCTCACTGCCACCGCTGCTCACACAGTCCCCTCCACGCCCCGGGCACGAGCCCGCGGGAGCGCGCAGGGTGTCGGGTTCGTGTCTGGACAAGCGGGAGCGCGCGTTCAAGTGTGAATAACGGAACAGATGATACCGTCTGTACACACTACAAACCATAGAGCTGTAGATATACTTTAAAATAATAATAAGTCATGAGTCATGTTAGTCAGATACAGACAGAGCACTCCTGATTTCTCCTGAATGTCAACGTTGTGTACCCGCATGCTCGTGCTCGTGCATAAACTGTACCGTGCAGAAGTACACCTCTGCGAAGCGTGCCAGGGCCAAGTATACCGGATCTGAGCACTCACACTAGTCCAGCAAACTGGACTTTAGGAGTGAAGTGTTCTTGGGTACGGTACGGATTGCCTGAGTGCGTCCTTAATTTAGATTCTGGTCCTGAATGGTCTGGATTTGTTTGGACCAGAGAAGGTAGGCGATTTTAAAGCACCCCCACACGGCCGTTTTGGACGCCCCTCAGTTTCCCTGGCTAATAGCAAACCAGCAGGGGTTTTAATTGATTAGATATCTTACATATTGATCTTTTAAGTTTGCACATTATAAAAACATTTCAAAAGAAGAGAAGAGGATGATGCTTTTTTTCGTTTTCAAACCGGCCCTGTTAAATAGTTCTGATCATTCAAACCAACTCAACAATGAAATGTCAAAGTGGACGGAGCAGGAAAGTGACGTCAGACTTCATAACCCACTGTGGTCCATAGGTGGCGATCTGCACGGACCTCTCCCGAGCACACTGAACTAACAGTTGAAGGTTATTAATGTTCTTTATATTCATTAGGAAAAAATAACAGTCTGACATCACTTTTGTTGTTGTTGTCAGATTATTTAAGACATGATGGTGATGAATGCTGGTTGGAGGGGCCGCCTGTGAATCTATGCACGGCTGAAACAGAGCGCAGAGGTTGTAAATGATGGGATCGGTCAGGAAGATGTCAGTGTTGTTGTGTCTCCAATGATCTCAAAGTTCTTTTATGAACCTCTGATAAGCTGAAGTAATAAATCTCCTCCCCCTAACCGGACACACCTAACAACATGGACAAAGGTTGTTATTCTGCGTCACTGAGACGAGACGCACTGAAGGACTGACATTAAGATTCACCTTCAGAACAAAACCAGAGAGCTGCAGGAGGGAATACTGGGAATACAAGGATACTGGGAATATCTGCACTTTTACCTGAAAGTGAATCCAAAAAACCGGATGAGAAATTAAAAACAACAAAGAACGCAGATCGAAATAACTTTCCGTGACAGGGAGTGACTCCCAGCTGTTCATCTGCTCCGTCTTCAGCTTGGCTCTGAGATAAAATGGCGTCCAAGTTAGAGGAAGATCTTTGCTGTCCGATTTGCCTCGACATCTTTAAAGATCCAGTGATCCTGTCCTGCTGTCACAGCTTCTGTAGAGTGTGTGTGCAGAACTGCTGGAAGGAGAAGGAGAACCAGGAGTGTCCTCTCTGTAAGAGGAGACTTTCAAAGGATGAGAATCCTAACTTTGCTTTAAAGAACGTGTGTGAGAGTTTTCTGCAGGAGAGAGATCAGAGAGCTTCAGAGGATCTCTGCAGTCTGCACTCTGAGAAACTCAAACTCTTCTGTCTGGACCATCAGGAGCCAGTGTGTCACATCTGCAGAGATTCAGAAAAACACAGCAAACACACAATCAGACCCATCGATGAAGCTGCTCGACAACACAAGAAGAACCTTCAGGAAACTCTGAAGCCGGTAAAGAAGAAGTTAAATGTTTGTGAACGAGTTAAAGTGGAGTTTGATCAAACAGCAGAACACATTCAGGTCCAGGCCCGACACACAGAGAGGCAGATTAAGGAGCAGTTTAAGAAGCTTCACCAGTTTCTAGAAGAGGAAGAGGAGGCCAGGCTGTGTGCACTGAGGGAGGAAGAGGAGCAGAAGAGTCAGAGGATGAAGGAGGAGATGGAGGCTCTGAGCAGAGAGATAGCAGCTCTTTCACTCACAGTCAGAGACACAGAGGACGAGCTGAGAGCTGCAGACGTCTCATTCCTGAAAAACTACAAGGCTGCAGTGGAAAGAGTCCAGCAGCGCCCCCTGCTGGAGGATCCACAGCTGCCCTCAGGAGCTCTGATAGACCAGGCCAAACACCTGGGAAACCTGAGCTTTAACATCTGGAACAAGATGAAGGACATGGTCTCCTACAGTCCGGTCATTCTGGACCCAAACACTGCTCATCCAGACCTCATCCTGTCTGAAGATCTGACCTGTGTGAGACGAGGAGAGAGACAGCAGCTTCCTGATAATCCAGAGAGGTTTGATCATTACTCCTCTGTCCTGGGCTCTGAGGGCTTTAACTCAGGGACTCACACCTGGGACGTCAGGGTTGGAGACAGTACACGCTGGGTACTGGGTGTGTTAGCAGAGTCTGTACAGAGGAAGGGAAACATACAGTCTGCATTATGGATAATATGGTTCTATGATGGTAAATACAAAGCAGGCTCCCCATCACATCCAGTCACTGATCTCTCAGTGGAGAAGAAGCCTCAGAGGATCAGAGTGAATCTGGACTGTAACAGAGGAGAGCTGTCGTTCTCTGATCCTGATACTAACACACACATACACACCTTCACACACACTTTCACTGACAGGATGTTTCCATACATGAACACGAGGAGAAATCTCCCACTGAAGATTTTACCAGAGAAGATCTCTGTGACTGTGAAACACTAATACATGATGAAGATGAAGATGTTCTTAAAATAAAGTATTAAATGTTGTGTTTTATTTAGATATTGATACTGCTCTTCTTGTGTTTGGTCTTTTTTTCAAACATTAGCCACTGTAACACTGTTAGCTTATGTTATGCTGCACTATTTTAACTAGCCACCCTGTTGTTCTCTTAGTTAGCTTACTTACTCAATTATTACTTCTTGCTTCAACTTTAATTTGATGTTAAGGACCAAAGCTATGACAAATGTTTCAGACATGGTGTCCCAATGAACTGTTGATTAAGCTAAGTATGCTAAGCTAGCTGTGCGTGGTGGTATGATATCTCCTGTTATAGTCAGACAAAAACTAGCATTACTTGAACGGTTTATGTTTGCTACGCTGCCCTGCTCGTCCACGACTTGTCAGACAGCATGTTGCCACGCTCTGTTTATGCAGTTGTGCTATAAGATTATTAACTAAATGTGTTTGTTGTGTATGTGTGTGCATGTGTGTGTGCATGCATGAGCAGGGACGTGTCTATATCCTGAGGCCAATACAGGTTGTCCTGCTTGGAGACTCAAGACAGTCCTATAATGGCTGCCTGGACTTCCAGGCCTCATTTCCAGGACTGATGAGCAATACTGTAATGAAAATGAGAGATAATACATTGTTACATATTCTGCATGTGTTGATTTTTGCAGAAAGTGTTTTAATGTGGGGCACATGTTTTAAATAAATGTGTTTTAACCAAACATGATCTTTAAGTTTTTTATGGATTCATTAAAGCAATGTTTACACCTCACAGTGTTAATATGGGGGAAACACTTTTCATAGCTGACCCTGTGAAGTAGAGAATGTCTAACACTGCATTGGTGAGCAAAACTTTTGCCGTTACTTTGCATGGTTACTTCAAGTTTCTGGAACAGTTTTACAGCATTAAAGAAAGACATGTAGGTTACAGCACCCACCTTCAGCTCAGGAGAGATTTCCTGCACTGTCGGCCAGCTGGGAGCCCTTCCATACAGTTGCGCTATTAAACCACCAGGCGGCGACAAAGTAACATAAACATGACAGCCACATACATTTAGCAGAAAATCAACACAGAGGTTAATTCTAACTCTGTTACACTGCTTGATTAAAAAAAAGATTAAGAGCATTAATTGCACGAGGAACCGGAGACAGTACTGCTCGTGTCGGTCTTTGCAGCCCGTTCCTCCGACCAGAGGGGAGAAGAACAAAGTCCTCCAAGAGAGGACGACGGTCAGAGCTGGCAAAGATCAACTTTACTCTCCTCACAATTTGTCTGTTTCAGATATCCGACAAGGAAAGCTTCTGAGCGCCGATTATTGTACTTGCTGTTTTAATGATACTGGACAGACGGTTTGTGTTGTGCACTGAAAGGTTACCATACCATGACATAAAACAAAAGCTTAAGATAGACTAAATATACATCAGTAGAATAAAGCCATCAGTGCCTTGCCCACATTAAAAGTATTCAGCCTATGCAGAGTCTCTGCCGGCCCTCTTTGCAGATTGTATTTGTGTTGTGGTCATGCTACTCTTACATGATTCAAAATCATTCTTAATCTCCGGTGAGGCTGCAGACGTTTGAAGTTCACGTTTAGTGATATAAAACCTTCCAGGTGTTCTTCTATCTTCAGGCTGACGTCACTAATTGTCTTCACGTCTCTTTGAATCCTGTTCTCCATGTTTTGGTTTCTTTGGTTTCACTCAAACTTCGACATACGACTGTTTACTGAAGACCTGACTGAGCTCTTTGAGCAGTCAGAGCTCCACACAGCGATGTAGAGGAACTAATAACAAGAAGAGTGACTTAGAGATTCCACTTCAAGCTGCAGGAAGAGAAATGAGACTGTTTCCTGTGTTCCTGCTCTGAAGAAGCTCCGCCCCCTCACCTGTCTCACCTGAGACAAACCAGGAAACAGGCTGTTATTCTGCCTCACTCTGAAGAGACACACACTGACAGACGGACCTGCAGACACAAACCAGCACGACTCCCACTGAGAGAGGACAGGAGGAGGAGGGAATACTGGGAGTACTTGTTATACTGGGATACTGGGAATACTAACACTTCAACCTGCTGCTGAATCCACAAACTGAACGAGAGTTTCAAAGAAAAACAATCAAGGTGAGAGAAACTCTCAGGGACGGGGAGTGGCTTCCTGTTTTTTCTACTTCGTCTTCAGCTTGACTCTGAGATAAAATGGCGTCCAAGTTAGAGGAAGATCTGAGCTGTCCGGTCTGCCTAGACATCTTTAAAGATCCAGTCACCCTCTCCTGCCTCCACAGCTTCTGTAAAGACTGTCTGCAGAGCTGCTGGAAGGAGAAGGAGAACAAGGAGTGTCCTCTCTGTAAGAGGAGAAATTCAAAGGGATTACCTCTAAACTTTGCTTTAAAGAACCTGTGTGAGAGTTTTCTGCAGGAGAGAGATCAGAGAGCTTCAGAGGATCTCTGCAGTCTGCACTCTGAGAAACTCAAACTCTTCTGTCTGGACCATCAGGAGCCGGTGTGTCTCGTCTGCAGAGATTCACAAACACACCGCAAACACACAATCAGACCCATCGATGAAGCTGCTCGACAACACAAGAAGAAACTTCAGGAAACTCTGAAGCCGGTAAAGAAGAAGTTAAATGTTTGTGAACGAGTTAAAGTGAAGTTTGATCAAACAGCAGAACACATTCAGGTCCAGGCCCGACACACAGAGAGGCAGATTAAGGAGCAGTTTAAGAAGCTTCACCAGTTTCTAGAAGAGGAAGAGGAGGCCAGGCTGCGTGCACTGAGGGAGGAAGAGGAGCAGAAGAGTCAGAGGATGAAGGAGGAGATGGAGGCTCTGAGCAGAGAGATAGCAGCTCTTTCACTCACAGTCAGAGACACAGAGGACGAGCTGAGAGCTGCAGACGTCTCATTCCTGAAAAACTACAAGGCTGCAGTGGAAAGAGTCCAGCAGCGCCCCCTGCTGGAGGATCCACAGCTGCCCTCAGGAGCTCTGATAGACCAGGCCAAACACCTGGGCAACCTGAGCTTCAACATCTGGAACAAGATGAAGGACATGGTCTCCTACAGTCCGGTCATTCTGGACCCAAACACTGCTTATCCAGAACTCATCCTGTCTGAAAATCTGACCTGTGTGAGACTAGGAGAGAGACAGCAGCTTCCTGATAACCCAGAGAGGTTTGATTCTTACTGGTCTGTCCTGGGCTCTGAGGGCTTTAACTCAGGGACTCACAGCTGGGACGTCCAGGTTGGAGACAGTACACGCTGGTTCCTTGGTGTGTTAGCAGAGTCTGTACAGAGGAAGGGAAACATACGGTCTGTATCATGGAGAATAGGATTCGATGAAGGTAAATACACAGCATCCTCCCCATCTCATCCAGTCACTGTTCTCTCAGTGAAGAAGAAGCCTCAGAGGATCAGAGTGAATCTGGACTGTAACAGAGGAAAGCTGTCGTTCTCTGATCCTGATACTAACACACACATACACACCTTCACACACACTTTCACTGACAGGATGTTTCCATACATAAGAACTGGGGATAAACTCCCACTGAAGATTTAACCAGAGAAGATCTCTGTGACTGTGAAACACTAATACATGATGAAGATGATGTTCTGAATCTTCATCTCTGATTCTTTTAGGGTTGTGTGACTGCGTTGTCATGGTGATGATGTTTTGTTGAATCATTCTTTATAACTTTGAGTATTTTCACAGCAGCTAACATCTTGATCCTGATTGGTCGGCTTGTTGGAGTCTGTTTAAAGATAATCTGCTCAGTGTGTTAACTGGTTAACTGTCGTCTGTTGCTTCAGCTGCTGTGAACGTCTGATTTCAGACTTTTTCACTTGAACTCTGAGGAGTCCCTGAAGGCATCATCTGTATCTTCGTGGTTAAGATTCTCCTCACGTCCTGAAGCTGCATCAGATTAAAAAAAAACAGGCTTTTATAAAATGTAAAACTTGTGTTTATTGTGATTTTCACAGAAAATAAATCAAGGATGCATGAATATTTGGACAACCAGTGTGTTTGTTACCCGTGTGTATGTTGCGTCTGCGTTGTGATGTGGTTGGGAATGACGGAGCAGGAGACAGGACGTGAGTTCTGGTTCTTCTTTACGTCCAGCCTCTGAATTGACAGATAGAAATAAATCCATGAGCTGTGTGTGTTGTGAGTCTGCAGCGAGCGTCTCCCCTCTGACCGTGCTGTAAACTGCTTTTTGTTCCTTATTCACATTCATGCTAAATGATGTAATTAAATCAACATCACTTCAAGATTAACACAATTATTTAAAGAACTAAATCATCCAAAATAAGTAACCATAAATAAATACGACATGGGGAAATTAACCTTAAATAAATGATGCACTTAGACAGGAAATTAATAATTATTTAAAGAAAGAAAAACATTTGTTTAGACTTTCTTCTTCACAGAAAATGTTTTAACGTCTGCATTAATATGCAGCATATACATTTACATTAGCAGCAGTTAGATGTGTAAAACAGCTTCCATTAAAAAGTCAGTAATTAACACTTTAAATATATTAATAGGACACATAAACACGTCTCCATACCTGTATGAACACAGAGAAATAAGAGCTGTCTGAGTCTGCAGGAAGAATCTCCGCGGATCAAAAGCCAACGCGTCATCAACGAGCGACGACGGGGTTTCCCTCCAGTCCCTGCAACGGCGCTAGCTTACCACACATTAATTAGCCGTTATTAATCAAGATGAAACTAATAAATAACTTTAAATATCGGACTCGAAACTCCGCGGAACTGACGCAGGACAAGTCGAATATTACCAGGAACACAACACCACAGTTTGGTTGAATCTAAATCACACCAACAAATACTTTTATAAGCGTGACTCACCAGTAACTTACCTCTGACCCTGACCGTGCTGTAGACTGCTGTGCACGGAGCGCGCACCGTGCACGCTCATAACGTGTACGCACGAACGTACCTCCGTCATCACACACACACACACACACACACACACACACACACACACACACACACACACACACACACACAATGCACCTCAGGGGACCCTTCTGTGAAACTCCTGAAGTTCGCAGACGACACCACTAGGCCAGTCAATCTAGCCCCAAAAATTTGCCCCAAACAAATGTCTCGTAGTTGTTATTGGTCCTAACACCCTCCTGAATCATAAACTAAAAGTCTTCCTCCGTAGATGGAGGGGAACATGTTTTATTTCAAGAGGCCAAACACTCTCAGTACATTGAGTAGAACAGGAGAACATGTTTAATTAATAGCTATCACTATGAAACTTCTCCAGTTGATTAGTGACATCATACCAAAGAAAACATGTATTACAAGTTTTTCAGATTTGATGTTTATATATGCAAATGAGGCCTTTCTTCATAACATGTAGCATCATTTGCATAAACTCAACATTTGAAAACTGGAAGAAGATTAAAAATGATGTTTCATTATGTTGACACAATACAGAAAGACAACATTAAAGAAGGGACTGTGTTTCTATATCATCCCATACATTAGAAAATACGATTTAGAGTCATCACAACATCTGTTCACCATGTTGTTGGTATAAAATAAAATATCAGGCTGTTGAAAACATATGAACAGAACTCCTCCCTAATCAAACTCAAAGTATAGACAGGAAGAATCTGTAATGAATAGTTTATGTAGGTGTTACTGGATATTTCTCCTCCACAGTGTACGGAACCTCACTTTGAGAAAACGCCCTTTAAAGATTAGAGTGAAAGGGAATCCATTTATCAGAGGAAACCTAATTATTAACAGACAAGTCATTGAAATCTGTAAACAGACAATACGTACCCAAAACCACGACTCAAGAGACAGATGGAGAAGAGAAAGACCAGCAGGCACTTTAATGTACAGAATAGCAGGTAGGCCATAACACTTTATTTCTTCCAGGCTTACAGTTTTAGAAACAAACAAAACCACCAACTATGTTTATGTAAAGAAATAAAGAGCAGCAAATTAGACCATTATCAAAAGAGAAAATAACCATTGTTATCCACTGAGGCACGGCCGTAAAATCCACTTATAGATTTGACTCTGTGGCAACAACAAAAAAAGTTCAATCCTTGTTCTCATCCAAGTTTGCTGACATATTTCCACATACGCCTCTGCACTCTGTGCAAGCTAGGGAGCAGTCGAGGCCTTGACGACGGCAATTACAGCCCCTCACTATTCTGAACAGCACAGTGTCTACTGTGGACTCTTTCACGTTCCTGGGATCCACAATCTCACGGGACCTGAAGTGGACCTCCCACATAGACACTCTAAGGAAAAAGGCCCAGCAGAGGATGTACTTCCTGCGTCAGCTCAGGACAAACTGGACAGACACAGACTGCAACGGACCATCAGGACTGCAGAAAAGATCATCGGTGTCGACCTTCCCCCATCCAGGACTTATACCGGTCCAGGGCCAGGAAACGGGCAGGTAACATCACTGCAGACCCCTCACACCCCGGACACAAACTTTTCAAACTCCTTCCCTCCGGCAGGCGTTACAAATCACTGTACGCCAAAACAACCCGTCATAAGAACAGTTTCTTCCCCCAGGCTGTCACTCTGATGAACGCTAAGCAGTCAGAGAGTGTCAGACCTGCTGCTGTGAAATAACCCTGGAACAAAACTGTCACTGTGAATGTACATATATGCAAATATATAGTATCTTTATTTTATTTAAATTACCATCTGCACACACTTTAATGTAAATACTGTAAAAATATCTACCTCATGTTCACTTCAGCATCTTTTTTGCACTACTCACCACTGCACTATTTCTTATTTAGTCTTGTACATATTAGTCTTTAATTCTGTTTATTTGTAATGTTTTTACCTTTGTACAAAGAGAGCACAGTCTACCGAAGTTAAATTCCTCGTGTGTTAAACATACCTGGTCAATAAAGCTGATTCTGATTATGAGAAGCTTTGTTTTAGCTTCTCAGTGTAGCTCCTCTTAGCTACCCTGATCGCCTTCGTCAGTTTGTTCCTGGCCTGCTTGAACAGGTCCCAGTCCCCACTCCTGTAGGCTTCCTCCTTGGCCTGACGCAGTTTCCTGAGTTGGGGTGTAAACCAGGGCTTGTTGTTGTTGCATGTGCAGAAGGTCCTGGTCTGCACACACATGTCCTCACAGAAGCTGATGTATGATGTCACAGTGTCAGTGAGTTCGTTGAGATTTGCTGATGCAGCTTCAAAAACAGTCCAATCAGTGCAATCAAAGCAGGCCTGTAACTCCTGCTTTGACTCCTCTGTCCATTTCTTTACAGTCCTCACTACAGGCTTAGCAGTTTTTAACTTCTGCCTGTAGGTCGGGATGAGATGAATCAGACAGTGATCAGAGAGTCCCAAAGCTGCACGGGGGACAGAGCGATAAGAGTCCTTTATTACTGTGTAGCAGTGGTCCAGTGTGTTAGCTCCTCTGGTGGGGCACTTAATATGCTGTCTGTTAGGAAGTTCGTGGGTTAGATTTGCTTTGTTAAAATCCCCTAGAATGATGAGCAGGGAGTCAGGATGTTTTTTCTCCACATCTGTAATCTGTTCAGCCAGGTGCTGTAACGCCTCTGTTACACACGCCTGAGGCGGGATGTAAACACCGACCAGAACAAACGAGGAGAACTCCCGCACTGAATACAACGGTTTACAGTTAATGAAAAAACTCTCCAGAGATAATGAACGCCTCTTTATTTACATTTTTATTATGATGTCAAAAATACTCAACAGTTGTAACTATGACAACCACGGACGCATTCGACTATAAGTCGCCAGTTAACACCTTCACTCTTTAAACCATAACACCGGTGAGGAGAGAGAGGAAGAGCTGTCTCGAGCTCAAAGTGCCGCTGCAGAGATTTCAGCGTGTAGTTTAAATAATCGCTGACCGAGCACTTTTTGTTCTCCGACAGGTCGACACATGGAAAACCTGATTTATAAAAACATGTCATTACCCAGAAGAAGAACTGGTCAAGACCCCACATTTCATGAAACACAAACATATCGCTTCATGTCTTTGTGCTTCATTAAATGCTTCTTTGCATGAATTGAAATGTTGTTGCAGTTGACCTTTAGGGCCACCGTACACAGCCAGGGTAGACTATAATAATATTAATAGGATACATTAAGATTGTATCTCAAAAATCAAAGACAACACAGACGATGATTTCCCGTGGCCTTAATACTCTTACATGATTCAAAATCATTCTTAATCTCCGGTGAGGCTGCAGACGTTTGAAGTTCACGTTTAGTGATATAAAACCTTCCAGGTGTTCTTCTATCTTCAGGCTGACGTCACTAATTGTCTTCACGTCTCTTTGAATCCTGTTCTCCATGTTTTGGTTTCTTTGGTTTCACTCCAACTTCAACATACGACTGTTTACTGAAGACCTGACTGAGCTCTTTGAGCAGTCAGAGCTCCACACAGCGATGTAGAGGAACTAATAACAAGAAGAATGTCTTAGAGATTCCTCTTCAAGCTGCAGGAAGAGAAATGAGACTGTTTCCTGTGTTCCTGCTCTGAAGAAGCTCCGCCCCCTCAACTGTTTCGTCTGAGACAAACCAGGAAACAGGCTGTTATTCTGCCTCACTCTGAAGAGACACACACTGACAGACGGACCTGCAGACACAAACCAGCACGGCTCCCACTGAGAGAGGACAGGAGGAGGAGGGAATACTGGGAGTACTTGTTATACTGGGATACTGGGAATACTAACACTTTAACCTGCTGCTGAATCCACAAACTGAACGAGAGTTTCAAAGTGAAAGTTTCTCTCAGGGACGGGGAGTGGCTTCCTGTTTTTTCTGCTGCGTCTTCAGCTTGACTCTGAGATAAAATGGCGTCCAAGTTAGAGGAAAATCTGAGCTGTCCGGTCTGCCTCGACATCTTTAAAGATCCAGTGATCCTGTCCTGCTGCCACAGCTTCTGCAAAGACTGTCTGCAGATCTGCTGGAAGGAGAAGGAGAACAAGGAGTGTCCTCTCTGTAAGAGGAGACATTCAAGGGAAGGATTACCTCTAAACTTTGCTTTAAAGAACCTGTGTGAGAGTTTTCTGCAGGAGAGAGATCAGAGAGCTTCAGAGGATCTCTGCAGTCTGCACTCTGAGAAACTCAAACTCTTCTGTCTGGACCATCAGGAGCCGGTGTGTCACTTCTGCAGAGATTCACAAACACACCGCAAACACACAATCAGACCCATCGATGAAGCTGCTCGACAACACAAGAAGAACCTTCAGGAAACTCTGAAGCCGGTAAAGAAGAAGTTAAATGTTTGTGAAAGAGTTAGAGTGAAGTTTGATAAAACAGCAGAACACATTCAGGTCCAGGCCCGACACACAGAGAGGCAGATTAAGGAGCAGTTTAAGAAGCTGCACCAGTTTCTAGAAGAGGAAGAGGAGGCCAGGCTGTGTGCACTGAGGGAGGAAGAGGAGCAGAAGAGTCAGAGGATGAAGGAGGAGATGGAGGCTCTGAGCAGAGAGATAGCAGCTCTTTCACTCACAGTCAGAGACACAGAGGACGAGCTGAGAGCTGCAGACGTCTCATTCCTGAAAAACTACAAGGCTGCAGTGAAAAGAGTCCAGCAGCGCCCCCTGCTGGAGGATCCACAGCTGCCCTCAGGAGCTCTGATAGACCAGGCCAAACACCTGGGCAACCTGAGCTTCAACATCTGGAACAAGATGAAGGACATGGTCTCCTACAGTCCGGTCATTCTGGACCCAAACACTGCTTATCCAGAACTCATCCTGTCTGATTATCTGACCTGTGTGAGAGGAGGAGCGATACAGCAGCTTCCTGATAATCCAGAGAGGTTTGATTCTTACTGGTCTGTCCTGGGCTCTGAGGGCTTTAGCTCAGGGACTCACAGCTGGGACGTCCAGGTTGGAGACAGTACACGCTGGTTCCTTGGTGTGTTAGCAGAGTCTGTACAGAGGAAGGGAAACATACGGTCTGTATCATGGAGAATAGGATTCGATGAAGGTAAATACACAGCATCCTCCCCATCTCATCCAGTCACTGATCTCTCAGTGGAGAAGAAGCCTCAGAGGATCAGAGTGAATCTGGACTGTAACAGAGGAAAGCTGTCGTTCTCTGATCCTGATACTAACACACACATACACACCTTCACACACACTTTCACTGACAGGATGTTTCCATACATGAACACGAGGATAAAACTCCCACTGAAGATTTTACCAGAGAAGATCTCTGTGACTGTGGAACACTAATACATGATGAAGATGATGTTCTGAATCTTCGTCTCTGATTCTTTTAGGGTTGTGTGACTGTGTTGTCATGGTGACGATGATGATGTTGTCTTTTTGAATCATTCGTTATAACTTTGAGTATTTTCACAGCAGCTAACATCTTGACCCTGATTGGTCGGTTTGTTGGAGTCTGTTTAAAGATAATCTGCTCAGTGTGTTAACTGGTTAACTGTCGTCTGTTGCTTCAGCTGCTGTGAACGTCTGATTTCAGACTTTTTCACTTGAACTCTGAGGAGTCCCTGAAGGCATCATCTGTATCTTTGTGTGCACGAGTTATTATCCTGCAGTAATGATTATTGTCTGCACACGGTGATCTGAAGTCACTCTAAAGCTGTAGAATAATAACTTCAGATCAACACGTTACACTCTTCTTACTAAATCGTAGCTCCGTCTTTAATCTTGTTGGTGTAGCTCACGACCCGCAGGTAGCTCAATCACCTGTCCTGTGTTTGAGTCATTCTGGAGCTTCATTCTACAAAGGTACGGCAACATTTTATTCATAAGCGCCTTTCAGGACACACAAGGACACTGTACAACAATCAACATTTAAAAAACGACAATGGATCAAATCAGCATCCAGTGAAAGAAAGGAAATGTAGGACAGTCAGTGTAATTACAGTTTAGAGAGAGAAGGCGATCTTGAACAGGTGGGTTTTGAGTCTGGATTTGAAGATGGGGAGAGAGTCAATGTTTCGTATGTCCGGTGGCAGAGAGTTCCAGAGCTGGGGAGCAGAGCGGCTGAAAGCTCTGCCCCCCATGGTGCTGAGGCGTGCAGAGGGCACAGTGAGGTGGATGGAGGAGGAGGATCTGAGGGAGCGGGCTGGAGTGACGATGTGAAGGAGGTCAGACAGATATGGAGGGGCGAGGTTGTGGATGGCCTTGAAGGTGTACAGGAGGAGTTTGAAAACGATTCTTTGCTTCACCGGGAGAAATATCAAATATCAGACCTGAAGACTGTCAAAGCTTTTGTTCATGTTTGTTTACCATCTTCATCTTCAGTGGATGAAACGTCCTCTGAAGAACGCTTTATGTTCTTTGAAAACTACAGAGTTCAAAATAAAGAGTCTAAATATCTTGTTAGTGTGAATCCTGTTTCACCTGTAATCTCTCATCAATAAAGTATTTCTACACTCGATCGGAATCCGTCTTTATGACTCGTGTTGTGTTTTATTGATGCTTGTAAATGTCATCATGGATGACTCTTTCTCCTGAGAGAAGGACTTTGTCTCTGTGATTAATAATAAAGTGATTCTTCAGGTGTTTCTTTAACTCCAGTCTAAACAAGCGACATGTGAAATGAAGCAAGTTTCAAATCAAGTCGATCAGTGTCGTCTCTGACTCGTCCATCAGGTCGCACAGGAGGAAAGAAATGTCCTAAAGGGAAAGAGTTTGATTCAGAGATCCAACGAGCTCTGGAGAGCACGGGGTTAATGATTGAAGGTTAACGACCTGATGAACGTCACATGTCAGTTATTGAACACTTTAACTGTTTGAACAGATTTATTAGAGGAGCAGCAGCAGCTCACAGGAACTCCTCCACCACGTTAAGCTGATGATTCTTGGAGCGAACACTCAAAATATCGATTCTTGTTCAACGATTGAAACTTTATTCATTTTTAGGAAATTATTCAAAATAAATTCAACCTGTTTAAAGAGAAGTTGAAGCTGAACCAGGCAGGGTTGGTAATTTCGGAAAAATTAGCATGATTTTGAAAGTAGCATTCCCTCAGTGCTCCAGCGTCTACACCCACCCCCTCCCCTCTGTGTTAGCCACGCCCCTCACTTACATGCACGAGCGCCGTTCATCCAGAAGCGGACCTCAGCTCATCTCTTGCATTGTGTAGAAACTACGTCGTCTCATGTCTCATTCAGCGGTAAGTAAACTCACAGTATAAACTCCGTCATCGGTGACGTGCTTTGAGTGTGGGCTAGAGCACGCAAGAGGTAGAGAACGAGCAGGGAGACAGGGAGGCGTGTGATTGGTTCATCAGATTGGTACCTCGTGACAGACATTGGTCAAAGTTTTAACAGACTTACAACTGCTACAGATGACCGTTTTCTTTGTTCCTTTTTCAGAGAACATGAGTTATTAATTTCTGTCAGGACCTAAAGACAATTTCAACCAACATCTTAAAAAGTGGATCTGGAGGAAATGACCAACCCTGACTTTAAAGTGGACGAGAGGAGAGGGAGACTTCCTCGTTTAATATGTGACACAGCACTCATTCACACAGGGTGTTCCTGTAGTAATGTTTTTATTATTCAAATGTTAAGTTTGGATTTACAGGCACATGTGAACAAACAGGGTCGTCGTTCAGGTCCTCACAAGGCTGCAAACATGACGTGAGAATAAAAGCACAGTGCAGACGGCTCTGCTGGCTGTGCAGCACGCACACCACCGTCTAAGACAACAGGGTTACAATACAAATACCTGGTACATTATTATAACTTAAAATACTGTTCATACATCGTGTGTGTGTGTTTGTGTGTGTGTGTGTGTGTGTGTGTGTGTGTGTGCTGCACATCCTGCAGAGCGGCCGTCCGGATGGAGGGAGGAGAATCTCAAATCAGAGAGCGTGTGGAGCTGAGTGAACATTCAGGATCGTCCTGCTCAGACAAACATTGAATATTACTGCAGGAGTTTCCAGTGGAATCAAAACAAAAAACTAAAAGCTCTGCTCGTGTTTGTTTGTCGCCTGCTCGACACGGATCAGATTTACAAGTTGTCTTTCTTCAGGACCTGATTTCTAAAAACACCCTGCCTCAGTACCGACATGAGGAGACGGCGGACAACGAGGAACATTTAGTGAAATGAAACGTGGAAGCCGTTGTCAGGGCCGTGATTAAATCTGCTCTTTATATAAAGGCACAAAAACACTAAGTTAAACTACTGCAGCGACGTCATCTTCAGATTCATTCAGTGAAATGAGCCGTGAGGCAGCAGACGCCCCCTTTAAAACATGTCCTGATTGGAAAACACAAGGGTCAAAAGAACTAAAAAACATACTCAGTTAGGTTGAATTAACTCATTTTCAGAGAATCGATAAAACACAAATGAAATATTGGCATCGCTTTGAGGCAGCAACACTGAGCCGTGTATACAAGCAAGCATATTATAATAATAACATAGCACAGACGTTATCATAGATATTTATATATATTTCAGCTGGAGGTTTCAGTTGATTGATTGTGATCGAACTTAACGTACGTGGCTGTTTTGCGTGGTGGAGTTTGTCTTTCGTCAAAATCAGCCAGTCCTGAATCATTGAAGCATATATTTACAAAGAACAAATTCCTCACTCTATGTCATAATAAAAAACATTCACACAAAAATATAACATTTGAAATAATTATTAGCACCAGTGTATCAGATAAAATTCTCGCTACGCAAATGTACAAAGTTGCATAGTGTTGGATTTAGCCCGGAAGAAAATGTTAATGTGTGATCGGTAGAAAAACAACCCTCGGGTGAAAAAAGCAGCACGATTAAAACGAAATGTTTGAGCGTCAGTTTCATGAAATGGATTTCGACCGCGGTGAGAAATGTCAGACACACCTACAGAGCTCCTGAAGTCCTGAAAGACTCGCTTTCATGTCGGCTAAAGACTTTAAACCAGTTGGAAGGGGGCAGAACAAGATCCTAACTGTTACGTTCAAGATCACAACTTGTTACGACATCAAATCAACACGATATCTTCAGCACACGTTTACGTCTTACTCCGCAAGATCCGAATCTTACTCCGAATCCAGAGGTTTATACTTTGTGGAAACAAGATGCTAACATGTGCAAGATATGGCTCCTCATGACAAGATGTTCTCTATCTTGAGCACACAAGACAACGTCTGAAAAAAATAACATAGTGGGTGCACAAGTTACCATCTTGTTCCCACAAGATCCATAGCCTACCCTATGAGCACAGCTGAATATCTCGCGTGAGACGTGAAATTTAGATTTGAACTGCTATGAAATATGGAACATTTAGAAATATATTATTTTTTCTCCTATCAAATCCATATCTTGTGCGCACAAGATGACATCGAAAGTCAAAAAGTCATATCCTTCCCAAAAGCTAGAATATTTGGTGCACGGTAATCATTTTACTTCCACAGGATTCATATTCTATGTGCACAATCTCATATCTTGCGCATTAGACAAAATATCTTCTAATATAATAAATATCTTAAGATTTGTGTTGAAACAAGATATCACTTCTACGAGATGCTAAAATATGGATCTTTGTAACGAGATATCGTGTTTTTCTGCACCCAAGATGACGCACGATGTGTAGAAAAATATCTTGCGCATAAGAGATGCAATCTCACACGAGCACAATGTAACATCATGCACAAACAAGAAACTGTCTTGATAACCAAACTTTAGATCCCTGCCTTCATAGAAACAAGATTGTAGGATCTTGGGAGCAAGATACTTATGTCGTGTAAAACAAGATGATACCTGGCGTGTGTAAGGTTTTGTCTTCCATGCACAAGTTTCACGTTTTGTTTCCACACAAGTTAAAAATCTTGAGTGTAACAGAAAAGATCTTCTAACCCTGAGCCACACCTTGTGGAAACATGATACTCATTTATCTGGCGCACACAAGATCTTAAAGCTTTTTTCTGGACTTCAGAGGCTTCTAGGCTCCGACAGAGCATGTGCAGTTTTATGAACGCCGCAGCGCCGTGTGACGTGAAATACTGCTGAAGAAAGGAGAGCTGAGGAGGTTCTCCTTTGCGCTTCGAGTCGCAGCGTTGGGAGAAAAGAGTCCTTCACTGTGTGCTGTCTGAAAACATGGCTGTTTGAAGAGAAAGGAGTGTTCGAACAGTGTGGAGCCGTACATTCAGCTGGCTGAAGACTGCCAAACTCTGAAGTGTGTCCCAGGGCATGATGGGAAATGGCTGGTCAGTCAGAGAACTAAAACTGGAGACTTTCCTCACGGCGTGAGGAGCTTTCCGCGTGGCTTCTGTGTCAGTGAAACCTCCTCAGTCGGAGCAGACGGTGCAGTCACGTAGGGTTTGTGGTTCTGAAATTTTCTCCGAGGTTCCTCCACCTCTCTGCACGGCGTCTCTGCGCCGTTTAGTTCATGCTATTGAAACCACGTTACTGCGTCTCGAACAAACAAAAACTAAAGACGAAACAAAAACGGCTGCTTCTGCTTCGTCACGAACTTGAAATATTGGCTTCTGTCTTGAAAAAAAAAACAAAGACAATAATCTGAAACAAAAAGTTAAAAAACTGTTTTGGTAAAAGGCGGCGTGTTTGCCAGAGTGTTAGACGTGACGGGGGAGTGTCGGAGGTGGATGGAGGAGGAGGAAGAGGGCGGGGTTAAGGCCTCTCCAGGGACGGCGTGTTGAAGCAGCCCTCAGGTAACGTGTTCTTGATGTCTTCCAGGTTGAGGATGTCGCTGCGGATCTCGCGGATCTGCAGGTCGTAGTTGTTGATCAGGTCTTCCTGGCTCCTCGCCACGTCGTTCAGCTCGTTCAGCTTCCTGTCCAGCTCGCTGTTGGCCATCTTGCCCTTGGCACTCTTCAAGGACTCCTCGATCTGGTTCAGCTTGCTCAGGTCCACCTTATCGATGTTTCCTAGAGAGTACACAAAGAAGGACATTAACCCTTTAGCTCACTTTGGACACGAGACCTTCTGACAGGCCTGACACCGATCAGTCTGAACCAGTCATAGAAATGGTCATGTGTCGCTCTGACTAATCTGCCGGCGCTCTGATTCTTGACTGTGTTTCAGAGCTTCTCAACATGAAGCTCAAAGCCACCAAATAACCAAACTGCAAATGGAAAGGTCGATTAGAGATGCTTCTGTTCCTGAACACTTTGGGTTTGTGTCTTTTTTGGCGCCCTCTTTGGACAAAGCAGAACTGTCTTTGTTTAAAATCTTTGCTGATGATGTCCTGTACACACAAAGGGAGTGTTGAACTGCTCTTACCCAGCTGATCCAGCAGGGCGGTGATGGTGCTCAGAACGGTCTGACGGCGCTCTTGGCCTTGCGGGCGTTGTCCTCCGCCTCCTTTGCGTTGTCTGACGCCTGAGAGACAGAGCACAGGGTTGATTCAACTCACACCATGACTGTTCATACTCCTTGAAAGCTCTTTCCTTCAAACTTAAACTAACAGTAAAGACACATTTCTAACATCAGAGACGAGAGGGTCATGAAGCATCTGTTCAAATCAGAGTTCATTGAAAACAACTGAAAAAAGAAGCTGGCGCTCAGAAAGAAACGCTGGATAGACACAGGCTTCAGTCCGTCACTGTTTCGACATCAGATAAAACATGAACATACGTCTTTAACGGAGGATTAAAGCTTATTGAACCACATTATGTTATGTTTTCTTTTCCTGTATTTGTGAAGCAGTCTAACCCTCCACTTTTTATACGTATAAATGACAGAACAAGACGACTGTGCATCGTGTCTGCAGTGACTTTATAAAGTCTGAACGTTTCAAAAAGTGTCTGGTTTGAATGAAACTCTGCGACTCGACACGTACCATCCCCGCCATCATCATGTCTTGGTCGGCCTCGGCCTTCTTCCTGGCCAGCTCCTGCTCAGCGGCGCTCAGCTGATCCATCATGTCGTCCACCTCCCCTTCCAGCTTGTTCGTGTCCTGGAAGGCCTTCTCAGCGTCCTCTTTGGTCTTAGCTGAGCCCTAAAGAAGGAACAAAGGGAACAACATTTTTTCAACAGTGAGGACAGAGGTCACAGACGGGGAACTTGGAGCTCTGCAGTAGAAGCGCTGCTTGTGTTTTCCTCGCTCTGATTACTTGTTTGTGGATCAGTTCCACAGGATTACACACATTAACCAGATTGTGACCTACGACGGATAATTAGAGCCACGTGAGGAAACGTTAACAACTTTATTCTCATATATTGAGGACTTTAATCTCAAAATCTCAGAGGTGTAGAAATGTATGAGATTAAAGTCACACATTTACGAGAATAAAGTTGTAAATTTAGAAGATGTACGTTATAAATTAACCCTTCATGTGGATTGAATCAGGATTGGATAAAAAGTTCTCTTTTGAAACGCTAACCAGAGTCGTTTGTTCGTGTCGTACCTTCTGCACGTTGCTGGCGATCTTCTCCGCCTCCTCTGCCTTGTTCTTGGCGTCTCGGGCGTCGTTGGCCGCGTTGCCGAGCGCCGCCTCCGCCTGCCTGGTCTTCTCACTGGCGGCAATGATAGTGGCGTTGATGGCAGGGATCTTCTTCAGGGCGTCCTCAGCGGCGGTCTTGTTGTCGTTAACACGCTTGTCGAAGTCTGCAGGAAGTTACGAATAAAAGAGACAAAATTTGGATTAGCAAAAAAGTCACAACTCTCTCTGATGTTGTGAATCTGGACTGCAGTACCCATTTTAAACTCTAGGTGACAGAGTTACATGTTGCTCCTTCAAACACAGAGTATATAAACTCCTCCACCAGGGGGCTGTCAATCAAAACAATAACAAAAGATGATGTTGATGCTGGTGGGGAATCATGGGAGTGAGTCCCCTCTTACTTTGCAAATCTAAAATTCTACCCTTTAAAATTATACTAATCCTCTCCGACACGTCTCGACTCCAGAATAAAACCTTTATTTAACTTTAATTTACCACAAATCGGGGGAGAATCCAGGAATTTCAAATTCACTGCTCATAAAAAGGTCTCAAACGTACCTCTGAGGTCCTCCAGGATGCTCTCTGCCTCTCTGAACGTGGACTGACCCTTCTTCGCCGCCTCCTCCGCCAGAGCTTTGGCGGCGTCTGCTCGGGCCAACAGCTGATCTGCGGTCTGCGTGACAAACAAACAAACCAGACATCATCATCCTCAACAACAAAACACACTTGGACGATTCATTCCAAGTTAAAGCTGGAAAATATTTAAAATATTACAGGTACTTTTAGTTTGGCGCCCCCTGTGGACAAGGTGGCGCCTTTAATCTCTTTGCTGATGTTTTTTAGGTCATGCAGAGAAGTCAGTATTCATTTTAAGTGTCGGTGTCGTTGTGGTCGACTTACCTGCTGCTCACTTTTGCCTTTGTCCAGCAGTTTGCGCACTTCCTGCTCTTTGCCCTTCAGGTCGTCTCTCAGTTCGTTGTACTCCTTCTCCGTCTTGTCGATCAGCTTGTCGAGGTCCGACGCCTCCTTCTTGATCTTTTTGGCTTCATCCTAAAAACCACACAGACTCATTAAATCCTCGAGGAAGTCAACACACCCGTTGAAAACCAGGGAAGATATTTTGACGGAGACGTCACCTCCAGAGCCTTGGTGTCGAGCGCCGGGATGCTCGTCAGGTTGGCGAAGATCTTCAGAGCTTTGTCCCCGGCCTCCTCAGCCTCAGCCTGAACCTTGTTGGCCTGTTTCTCCAGATTCTTAGCCAGCTCCTTCGCCTCGTTGTACCTGAACACAACATTCACAGCACACGTTACATCCAAACATTCACCCTGAAGGACGTAAAGGTAACACGGCGCTCGGCGGTGACTCACTTCTTGTTGAGCTCGTCGATCTCCTGACTGGTCTTGCCTTCTCCGTCCAGAGTCTTCAGCAGCAGGTTGTACGCTTTGGTCGACGTGTCGTTGGCGTCTTTGGCGATCTTCTCGATCTGGTCGGCGTCCATCTTGTGCCTGAGAAAAACACAAACACATGAAGGTGACGTCAGGGAAGTCGACATGCTGCAGATACACTTTCAGGTTATTTATGTATCATTCTTTGAATCGTGATGGCATGAAACATCCTGTTTCTGCTTTTAAAAGATTTTACTTTTTCATTCTGTTTCCTCTCCGCTTCCTCTCCTCTCTTGACTCATCATCTTTGATTCTTTGAAGGGATTTTAAATCAGACAAATCAAACAACAGATCCGCTGTTTCAAAGAACTGTGTTTTAGTCTTGTTGGTTCAAAACATTTTCTTCATCTCGTCTGACCTCTAGATCTCTACGCCTCTACAGTCTGACGCTGTGTGTGTTGTGTTTGTTGTGCTTGTTGTGTGTGTGCGTCAGTCTTACTTGTCAGCCAGTGTGCGAGCCTCCTCAGCCAGCAGGGTCATGTTGTTTGGATCTCCGGTGCCGCTCGGTGGTTTGATGTCCTGCAGACGACAAAGACTCCGTTAGCGAGCTCTTTGTTCCGGGGCATGTAGGGTATTCAGATAAAGTCACACTCATAGTTGCTATGACAACAGCGTAGCACTCACCACTTTACTGACGGCGTCCCTGGCCTTGTCCAGCTCCTGCCGGGCTCGGTCGATCAGGTCCTCGGCGTCTCGCACTCGGCTGCGCGCTCGGTCGGCCTGCGTGCCGGTGTCGTCCACGGTGTTGCGGATGTTCTGCAGCCGGTTCCACTGAGTGGTCAGAGTGTTGTTGATGTTGTTCAGACGGTCCAGCAGGCCTCGGTCCACGTCTGCAGGGGGTCAAAGGTTAAAGACGGAGTCAGGGCTGAGATGGTTATAAACCTGTTAGCACAGAGTTCCTGAGACAGCTGCAGGAGAGGGCACTGCGCCGCGATAAAAGTGGGAGATGTTGGAGCGATGCCACGAGAGGAACAAAACGGACGAGGTTTATCATGATGAGGGAAAATATGAATTTGTGTAGCTTTAAGTCCTGAAATATTCGAATGGACGGTAAAGATCTGCTCTTTCATCGAGAGTGTGCAGCTGCTGCGTGGACGGGTTTGTCATGAGATACTGCAGGAAGCTTTAACCTACCTTTGCTGGTCTGAGCCTCCTCCAGCAGCTCCATGATGGCTCTCTCCGCCTCCTTCATGCGATCCTCGAAGGCCTTATCGCTGACCGTGTTCTGGCCCGAGCCCAGGTTATCTATCAGAGTCTGCAGGTCGTGCAGCTTCTGCCTCTGCTGGTTCACCTGCACACAGAAACACTCGTTCAGAATCATCAAACGCTCCACTCGCTCCTCTACAACTGCGGTACTTCCTGTCAGCCATGTTTGACTCAAGGCGTCCTCACCTTGTCTCTGACCAGACTGTAGCAGGAGGGGCACTGCTGGCAGCCCGGGGCCGAGCGGTTGTAGAAGTAGTTTTCCTCACACATGTCGCAGCGGGAGCCGACAAAGCCCGGGCGACACTCACAGCGACCGTCCTCCTTACACTGACCCGACTGAGAGCCCTCAGGGTCACAGTCACAGGCTGCGGGGACACGAGAGCACACAGAGACATGAGAAACACTCAGAACTCAGACTTTATACTGCGTTCTTGTGTGTCATAGACGTGTGTGTCCTCACGTTTGCATCCGGACGCGCTGAAGCCGAAGAAGTTGACCTCGCAGCGTTCACACTGCAGCCCGGTGACGCCCGGCTGACACTCACACTGCCCTGAGGTGATGTCACACTGACCGTTGGTTGAGCCAATGGGATTACAGTTACACCTGAGGAAGAGAAAGAGAGAGGGAGGAAGGTAAGCATGCAGAATCAGCAGCAGGTGGTTCTCTCTTTGTGACGAGGGGAAAGCTAAGGCTCGCTGACCGTTCACAGCCGTTGCCGCTCTGCAGGTTGAAGAAGCCGGGCTGGCAGGCGCTGCAGTCTCGCTCGGCCACGTTCGGTAGGCACGGACACTGACCGGTGACCTGAGAACAACCCGTCTGACGGCCGACGGTGCCCAACGGAGAGCAGGAGCAGGCTGAGGAGAAGAGGAGGAGGAGGAGCAGAAGGGGAAAAGGAAGGAAGAGAAGGATGAGGATATGAAAAGGAGGAATAGGAGGAGAAGGTAGATGAGAGGAGGGGAGGGCAGAAGGGGGAGAGGGGGAAGAGGGGTAGGGGATAAGAAGGAAGGTGGAGAAGGAGTGGGATGGGAAAAAGAGGACAAAGAAGTAGAGGAGGAGGAAGGAGGAAGAGGAGGAGGAGGAGGAGGAGGAGGAGGAGGAGGAGGACAGAGAGGAGGGAGAGGCAAAAGCGAAAAGAGAAAGATGAAAAGGAGGTGGAGGAGAGAGAGAGGAACAGGAGCGAGAGGAGGAGGAAGATAAGAGGAGGGGTCGGAAAGGGGAGAGCAGGAAGAGAAAAGTAAAGAGGAGGAAGATGGGAGGAGGAGGAAACAGGGGAGAGGAGAAAGAGGAGTATGGGAAAAGAAGGAAGAGGAGAGAGGGAGGAAGAGGAAGGATCAAAGAAGGAAGAGGACGAGAAGGAGGAGGAAGAAGTACAGTAGGAGGAGAATAAAGGGATGCATGCAGAAGACGAGGAGGAGAATGAGAAAAAGACAAAGTGAAGGGAGGAGGAGATGGGAAGGAGATGATGTGAGGAGGAGGAGGAGGAATAGGAGAGGAGGAGAAGAGATGAGGAAGAGGGGAAAAGGAGAAGGAGGATAGAGGAGTCGAAGGAGGAGAACAAACGTTCAGAAAAAGGTCAAGGTCAGACGTTTAATTTTCTCGTGTTGCAGCTCTGTGATGATAAAAACAAACAGGAAATGATGCTGGAGGCGGGCCTTACATTTGCACTTGTCGGTGGGGTTGGGTGACACAGCGTTGCCGTAGTAACCCTCCTTGCAGCGGTCGCAGAAAAAGCCGTCAGTGTTGTAGATGCACTTCAGACACTCTCCGGTCTCACGGTTGCAGTTTCCGACCGCGTTGGGGTCGATGTTGTCGCTGCACTTGCAGGCGCGGCAGGCTCGAACAGGGCCGGACTGACCGAGAGGGTCGCCGAAGAAACCGTCATCGCAAAGCTCGCAGCGCTTACCTGCACACAGGTGGATCCATGATAACGTAAAGGTTAACATTACAGACAAAAGTTTGTGTGTTTGTGTGTGTGTGTGTTGTGTGTGTTGTGTGTGTGTGTGTGTGTACCTGTGGTTCCTGCGGGACAGTTGGTACACACCACCTCTTTGGTTTTAAAGACCACAGCGCACGTCGCTCCGGCTGGACAGGGGCACGGCTGACAGTCACCTGACGTCCCCCGAGTGGCGTCGCCATAGAAACCGTCTTTACAGCGCTCACAGCTCAAACCAGCAGTGTTGTCCCGACAATCACACGCACCTGGAAATCAACACAAACAAACAAAGTCATCAACATCAGTCTCATTTTGTTTTCAGCCTTTAGTAAACCAGGAAGTAACCAGGAAGTAACCAGGAAGTAACCAGGAAGGTCTCGCTGTGGTTAATAAGTTATTATTAAAAGTTTAAGTCGTTAAACAGTCAGTACACCGGTGTTACCTGTGCCGGGGTTGCAGGCCTCGCTGTGGCCGTTACAGTTGCAGGGCTCACAGGGGCTGAAGGCTCCCTGCTCCGGGCGTGCGCGGCGGTATCCCACAGTGCACTGCTCACAGTGCTGACCCTGGTAACCCTGGGGACAGGTGCACCGCTCCACCCAACGTGCAGGAACACCTGGACCCCGCTTCGCTGTCACCAAGGAGACATCGTCAAGGTAACCGGCACCTGGAGAGACAGACTCATTAGCATAGAAGTAAACAGGAAGTGACCTCATCGAGTGACACAAACAGTGGGTAAGAGGGGGCGTACTCCTCTCGCTGTATGTTCCGCGGATCTTGATGGCCGTCAGGTTGTGGAGAAGTTTCTGGAAATCTGAGTGGCTGATGGTCGGCCTCCAGGGGTAATCAGTGCTGTCATGGAGCCTGAAACACGACCACATTCAATTATACACCACAACAACAACACAAGTTTTTTACCAGATTCTATAATAAACTACAAAAACTAATACATTATTTTTAACCTCGACTAAAAGGAGCAGTATGCAACTCTGTCACCTAGTGTTTAAAATGGGTACTGCAGTCCAAATTCAAAACATTGTAGAGAGCTGTCTCCCCCCCCCCCCCCCTCTCTAGAGTGGATGCTCACGCAGGTCACCATGTGGTGGACACTGAAGCTTCAGTGTTTATCCAGCTCTGCATCGGTCTGTAAACCTTTCTGCGTTCTAACCTCTCTCCATTTTTCAAAAGCATCTCCAATATTGATCCTAGTTTGAGCACGTTTCTGCTCGTGGAGCTTATTAGAAACATGCAGAGGCTTTTTAGGTCGGGTACAATCACTTCTATCTGAACCAGTTCTCTTGCCCGCTTCCATCGCTGCAACACCTGTTGGTTTGACCTGATAACTGCTCTCATATCTGGCAAACCGAGGGGCGTCCAAAACGGCCGTGTGGGGGTGTCTTAAAACCGCCTACCTTCTCTGGTCCAAACAAATCCAGACCATTCAGGACCAGAATCTAAAGTTAGAAGGAGGACATACTGGCTGCTGCATTGTTGTCAGAGAAGCCAGCACTTCAACATAGCATGTTTCCTTAATGTCTGATCATAGAGTAAGGTCACTTTATCATCTCAGTCACTACACATCTCACTGATTGGTCCTTTCATTTTAGATTAAATCCAACTTTCTCCTTCTATTCATTATGTGTGTTTAACCGATGATGTTCAATCAATCAAATGTTTACAGATTATTGTTTACTTCTGCAAGAAATTCTGACCAATCAGAGGGGGTTTTCCTCACACATCACACACTGGTCCTCTCATACATGTCCCCGTGTGAACACAGAGCAAAGTTGAGGTAATTATGCAACGATGGAACAAACTGGTCCACGATTCAGACCAGAGCAAACGATCTAAAGGTGTGAGACATTCACAGCTGTTAAATGATGTCAGAGTTGGACCTCCCACACCTCTCTGCCTGTTCTCACTCACCTGAACACGTAGGTCTGCATGTTCTCGTTGGGGTAGGCGTTACCCTGGGCGATGAGTGGGACGGCCACCCGCAGGTCAGCCCCCTCCAGGACCAGATCCTCTGCCGACAGTCGGGTGTCCCGCCGGTCGACTCGGAAACTCAGACTCAGGTTCTGTCCGTAACTCAGCATCTGGTTCCCCAAGAACTTCTCTGTGAGGCACAGAAACACGAGACGCCAGGAGGTCAGACGCCGTCTTTCCTCACGTTTACAGTAAGCAGATGACTCGAGGATGGTCGAGCTTTTCTGAGTGTTATCTGGTTGACCGTAAGAATTACGGTCGATTATGTGTGATGTCAGCATGTTCTCGGCGCTAAACTTAAAAACAAATCGACATGAGGTTTTGGTTTATCAGCCTGTTCAAGGTGGGAAGGTTACACCTCTCTTTGACTCACCTGTCAGTCAAAAAAGGGACAAACAATGCTCCGTGTGAGAGCTGTGCTGTTCTGCCTGTAAGCCAGCAGGGGGCGCAATATCAGAGCTGAGTTGCCGTTTGTGTGAACGCAGCAGGAGGAGACACAGCTGAGACAGACTGCGCATGTGTTGAGTGTGTCGCAGTCAGCGGCTAACAGCTAAAAGAAGAAAAACATGTGTGTGTGTGTGTGTACCTGGGGCGATGAAGTACATGGGGAAGTAGTCCTCTGAGATGAGGGAGATTTCCTGTCCACTTGGAGACCACTGGACAGAGACGCTGGAGCCGTCACGCTGTTGAGCGGTCCACTGCTCGTCATCTACGCACACACACACACACACACACACACACACACACACACACACACACACACACACACACACACACACACACACACACACACACACACACACACACACACACACACACACACACACACACACACACACACACACACACACACACACACACACACACACACACACACACACACACACACACACACACACACACACACACACACAAACACCAGCATTAGCATCAGCGACACATCAGCTCACATGTGTGGGTGAAGCCTCTGTTCGGTGGGTTTTCATGCCCCTGCATCTCGCCTGCAGGCGGTGTTACCTCTGCTGAAGGCGGAGCTGACGGTGTGCACGCTGTATCCTTCGGCGCTGTCGCACACAGACGAGTGCTGGAAGCAGAAGCACGGCGTGCAGCCCTGAGGGTTGTTGGGGTCCAGGTTAAAGTAGCCGAGTTTACACCTGATGGACACAGAAATGTTCAAATCAGAGCAGCTGCTGCCTCAAATTAAACCCTAACACGCAGCTTGTTTAAACTTTGAACAGGAAGATTTGAAGCACACACACACACACACACACACACACACGTCACCTGGAGAGCAGAGAGGTGAACACCTGAGCATCTTCTTTAATGAGACCTGTCATCCTCATCATATAACACATTCATACACAGCACAGGGTTAATGGGGTCCTGCTGACAGCTCAATGTGTTTGTGGGGGGATGTACCTGTCACAGCTGAAGCCCTCCACGTTGTCTTTGCAGCGACACTGTCCCGTGTTCACGTCACACTCCTGAGTGCTACCAGAGGGCGAGCAAGAGCACGGCCTGACAGAGAGAGAGTTTGTCAAAGTGTGTATACGTGTGTGTGGGGTGAATGCATGATCAGAGAGAGAGAGAGCCCTTCCATGTTTGGCCAGCAGAGGGCGCTCAGAGACTCAGACAAACTGAACGCACCCATTCATTATGATCCACTGGAAACATCAGAGCAGAGGCCTGTACTACAAAGTGTGTGTGTATGTGTGTGTGTGTGTATGTGTGTGTGTGTGAGTGTTACCTGCAGCCGGCCTCGGTCAAACTGTGGAACCCCGGCTGGCAGCGGTCACACTTCTCTCCGGTCACTCCGGGTTTACACGCACACGCTCCTCTGTTGTCACACTGCGGGGACTCTGAGCCTGAAACATACACACACACACACACGCACACACGTTAACCTTTAACCACGTGCTAACAATCAGCTCCCATTACAAACCATTAGCACTGCTGTTAGTGTGTCAGTGGGACGGGACCAGCAGCTGGTTCAGGTTAAACTGCGGTTTCTGTTCAATCTCACCAAAACCCACAAAGTTCATGCCGGAGGTTTTACGTGTTTTTACTTCATGACGACTTTCAGGAAACACCGCTGAGAGTTTAACTCGGGACATTTACGGATATTTAAATGTTTTCCTCCTTCCTATGGCGGGACATCAGGACGCACTGAGCGGTAGATTCATCACCACGAGACGAGAAGCACACAGAACAGCGTCATTAATCTGAGTGGATCCCTTCCTGTGTTCTTCACGTGTTTACAGGAAAATAAAAGCCTACTCTCGACCTTGAATAGTACTCGTCTGCTGAGATTTCTTTGAGTGTTTTTAATTGGAGATGTCCATCGATTAACTTTTTCCAGAAGCTAGTAAGCTTAGCATAAGCATGGGGAAACAGCTGGCCTGGGTCTGTGCTAATGTAACAATTTAAGACTAGCAGCGTCTTAAGAACTCACGTATTCACACGTCTTTGGGTTTAGAACTTCCTGACTACCTGTTTCTAGTCATTTATGCTAAGCTATGCTAACCAGCTGCTAGCTTTACCAGCTCATTTAATGCTAAGGAGGGAAAGAGCTTTCAACGAAACACGACCATCTGCAGAGGAAGGTTGGCTTTAGAATACGTGATCAGATGTACGAGCTGCTGCGTGCGTGTGTGTGTGTGTGTCAGACTGACCGACGGTGTTGCAGCCGCAGGGCAGGCAGCGGGCGCCACTCTGCTCTCTGTAGTAGTTGTCCAGGCAGCGCTCACAGTTGGGCCCGTCTGTGTTGTCAGCACAGTTTCTGCAGTGACCTCCGTGACCCGTGGCCCGGTAGAGCTCGGCATCGAAGTAGCACTCGGCGCTCTTCCCGTTACAGTCGCATTCTGAGAGAGAGAGAGAGGGAGAGAGAGGGAGAGAGAGAGAGAGAGAGCGAGCAGGAATGGTTAGCACAGTTTGTGTTGTTAAAGTAGTTCACTGGCAGCTAGTCATTGTACGCAGTACAACAACACTGCAGCGTCACAACCTTTGACTTCAGCTCTGAGATCGTAGTAAACCTGGAACATGTGCTGTGCTGTCAGGTCACTCTCGTTCTATCACATAAAACACGGTCCTGTTTCCCCGAGTGTAAACCATGCTGCACCGAGTGAGAGGGTCAAACGAGGAGAAATCCTCACCGTATGTTTCTCTATTCACTGAACTTTCCATACTCTCAGGTTGCTCATGTTTCCGGTGCTGATGTGAGGGAGGACTCAGAAACACCGGAGTATTCCCTGAACCCTGTTAGTCATGCATCGGCACAATGATATAGGAACTACAGCTCCCACAATCCCCCAGGGACTTTCATGACTCATGCATAAGGTTTCTGTTGGCCAGTCGTTTATATTTCACAGTTTCTTTATTGCACACAGACTGAGATTGATTAAACACATTTATTTTAAGATAGATGCCATTTATTTGTTTTCTTATTCTAGGCAAGGCGAGTTTATTTGTAGAGCCCCGTTCATTCAAAGAGCAACTCAACGTGCTTCACACAAAGCGTTGAAGACATGCTGTGTTTAAGGAGGGCCCTGCCCGCTAACCCTGATTGCGCTGAGAACTAAAGTGCTGCACTTGTGCTTCCTGTCTCCATGACAACAGTCTGTTGACAACAACCCTGTATGACTGACACTGCTCTGTTACTTTTTACTGCATGTTATAGGCGGCTGCCTGCTGCTGTGAACGCTCTCTGCTCTTTGAAAACAATTGAAAAAAGACGCTGGCACTCATAAAAAAACACGAGGGGGGCACAGGGGCTTACAGCTGTAGTAAAGCGGTGGCTTGTGTCGTAAAGAATGGCAAAGTAAAGTGATAGCAGCTGCAGTAAAACACAAACACTACTGTAGTAGCTGCAGTAAAGCGGCAGTAGACAAAGCGTCGCAGACTCACGCAGACACTCGTTGGGGTTGTCGGCAGTCGCTCTCCTCCACGGCCGGTCGTTGTAGAACGGTTTGCAGACGTTGCAGTCGTCGCCCTCCGTGTTGTGTTTGCAGTTACACACCAGCCGTCCTCCGCCGTTCTTCACACACTCGCTGGCATGGCCGTTACACTTACACCTGGCGGCAAAGAAGAACACCCGTTACAAACTCTGACAACATCAAGGTTTGTTCATGGGTTGTCATTTCACAACCGTTTTGTTACTGCATCTACTATCAGTGTCTGTCATTACAACAAAAACCTTAATGACTTGTTATATACCGTTAAAAAGAACAAAGCGAATGATATCGATACCCGTTTGATACCATGGCAACAAATATAAAACTCACAGACACCCAATGTTTGGTAATTGCTGTTTTAATTCCAGGAACTGCCCTCCCACTCCAGGTAATTATCTGAAATGTACAAATGATTTGTGTTTTGTTTCAAGTTAGTCAGTGTGCAGGAGTTTCGTGCAGTTTTGGATGGACTCCTCCTACACATCTGTCTTATAGAACAGATGTTTTTCACAGGTTTGGATCTCTTCGTTACCATCGATCATTAAAGGAGATCTATTTCCCTCACTGTCACCGTTAATGATGATGTCAGTCTGGGACTCCTGTTGAGTAGCGTTGTTAGATGTGTAGCTCAAAAACCTCGAGCTTCTCACTCATTGTAGACAGTCATGACTCACAGACACATTTACACAGGAGAGACTGGATTTATGATATATTGATGTGGAAAATGTCGCACATTCTTCCTTTAAAAAAACATTAAAGGAAAAATAATATTGGACATTTTTGAGAGCCTTACTTGATCATTAAAGTTTTGATTCAGATTTGTTCTTTATTTTCAACAGCCTCTCAGCACTCTGCAAAAGAAACCAGAGCACGGTTTGGTGTTGGTATTGTTTTGGGCTCTGATAAAGTTTTTCCTCTCTGTGGCTCTGAGGAAAGGTTTTGTTAAACTTCCTGCGGGGGGGGAGCCCCTCACAACAGGACCGGACTTGCTCTGCAGCCACCTTCTGTTATTGTCTCAGGTGGTGCTTGGCAGAGAGCTGTGGAAAAACTGACAACGCACGAGGAGAGGCATTGAAGAGACTACAAAAACTGGACTGCTACACAAAATCCACGACTAAATGTCGACATTTTTAGGATGTTTTTTATTTCTTTAACTAACGAATTTCAGGCAAGATCAAAAGCTTGCATTTGAAAAACTTCTCCCCGGCTCAGCCCTCTTTGTTCATCTTTGAACACACACAGCAGAGGAGCAGGTAAAACCCTGCACATTTATTTTAAAACATTTGTTCAGGAAATATCTAAACAGTCACGAGTAAAATCTTCATGTGCGGTCTCTAAGCAGCATTCAGGAAATTAATCATTGTGAGATTGTAGGCTGAGATTCTGCACACGAGCCTGCACGAACATGAAGGAAGCAAACTCTTCGAAGTCTGTTTATAAATCAACATGAAGTCCCAAAAAGAAGATAAACTGTCCTTGGAGGAGTGTTAGCTTACAAGTTAGCTAACTGAAGCTAGTTATCAACTGTTCTGACTGTTAGCATTGCCATACTTTAGCAACTAACCCTTTAGCTCTGACTTTAGCTATTTATCGCTAGCCCTCTGTTAGCTATGAAGTTAGCCTTTAATCTTTAACTGGGTTACAACAGTTAGCCTTCTGTTACGACTGTTAGCTTAAAAGCTAGACTCTTATCTCTTCTACTATTGGCTAGATATCTACTGTTTGCCTCCTGACTGTTAGCTGTAAAGTTACTTAGGTTAGCAACTAGACTGTTAGCTTAAAATTGGCCTCGTAGCTCCTCTAGTGGCTATCTCCTGTTAGCTCTCTGACTGTTTGCTTTATGTAAGTTAGCAATAACAACAAGAATTTAGCTTTTCTACCATGTAACCAAAGCGACAGATAAAATGCTAAGTCAAAATTAACAGTCAAAAAGCTAACGGTAGATAACTACTCTGTTGAATAGTTTAACTTTAGGGCTAAAAGTCTGAATGCTAACACGAGAAAACATTAGGAACATCAGAAGCTAACAGTTTAAGATATAATGCTAAGTTTACAGCTAACAGTCAAAGTCTAACAGTACAAAACTAAAGTCAAAAGTCTTCTTGCTAACGTAAGTCAAAGCTAACAGTAGCTTCGCGTGGCTCTGATCTGTGTTCTTCATGTCGACAAAATATTTCGGAATTCGGCTTTAAACGCATTTTATAACTTTTAGAAACTCATGATTTAAAAAAAGAATTTTTTAAGTGTTCGTATCAGGCAGTTGATGTCAAAAACATCTGCTGATTTATTGACGTCTCTTTCTCAATGTAAGCTCACGTGACGCTGCAATACCAGGTTTGGCCACCATGTGAGATTGGCTTCAAGGTTCGGTGCACTTCCTGGGGGCTTGGTTGGTCCCCATTAAATTAGCTTATTAGCTTAAAGTTTTGTTTAGCAACCAGAAAACTGTTTTTGAGACATGGCTCCAAGTCAGCTCTACGACGGTCCTTACAGTTTGGGATTTGTACCTTTGCATTTATTACATGTACTTAGAAGATGTCAGCGCCATGCTGTTTGTAAATGCACTCTTGATCACAAAAAAGAAAGAGACGTTTTCCAGATACGACTGCCCCTGAGCTGCACTTTAAAGAAACATGAGCCAACAAATCCAGCTCAGCTCTCAGGTGAACAGGTTCAGGTAGATCAGGGCGGAGCTAACAGAGGAAAAGACTCCTCACAAACCCCTCCTTGGATAAATAAAGGCTGAACTCTGCCGCTCTGACAGGTGCTCCAGCTCACAACTCTTCCCTTTTCTTCCGCCCGTCATGGCGGTCGATCCGCCCCATTCCGGTCTCCCTGTAATCCCGCCCTGCCGGCCAGGAATGTCAGGAATGCTGGCTGTGTAATGGAAATCTGTTCCACATTTCAGACAGATTACGGCTGCAGAGGGAGCTTGTTTCACACTCCCGTAATGCCTGTCCAAACCCTTTTTTTCTGATGTGCAGGAAAAGGTGTTCTCATGTTGATTCCAGTGCAGGCCTCAGGAAACAGACCACACAGAAAGGTGGTCAAGGACATGTATCTCATAAGACGTGTGTAGGAGAGGGATCAAACGTTGTGAGGAAACTTCTGCACACTGGATAATGTTTTTGAGCATTTTAGACGTTGTGCAGAGGTTTGTCTGCAATCTTTGTCATTACAAGTAAGAAATCACCCACCATTGAGTGTCTAGGACTTCTATTTTTGTTGCCATGGTAAACATGAGTCTTTATCTTTACGATTTTCGACCAGAATCATAAAACAGCTCTTTACCTTCCTCCCACAGCGAAGTCGGAGATAGCGTAGTAGTAAGACTTGAGGACCTTGGGGTCGTTGAAAACCTCGTCTCCGAACGTGTTGAGCCTGTTCAGGGTCACTCTGATATCTGTGGCGGTCACCCAGTCCTGCAAAAGACACAACATGGACACACTGTTAGAGACATGAGGCCTGCTGATCAATCAGCAAACACACCGTGCAGACAGTGTGTCAGCCAGCAGAGCATCATCAGGAAGAACACCCAGACACCACAGCGTCTACACGTCGCTCCTCGTGCTCGTCCTTCATTCAAAGATTGTCTAATAAAGAAAACAGAGTTTCTGCACACCTTCATAAGTCCATGCCGCCCTGTTTTAATCCCCGTTTATAAAACGCCTGAAACAGCTGTTTGAGGCTAAAGAAGAAACACAATGAAGACAGATTTCTGACCCTTTGTGCTTTAGATTATTTCAATACTTTATTATTTCCTCCTGCAAATCCAATCAGGTTTCTGAGTCTACAGTTGAACTTTTTAAGGGTGCGCTAACACTCGTTCATCCGTGCCGTGCCCGAGCACGTTTGACCCCCAAACTCCAGTCGATGTTGTGGCAGTGCTAACATCCTCTTCCCTGGCACGAAGAAGTGGAAGAGGTGTGCTTCTGCACGGAAGGGTTGCTCATGCACGAGCACAAGCACGGGTACACAACGTGGACAGCCTCCAATCTCGTGAAATCCCGTAGTGTTATATCTGTTTGTGACTAACACGACTCAGAATAAGACACAAAGTCAGTAAAGTAGCGGTCATGTTCTCTGATGAGCGGACGCTGATTCGACTGCCTGAGTCCGCCTGTCTTGTAAACTAAGCACACTTCATGATCACGTTAAGCCATGCATGTGTTGTATTACGACGTTATGTACAAGAGGTAACCGTGCTCAGGCCGGTTAGTCCTGGAGAAGTGTGAGTGCAGGCTGGCGGGGGAATGGGGAGGGGGGACAATCGAGCTTCAGCACAGTACGGGACAACTGGGCTGAGTGTGAGTGCGCCCTAAGGGTCACATATTCTGCTTAATCCTCTTCCCCATATTGTTCTAACACTAACGTGTCTCTAGTCTGTCTACAAACCCCCCGATGATGAGAAAAGTCCATCCTCTCCATCTTTAGCCTGCTAAGATGTTTTTAACACTAAGTACAGCTTAGCCTTGAGGACATTTCATAAAGGTCTGCAGGTGTTTGTGCAGAATCCAAAGTATCTGACGCAATAACAAGTTGAGCTCATGATGGCGCTGGATGAAAAGTCAGCAGAGCTCTCACTGATCTCAAAGGAAACATGAAGGACTTGATCACAATATGGCTCGTCGTTTTGAATGTTGCCCTCTCTGGACCCTCCCTGCAGCCTCTCTTCTGGCTGAAGCAAACACAGATGTGGACTTAAATATTCCTCAGACATAAAGTTCCTGAAATCTCTGAAAGCTTGGCTCAAGAAGCTGCAAACAGACGCGTGTTTTCAGTCTTCGGGCTGTGGGAAACACTGGAACACAGTGACGCACGGCCACAAACAGGCGCTCAAACTGTGACATTTTTCGTGAAATGGAATTACTTTCTTGGCGTTATGAATACGAAGGCCAGCTGGAGAGAATTAATGCTGGACACCTGTTACAGTTTGTTGTATCATCAGGGAGGATAAAGAGTTACCCAACGTCCCGCCTGGGAGAAAAGACTCATGGGAAACTGAGAGTGAAGGCCGGCGATAGCTTTGTTCACTATCAGCAGGAAGCTTATCAGGCCTGAAGGTTTTTATCGAGCTCGAAGCAGCAGCTGCTTGAGGACAAACAAAGATGTGAACCCAAAGAGTCTGTGAGGACCAGCACGGCCTGCTCCCACTCTGACAGAGGTGTTTTAACGAGCCTCCACGCTGCCAGGAGACGTGAAAAAAAGATGCTCCATGGTTCAGCAGCGTCTTCCATAATGTCTACAAGAAAATGTTCAGACTTCCAACGTCAGCAGGAAACAGTTAAAATATCTGCTGACAGCTGATTGGCCTCCGTCTCTCACAGCAAATGTGTCTCCAGAGCTAACAGGAGCTTTAACCGTCATGTTTGCAAAGTGATAAAAGCAGCTAAGAACTGCGTCCACAGAGGAAACAGAAGGGGTTAAAATGTGTCCGATAAGCACAGTTTGACTTTCTGTGGTCGCACGTTTAAATCATGTTCAGGTTGAACTTCTTTTATCCTCCCATGCAGGAAAACTTCTGCCCCCTCGTCTTGTGACTTTGCACGCCGATGTTAAATCCTCGTATAACTGCTGAGAATGTGGAACAGATTTCTGATTCACCCGCAGCTTTTTCTCTCAGCTCATGAACTCCTTCACTGAGGTTTAAAAACATGAAGTTCATCAGTTCCCCCTCGTTCTGTGTTTCTCATTTTCACAGTTATTCATCCGTTTCTCCGTGATGTTCGCTGCTACGATTGATTTAATGTTTTTCCATCCGTCGTTACAACTTTAACTACGTCCTCAATTTGTATCCTGCTTCATACAACAACAATTCAAAATGCGACTAAAGAGCAGACAAGATGGACGAGGCTTACAGCAACGTCAAGGACTGCAGTTCCCCCAGTGTCCACTAGAGTCTGTCTTCTGCAGTGAGTCAGTCCTCATAGAGCCCCATGTTAAAATGTCCAACTTTACAGCTGCAGTTCCTCCAGTGTCCACTAGAGTCTGTCTCCTGCAGTGAGTCAGTCCTCATAGAGCTGGCTTAAAGGGATGTAGAATTAGGGGGCGTGGCCTCTTTGAGTAACAGGTGGAAGCTGCTAGCTGTCTGCTAGGAGTCGCCTCAGCTGATTCAGTCCCTGACCTTTAACCTCCGGGCTGTGTTGGAGCCTTTTGGAGATCTGTTCAGTTACATTCTCGGTCATGTCATATATCGCATCATATCGTAATGTAGAGTATCGTAACGAGTCGTGTCGTAAAGTTCATTGTATTGTTTTGTATTGCATTGTCTCAAATTGTGTCGTGTTACGTCTTAATGTGTTGTATCATATCGTGTGGTATAAAAATGTACCAGGTGGGAGGTCATGTCGTATGGTATCGTATTATTTCAGTTAGTAATTGGAGTTCACAAAGCTCCGCCTCTTTGTTGTAGTTTCATACTTCCACTGTGAAGTCACTGTTAGCTTGTAGGACAGATTAGCTTCCACTTCACTGGATGTTTATCCTCAAACTGATGGAGGTTCAGTGTTTGGCAGGGAGCCGCTTTCTGCTTGACATTTGGCTCTCATGAAGGATTGTCATTGTTGAAAACTTTCTGCAGCTGCTTTCTCAGCTGGTCAGTTATCTGGAAGCTTCCTGCGCCCTGTAACGCCCCAAGTTTCCCTCTCTCTCTCGCTTGATGATTCATGCAGAATAAACTCGTCCTATCGTCCGTCCAGCAGCTGCAGCTCTTCAGACTGTCCGTCCAGGAAGCTCTCGAGGTCCTCGGCTGAGTCAACACTGTTTAAACTGAACAGAACATTTGTTTGCTATCAATCATGTGCAGCAGCTCCGTGCCCGTGAGGAACGCCTCCGCTGAAACATGTTTTTCTTTTTCTAAGAGGAAGAACTGAGCCTAAAGTCCAACAGTCCTCTGGGACTCTCAAACATTCAGCTGAGCTGCAGCAGCCTGAGAACAAGAGCTCGGACTGTCAGGGCCCGAGCACAGCACAGGCCTGGTACTTTAGTACTAACCTAACCTAGCTCTTCTCTCGTCTTCTGACGACTCAAAGCACTTTACGCTGCTGGTCACACCTCCACATTCACACACTGATGGTAGAGGCTGCTGTGTAAAGAGTCCATCAGTATTAACTCATCCATTCATACACATTCACTCACTGATGGTAGAGACTGCTGAGTAAAGAGTCCGTCAGTATTAACTCATCCATTCATACACATTCACTCACTGATGGTAGAGACTGCTGAGTAAAGAGTCCATCAGTATTAACTCATCCATTCATACACATTCACTCACTGATGGTAGAGGCTGCTGAGTAAAGAGACCATCAGTATTAACTCATCCATTCATACACATTCACTCACTGATGGTAGAGGCTGCTGAGTAAAGAGTCCATCAGTATTAACTCATCCATTCATACACATTCACTCACTGATGGTAGAGGCTGCTGAGTAAAGAGACCATCAGTATTAACTCATCCATTCATACACATTCACTCACTGATGGTAGAGACTGCTGAGTAAAGAGTCCATCAGTATTAACTCATCCATTCATACACATTCACTCACTGATGGTAGAGGCTGCTGTGTAAAGAGTCCATCAGTATTAACTCATCCATTCATACACATTCACTCACTGATGGTAGAGGCTGCTGAGTAAAGAGTCCATCAGTATTAACTCATCCATTCATACACATTCACTCACTGATGGTAGAGGCTGCTGTGTAAAGAGTCCATCAGTATTAACTCATCCATTCATACACATTCACTCACTGATGGTAGAGGCTGCTGAGTAAAGAGTCCATCAGTATTAACTCATCCATTCATACACATTCACTCACTGATGGTAGAGGCTGCTGAGTAAAGAGTCCATCAGTATTAACTCATCCATTCATACACATTCACTCACTGATGGTAGAGGCTGCTGAGTAAAGAGACCATCAGTATTAACTCATCCATTCATACACATTCACACACTGATGGTAGAGGCTGCTGAGTAAAGAGTCCATCAGTATTAACTCATCCATTCATACACATTCACACACTGATGGTAGAGGCTGCTGAGTAAAGAGTCCATCAGTATTAACTCATCCATTCATACACATTCACACACTGATGGTAGAGGCTGCTGAGTAAAGAGACCATCAGTATTAACTCATCCATTCATACACATTCACTCACTGATGGTAGAGGCTGCTGAGTAAAGAGTCCATCAGTATTAACTCATCCATTCATACACATTCATGCTGATGAAGCAGCGGGAGCAACTCTGGGTTAAGTGTCTTGCCCAAGGATACATTGGACATGTAGCTGCAGGAGCTGGGGATCGAACCCCCGACCTTCAGGTTGAGAGGCGACACCCAAGCAGAGATAAAGAGGAACAACAAAGCTACAGTAAATTGATGAAATGAACATTAAAAAGACAAACTGACAGGATGGATAACGGTCAGACTGAATTAAAAAGATGGAGATGAGATTTAAAAATGGAGAGAGTCAGTGTTCGGGATGTGTGGTAGGGAGGGAGTTCCAGAGGCAGGGGGGGGGGAGGGGGCAGAGCGGCTGAAGGCTCGGGACCCATGGTGGACAGACCGGCGGGTCTGGTGGTGCATTGATGTGTCAGAGAGTTCAGAGAGGTGCAGAGGAGCGAGGTTACGGCCTTAAAGGTGACGAGCAGAATCTCAAAGTCGATACCATATTAAACCGATGATGCTGCTGAAGGACAGGAGGGGTGGGATTAACGGAGGGCGTTCTGGAGATGACCGTAACCGTTGAAAACGATTTTCAAAGTGATCAGACGGAGAGAGGATGACGAACACACCTCAACAAACACAAGAAGAACGTAGCAGGGCGATGGAACGGGAGAGGTGACCAAAGATAAACCCAGGAGACAAAAAGACGTTGACAGGTGGATGAAAGATGAAGACGGACAAAATAGATCAATGACGAGAAACATGCATTTAAACCCCCCCCCCCAACAAATTACAGTTTTATTTGATCACATAGCGCTGACTATTTGCTGCACCATGGTGAGAAAACACTGAGATGACCTCATCATGAGGCGCTACAAGGCTAGAGGTCAGGGCACGCCCCCATGCACGGAGGCTGTGGTCCTCTAAGGCCCTGTGTCCACCTAGCGTTTTTTCTTGGGCAGAAAAGCGCTTGCTGTGCGTTGGGAGTGTTTAGATGAAGCATTTGTGTGCGGAGAAGAAAAGCGCTGCACGTCCGTCCGGTCGCTATGACAACAGTCTGTTGACAACGGCCGCTGTGTGGCAGACACTGCTCCGTTACTTTTTACTGCATGTTTTATATTTGAGATCGTTTATTTCCTGATCAGACACGGAGCGAGGAGGATGAGGGTACAAGACACGATCCGTAGGAGACAAAACTACGGGGAATATCAACATTTAGAAAAGAGCGCCGGTGAGGCCAACAGCGTCTTTCTGAAAAGGTGAAAGATTTTCAAATTGAGCGCTTGGAGCGGAGAGCGCCGGTGAAAAGATGCTTGTCGCTGCGCTTTTCCTTAAGACAGCTGCTTTCTTCCGCGAACGCTCTCTACTCATTGAAAACAACTGAAAAAAGATGCTGGCGCTCAGAAAAAAAACGCCAGGTGGACACGGGGCCTAAGAGGACGACCTGGGTTTAAATCCGACCTGTGGCTCCTTTCCTGCATGTCACCCCCCTCCCTCCCTCTCTCCCTCTCTCTCTCACTGACTCTATCCGATGTCTTGTCTCTGAGTAAAAGTATAAAAAAACAGAAAGGAGCCTTAAAAAAGAAGAAGACTGAGATTTACAGACATCACAACGAGTGTTTGTATAAAGTCTACATTCAGCGTTGGTCAGATGTTTCTGCAGGACGACCAGCAAACAGCTCTTTAAACGTTTGGTGTGAATGTTTGTGAAGCAACATGGCGACGTCTGCAGTATCTCCACACTGACCGTTTTTTACGACGCAGAGTAACAGGAAGAATGTATGAAGTTAAGAAGACATCCAAACGACTCCCTGATCATTTACTGAACATGTTCAGCAGCTGTTGAGACACAGATTTGACTGGATGGAGATTTTGATGCATGCAAACGTTGTCTTCGTGAAGTTAACGTCAAAGGGGAAATAAAAACGTTCAAAGAAACAGCGTCAGGACTTCTGCAGAAACGACTGAAGAGTCAAACTGCAAACTGAAATGAAGACACTTTGTGATGTTTCTCTCTCTCTCCGTGTGTGTGAGGGGAGCCTCCTCATGAACACTTCTCCTCCATGTAAGACCAGATTGGAGTTTATGAAGGCTCAGTGTAGAACAGCAGGAAACTGAAGGGTTTACAGTCTGTGAAACTTTAGCACTGAAGACGTCGACATGATTCAAACTGACTCGACACGGCAGAGGTCGACATGTTGGACGACTAAACGCACTTTCAGGCCATGTTGATAAAATCTTCCTTCTCTTCCGTCCACATTCGAACTGTAATGATCCAAAATAAGCAGTCGATCAGATCACCAGGCCGTATGAAGTAGTTTGCAGTTTGATCCAGCAGAGGGCGCTGTCAGGGTAACTTGACCATTGCATGACCTCTTGACCTCAGTACATGAACGCACTACAGACGCTAAACAGCCGGTAAAACCCTCCGCTCCTCCTCATCCTCCATATCCCACCTCTCAAAACCATCACCATGACAACCAGACTTTACAGAGGACCTCACTCCTACTGGGAGCTCGGTGTGAGATTTAAGGTGTAACTTCTGCCGACGTTAGAACGATCTCAGCTGGTGACACACAGAGCGTCAACTCTGCGTTCAAACGAGGCGACCCGGTGCAGACGTAGAGCGTCCTGTGTGTTCTAGTAGTCAAAGGAATCCACCATGAGAAGGAAACACAACAGGCAGAAACCTCAAGCTGAACCAGACACCTGATGGATGTGTCTGTAACGGGAACTGAACGAGACTTCTCAAGACGACCACTGAGAGTCAGAACTCGTCATTTCAAACGTTGTCAGTGTTTGAAGCGTTCTCTCTCAGATTTCTAACATTTATCGACGATCTGAGAACTTAAGGGGAAAACTCAGGCCTCAGATAGCCGACTCTTCTAGGTAGAAGCTGCTTTATTTTAAGGGGGTCCGGATCCTAAACTGTTTCAGAGCGAAGATCCAGAATAAAACAAGAGTTCGAGCTGGTCGGCGGCCAAACGGGCTGTTGCGGAGGACGGTCTCAGCTGGTGGTTATTTCCCTCCCGGAGCTCAGAGATGACAGACGGCAGGAATGTCAAAGAGCCGTCTGACGCCTCCAAAGAGTGCACAGCTTCGGTATAAATAGCTTCATGCCGACGAGTCAAATAAGGAAGTTTAGAGCGCGGCCAGGGGGCTAAATCTGTTCATTTACGCGGAGGGGTGTTAGAGACACATCAGGGAGGCTGTTAGACCTGAAACCTCCATCACAGGAAGTACCAGCTCACATTTAACTATACATATATCAGAAGAGTGGGACGACTCATCAGAGCCCCGACTCTGAACGTTCATGACTGTGTTACTAAAAGTCTGACAAATGTTTCCTCTTGGCAGAGACTAGCTGCTGCTGAGGATTTGCCGACATTTTCCTGTGTAGTCCTGTTCAGGGTGGGAAACTGTCCCCCGTCTGTTCCTGCAGGGGGCTTTGGAGTCCCATTGATGCCGGTCTCCATGCTGGAAATGCTGTCTCACCCTAACTGTACACATTAATAAACCTTAAGGCTGTCAAACGATTCACTTTTTAAATCGTCAGACTTTTATTTTGAATGTTTGTCCTGTCTTAAGCTGAGAGTACTTTACCTGCTGTGTGCTTTTATTTTGAAATAAAGTAAGGCCCTTCTGGTAGATGAAGGTTAGGACAGGAAGTTAAGCACAGAAACAGGAAGTGGTTAGGGATCCCAAAGTGACGTCAAAAGGAACGGTACCAAAGGTCAATGTGTGATGATACTTTTCCAAACAGATAACACTTATAAAAACATCATTAAACAGTTTGTGGGAGCAGAGGGGAGAGAGAGAGAGAGAGAGAGAGAGAGAGAGAGAGAGAGAGAGAGAGAGAGAGAGAGAGAGAGAGAGAGAGAGAGATACTTGAGCAACAGACAGCTAGGAGAGAAGAATGAAAACAGATTTTCCAGAGATGAAGCAACGTCAACCACACAGAGTGAAGCAACATGGAAACACAAACATGCTGAGGATAGGAGGAGGAAGAGGAGGAGGAGGTGGAGGGGAATGAGGGGGAGAGGGAGGGGAATGAGGGGGAGAGAAAGGACAGGAGGAGGTGGAGGACAGAAGGAGGCGGAGGTGGAGAGGAGGAGGAGGTGGAGAGGAGGAGAAGGTGGAGAGGAGTCCTCCATGCAGCTGCAGGTCAGTGGAACCAAAGTCGAGCTGCTGCTGCAGTGGGAAACTCGGGGGCGTCGCCTAGCAACATGTTGAGACACTTGGCAGTCTCTTTGGACTGAGCGAGTAAATGTGCAGCTCATAGACGAGAGCGTGAGCGATGGTCACTCTGGAGACCGTGAAGAATGACTGCTCACGGTCCGAAGAAGCGGAGAGTTGCAGAGCACTGTGAGCCAAAGCAGCACCCGGTGTGCATCCAGCATGCTTTTCAAAGTAAAAGCATGATCGTTTTTTTTCTTAGTTTGACACTACTTGCATTTCAGACACTCCCAGCTTTATTCTGAATGTTTGTCCGTGACGGTCACTCAGTGAGTCTCTTCAGGCGGCTTGTCTCTCTCTACACGTTTGTGTTTAGTCATGAAATGTTTCCCTCAGTGTTTATGTGGAAAACTTCTCTGCATCAGAGTCAAAGCCACAGAGAGAACTGAACTTTCAACATAAAACACCTCGGAGACAGAGGCCTCACATCCTGGGGACCTGGAGGATTTCTTTATTTTGAAAAGATCTGTGACTCCAGTCATCGCTTCCACTAACTCACTGATTTGATATCTACAGTAATATTAAGAGCAGCTCTGATTGAATCTGTTTATTCTGACAATTCATGTATCAGACGCTTTTATCCAAAGGGACGAACATCAGAGAGTAAGAAGAACACAAGCAAGGAGAGAGAGAGGAGACAACGACAGGAAGTGACCAGAGGCAGAGCACAGGTGCTGACAGGAAGTGACCAGAGACAGAGCACAGGTGCTGACAGGAAGTGACCAGAGACAGAGCACAGGTGCTGACAGGAAGTGACCAGAGGCAGAGCACAGGTGCTGACAGGAAGTGACCAGAGACAGAGCACAGGTGCTGACAGGAAGTGACCAGAGGCAGAGCACAGGTGCTGACAGGAAGTGACCAGAGGCAGAGCACAGGAGCTGACAGGAAGTGACCAGAGGCAGAGCACAGGAGCTGACAGAAAGTGACCACAGACAGAGCACAGGTGCTGACAGGAAGTGACCAGAGGCAGAGCACAGGAGCTGACAGGAAGTGACCAGAGACGGAGCACAGGTGCTGACAGGAAGTGACCAGAGGCAGAGCACAGGTGCTGACAGGAAGTGACCAGAGACAGAGCACAGGTGCTGACAGGAAGTGACCAGAGACAGAGCACAGGAGCTGACAGGAAGTGACCAGAGACAGAGCACAGGTGCTGACAGGAAGTGACCAGAGGTGCTGACAGGAAGTGACCAGAGGAAGAGCACAGCTTTGAGTAAATCCCTAGAAAAATCAGGTTCAGACCACTACAGTGACGCCCCTGTGTGACTTATTATTTACAGTTAATCTGAGACTCACAGGAAACTGATGAACGAGCGCTCCTCCAGAGGATGGAATGACCCAAGATGCACGTCACAGTTCGCTTCCCAAGCTTCTAATTGGGTTTCAAACAATGCAGAACAGGAAGTCCAGGCTGGACGTTGTTAACAGCTAACCGCAGGATGCAGCAGAATAACAGAGACGTGTCGGGTCAACAGATAGACATTCTCCGACTCGCCTACGGTTATAAAAATGTTGATATGCTGGGTATGACAGTTTGTGTCACACACGGGAAACAATTTTAATGGTGGTCATCAAGTTCTGTGGAGGATGTCATGAGTTCAAACATGGGAGCGGTCGGCAGACAGACGTGTTGAACTGCAGCTAAAGATAGAGCACAGGCCGATTCTCCTCAGCTGCACGCGCTCAGAGAGTGAGTCACAGTTTAGACTTTGATCTCGCCATCGTCACACACGAACAACCGACTAACTGAAGACTGTATTCATCCGACATCTTCCAATCAAACTCGGTGAACTCTCCACATCGTGAAATGTCCCCCTCACTGCTGATAATCAACCTCATCATGAACATCATCATGTGCAGATACCGTAAAACTCCAGATAAAGGCGCATCCCACTTTTACTGGCCTGGTGATGCCGCACGTTTGGCTCTCGATGAGTTCCCTTCAAAGAATTCAAATATCAGAACATAAAGAGGAACTTGTGCTGCCTTTAGAGATCCAAACACGTTTCTTCATCACTTACGCTATTAAATAATCTTTAAACAGATCCTGCCAGGTACCCTCTACTTTGAAACATTTCTCACCTGAAGATGGCAGCTTCTAAGAAAACATGAGGCTCTAAAGAAGACCCTGGACTAAGAGAGGCGACCTGCAGACTCGAACAGAGACAAAAGCACCGCCTCCTGTTTCTGTGTGTGTGACCTCCGGCGGCTCTCACCTGCAGGACGGGGCTGTGGTCGAAGTTGTAGGCGCTGGGTCGGCCCTCGAGCGTGGAGAAGGCCACGTTCCCCCCCGGTGAGCGGCGAGATGTCGCTGAAGTCGTCGGTGCAGAGCGCATGCTGCTCGTCCTCTCCGGTGCGGATGAAGCCTCGGCCCGCCTTCTGGTACGTCTTCTCGCAGGAGCCGCTGTAGTACTGATACGGCACCCAGGGGCCTCCCTCCCTCGTCCGCTTGTAGATGGCGAAGCTCTCCGGGCGGCTGGTGTGGAACTTGAGCCGCACGTAGGTGATGTCGAAGGCTTTACCTGCAGAGAACAAGAAGACGGAAACCAAATGAATACTCTCGTGTACTTCACTCTCATTTAGGTTTAATATTTTAAACATTTCAGGGCCACAGAAGTTTTACAGGAATATTGAATCCTTAATCTGGTTCCTAGTTTTGAAGACGCTGAGAGAGAGAGATGTTAACGTAACCGTGAATTCACTCTCAATAACCTGAAGAACGAGTGGAAGCTGGATATATACAGAGGAGCCCGACTGATCCCCTGAGATGGATGGTGTTTGTGTAAAAGTTTTAAAGCAGATTTTTCTCAGAAACAAACAGGAAGCAGCAGCGTGCGCTCTGTGGACTCTCTCTCTCTCTCCCTCTCGCTCTAAGAACGAGGATTTGGAAGTGTGAAGCAGGAATGTGAGGTGGAGTTTGAACTTGCAGCGGTCTGGTCCTTTAACTCCTGACACTCTGGGGGGCTGCGGGGTCTCCGGTCGCTCTGCTCGCTGCATATTTGGCGAGTCTGAGCACGCCAGCCAGCAGAGTGCGGCAGGTCGAGGTTCCAGAAGCCGTCAGTCTCAGCATGTGAAGGAACGCCAGCCGCCATGTTTGAGCCGGGCGGCGGGGGGTACGGCTGTTTGCTCAGCCAAAGAATCTGCTCTGTAAACAGTGTGCTGACAGGGGCCCCGGGAGGGGGGGGGGGGGGGGGGGGGGGTCTGTGTCGACGGCAAATAAAGGTGAAGCAGCTGATAGGACGGAGAGGCCGCTCACAAAGACTGACTGCAGTTTATTACAGGAAACAATGAAGCACGAGCAAACACACCGACTTCCTCCTCTCCCTCCGCCTGAGTGTGTGTGTGTGTGTGTGTGTGTGTGTGTGTGTGTGTGTGTGTGTGTGTGTGTGTGTGTGTGTGTGTGTGTGAACAGGTGAAGGTTCAGGGTGAGGATGTTTTACTGAACGCTTCAAACTGCTTTCAGTTCAAAATATAAAATGATGAATGAAGATTTGTAGATTTTTATATCTTCTTCGATTCTTTGGATCGTAAAATATCGGCGATTATATCGTTTTAAATCACGAGGTATCAAAGAAATCGTCCACACCTCTCTCTGTTTTCGACTCGTGTCCCTGCGATCCGTCCCGACAGACTCGTGATCTCTGAACAGTTCAAGAGTCTTAAAGTTTCAGCTGTGCGGACTGTTAGTCAGGATGTGTCTGTGTCTCAGAGGACTTTTCTTCAGATGTGACTCTGACCAGCTGTGATCTGAAGCATCTTCTCACTCTGAAAACTCCCCCCCCCCTCGAATCTCTGGACTGACATCAGAGAGACGTCTGAGGGGGGGGGACAGACACCAGGCGGCAGGAACACACTCTGTCACCGACGTGTCTTTAAATACAAAAACGCCTCCACATCCTTACAAACACACAAAAGCTTCAGTCAGCGCTGCGATCAGCGGGCAAACACAGGAGGGGAGGAGGGGAGGGACAGAAAGGAGAGAAAGGACACGGAGCGGAGCCCAGGTGGCTGCTGGGACGGAACTACCAACAGATTCAGACTGTTTTTATTCACGAGTCGGAAAAGGTTGGAGCGAGGTCAATGAAAGACTCGACAAAAGGACGACTGATTCTCTGTTTGTTGTCTTGTTTGATCGTCGATGTTTCAACTTTCACATCTGCACTCCTGAAAATATCGAGATAACATCAGGAGGACTGCTCCGAATATTCTCCTGACCTGGTTGTTCACACATGCACCTCACAGCGGGAGACTATCCCTGTCAGACAGGAGGGGGGGACTCCTGAGGTAAGACGTGACGTAAAAAAACGGCATGGAAGTAGCAGACGAAGCAACAGAGTCCTCTATACGACGCTATAATGAGAATATGTGTCTTTCTCTCAATGCTACGTGTAGTTGAACAGAATCACAATCTGAACTAAAGAGTGGAGAAGAACATACTGGAGAACAGGAAACAGAATGCAGCAGGTTCATTAGAGCACGGAGATCGTAGAGGTGGCGTGCAGACAGTCTATGGTCGTGCAGCGATCACAGGGAATAAACGTCACCACCCCCTCCCACTCGCTCGAGGTGAATTCTCCTGATTATATCCTGCTGCGTTCTCACATCAGCTCACTCGGACTTTCTGCAGAATAAATACGAGGAGACTGGAGGAGAAACTCCGGGTGAAGAGAGAAACATTCAGCTGTTTGAGTTCACACATGCACCTCCTCCTGCAGATATCAGGAGGATTTAGAGGAGCTCTGTGTTTCTAACAAGTCCCACCAAAGTCGGCTTCAATCTGTCTGACTGCAGCGCTACGACCCCAACAAAAACAGATTTGACTGAGATTACATGACTCAAAGATGCTGAATGAACTACATCAGGTGATCAGAAATAACTTCATAGAAACATTCAGACTTCGTGCTGAAGGTCAGGTCTGCTTGTTAAGCTCATAAAGAGGCGTCGACTTCCTCACAGGAGCTTCAATTAAGATGAACAAAACCTCAAGCGAGAAACGGACCAATCAGAGGGCAGGATGTGGATTACTTAACAGTCACAGAAAACATCAGTGTGAGCTGTGTCGTCAGCGCGGACGCCGTGACGATCGTCTGGAGGAATTCCTCCGAACAATCAGAGGATTGAGGCGATGAAGGAGTCGCACAGAACGATGGAACAAAGAGAGCGCTGTGAGAAGTGACGCAGCTTGGACACGTTCTCTCTGTCCTCGCTGGACGAGGGAGAGAAACCACAGATCAAGTCCTATCATAGAATAAATTGTAATTTCAAGTCTACAAATAGTTTAATGATGTGATTAAAGTCAAATGAGAGCAAAAAACAACAACTACAACAATGTCCACGATCAGTCGATGAATCAGGTTGGCCTATGTCAATTCTGAGTCGGGGACACACCGTGACCATTAAGATCCTGAAGAATTTCATCAAAGTGAAACAAAACCAGCAGACTTTATCTGACGTCTGATTGGACGGTTGAAGCTCCCTGAGAGGTTTTTTCTCTCCTCTGGTTGTAAACAGGAAACAGAACTTAATAAAGTCTGTGTTAAAAAGATAGTGAAGTGAACCTTTAAAGGCCCAAACAGCCCCTCTTCTCTTTTCTCTCCTTTCCTTCCTGCAGCAGGTTTAAGCTCCCGTTAAGACCCTCCTGGACCGACTCTCTGCTGAGAAACAAACGCCGACGTCGTCAATTAGCCGGTTTGGATTTAAGCGGAGCTAACCCGCCTATTGTGGAGCGCTGACCCCGGGAGACTCTCCTCAGGGGGCCGGACTCAGGTCTGAACATGAAAAGAGCCTCCAGGCGTTAAGAGGGGGGGGGGGAGAGTCTCTCTCAGACTGTGTGGGGGGAGAGAGAGGGGCACAGTGACGGCAGGAATGAACCGGCTGGAATGTGTTTCCGCCGGGCAGAGAGACGCCGACCCACCGAGGGATGGACAGAGAGAGAGAGAGAGTCTATTGAGGAGAGAGGAGAGGGCGAGCAAGCAACACAGGCTGCTCCTGTCAGAGAGAGAGAGAGAGAGAGACAGAGACAGAGAGAGAGAGAGGGACAGAGGTGGCTGCTGGGAGTTTTTTCCTGCCCTCATATGGAAGACGGCGTGCTAACAGACAGCCGAGGAGTTTGATGCTGAGGTTCAGACTCTGAGCTCACACTGTGACTCACTAAAGCTGCTTTCACTCGGACACAAAACTCCTGGGGTCAAGTGTACCCGGATCCGGGTCCCTAATGTGACTCGGATCCAAGTACACACCCCAAAGTCTGATTCATTTCATCAGTGTGAACACAAGCGTAACGGGCTGAACACCGTGCCTGAGTCCGGTACACGCGAATCTAGACGGCTCCTGTGACTTCAAAAGCCGTCGTGTCCACGCAGCACGGCCCGTCCTCTGAGCTGCACGGTAGATGTGGACGTAGGAAGAGGGTCGTTGTTGGCGTAACAAAAACATCCACAGTTAGCAGGATGGACTCAGCGTGCGAGTGGTTGCCATGGTTACTCCTGCTCCTTTGATACTCTGCAGTTTAACAGGGGAGACTGACGTTTCTATATATTCTTAAAGAACAGCTGTCGTGTCCTTGAATGACTTTGTCACCTTGTTAATGAAAACCGGCTGTTTCAATAAAGTTTTTATCTTCATGGTGAAGAAGCTCCTGTCCTCCATATTTAACTTCTCTGACCCCGGTTATCACTCACAGACGCAGATGTTTGTCTTCAACAGAAAATCAGACGCTAACGAGGAACACGACCTTGAAGAGGAGGAGGAGGAGGAGGAGGAGGAGGAGGAGAAGGAGAAGGAGGAGGAGGAGGAGAAGGAGGAGAAGGAGGAGGAGGAGGAGGAGGAGGAGGAGGAGAAGGAGAAGGAGAAGGAGGAGGGGGAGGAGAAGGAGGAGGAGGAGGAGAAGGAGGAGGAGGAGGAGGAGGAGGACATGCGAGGAAGACGAGCAAGGAGGAGAGGTGAGGAGGATAAATGAAAATGTGGGAGGTGGAGGAGGAAGACAGAGAAGGATGTGGGAGGAGGGCTCTTTGGAAACATACTCAGTGTCACGATCACTTATTCTGACTTTTTAGGGCGCACTCACACTAACAAAGTTGTCCCGTACCGTCCTGAAGCACGATTGCCCCCCCTCCCAATTCCCCCACTGGTCTGCACTCACTCTGCTCCAGGACTAACCGGGCCTGAGCACATCGCAGTACAACTCTTATTCTGAGTCATGTTAGTCAGATACAGACAGAACCCTCCGGGCTGTCTGCTTTGTGCTTGTGCTCGTGCATGAACTGTTCTGTGCTGAAGCACACCTCTCTGAAGCGTGCCCGGGCCAAGGACGTGTACCGAGCACTCACACTGGTCAAACAAACTGGACTTTAGGGGTGAAGTGTGCTTGGGCACGGTACGGATTGTCGAGTGTTTGTGCCCTTAGAGACCAAATCATTTAGTTTACAGATGAATTAAGTTTGAAAAGAATCATTTCTGCTGAAACAACACGGAGTAAACGTGTTCAGAGAGGAAACAGAAGTTGATCCTGATCAGACAGCGACCGTTTATCTGCTTCCTGTCTGTCCCTCAGGCTGACCCAGCTGATGGAACAGAGTTGTTTTTCAGTAAGGACGACTTGGATTGGAGGATTGTTAGCGTACGAAGGATTTTGTCTCTTATTATGGATTCCTGTGAATCGTCTTTCTGCCTCGGGGTCGTCCTGAGGGTCGGGAGGAGGAGGGTGGTTTACAGTTGCTGTGAAGGGGGGAGGAGGAGGAGGAGGGAGGGAGATGAAGGTCCATCAGCGAGGGGGGGGGGGGGGGGGGCGCCCGGCTCACAGCACGGTCCAATTAAATTTCCTCCCATGACCTCATCACATTCTTCTCGGAGGAGCGGACAAAGGCCGCTTTGACTTCTGAACGTGTGGGCACGAGCGAGCCGCGGCCTCCGTAAACAACTTCTGCACCGAACTCCACAAACATCGCCAGAGTCAGGGGAGCAGCAGCAGCAGGTACAGAGGTCAAAGGTCACCACCACCCAACACCCCCCCCGTCTTCGTGCTGAGCGGTAATCGGATTATTGTGAGCGAGTCGGGGCGAGCAAACCTCCCTCACCTGACACCAACACTCAGAAACTGTTTTCAAAGCAGAGCAGTGAAAACGTCATCGACAGTATGACCAACCGATTTTCAAAATAAAAGACTCAGATATTAAAGGGAGCTTTGACGTTCGTCACTGCAGGATTAACAAACGATCGGGGGGGGGGGGGGGATCTTTTTAAAATGAGCCGACAAAGAAGAACAGTGACGAAATAATGATGATCAAAGGATCTAACAGCCAATCAGAGCGCAGGACTAACATGTAAGAGCAATGATCCACGTCATGGGCGGAGAGGAGTTTTCTTTAAGCGTTTATTGTCGAGATAGGAAGGGGGGCAGAGTCCAGAATCAGGGATTGAGAGTGATAGAGAGGGGAACGACGTGGAGCGACAAACAAGCCACAGGTCAGACCAGCGCCGCTCGGAGGACCACGGCCCCCGTACATGTGGCGGGCACACCAACCACAAGTACACCAGAGCCCCCGTGAACTCCGATTGTAGACCCTTACTTTGATTCTTATTGTGACTCTTTGTTCTGTTTTTATTCTTTACTATTTCATTGCATTTTGTGTGGTTTAACATTCGATACCTTCCCTTTGTCAGAGTGACAATAAACATTTCGAATCTGCAACGCCACAGCGCCAACTACTGGCCTGGCAGTCGTGGTTTAGTCGTTTTTGTGTGCACAGTTAAGGTGGTTATCAAAATGTTGACCTCTGACACAGAACTTTTTTTCAGCCTGGACACTTCCGGAGGTTTTGTGCAGGTTTGAAAGCAGCTTTAAGACTTCCACAGTGAACCTGTCCAGGACTGTGTGGCTCCTCAGAAAAAACACGCTCCTCTCCTTGCAGGTGCCGAGGTCAAAGTTCACCAGGCTGAACCCGTGCAGAGATTTAAAAAAAACCAGGGCACACAGACGGAGGAGAGGGAGGAATGTGAGGAATGCAGCAGAGTTTAAACTCCACAACATGAAACAGTTTTTCTCCTCTGATCCTCCAGCAGAGACGACACGATCCAAATCCATCACACAGAAAACGTTCTGCGCTTTAGGGGCGTCAAGAAACCAGAATTTGAAACTTTAATACACTAGATTAGTACAAATCTAAAGATATCCACACCTGTTTGATACCATGGCAACGAAAATAAAAGTCCTAGGCAGCCATATTGGATTATTAAGTATCAGAAATATTGACGACTTGATGGAGCAAAACTTCTGAACTCACCACGAAAACACACAAATGGACAAGACGGTCAATTTGTTGCCTTCAAGTTCACCTGTGTTCAAAGGAAATCCTAATCTCACCGTCGAGTAAACGCAGAGTTTCTGCACGCCGGTTTCTGTAAACTGGGTCACAGGTTTACACATTCATGTCGGCGTTAATGAGTAACCTGCTGCTTCACAGAGGAATGAACGCCGTGAAGGTGTGTTTGTTTTCTGCACGAGCGGCCCTCTGGGTATCAGTCTGTGATGTCCGCAGGCAACATGAGCGCGCCACATTCACACTGTACATATGCACCTGAATGCCTCATGATCACACTGTACATGTGCACCTGAATGCCTCATGATCACACTGTACATGTGCACCTGAATGCCTCATGATCACACTGTACATGTGCACCTGAATGCCTCATGATCACACTGTACATGTGCACCTGAACGCCTCATGATCACACTGTACATGTGCACCTGAACGCCTCATGATCACACTGTACATGTGCACCTGAACGCCTCATGATCACATTGTTCATGTGCACCTGAACGCCTCATGATCACACTGTACATGTGCACCTGAACGCCTCACCATTTACTCTGTACATGTGCACCTGAACGCCTCACCATTTACTCTGTACATGTGCACCTGAACGCCTCACCATTTACTCTGTACATGTGCACCTGAACGCCTCACCATTTACTCTGTACATGTGCACCTGAACGCCTCACCATTTACTCTGTACATATGCACCTGAACGCCTCACCATTTATTCTGTACATGTGCACCTGAACGCCTCACCATTTACTCTGTACATGTGCACCTGAACGCCTCACCATTTACTCTGTACATGTGCACCTGAACGCCTCACCATTTACTCTGTACATATGCACCTGAACGCCTCACCATTTATTCTGTACATGTGCACCTGAACGCCTCACCATTTATTCTGTACATGTGCACCTGAACGTCTCACCATTTAAACTTAATGTTTGACTGAACATTTAAACATTTATACTAAAGTACTTGCACCTGAACGCCTCAACACACTGTATGCACCTGAACGCGCCACGCTCTCCTCAGTGTGTGCACAGCTGACCCCTCCTCTTCTCACACTCCCAGCTGATCGTTCACAAAGAGCGCTGAGAGAGCTCGATGTGAGCGCGCTCAGTTGAGTGTCTGCAGGATGCTGCTGATATCACTTTAATCTCTTCTTCTGTTTGATAAACAGAGCAGCCGCCTGGCAGAGCGCTCTGATTGGGGGAGAGGAGATTAAGGTGGCAGGGCAGGAGGCCAGGGAGGTATGGGTGTCTGTGTGTGTGTGTGTGTGTGTGCGTGTGTGCGTGCGTGCGTGCGTGCGTGCGTGCGTGATGCGTGCGTGTGTGTGTGACGGCTCCAGGTCAGAGTTGATAAAGAGCTTCAGGTAACAAAGACCCTGAAGTTTGCTGTAAACAAACATGAATCGGGCTCTGTGATTGGTTGTGATTTAAACCGTCTCCCTGTTAACTGATGATGTCATCAACCCCCTGAGGATCCACTTCAAGCCTCCAAACCTCTCCTCGTGTTTTAACCCCTAAAAACCTTTAGGAACTCTGCTGAGCAGCATTTTATTTTGAAAAGCTCGGGTTGGATTTTTGTGTGTTGAGAGTTAAAACAGTGAACATTTTCTGATCAGTCACCAAACCCTCTCTAACACCGGTGATCCAGATTACTATAGCTGTTGTTGATTTCAAACAGATTCACGCAGGAAACGTGCCACAGGTCAGATTCAAACCTCCGGCCGCCCGCTCAGAGGACTATAGCCTCCGCATAGTGGCGCATGCACTCATCACTAGGCTACCGGCGCCCCGCTCCTGATATTTTTGACCACGTGGAGCTTTGCAGTGATCAGGTGAGCTAAAGTTAGCATCAGCTCGGCTAGCAGCTCACGAGCTCTGCAGGAGAACATCAGACAAACAATGGCTGTTTCAGAGTCTTCACTGATATAAGAAACCCGGGCCCTGAACGCATCGTTTCTGTCCTGAGTTCTGATTGTAAAGATGTGAATCATGAGTTATACCTGATCATTTCTCCAGGTATCGCAGAGCCTGATTGGCTGTTCTGGGATCAGTTTCATGTCGTTTTAAGACCAGAGAAGCTCGGAGGCTTTACAAACTCCAGAGTCCACCTTAAGGCCCAAAATAACCCGGAGACAGATTCCCATCAGACCCGGCTCAGCAGAGGAGTCCTGATAAAATCACAGCTCTCTGCCCCAACCCCCCGCAGCCCGCTCTGACAGCCCCCGCCCCCCCCTCACAGACTCTAAACTTCACTGTTTGCTGAACATTTAAAAGCAGAGACCACCAAAGAAGAAGAAGAAGAAGATCCCGCCCAGAGGTGTCACCACACCGGGACGTCAGGAGGAACAAACGAGAAACGACCGTCATTATCAGAGACAAAGAGTCCCAGCAGGACACACACTGACCCCCCAACACACACACAGATCCCCCAACACACACACACTGACCCCCCAACACACACACAGATCCCCCAACACACACACACACTGACCCCCCAACACACACACAGATCCCCCAAACACACACACAGATCCCCCAAACACACACACACTGACCCCCCAACACACACACAGATCCCCCAAACACACTGACCCACAGCTGCCGATACAAAAACCTGAATGTGAAGTCAGAAAGTCTCCACTGAGGCTGTCCAAAGTTTCAAAACGTTGATGCTTTTTCGATACCAGGAGTTTTAAAATGATAAATCTGTTTTATTTTAATGATCCAAAGAATCAAACAAGAACTCTTAAAGAAGTTCATGTGTTTCACAAGTCGGGCGCACACGACGACTGAACACAGCAAAACTTGTTTTTTTGGTGCAAAAACAACAAATTACACAATATTGGGTGGGTAGTGTTTGTATATCTGTTGCCGTGGTAACTTGATTTTTACTAGTATCAAATCAAAGATTAAAATTCTGGTTTGGTGACGATCCTAAAGGCCAATTTCCACAGTCGGTGCAAGCCGCGGTCCATCAGCGCCGCTACTCTGCGAGTCTATTTTTGACAGAGCGCGATGCAAGCACGCGTCAAGCTGGACAGAATAGAACGACCAGGACAAGAGGTCAGACAAGGAAACATAGAGCTTCCTGTCAATTTCAAAATAAAACACAATAAACAGACTCCTGATTGTATATTCCATCACTTTATCAACATGACGTCAAAACAGGCACCGAATGAACAAATCATACATTTCTGCATGAACTTGTAGTTCTCCTGAGACCTTGTAGTTCTCCTGTGATGTGTGTGTCTTTGATCATGGCTGTGCTCATGCTCCAGAGTCGGACCCAGTGGGGCAGGGCCCACGTCAGCCGACAAGCATAACTGTGGCGCTGACGGAAAGCAGCGTGCACGGATTGAGTGGAAATTGGCAGTGAGATCCCCTCAACTACAAAGACTTGTTTAATGACTTAAAAACTGCGAATTAAGACTCGAGACGTGACTTTGATTCCTCCTCAAAGACGACCAGACGACTTTCATCCTTCAAGACAACAAAAAGCTGCAACTACCCGGAGAGACTTTCATCCAACGGGCACTTACATCAAACTTCTTCTTCTATGAAATTCAATCTGTTAGGGGATTTTTAAAGGTTCATTAAAGGAGCAGTGCAGTGATTTTCTGTTTCACCCTCAGAGAGAAGCGGAGCCTTTGAGATGCAGATTAAAAACAGAGCGGTTAAAATCTGAGCACGTTAAGGTGGAGACACCCCGACTTCAGTCCACAAACACTGGATCCTACATTTCCCATAATGCACCTGGAAAGAGCATCGCTGTTTGCTAAAAAGCCTTTTCTATTTAAAGCATCTAAAACTTTAAAAGAACTACATTCCTCTCCTGCACAAAGCTGCAGGCAAAGTCCTGCATACTGTTTAAATTGCACAAAAACATCAGGAACGTTTAAATGTTGACAATTTTTTAGTGATACTTAATGACAGTGTGCAGGAGGTTGTGTGCAATTTATGTAACTAAAAGCAATAAATTACCCAATATTGGGTGTCTAGAGGCGGTTTCACATCTGCACTCCTGAACATATCTAGATAATTTCTCCGGACATATGGTCGTGCAGTGATCACAGGGAATAAACGTCACCACCCCCTCCCACTCGCTCGAGGTGAATTCTCCTGATTATATCCTGCTGCGTTCTCACATCAGCTCACTCTGACTTTCTGCAGAATAAATACGAGGAGGCTGGAGGAGAAACTCCAGGTGAAGAGAGAAACATTCAGCTGTTTGTGTTCACACATGCAGCTCAGCCTGGAAATATCAGGAGTTTTGTGCGGGGGTTGTGTGAACAGTGGAATGGATACTTCTTCATGCCAAACGAACCAGGGGACCCGAGAAGTTGGTTCTGAGTTGTCATTACACTTTAATATCATGTTTTTTGTTTGCAAGTTGAAAATAGAAATATCCTGAATCTCCTGAGAGTGTTTCAAACAAACAGTCTCCTTAAACAGACACCAAAGACCATCACACATCTACAGGACAAGATCAGCAAGAGATGAATCGTCCACTTTGTCCACAGGAGCTTTAAAGGGCGGTTCAGTGAAGTTTCTTCCAGACTTAAAAAAAGCTTTTGCTGACTGCAGATGTAGTGACCCTGATTCAGACTCTGATATTATTCTAGTGTCCTTTTTTAGCCGTTATCCTCGTGTTCGAGAATCGTTCTCTTTTCCCTGATGTCTGCCTGTCAGGAGGAACTCATTCTGAGCCTGACCCTGAGCTGCTGGAGGGCTTCCTGTCTTTGGAAACAAACATTTTCAATAAAGGAGCAAAGAAACTTGTTTCATGAGGGGTTAGCTGACGGTCAGAGCCGAAAGACAAAACATCTGTGGGTCCGTTTCTCAGCTCATAACAAATAAAAAACCCCACATGAGACGAGCGTCTCGGTCCGACAGACACAAACAAGCTGAACAATGACTCAGACTACACACAGGAGGAGAAATACACATTCACTGATTGTTATGCTGATCGTCTCAGAGTGAAGCTTTGAAACTGAAGACGCCGCGCGAAAGGAGATCAAAGATGAATCCGTCTCTGCCACCGTAAAAAGCGCCGATGTGTGCCCATAATTTACTGTTCTACAAATAAAGAGTCATTAAGCTGAGGTCGACTTTTATAAACTGACTCAGTGTTTGGTGTCGGGTCGTCTGCCAGCTTGTCTGCCTCTGTTTCCCAGTGAAGACCTGCAGGCAGTTTGTGCAGCTCTGCACGAGATGCAGACAGAAAGCAGCTCAGTGTGCCGTTTAAATCTGATATCAAACATGCCGAGCTGCTTTCACACGCACCAACACATCAGCCCGGATATTAAAGACGACATACAGCTCACAAAGAGGTTGAGACCTGCCCCAACAACTTCTTCTTGGTTTACAATAAACATCTGGATCAGAGATAATTTGTGTTTGTTTGCTTTGGTTGAAACAAACCTGAAAATATTTATCCTTCACGATTGCTCACAAACCGACTCCATCACCGCCTGATCTCTCTTAGCTCCGCCTCCTTCATGAACTCCGCTGCTGCTGCGTCCAGCTTGTAGGGGTCACACCAGGTCCCAGTCTGATGACCTGTTAGCTAGGATCAGTACCAGGTCTAAGTTTGATGACCTGTGTTAGCTAGGATCAGTACCAGGTCTAAGTTTGATGACCTGTGTTAGCTAGGATCAGTACCAGGTCCCAGTTTGATGACCTGTTAGCTAGGATCAGTACCAGGTCCCAGTGATGACCTGTTAGCTAGGATCAGTACCAGGTCCCAGTGATGACCTGTTAGCTAGGATCAGTACCAGGTCCCAGTCTGATGACCTGTTAGCTAGGATCAGTACCAGGTCCCAGTCTGATGACCTGTTAGCTAGGATCAGTACCAGGTCCCAGTTTGATAACCTGTTAGCTAGGATCAGTACCAGGTCCCAGTGATGACCTGTTAGCTAGGATCAGAACCAGGTCCCAGTCTGATGACCTGTTAGCTAGGATCAGTACCAGGTCCCAGTCTGATGACCTGTTAGCTAGGATCAGTACCAGGTCCCAGTGATGGCCTGTTAGCTAGGATCAGTACCAGGTCCCAGTTTGATGACCTGTTAGCTAGGATCAGTACCAGGTCCCAGTGATGACCTGTTAGCTAGGATCAGTACCAGGTCCCAGTCTGATGACCTGTTAGCTAGGATCAGTACCAGGTCCCAGTGATGACCTGTTAGCTAGGATCAGTACAGTTTGGTTTAATACAGTTTGGTACGGTAAACCCTGATCTCGTTTGCGATTCCAAAGCCATTTGTACTCTTACATGGTAAGTGAGGTGTAAGCTGGATGGCGATATGTGATGTGATGTGTCAGCTACGTAAAGCGTGACATCATAGTAGCGCGACACGGTGTATCCCGCCAATAAATTCAACAAAGAAGAAGAGCACAGCACCGTAAACAGAGGGCAACAATGGAGGACGTCCAGGGGGGATGAACAAAGGTCTGACGATCACGTTTCAAACTTAACATAAATCTCTCTGCAGCGTAACTATCTGTTTACCCTGTGTGTGTTTAAAAAACCAGTCACTTTTTACTCTCCTCCTCCTCCACCACCGCGCCCCCTCCCCCTCCTCCCAGCCAGCAGAGCTAAAATTACCCTGCATGCATCTGCTTGTCCCTGTAATGCAGCGCTGCTCGTTCACAGACTCAGTAATAATAGAAACCCCCTCCTCTGCCTGCCTCCCCCCGGGCCTTCAATCACTTCCTGCAGAAAACAAATCACAGAGTCCCAGCAGGACCAGGTCCTCGGCCCCACTAAAGTCCATACACACACACACACACACACATACTTCTTAAACACACTCTAGCTGAGTCTCCTCTGAGGTCAGGAGCAGCTTCTCGTCGTCCGGCTGAATTCCCACGCTGACGTTTTCTTTCCCCCACAGGACAGGAAGTGTTCACAGCGAGGTCAGAGGGCGACTGCTCCAAAGTCCATGTGAAAAAAAGAGAGTCAGTGATGTCAGCACCGCCTCTATGATTGACTGGTTCATCAGTCGACTGTAAATCTATCAGAAGAACTCGAGGATGAACCGCAGCCTCCCCGAGGATTCAAGCCGGGACGGGAGCTCCGTGTGTGCGGTTCAACATCTCTGTCTGCTTTCACTTCCTGTCGCCTCAGACATGCCTAACCTTCCACAGCTCCATCCTCACACCTGAGGAGGTCTTTGTCTTATGTGACCACACGCTGAATATCTTTGGTTTCAGAGGGTTGAAGGAGGTGACTTTAAATTCTGCAGACGAGGCGGGACATGTCAAGACATCCCGGCTCCCATCGGCACTTCACACTTATCTCTATATCTGCAGGAAACAGACAAAGCTCGACTTTTGTAATGCCGTTATTTCTGCAAACCTCAGAGCTGAAACCAGAAGAAGAATCTGTTTCTTTGTCAGCTTCAGACCTCTGAAGTGATCCAGAGTGAAGCCTCAGCCTCGTCTGCTGCTGACCTCGAGATCCTCTCTAAACTGGGTCATGAGAATCTGCAGACACTAGAAAAACTCACACTGTCCTTAAACGCATCTAAAGCCTTTAAACAGCATCACCTGAACGCAACACGAAAAACACAGGAGTCTGTCTGAATGAGTCAAAGCAAAGACTGGACCGCAGTGGATTCTGGGAGTTTTTAGGATCCCAGACACGTGCAGACTGCGGGCGTTTTTTACGCTGCAGCGGACAGGTCCTTGAAGGCATCGTCCCGCTCTGAGACGGCAGCTGATAACAGAACAGACGACGTGTGTTGACTCTGACAGCAGATCGTATCTGAGGGGATTTAGAAGTGTTTAGTCTGAGCCAACATGAGGCGTCCATTCACGGCTTTAATCTGAAGGACGCAGAGAAAGACAGAAGAAGAAGGAGAAGAAGAAGAAGAAGGACAGAGGTGGTGATGGGAAACATGAGATAAAGGACAGTTCTGCTGCTACACAAATATCATCGTCAAATCAAACGTCGGGACTTTTAGAGTTCAGAGGGGGGGGAGTCTTAAAGAGACAGCCGCTGAAATGAAGCGTTTCAGGCAGAGGCTGAAATGAGGGATTTTAGGGTAGTATCAGATAAATAAGGAGGTTTTTGAGCTGCACATCTGGTAACCCCGCTCAACAGGAGTCTCAGAGTGACATCATTAACAGTGACAGCGGGGAGAATAGATCTCCTTTAAAGCTTCTGAACTTTTCCTCGCCATCCGTCATCTAAATGGCCGAGGTAGCCACTCCTATCAGAAAGTATTGAACATTTTACAACCTTGCTGCATTCATCACAAACGTTTGATAGCAAGCAGACAAAGTTTGAGGCGTCTCCTCGTCTTTATGTTTGACAGTTTGATGGATCAGCTGTGGAGACGTGACGCCTGAACAGACCGCCACATTCCTGCGAGGTTTCATTTCCTGTGTGATGCGAGTTTAAATGGATTCAGCTCTCCTCTGACTCTCTGTGTGTGTTCTGCTCTAACCTGACATAAACCTGCAGACGACGCTCAGGGAACGCTGAGCCCATGATGTCTGGTTTTCTATGCACACACGACTCGGAGAGCAGAAGCTGCGTTCACTGCCCGCAGCGTGGATCCACCTGCAGCTACAATAAACCGCCATCATCCGCTGGAAAAGTATCAGTGTGTAATTACACCGTTACTACTTCCCGTGACTTCATCGCCGTCTCAGCGCCAAGGTTTGATCCAGATGTCAGCGGGGAATAAAGTTTAATAACAACCTGCTGCACACACACACTGATACACACACACACACACACACACTGAGACACACACTCGCACAGACACACACACACACACACACACTCACTGATACACACACTGAGACACGCACACACACACACTGATACACACACACACACAGACACACACACACACACACGCACACACACACACACACACACACACAGACACACACACACACACACACACAGACACACACACACCCCTTTAGGAAACAAAGAAAGTGGAAAACTAACGAGCTCACTGATCTTTGAGTCGTTTCCACTCACATCAACCTGCTCATTATTTCACGCGGGGAAGTTCAGATATGAAATCAGAAATCTTCTGTAAAGACGACGTGAACGCAAACAGACAGGAATCATGGGACTAATGTCCTGATGTTATTGATCCAAAGTTGCAGGAAAACTTCTTCACTTTTTCTAAAACCTCCTGAACATATCTGGATCATTTCAGGAGGACTGCTCCTGATCTGGTTGTTCACACATGCACCTCACAGTGGGAGACTATCTCTGTCAGACAGGAGGGGGGCGGGGGTCGATCGACTGAGGTAAGACGTGTAAGACGTGTCCTCTATACGACGCTATAATGAGAATATCTGTCTTTCTATCAATGCTACGTGTAGTTGAACAGAATCTCAATCTGAACTAAAGAGTGGAGAAGAACATACTGGAGAACAGGAAACAGAATGCAGCAGGTTCATTAGAGCACGGAGATCGTAGAGGTGGCGTGCAGACAGTCTATGGTCGTGCAGCGATCACAGGGAATAAACGTCACCACCCCCTCCCACTCGCTCCAGGTGAATTCTCCTGATTATATCCTGCTGCGTTCTCACATCAGCTCACTCTGACTTTCTGCAGAATAAATACGAGGAGGCTGGAGGAGAAACTCCGGGTGAAGAGAGAAACATTCAGCTGTTTGTGTTCACACACGTTTATTTATTCTGCGTCCACGAGTCTCAAACGTTCTGTCGTCATCTTCACTGTAACATGATCTGACTGGAGAGATCAAACTCTTTTAACCAAGGCACTAGTCTGTGAATAGAGCCAAAATGGCCGCTGCTGCAGCTGCAGCGTTGAGGGACAGGATGTGACTTGTTGTCACAGAGCTCCAAATGACGGCGTGTGAAGGCTCAGCGGAGTCCCTGAACGCACCACGGGCCTTTTAATTAACACGGGGCAACAAGAATGTGGAGTCGGCGCTTCAAAGTGAAGTGTGATGAGTGAACAAACGGAGAGTGAGCGCCGTTTGTCGTGGGTAAATAAAGAGCGTCCTCCAGCAGCTGCAGCGTCACCTGGAAACGTTTCCCGAGAGACGGAGGGACGGGTCACAACGTTCACGTCAGAGTCCGAGAGCAACACCATCGAAACGTCTCGGAGAGCGGAGGACTGAGAGAAAAGTGCAGAGACGTCATGACACAAAGAGAGAGCAGAGATTTAAGGGGGGGTCGAAACGTCCAGACGAAGAGTAACCACACAGTAAGAGAGACCCCCCCCCCCCCCCCTCATGTTCAAGAACAGACAAAGAGGTTTGTGAGGCTGAAGGAGGAATGATTTTTCTTCCTCACATCATTGATCTGTGTTTACACAAGACATCAGAACAAAACGCAAAAAAATTACAGTGAGTTTATTTCCCAAACGAGAAAAAAAAAGACGCCATGACACGTTCACATGTAAGCAGTGCAGCTCCGTGTGTGTGTGTGTGTGTGTGTGTGTGTGTGTGTGTGTGCAGGAATGTCACGACAAAGTGCAGACATGGCGTTAACATTTTCTCACCATTCCTCTGCATGACCATTTCATTTCCAAAGTATTCCCACCAACTTTTGGGTTGTGGGGTCTGTGTGTTGTATGAAGCAGCAGTGACCTCCGTCCTCCAATCAGGCGTCTCTGCTCGTCAACATAGTGGGACAGTAACTGTGTATGTGTGAGCATGTAAAAAGTCCAGTTAGCAACGTTAGCATCAATGCTAGTTTGGTCACGTCTGCTATCGCACTAATCTCATGTAAACCAAAGTGACAGCGTCGCACGATGACGTCATAGGAGGAGAAACCGGCGCACAGCGTGACGTTACAAGAACAAAACTCTGTTTCCCCGTCTACACAGAAACACCTTAAACAGAGTTTCTGAACATCTTCACCCTGAAGGAGTTTTACTGAAGGAGAGTTTACAGAGACCTGAAACGCTGTTTGCGTACGAAAGGTTTTCAAATACACGACCCGCCTACGTGTGGACGAGGCCTTAGAGCAGCTTCAACAATCACACAGCTGAGAGTCGTCAGTCTATAACTGGTCACACTGGGACCAGTCAGGACAAAAACAACCGACCTAACAGGAAGGACGGCGTGTTATTTTAATCATCCTTACCGACGGAAAACCTCAAATGTTCCCGTGTGTTAGAAATCTCTGAGAATCCAGAGCATGAGCATTAAAGAGGGTCAGGCTTCACTCTTCACATTCTGCAGCTCTCCACTGAAGAGGGCCTGAACTGAAGAGGGGTTTGAATATTCATGAAGTCAGACCGAGGGCGGGGCCAGCTCGGGGCCCCTTGGGCGCCACATTAACAGGAGAAGGGGAAAAAACGGCCCCTGAAGGCCTCGGATTCAACCAGACAGAAGAAGAAGAAGAAGAAGAGAGTTTCACTTCAGGAGCTGCAGGTTTGAACACAAACGTCTCGTTCTGTTCTTCCTGACTTAGGGCACGTCAATGTCAATTCTCCATGGTCGACCAATCAAAATCAAGAAGGGGCGGGAGTTATGATATCACTGTGTCAAGGAGAAACTTTTTGGAGGGAACAGTTTCCGGTCCAAGGCCATGTTTACAAGAGAACCATCCTCCGAAACATGAATCGTTTGCATTTTAATAAACTAGCACGCACAACGCTGCAGTTCACATGCCAGGCCAGTAGGTGGCGGTGTCACTTTGCAATGAAACAATTTGTGCAGAGCGGTGAGGCGTAAACATACAAAGGTGACTAAGGAATGTTTGTGTGGACAGACGATGATCGTCATTTCGAGGAACCATAAACTACAAAGAGAAACAGACAGAACTCGGGAGTCCGCCATTGTTGTTGTAGTCCACCTCCTCGCTCATGGCAATTGATTGAAAGCCTAATGAGCATGTGCAAGAAGTCTCCATCTCCCCCCCAGCTTCACTTGACTGCATGCACATGGTGTGAAAGCGTGAACATGACACACGGGTTTTCCGTCCAGCTGTTAGAAAGTCTGCATGCTGAGTGAGAGCGCGTTGCTTCACACACGTCAGGCGCTCACGATGTGTCGCTTGAGAAGGCTCATGTCGAGATAACGATGAAATCACAATTAATACTGCAGCCCTAGTTTCATTTTCACACACACACACACACACACACACACACACTGAAACACAACAACCTTTCTCCAAACGTCTCTGTCACAGGCGCAGCAGTGCACTGTGGGAAAACCCCTCTGAGGATCGCTCCTCCTCCTCCTCCTCGTCCTCTCAGTCTTTCCCAACCCGTCATAAAAGAACGAGCCCACTTTTTTCCCCTCTGGAGCATCCAGCTGTTGTAAATTATACCGATGTGAGAGTGTGTGTCGGGTGAGGAGGAGGGGAGGGAGTCATCTGGTCGGAGTCATTGTTTAGTGTGTGAGGAATGAGCTCGGCGTGGGAACCCGGTCTGAGCTGAGATTATGAGAGCTGCACAGCTGGACGCTCGGCTCGGGAAACACCGACAGCCCGCTGCAGCTGATCTCACACACACACACACATACACAGGTACACACACCTCACTCTGCAGGCCCTCTGCGGCGTTTCAGAGTCTGATCCGTGAGCAGGGTTTGAAGGTGTGACTTCAGAGACACCTGATCTGATCAGCTGTTTCTGTCGGAGGGAGAGCCTGCAGCTCGACCTTCCACGAATCACTAAGAAGATGTTTTTTTTATCTCGAGGAGAACCCGAGGATGTTTTGCCTCCATGATCAGACTTCAAAGAGCCTCCAGGTACTGAAGCGAATAACTACACCCCCCTCTCAGACGGGGCCGGGCGAGTCCAGCTGTTTTCACGTGACGCTCGGCCTCACCTTAAAGAAACAAACGTCCTGATTCATATGAACAGCCTGAGAGGAGAATACACGACGCAGACGGAGAATACGGCGCCGCTTCTGCTTTTTGTTTTGTGATGTTGTTGTTGTTCGTTACTCGGACACTTTTCAAAACCACGTCTTCTAAGACGAAACCATCTCCATTATTATAATGATCAGTAGTATTCTCCTGACCTGGTTGTTCACACATGCACCTCACAGCGGGAGACTATCCCTGTCAGACAGGAGGGGGGGCGGGGGTCTCTTGAGGTAAGACGTGACGTAAAAAAACCGACGTGGAAAAAGCGGACAAGCAGCAGAGTCCTCTATACGACGCTATAATGAGAATATGTGTCTTTCTATCAATGCTACGTGTAGTTGAACAGAATCACAATCTGAACTAAAGAGTGGAGAAGAACATACTGGAGAACAGGAAACAGAATGCAGCAGGTTCATTAGAGCACGGAGATCGTAGAGGTGGCGTGCAGACAGTCTATGGTCGTGCAGCGATCACAGGGAATAAACGTCACCACCCCCCTCCCACTCGCTCCAGGTGAATTCTCCTGATTATATCCTGCTGCGTTCTCACATCAGCTCACTCGGACTTTCTGCAGAATAAATACGAGGAGGCTGGAGGAGACATATCGGGAGTTTGGTGCAGGTGTGAAATTATTCGGTCTTTGATCTTTCCCCGTCACGCCAAACTTCATTCACATATTGAGCGACTTTAGGAGTCTTACGTTTACTTTTTTAAACATTTAAAACAAGAAGGCTTCTGTTCTTTACTGGCGTTAACATCTTCTTCTTCTTCTTCTGCTGTTCTGTGAGCAGGTTTACTTTCCGTCTTTCAGCTGTGTTGGTAGAATCACGATAAATGACCCGTCTCTCTCTGTCCGTCTGAAGCTTTCTTCTTCTTTCAGGGTCTTTCATGTCGACCCCCCCCTCCCCCTCCTCTCTGCAGTCTGAGCTGCCGAGTCGAGTCGGGACACGTCGCCCTTCCTGCCGCATCAAAGACCCCAAACACTCAGAGCGACTCGGAGACCGGAGCTCCTCAGACGTCGTGTTTCCTGAGATTAAAAACTGTGACATCACAGCTTCAAACGTTTTCAGACTCAGCAGAAGAGAAGACGCAGAGCGGAAGAATAAAACCTCCTCCAAAATCTCTACAAGACATGTAGACTATTCAAAGTTTAATAACGTTTGCCCCGTCTTATTGTTCAACTTTCTGACCTGTTGACGTCTGCTGGTCACCGTCAGCGCAGTTTGATGCTCGTCCGTGAACTAAAGTTACTTCTGGATTTAAAAGGAACTCGAGCGTCTCAAGAACGAGCCTTTGAAACTGAATCGTTCTTTACTTTCCTTTTAAAAAAGGTTTTGCGTTTAGATTACATCGCCATCGTGTAGGTAACAACCGCCGTGCACACGGATCCACAAAAACACTTTAAAAGAAGCTGAAGTACACATGAGTGTGGTAGTACTGGAAATCTGCCTTGGTCTTTTTGAAGGTCTCAAAAGCATTTTTACTCAGTCCTGTCTCGGTCTCAGACTGGGGGGACTCTGGATTTTAAATTAAGACCGGTCAAGACCATCACTGACATTATTTTTCCACGTCATCATCACTGTGATTAGAAGGAACACGCTATTTTACCTCAAATGTAAACTTTGTGTCACAATAACAAACGTTTTATTCCACAGTTTATCGTTTCACATCATGGCTGTGACTTGTCTCATAGTTTGGGCTTTTTGTCTAATAAATCCGTCATCATCGAATGAATGAATCATCATTATCAACATTCATCGCAGAACTTCAAACGACTTTATAATCTCACATGTGAAACTTGAAATCTCGTTTTCTGACTCTACACGAGCGAGTGCTTCCCCGTCAGAGCAGAGTGCTTCTTCTGTCTTTGTTTTTACCGGCAGATATGAGCCCTCACAGCGTTCACATGAAGCCGCGGGGCGCTCAGCTGGTGGCCGTCACTTCCTGGAGGAGACGACAGCTGCTTTTTAAAAATAAGAAAATGTGATCCTGTCTTTCCTGCGGGACGTGAGCTCAGGTCGTCTGACTCTGTGACATGTGAGGACGACAGAAGCGGAACTCGAACCATGCGAGAAAAACACAGAGCTGAAAACACGGCCTGCAGGCGGGGGGGTCAGCGTGTAATTAAACACATTTCCATGTGAAGGCAGCAGATAATCAGAGTCGATCACCTGAGGGCGCAGAGAGCCAGCAGCATGACTGAACCTCTCAGGAATGTCAGCTCTGTTAGAAACAGTAGTGCTGCTGCTGGAGGCCCCGCGCTCACGGCTCACAAATAGACCGGTATTTTTAAAAGGAAAACTAAGACGGCGGGGGCTGGGGGGGGGGGGGGGGGGGGGGGGCAGGGCTGCAGATTAAGTCGGATTTGATTGGCCGAGAAGCCCATCGATCAGAGTCAAACATGTCATCATAACCACATGGACGTTCAGTTTATTTCATTAGCGTTTCGTCTTTGTAACCCGTCACATTAAAACATCTTCATTCTTTATTTCGTACAGCGCCGTCTTGTTCGTGTGTCAGCTTGAACGTCTGTCCTCTTTGTGCAAAAGTCAACAAATAAAAGGGGTCGACCGATTTGTGTCGACGCCGATATTAGGAAGAGAAAAAATCCGATACCGATATATCGGCCGATATCTTTCTTACATCTGTAGAGATAGATATATAAACAGTTACTGTGTTGATCCCTCAGTTATCAAACACTCACAGAGAAGATTTATAATGAAGACAAGATGGTCACTCAGCTGGAAAATAACTGAGCATGTACGTGATCACCGCTCGACACTCTGCAGAGTGATGATGCTTGTTGTAATCCATATAGCGCCCTCTGCTGGTGACTGAGAACTGCTAGTGTCGTATAATGAAACTCAAATGAAATGTTTGACTGGTGAGTACATCGAGTAATATCAGCACATATTGGAGATACAATGAGTGGATAACGATAGTCACTGGATAAGCTAATATCGGCCAACCTGATTAATCTGTCGCGCTCTAAAATAAAACGATTACAGCATAATATCAGAATATTTTGTATCAGTGCCTGGACATAAATGACTGATCTCTTATTACAGGATTGTTTAAGTCGTTTTTGGGCCTTTTAACATTTATTGGAGAGGACAGGTGAAGAGAGAGAGGAACTGTTAGAAGGAGAGAGAGAGTGGGAGACGACAGGTCGGAAATCAAAACCCAAAGCCGCTGCAACGAGGACTACAGCCTCTGTACACGGGGCGTTCAACAGGTCGGGTACAATCACTTCTATCTGAACCAGTTCTCTTGCCCGCTTCCATCGCTGCAACACCTGTTGGTTTGACCTGATAACTGCTCTCATATCTGGCAAACCGAGGGGCGTCCAAAACGGCCGTGTAGGGGTGCCTTAAAACCGCCTACCTTCTCTGGTCCAAAAAAATGCTGAAGTTTTTGTTCGAGGTCAGAGGAATGAGTATTTCACGAGACAGCTTCAAGCCTCTACGTAAGCTGTAGAACCTCTTACATAGACTCTCTCTGCGTCCACCACTGGAGAACAGCCCTCCCCTGGCAGCCCTGCAGCGTTCTGCTGTGAATTCACAGACTTGTACCCCAACATTACGCTCTCATATCTTAAGTGGAGAAGACGGCGGAGCTTCGTTAGGGTGCTGTAGGGGATTTCCCAACCAAACCCAATACAACTTTTTAAGTATTTTATAAAACGGCCAACACTTTCTCAATCTGGGTTTTCTGTCTCATCACTGTCAGCTCGATCAATCATCGGAGCAGATATGGATTCAGTCTCAAAGTATCAGAATGAGTCTTAACACGTGTTAGCTTAGCATAAAAGGCTCCAGCATGAACTCTGATGTTATATTTACAGTGAAAACCAGACGTCTGCCTGCTGCTTCCTCTGTTATTTAGACCCACTGATGTGTTGGGACTGATTCTGAACACATGAGACTTGCTTCAGGAGACACTGTGAGACCAGCTGTCCTCCTCCTCCAGGACACCAGGCTGCTACCTTCACACCTCACCCAACAAACAGTGCAAATCACAAAGTGAGGGAGAAGGAGCTCAAACTGCTGCTGTTCCTGCAGGAACACGCTGACCCTACAGTCAGGTCAGAAAATAGCTCCAACCCCCCACCTCCTCCACACACTCCTCCACCCCCCAACAATGAAAACTATGTCTTCCATGCTCCACTGCTGGGAGCAGAAATCCCCCATTCCCAACCTGTGCAGGTTACATCACTGATTTACAGCTGCAGCACGATGTGATCACCTAACCATGACGAGCACAGACACGGCTCCTCTTTAACAGGCTTCATGTGGGGAGAAAAGCTCAACTTCAGAAGCACTTTTTACCTCCATACCACAGAAAGTCACACCAAAGTCCAAGGAAGATTTCATCAATTTAAAGTTAATCACAAGTGTTAAACTGTGCTTTCATCACACGTCACAGCTGCATGTATTAATCTTATCGTAACGACTCAGTCCTCGATCCGGCGCACAGAAAAACAACCAAATACCAGTTTGCTCTATGAACTTCTCAAATGACTTCCCTTCCACAGCTGGTGTTGGCTGCCTGCAGCGGCACAGCGGCTCGCATACACCCCGCTGTTAGAAGTGGAGATTTATAAAAAGGAAATGTAGTTCAGGGTAAAATGTGTGCGCCGAATACAAAGGTGGCCCTTCAACAACAAGAAAATGTGTGTGACTTTGTTCATAAATGTTTTTGCTTTAACCAGTAACAAAGAAACCAAAAACTGCAGGGTTTCTTAACGAGGTTCGGCAAAGCGGTTTTCTCGAGCGGAGAAGAAGGGGATGTTTGGAGGATCTTACCGAGGTGCAGGGTGAGGTTGATGGAGTTCGGGTACTGGATCCCGGCCAGCATGGTCTGGCTCTGCCACCAGGTAGTGTCCTGCTGGTTGTTGTAGTCGGTCAGGTACACGGCGCTGTGGTGGTTCCGGGGGTCCCGAGAGTCGCAGATGTGGCACGACTTAGTGACTCCGGTGGCTCCGGTCTGCACGCAGTACTCCTCAGGCGGAGAGCCGCAGGTGTTGGTGGCCACCACCGTCACGTTAAAAGCGGCGTTAACGAACTCGGGCATGCAGCGCTGCGGGGAGCCCTGCTCGTCCGAACACTCGTCCATGGCGGCGCGGACGCACACCGCCACCCAGGTCAGGGCCACCAGAGCCCGGATCACACTCGGCATTTTTTTCTCTCCTCTCCGTGTTGCCTCTCCAGAAGAAACTGTGTGCGCAGCTCCGACACAAACTCTCCCTGAACTTTTCCAAAGTTTGCTCTGGCTGTCCGGTTACCGGCGGATCCCCGGGGCTCTCACGGTGCAGTGAGCGCAGCGGGAGGGTTTCAGCAGCGGCAGATTGTCTTCGCTCCAGGCCGCGTCCAGAGCTCTGTTCCCGATATGCTGCTGTGAGGGGTCTGTGCTCGGCCTCAGCTCTTTGTGTCCTCCGCCATGCACAAACTCCAGCAGGAAAAGACGAGACTCCAGACTACACCCAGTGTGCTACTGCGCATGTGTGCGGCGCAGGGGCCACTCCGGCCACTTCCGTGTCAGCCCCCCGAGACCAAACTCCAGAAAAACTCCAGAAACATCCAACAAACTCACAACATGATCATATACCCTATTAAACCCTGTGAAGTCATGTGTACCAAGTCCAATAACACCGTGAGTAACCCCTACGTGACAATAATTAGATGAAAATAATCAATAAGTTTCAAATAATCTTTTAACTTCAGTTCACTTTTTCGATCCTTGGCTTCCAGCATGATGTAAGAGAGCCAATCAAAACCTCACACTGAAGATAATCACTGGAACAAAAGACACTTTGATTGAATTAATCTCCTTCAGATAAAAGAGAGAAACTTTAAAGTCTTTGAATCTTTTTTAGATTTAAAATCAGTGAATCAACAGTGACGGAGAAAAACCTCTTCAAGGATCCGTTCACTTCAAACTCATCTTATCTGTTGATACAGAAGACACAAAACTGTTCAGCTGTTTTTAGACTTTCACTGCAGGACCAGGGGCGTTCTAGAGTCTGTTGGGGCCCTCGGTAAAAATGGGGGCCGTCCAACCAGCGTCCATCACCGTCATGTCTGCCAGTTTTTTCAGCCGATTCGACATGTTGAATCGACGTCTGTGAGAGGAATCTCTCTGATTGGCTGTTCAGAGGTTTCATTTATCTCCAGCTCTAGACACAGGTTCTGGAAAACCCCTTGAGCCTGCCGCTGTAGTATCCAATGGGTGAAAGCATGGGTCACTGACAACGCCATCAGGGGGGTCAGGGGGGAGTCACTTCTCAGAGAGAATCACTCCCATGATTCCCCGCCAGCCTCAATGTCATCTTTTGTTATTGTTTCGATTGAGAGCCCCCTGGTGGTGGAATTAACACACTTATTATCTTCATTTTCCTGGTCTTTAAATTCTTGTTTTCCGTTCTTGGCAGAAACAGGCCACCGTACTTTAAATGACACTTATTGTTTTAAAGTCAGCAGCTGCACTCAGGTGTCTTTTGTTGTTCTGACTTATTTGACGTGTTTGATTCTCTTTAAGCGTCTTAAATCTTTTAAAACGGGCGAATCTGTGAAGTACAAACGACATTAAAAACCTTGAACTCATCATTAGAGGATCAAGTATCGCAAATTCAGAAGAAAGTTGTGAATATTTTAAGTGAAGATGAACGGCTTTTAAGAGTGTGGTGGTTTAATGTAAAATGAAAGCTTTGAAGCACGTGTAACGTTTTGTTTTCTCGGATACTTTGAGGGTCACACTCAGGTATTTTCTCGCCTTTTGCAGCTGACGTGAAACAGAATCAGCTGAAATGAAGCGTTTGTTCATTAACACACAGTTCAGCCGAGATAAGGTCGTCATCGACACGTCCCTCTTTGATCAGATCTACCTGTGATGATGTCAGAGGTCTCACAGGTGAGTCCTGTCAGAGTTGAAGGTGAACACATCAGTAAACAGACGACGAACATATGAACGTAAATTACTTCATTTCATTTAGAGGACAGTTCACTTTATGACTTTATTGTCCCCAAGGGGGAAATTTGTTGTCACAGCTTTGCACAGTTGGTACCCAGGTATATGATAACATGGCACATGAAGAAAACATATAAACAAACAGAAACACAGGCAATGAAAAATAGTCCAGTCAGCGTGAAAGCTTATTTAGAGCTTCAATAGCTGAGGGAACAAAGCTCTGTTTAAAGAGGACATATTCTCCACCTTGTCCACCTCTTCAAACAGTCCCCTGTGGTCTAAATGAAACATCTGTGCTGTGCTTTGGTAAAAATATAACATGAATCAAGCACCAGAGGAGGTTTGTGACCCTGTAGAAACCAGCTCTCTCAGAACGCTCGTTTTGGTGTGTGTGTCTCTTTAAATGTAATGACCCCCCCTGAGTTTTCCCTGTAGACATCACTCCTTCGCTAGCGAGAATAAAAATTGCGGACCTGCTCAGAAGTCTCGCTCTAGGCTGGGGATGGAGTCCATGGGTTGAGATACCAGCGGAGAGGAGGGGATTTTTTTAATCAGAATCCCACTGTGACATCACAAGGATAGCTTATTTGAAATGGAGCATTTTTCTCTGTGTTGTAAGACTTATGCAGACCACAAACAAAGGACTGGATGGGTTTATTTCACATTTTGAGGGTCGGTTACCCAAATACTGTAAATGTTCAAAAGCACTGTCAAAGTGGATCTATCAGAATATGTCCCCTTTAAAGCGTGCCCTCTTCCAGTCCTGGATCTCCGACCTGATGGCAGAAAAGAGACGAGTGGATTGAGTGGGTGAGAGGGGTCCTGGGCTGTGGTGAGTGCTCTGTGAGTCAGTGCTTTGTATTTGAGGTGTGAGAGGTTTTGGGTAGGCCGTTGATTTTTGAAGCGATATTTGTGATACGAGTGAGTCTATTTTTGTTCGTAACAGTTGGCATCACGTTTAATAGCTAAATTTTAACAGTTAATCATGATTATTCACATTTTTTATCGCATGTTTGAAATTCCATTATTTTCGCATTTCAAAATGGTAGGCTTTTATTTTGAATGTTTGTCCTGTCTTAAGCTGAGAGTTCTTTACTGGCTGTGTGCTTTTATTTTGAAATAAAGTAAGGCCCTTCTGGTAGATGGAAAGTTAGGACAGGAAGTTAAGCACAGAAACAGGAAGTGGTTAGGGATCCCAAACTGACGACAAACAGCTCAAAGGAACGGTAACAAAGGTCAATGTGTGATGTCATCAGGTGAACGGTAACAAAGGTCAATGTGTGATGTCATCAGGTGAACGGTAACAAAGGTCAATGTGTGATGTCATCAGGTGAACGGTAACAAAGGTCAATGTGTGATGTCATCAGGTGGATATGACTTTGGACTCGTCAGCTGAGCTGTCTGAGAGTTTGTTAAAGTGAAATGAGACATTCAAAGATGCAGCAGTGTCCTTCTTTTACATCACTGAGACTACAGGGAGACACTGAGGACCACTATCTACAGGGAGACACTGAGGACCACTATCTACAGGGAGACACTGAGGACCACTATCTACAGGGAGACACTGAGGACCACTATCTACAGGGAGACACTGAGGACCACTATCTACAGGAAGACACTGAGGACCACTATCTACAGGGAGACACTGAGGACCACTATCTACTGGGAGACACTGAGGACCACTATCTACAGGGAGACACTGAGGACCACTATCTACAGGGAGACACTGAGGACCACTATCTACAGGGAGACACTGAGGACCACTATCTACAGGGAGACACTGAGGACCACTATCTACAGGGAGACACTGAGGACCACTATCTACGGTGAGCCTGAAGGGACAAAATAGAACGAGATTAATCGAGGTTAGAAAAATGAAAGCATTAAACACAAGAACAGGAAAACGGCGTGAGGTAGAGATTCAATCATTAATCCCTTAATTCACACAAACCTGCGAGGAGATGACGTGATGGGTTTATCAGCTGAGTTACGACTTTTGGATCAACGCGACGCCTGACGGAACGAAGGTGAAGTTATTTAACTCAAACTGAAGGCAGCGTAAGAAAAGCTTAGAGAGATACTTTATTAATCCTTTGCAGGAAATGACACCGTCACGGCAGCAGCAATCACAGTCAAGAAGTCACAACATAAAAACTGCACAAATAACATTCAGGCAGGTTAAAAGAACTCATTGTTTTAACAACAGACAAGAATTCATGAGTTGCAGTGTTCAAAAGTGTATTTATAAATAAACATGAGTTCCTACAAATGTCCTGCACACAGGTTAAGAGAAAGGACTTCCTGTAACGTTCAGTCCTGCTCCTCAGGGTGATCAGCCTGTGACTGAACGTGCTCCGTTGAACCACGTCCAGGCTGTGTAGTAGGTGTGCAGGATTTCTCTGTGACCTGCTGAAGGTTTTCCATTTCAGTCCCAACGATGGAGCTGACCTTCCTAATTAGCTTGTTGGTTCTGTTTTTGTCTGCGGGGCGAGCCCCCCCTCTGTTCAGCAAGTGTAGAAGTGATCCAGCAGCAGCTCTCTGATCCAAGATGGTTTCAAATCAACACGTTCCCTCAAACAGAAAGTAACATTTAATGAAGGTTGATATCAACACTTGATCATTCATCATCTCTGTATGTTGGCGTTTGCTCTGGTGTTGTGAAGGCAGGTGGCTCCCCCTGCTGGTCATCAGCTGGTGGTGTCTGACTGGACAAACTGAACTCACACTGTTTCTCTACATTTACTACAGCTGACCTTCGGTGTAACTTATTCATTTGTTCTGTATCAAGTGTTTTAAAGCCATGGACTGCAGGGGGGGCTGGTGCTTTGTTCTCCAGAGGGGGCCCAATGTCTCCCAGGTGGACCGGGGAGCACATCTTAGATCATTCACAGATGAAGATCGTTGGACTCGGTGGATTCAGGGGTGAAGTTGCAAAATTATTGCATTTTTTGCACTTTATCAGGCGCACCAAAGATGTCAGATATATATAATAATAATAATAATAATAATAATAATACATTTTATTTATGGGCGCCTTTCATGACACTCAAGGTCACCTTACAAAAGTAAAAACAACACAATCAAACACGAACACAATCAACTACATAAAAACAAAAACAGCAGCAGTAAGGAGGGCGTGGTCAGACAGAGTGAGCTAATTTAAAAAGGAGAGTTTTGAGCTGTGATTTGAAGGTAGGGAGAGAGTTAATGTCACGGATGGATTGTGGGAGAGAGTTCCAGAGATGGGGGGCTGTGCGGCTGAATGCTCGGGACCCCACAGGATGTGGTGAGGAGCATGGAGGAGGCAGAGCGGAGGGTCCGGGAGGGTGTGTAGGTGTGAAGGAGATCGGAAAGGTACGGAGGTGCGAGATTATGGAGAGCTTTGAAGGTGAGAAGGAGAATTTTAAAATCGATGCGGTATTTGACAGGGAGCCAGTGAAGTTGTTGAAGGACAGGAGTGATGTGGTTTATGGAGGGGGTTCTGGTGATGATCCGGGCAGCTGAGTTCTGGACCAGTTGAAGTTTATGGAGAAGCTTGTCATGTCGCCACCCGCCACTAGTTGGGGCTGTAGCTCTGAATACAAATAAAGGGACTGACTGTAATATGTTTATGGATACCAGCTCATATTGGCACACAGGATTAAATAACACATTATTCATGATCGGGAAACATCCGACAGGAACATGCGACCTTTGTCAACAACAGGAAACAATATGTAACCCACATGAAATTGACATGTATCATTTATTGTGACTGAAAACAGACGCTAGATGGCGCCATGAGACTGTAGCTCGTGTGTTTTTACGTCGTGCTAGTAGGAAAGAGAACGTAAACAGAGCGTCTGAACAGAGAACGTTGTAGGAGTTTGTGTGAACATTTTGTCCGAGGTTTTATCTTCTCTAAAGTGACCAGATTCCTGAAATGAAAATCGGGACAATTTCAGCGCGGTGCTCAAAATTCAAATGTTATCATTATGAAATAAATAACAGGGGTAATTACATGTTAATGTATTTTAGTTTTCAGTAGTTTTATTATTTTTATTTTATTTATTATTTAGCTCACACCACTCCTGGGAATTTTTGCACTTTCCAAACACAAACGCTCTTTGGTTTCTGGTCCTAAATGTCTGGATCCATGAACCCAGCTGGTTCAGCAGGTCCACCACAGTCCTCTCCCTGGCCCTTTCCGAATTGCCACAGTTCAGTATGCAGTGCGTACTATTCAGTAGGGAGTTTCAGTAGACTGAACTCTCGTGGTCATTCAGTATGCATTTTTTGTGTCCAACTCAGTATACTGAACATTTCAGTATGGATACTAACTTCCGGGTTTTATGCAGTATGGATCGGATGCGTGGGTGCAACCGAATTGCAAAGTGCCTACTCAATCTGTCAGTAGTCAGTAGACAGTACCTACTATCCGTGCTGTATCCTGTTAGTACATACTATTCAGTAGACAGCACAGTAGGCAGATATTTGTGCCTACTTCATTTGATTCATTCAGGATGGAAGTGGCGTCATTTGCGTTACCTGAACCGGCCGCCTCCATCCTCGTTTTTTTTTTTTTTTTTTTTTTTTTTTTAGCTCTAATTCTAGATTAAAAATGGATTAAATTAATCTATGCTCGTTTGTTTTGATTTGGAGGCGCACGTGAAGTGACGTTTTCCCTTGTTAACTGTGTCCCCGTTCTTCTTGAACGTTTAACTTAATTAATAGCGGGCTACACTATTACATAGCTGACGTGGCTATCTCCATCTGGCTTACACTTTGCTTACCAATTAAGGGTACTGTTAGCTGCTGAAATGCAAGCAAGACCAGGGTTTACTGTAAAGGAACTGAACCAAACTGTACTTAAACAAACCGGACTGCTTGGTGGAAACAGGGCTTAAGAGGCAGAAACCTGGAGCAGAAGCAGACTCATGATGATCAGCCGTCTGCTGAGACTTTGTAGGGGTTGGAAAATGGGAGAAAGGGAGACGCAGGAAGAAGGAGAGAGACAAACAGAGCAACAACAACAATGAAGAAGAGAGATTTAAAGCTACAGTGTCAGTAATTATGGTAAAAGCATGTGTAGTATTAGCAGTGACAGCTCAGTGTGATAATAGACTCAGTCAAATATAAACAACTGTAAAGGTCCTGACACACCAAGGAGACCGTCAGCCGTCGGTGAGCGGTCGTCGCCCTAGTTTTTGCGGTGTGTGCAGCTCCGTCGCTACCCCTCGGCCCCAGTTGGCCTTTTTATGGCCGATTCCACATGTTGAATCGGCGTGGCCAGTCGCCGGCGTGGTTGGGGGTAGGAATCTCTCTGAATGGCTGTTCAGCTAAGCGAAACAGGACAGCCAGTGCACGAGAAGAAATACGGAAGCGCCTCTTCTGTTCTTGTTCCACTAATAAAAGACCAAGGGCTGACAACGCCAGCGCCATTTTCAACTTGTTATCAGACATTATTCTCGATTAGAAGTTCCTATATTAATTGCAACCCTCCTCAACTCGGATGCTAGGTGGTATGAGGTGTGAAGGTCAGTAATGTGCCGTGGTGTGCTCAGTTCTCATACTTACCCTCGAGGGTCACGAGGCTGTCGTGAAGAGACTCAGACAAATAATGATTTTCAAAAGATTTTATGAAATGTATTGATAATCCACACAAAGGGTCAATAATCCAACAAAGTCCTTTAAATCCCAATTTTAGATCCAAGAAAAGAAAAATAAATCCAACAATAAAACAGAAAATGTAAAAGAAAATAAAAATCAAAAAGTATCCAAAGATTAATCCCAGTGAATGAATTTTTTAAGAAGGGTCTAAGTCCCAAAAAGTGGAAAATTTAGAATTTAAGCGACGTGGAGTCAGTTAGCAAACGCCAAAAGACTCTCGATCAACATTTTCAAAACCTTTTTATAGCAAATCTTTCTCTTTGTTTGGAACCCTTGAAAAAAAACTTGTGTGTGTGTGTGTGTGTGTGTGTATGTGTGTGTGTGTGTGTCTGTGTGTGTGTGTGTCTGTGTGTGTGCGTGTGTGTGTGTGTGTGTGTGTGTGTTTGTGTGTGTGTGTGTGTGTGTGTGTGTTAGTATGTTAGGCAGGGAGTTTTTGATTGACACTTCATCTCTCGAACTAATAGGTATCAAAACGTATCCGTTGACAGGATTATCTTATCATAGGTACATTAATAAAAAATGCTTGCATGGATAATGGTTTATGTAAAAGCAATCAAAAGCAGTTATGATTATATGATATATGGATTAAATGATAAATGTATTAAATGGTAAAGAAATAAACACAAAAATATTCAAACAAATTCTTCAATTTGCAAAACTTCTCCTGATGTTCAACACCCTCTCTTGTAAATTGAAAATGTGTTTCTCAAACTCATAAAACATACCAAACCCAGGGCTGCAGGGTGACGTTTTAATGGAACCACTGACATGATTGGCTGGTCCAACACCTACAGAGGTCACTGCTCTGCACCTGAACATATACTCTGTGTTTGGACTCAGATCACCCACTGTGACCTCTTCAGGTTTTGATGCCGTCTGTTGTTTCCATCCTTCCTCTCCACTGACACAGTACTCAACAGAGTAGGAGGTGATGCTCTCTGATCCAAACTTTGGTGGATCAATCTTCAGTGTCACACTGTTGTGGTTTACGTCTCTTACTGTGACTGTTTCAGGCTTTGAAGGCGGCTCAAAGTTCTCAGTGTCAAGAAAGCCTTCTTTATAAACGTAGATGCTCGAACCTTTCTGTGTCTCATTTGTTATTCCGACTGTCAAGAACTTAACGTCCTTGTTCTCCTGGTTGGCCTCTGCAAAGTCACTGAAGAGCTTTGCTTTTTCCCTCGTTGATTTGGCTACTTCTCTAGAAGCATACCATTGTTCCTGCTCTACATCCTGAGTCTGTGGATCTTGAGGGTTTTCTGGTTTTTGTCTTAAGTAGTTTGACAAAGCTGAGAGGTACGGTTCATTGATTCCCAGTGAGGTGAATACAAAACACACAGCATGTTCTGTTCTTAGACTTTCTTTGTAAAGGTCATTCTGAGATGGTACAACCGTGGTGTTCTTCATCGTGTCTGTTAAAGACAATAATGTGTCGATCTCTCTCTCTTTACAATCCATCCACTCATTCAGGTTTTCACTGTTGAATGGAGAAGAATGTATTTTCCTCAGGACATCTGCGAGCACAGCCTCCTCTTCTCCTCCTCCTCGGATCGATGGAAGTTTCTTTGCCAGTGTTTGTTGGAATTCCAGTTTGAACTCAGAGCACCTACTTTGAAAAGTTTTCATCTTTTTGCTGATCTGTGGGAACTGCTGTGCTGTGGTGGTTCTCAGTGCATCGTTACACCTCATTTCCAGCTCACTGAGGTCCTCCAGGACACTCTGTGATTCTTGAACTAAACTTTCACTTATCTGACGTACAAGTTTAGCAGCAGAAGAATCTAAAGTTGTCAGAGGCAGCAGCCAGACCTTCATTGGTACTGCGTTTTCTCCATTGGCTCCCAGCAGTTTAGGCAGACTTTGGTAGACTTGCACTGCTTCCTGAAAGGATGTTGGAGTTCTCTCAAGAGAAAAGTCTCCAAAGAAACTGCAGGAGAACTTCTCAGTACTAGCTTTTTCCTTTTCATCCATTTTCAGTGAACCATCACCCTCTATAGGAAGGTTAGGAATTTTATTAATCGCTAACTTCAAGTTTCCCTCAATGTGTTGTTGATCTTCTTTTTGAGAAACTTCACGGTCGAAGACGAAGAAGGCTTGTGCTCCATAAAGAATCGCTGTGACTACATGTGTCGCTAAACCTTTCTCAAAAACATTCTGGTGCTTCATATTTCCTGCTCCAAGATGATCCATCGACAGTTCCTGGACCTTTGTAGTTGCTTTGTACTTCAGTGTTACTCTGGCTTGGTTTTTGGAAGTCTTACTGTTGTTCAGGTATTTGGCTGATCCATCCACCTCAATGAGTCCACCTAAGAAACTTGCCTTCAGTGACGCTTTAACATCGAGTGCAGAGGATTTACCCTCAATAGATTCAGAGGCAACTATCTTAAAATCATTAGATTTCTTTGGTCGTTCTCTAACATGCTTCATCAGGTCATCACTGTCCCACAGGGTCATTCCTGCAAAAGAAGAAGCAATGATCAAGTTCAGCTTTCAGAAACAGCGATCAAGGATAAGCTGTTGGTACTTCATATATGGTGGACAATATTTACTGAAGTGATAATAGCATCTGAGATGCAATTATTGTTGAATGTGAATTTCATGACTACAGTACCAGGCACGAGTAAGTCTTCACGGCAGTCGTACAACATCCCGATGCTGAAAGGCCGACCGAGAGCCGCCACCTCCATCGTCTTTCTGGCAGCAGAGTCCATTTTTCAGTCTGAACTGGACAGAATGGATAACAGCTTGTTAGTATGTTCATCACCTGATCCTTTAATAACTCCACATTCGGAATTTTGTTATTCCAGACAGAGAGGATGAAGAGAAATACAGAAACAGAGAGGATGAAGAGAAATACAGAGACAGAGAGGATGAAGAGAAATACAGAGACAGAGAGGATGAAGAGAAATACAGAAACAGAGAGGATGAAGAGAAATACAGAAACAGAGAGGATGAAGAGAAATACAGAGACAGAGAGGATGAAGAGAAATACAGAAACAGAGAGGATGAAGAGAGATACAGAAACAGAGAGGATGAAGAGAAATACAGAAACAGAGAGGATGAAGAGAAATACAGAGACAGAGAGGATGAAGAGAAATACAGAAACAGAGAGGATGAAGAGAAATACAGAGACAGAGAGGATGAAGAGAAATACAGAGACAGAGAGGATGAAGAGAAATACAGAAACAGAGAGGATGAAGAGAAATACAGAGACAGAGAGGATGAAGAGAAATACAGAAACAGAGAGGATGAAGAGAAATACAGAGACAGAGAGGATGAAGAGAAATACAGAGACAGAGAGGATGAAGAGAAATACAGAAACAGAGAGGATGAAGAGAAATACAGAAACAGAGAGGATGAAGAGAAATACAGAGACAGAGAGGATGAAGAGAAATACAGAAACAGAGAGGATGAAGAGAAATACAGAGACAGAGAGGATGAAGAGAAATACAGAAACAGAGAGGATGAAGAGAGATACAGAAACAGAGAGGATGAAGAGAAATACAGAGACAGAGAGGATGAAGAGAAATACACAGACAGAGAGGATGAAGAGAAATACAGAGACAGAGAGGATGAAGAGAGATACAGAAATAGAGAGGATGAAGAGAAATACAGAAACAGAGAGGATGAAGAGAAATACAGAAACAGAGAGGATGAAGAGAAATACAGAGACAGAGAGGATGAAGAGAAATACAGAGACAGAGAGGATGAAGAGAAATACAGAGACAGAGAGGATGAAGAGAAATACAGAGACAGAGAGGATGAAGAGAAATACAGAGACAGAGAGGATGAAGAGAAATACAGAGACAGAGAGGATGAATAGAAATACAGAAACAGAGAGGATGAAGAGAAATACAGAAACAGAGAGGATGAAGAGAAATACAGAAACAGAGAGGATGAAGAGAAATACAGAGACAGAGAGGATGAAGAGAAATACAGAAACAGAGAGGATGAAGAGAAATACAGAGACAGAGAGGATGAAGAGAAATACAGAAACAGAGAGGATGAAGAGAAATACAGAGACAGAGAGGATGAATAGAAATACAGAAACAGAGAGGATGAAGAGAAATACAGAGACAGAGAGGATGAAGAGAAATACAGAAACAGAGAGGATGAAGAGAAATACAGAGACAGAGAGGATGAATAGAAATACAGAAACAGAGAGGATGAAGAGAAATACAGAGACAGAGAGGATGAAGAGAAATACAGAAACAGAGAGGATGAAGAGAAATACAGAAACAGAGAGGATGAAGAGAAATACAGAGACAGAGAGGATGAAGAGAAATACAGAAACAGAGAGGATGAATAGAAATACAGAGACAGAGAGGATGAAGAGAAATACAGAGACAGAGAGGATGAAGAGAAATACAGAGACAGAGACAGAGAAAGGTAACATCTTTTGAACTATGTGTATTTCTTTAGTGTCTCCATACTTGTATCTTGTTGTGTTATCTGTTCACTGCAGTAAGAAAAGATCAAACACAGGAGGATTACCATCAACCTCCTGCAACCTGCTAGAACAGAACCTTAGACCAGTGGTTCTCAACTGGTCCAACTTCAGGACCCACTAACCCCTTCATGAATCATTGGTAGGTCTACCCTCATTTCTAATATTTTCAACCAATCAGATTGATGTCATAGTAAATGGTGCAGTTTGGACCTCAGTCCAAATATTGTGACTGATCACAGGAACAGAACTAAACAAACATGCTTCAAATTGAAATACCCACTCTTTGAGACGGAAACTAAATTCAGATAGACATTCAGTACAAACTGAAAAAGGCTCTGCGACCCACTTTTGGGTCCCAACCCATCAGTTGAGAACCCCTACATTACTCCAATAGATGCAGAGGGCTGAGCTCTGATAGGCTGACTGGTTTAGTTAAAATGAGAGTGTGGGAAAGTTATAGTTTAAACCTGCACAGTGCCTCCCTCTAGTGGCTGATTCACTCATTGCTTCTAACACAGAGCCTCTAATTCAAATAGTCAAAGACCCAGCTGTCTGGAACTCAAAGCTGTTCGTTTGTGGGGAGCTGGTGGCGCAGTGTTTACTGCACGCCTCCCACCTAATGAGGCTGTAGTCCCCCAAGCGGGCGGCCCAGGTTTGAATCCGACCTGTAGCTCCTTTCCTGCATGTCATTCCCCACTCCCTCTCTCTCTCTCTCTCTCTCTCTCTCTCTCTCTCTCTCTCTCTCTCTCTCTCTCTCTCTCTCTCTCTCTCTCCAATAAAGGCACAAAACGCTCAAAAAGTCTAAAAAAAGAAGCTGCTTGTTTGCACTTCCTGTCGTTGTCTCCTCTCTCTCTCCTCGCTCGTGTTGTTCTTACTCTCTGATGTTCGTCACTTCGGATAAAATCGTCTGATACATGAGTTGAAGAAATGTAGATTTAAATACATGAAGTCCATCCAACATGTCAGCTTGAATATTTCATGTTGATCTCAAGTACTTTTATTTAGTTTAATCAACTTTATATTTATTTTATTTACTGTGAAACAAGTGAATGAAGTCTGATAGAAGTCTAAGTCGAGGTTCAGATGTCAGAGAATGAGGCGTATAGTGATGGTCCTCTGACACATGCGTGGCGTGGTTTGTTCACGTGACTAGTGACGTGTGAACCACTTGAGTGAGACTGAGTAGTGAGCAGAGCGGAGGGAGAGAAACAGTTACAGCGGAGCCAGAGAAGTGCACTTTAATGAATTTGATCTGTGATCAGTATTCTTTACCAAAGAAAGACCAACGTGTCACCTGTCAATAACTAACACCCCTCTCTTCACAGAAACTTCCGGTCTAAGTAATAAATACATTTACATTTTCTTTAGGAACCACGTCTCTGTCTTGGTCCAGCTGTTAAACCTGAGTTGCCTTTGTTTGATTAAAGGTGTTTGTATATTTCCTGGGGTGAAACTCCCAAGGTGGTGTTGTCGGGTCAGTTAGATTATTCTTGTTTATTATACACCAACCCTTAGCGCCCCTTGTCACACTCTCATTAACAGAGGAACTTGGGACAGAAAGGGCAGGAGGAGACACAACAATGCTTACTGTTTCAAAAAGGACTTTAGGATTACGACGACTGTTTGAAACTAGATTAGCAAAATATGTAGCTCTGGCATCCTTGACCATATTATTAAAATCTATTAGGAGCTCTTTTAAGTTCTCATAAAAGACCTGCAAGTGGGTGGATTTCCACCGTCGCTCCATTTTACCACAGGTACGTTTTATAATGAACTAAAACTCATTCATCTAAGGAGAAGAAGATTTAACAGGAGCCAGCCTAGTTTTTACAGGTGTTATTTCATCCAAGATAGACAGACAGTGCTCATTGAAAAACTTCACAGTCAACATCACCGTCTGGTAGCAACAACAAGCCAGAAATAAAAGCATCAGAAAAGTCAGTGGCAGAGTGACAGTTAAAAACGCCAGAGTGAATATCATCTAGTGCTGGGCGATATATCGTGAAGCTCAATTCCATCGGAATTTTATTAATGCTTGATATGGAATTTTCTAAATTACTTCAAAGTTTTCTCGCGAGATTTCGTTGCTCCATGAGATTTCCGCAGCAGCGCTTGTTGCGCGGAGACGAAGGGGCGTAGACTCCACACCTGCCACTGAGTAGCTCTTATAAGCGACCAACATGGAGGAGAAAGAGAAAGATGCGAGCGAGTCCGAATTATTTAAAAAAAAGAGCACGTCACGTCTGTCATTTGGAAATGGTTCGGTTACAGGCAAAATGATACGGAACAAACAACCGTAGTCTGTAATGAAAGATGTTGCGACGCAGACAGGAAACACTACAAATCAATCACCTGAAGGTAAAGCACGTTATCGATGCATATATCACGCTAAAGAGAGCCGCGACTCCCTGTGTTTGATATAGAAGAGCACACCTTCAACAGTTGTTTTGCACACATTTGAAATATTGAGTTAAAATAATAAGGCCCTGCCCTGCTTGCTACAGTGGCTTCTTTTATTTTGAGATTTTTATATTTTGAAATACCTGCAGGGAAAAGTTATTCATATCTTTGTGAGGATTGTGAAATAAACTTTCTGGTTTTTAAAGTAAATCAATTTGGTCTGGTTCAGTTTTATACATTTATAAACTTTAACACGATAAATATCGAGTCATATCGAATATCGACATTAGGCATCAAAATATCGTGATGTCAAGTTTAGGCCATATCGCCCACATCATCTGATTCCTTCAATAACTCCACACTAACAAGCATTCAAATACAAAGAATAACAATAATATTATTAGACCAAAAGTATCAAAGGTAATGCTCCATAACTGTGAACCACTGTCCAAGAGTGGGCGTCCCTTCATTTCCTCCTCAACCCTGACAAAAACAAAGTACTGTTAATGGTATAGACACCTGCTCCACCTCAGTGAATCCGTTTACTGCCCCGTTACAATGAAATATCAAACCTACTGCTAACAGTCTTCATCATATTTGACCAACACACGACCTTTGACCATGATATCACTAAACTTGTACAGACCTGTTTCCTGCAGTTAAGAAACTCTCTGCTTCACAGAGCAATCTCAAACATACCATAAGTCAGTTAAAGTGAAAACATGTAAAAAGCATGTGTTATAAGGTAGTGTTTATCTAACCTTGTTTACCCTACATTATATAATGTTTTTTTAATACAGTCCTGTCCCATACACGGTCAGCAAGGCCTGCACCGCTACCTTTTGCCTGGACGTTACCTACGCTACTAGAGCCTGGCCAATCAGACGTTACCTACGCTATGAGAGCCTGGCCAATCAGACGTTCAGTCCTGCAGGCGCTGCTAGCCCCGCCCCAAAAGTCCCTAGACCGTCAGAAAGTACATAACCGCGAGTAAATTCTTTCACGCATTTTTAACTTGAGTCTGGTCAGCAATGAAATTCCAAAAGTCTGGAAATCTGCTTTCGTTCTTCCTCTGTTAAAAGGGGGTGACCCTTCAAATGTAAATAACTACAGGCCAATTTCAAAACTTTGCATTCTGGTAAAAGTGTTTGAAAAAATCGTAAGTGACCAACTGAAGGACTTTTTGGATGACTACAAGGTCCTATCTAAATATCAGTCGGGTTTTAGAAAACAACATAGCACTGTCACAGCTGCTCTCAAGGTTTTAAATGACATCATTGAAGCCATTGATGGTAAAAAAATTGTTGTTCAACATCTGTTGCACAAGCTTTTGAGTCTATGCAGTCAGCATTCAACGTTGTCCAGTCTCGTCTGAGGGAACTAAAGTTGGTCTTAAACTATGACAAAACAAAGCTCATGTTGTTTTCACATTTAAGTGAAGTACCAACAAATGTACCTTTGATTTTAACTTCCCAAGGAAATCCAATCGAGCTCGTCAAAAGCTTCAAATACTTGAGTTTTCTTATTGACTGTGAGCTGTCGTTTAAAGCACACATCACCAAATTGACCGCTAAACTCAAGGTGAAGTTAGGATTTTATTATAGAAATAAATCCTGCTTCTCCCTCAGAGCGAGGAAACTTCTTGTTTCATCAACATTTCTTCCTTTGTTGGATTATGGAGATGTGCTGTATATGGGCGCCTCGGCCAAATGTTTACAGTCATTGGACGCCGTGTATCACTGTGCGTTGAGATTTGTGACTGGTTGTAGACGCCTTACTCATCACTGTGACCTGTATACTAAATCTGATTGGCCATCCTTGAAGGTGTGAAGGTATACACATTGGCTGAGTCTCATTTATAAAGCTCTTCTTGGTTTGGTTCCTCCTTATTTATGTTCATACCTTCAAAGAGCCAGAAGCCAATATGCCTTGCGTTCCTGTGATGTTGTTAAGTTGTCTGTTCCTCGTGTCCGCACTGAGCTCGGAAAAAGAGCGTTCAGTTTTGCTGCTCCCTCTGCTTGGAACTTCTCCAGAACAAATTGAAAATGGCAGAACTCATTTCACTTGAAGCCTTTGGCTCGATCTTAAAGGACAAAAAACGCGAGACAATCGGACAGTGCCTGTGTTTCTGAATTGTAACCTGTCATCACGACTCTGCACTTTATCTGCAAACCCATTTGCACATTGTAATTTCTATCTCCTTAACTTATTGTTTGTAAACTGTTTCTTAATCATGTAATGTTTATGATGACGTGTGCTGCTGCCCGCTTGGCCAGGTCACCCTTGTTAAAGAGATCTTGATCTCAATGGGTTAATTACCTGGTTCAATAAAGGTTAAATAAAAAAATAAATTATTCATTCTGGAGTTTGACCTTTGTGCAAGGTGTGCAGATAAATGTTATGACTTTATTGACTGTCCTTTGCTCTGATGCCATACAGTGTCATTAACATTAACATGTAACTAGACGAGGAATAAGAACAGTTATCTGTTAGAACACAGACAAGAAGTGTGTGGAGATCATCCGTCTGATTATTTCAACAGATATCCACATATGAATACAGACTTTTTATTGTTCTGGTTTCTGGTTGTTGTTCCAGTACAATTCAGCGGGATTTGGTTGCAAACAGGAAACATGTCCTGCTCTGAGCATTAAAAGGCGTAACGTATTGTATGAAACACAATCTTGGGAGCCTTCAGCTATCTTCTGAATTGATCTTTTTGTTAAACCCTAAAGTCAGTCGCTGTTCATGAATACGGACAGTTATCCTAAATCATTGTCAGACAACAGCCAGGGAGCTTGAAGACAATAAATCTGACACACGTACTTTCTAACTTGGATTGTCCTCTTGGCCACTAAATAAGTACGAACAAATAATTTCACTTTACGCAGATGACACTCAATTATATCTTCTTGTCAATTAAACTGATTCTTGGATGCAGTTTGCTCACTAAATTGCTTTGAAGACATAAGGTGTGGTATGTCTTAAATCTAACATTCATAAGACTGAGATATTTGGATTTAACAAACACAATCTGACAGATGTTGAAATGGAAAACAACATGAATGTCATTTAATCTCATAAAAAATGATTCAGCAGACACTCAGGAGTATTAACCTAATACCAAATCTAAAATGTTAAAGCCCAACACAAGAACTTACTGAGGTTTGAATGGAGCAACAGCTGACCTGGAGAAAATCATGGATTAATTTGTTTTCCTGTAACTTGATTCTGCACAGAAAGAGAATTGACATCTACCTTTCTGTTGAAGCAGTGTTTCTGAGGCCGGCTGCGCCCTCAAAGGTCCGTGCAGCTTCGACCGATGTTCAACAAACTTGAACTTCTGTGCATCAGAAAGCCATCGAAACTCTGGACCTGCAGAGAGAAGAGAAGGCACACTTAATGGAACCTGAAAACACGATATTTAGTTCAGCACTGGCTCTGACCCTCTACTTACTCTGCTTTAAATTCAAAACTTTTATGATTCAAAATGACATCATTAAAGAATTGCAGATCCTAACTGCTCATTAACATTACAGTGATCACTTCAGTGTTTGTCTGAAACAGCTGAGCCATGTCTGAAGAGCAGCTCTGTGTGGAACTTACAGAGAAAAATCAAAAAGACACCAGTGTACTTACAGTAGAAAGGTGTGTGATCCTCTGAAGCTGTTTGAGGATTTCTCTCTTTTTATTGGCTCTGAGGATCAAAATCTTTAGTCAGTAATAAAAGGAGGAGGGGACGAGACACCGGCTGATTTCCCAGAAATGCTTTGACCTGTCGACTGTCTGACGTTGGAAATGCTGTATGCACAAAAAACATGAATACATTCCTATCCTGCTCGGATTTTGTGACGTAACTCTTTCCAAAGTAAAAACTTCCTGAGAATATTCAGCTAAATCAGGACATTATTGTTACGACTTTTTACATTCAAACGTTCATACTTTGTGAATTATTCAAAGTGTTCCAGGAAAATGTCCTTCTTCAATGAATGACAGAATATATAACATGTTAGCTTTTTATTGCATGTTTGTAATTCCATTATTTAGCATTGAAAATAGAAATTGTAAGGCTTTTATTTTGAATTGCTGTACTGTCTTTAACAGAGTTGATTTATTTAACTAATGTTTCTTAGGTGGTAGTAGCAGGATTTAATGAGATTATTGACGTGCAGATTGAAGTTAAACTGTGAATCAAAGGCAAGGCAAGTTTATTTATGTCGCACATTTCAACAAGAAGGCGATTCAAAGTGCTTCACACGAGAAGCATCACGACAGAGGAAAGACAAGAAACATTCAAATAGAACATTTAAAAATCACTGAAATTATTAAATCTGAAAATATGTTCAAGTCAAAATACTTCAAATAAAATTATAAAAATAAAAAGAATTAAAAGTGACAGTGCAGAGTGAGAGATTAAAATCTTATTAAAGTTGTTTAGTTAAAGGCCGCTGTAAACAGGTGAGTCTTTAACCTGGATTTAAAAGAGCTGAGAGTTTCAGCAGACCTGCAGCTTTCTGGAGTTTGTTCCAGATATATGGAGCATAGAAACTGAACGCTGCTTCTCCATGTTTGGTTCTGACTCTGTTCCAGATATAAGGAGCATAGAAACTGAACGCTGCTTCTCCATGTTTGGTTCTGACTCTGTTCCAGATATAAGGAGCATAGAAACTGAACACTGCTTCTCCATGTTTGGTTCTGACTCTGTTCCAGATATAAGGAGTATAGAAACTGAACGCTGCTTCTCCATGTTTGGTTCTGACTCTGTTCCAGATATAAGGAGCATAGAAACTGAACGCTGCTTCTCCATGTTTGGTTCTGACTCTGTTCCAGATATAAGGAGCATAGAAACTGAACGCTGCTTCTCCATGTTTGGTTCTGACTCTGTTCCAGATATAAGGAGCATAGAAACTGAACGCTGCTTCTTCTCCGTGTTTGGTTCTGATTCTGTTCCAGATATAAGGAGCGTAGAAACTGAACGCTGCTTCTCCATGTTTGGTTCTGACTCTGTTCCAGATATAAGGAGCATAGAAACTGAACGCTGCTTCTCCATGTTTGGTTCTGATTCTGTTCCAGATATAAGGAGCATAGAAACTGAACGCTGCTTCTCCATGTTTGGTTCTGACTCTGTTCCAGATATAAGGAGTATAGAAACTGAACGCTGCTTCTCCATGTTTGGTTCTGACTCTGTTCCAGATATAAGGAGCATAGAAACTGAACGCTGCTTCTCCATGTTTGGTTCTGACTCTGTTCCAGATATAAGGAGCATAGAAACTGAACACTGCTTCTCCATGTTTGGTTCTGACTCTGTTCCAGATATAAGGAGCATAGAAACTGAACGCTGCTTCTCCATGTTTGGTTCTGATTCTGTTCCAGATATAAGGAGCATAGAAACTGAACGCTGCTTCTCCATGTTTGGTTCTGACTCTGTTCCAGATATAAGGAGTATAGAAACTGAACGCTGCTTCTCCATGTTTGGTTCTGACTCTGTTCCAGATATAAGGAGCATAGAAACTGAACGCTGCTTCTCCATGTTTGGTTCTGACTCTGTTCCAGATATAAGGAGTATAGAAACTGAACGCTGCTTCTTCTCCATGTTTGGTTCTGACTCTGTTCCAGATATAAGGAGCATAGAAACTGAACGCTGCTTCTCCATGTTTGGTTCTGACTCTATATTTGTGTATCATCAGCATAACAGTAATTGGAGACCCCTGTACCCCCCCTGAAGGACAAACTACCGGTCCTGGGGGGAGAGGGCCTTCTCCATTGCTGCTCCCACCCTCTGGAACTCACTCCCATGTATTATTATTATTGTTGTTATTATTATATCTTCTTCATTTGGACTAAACTCTGAGGCTGATGTGAAACTGAAATATATCCATAGTTTGAGGAGCAGAATTTGTCCGCCACGCTTCCAAAAACTAAGATGAACAGTCATCCATTAAAGAATGCATCATTTCCAGTAAGTCAGAGAGATTTTTTTATTCATATCTTCAAAACATTTCACAGATCAAAAAGTCACAACATCAAAATCAACATCACAGAGATCAGAAACATCTGAGCACAAACAGGAATCATCTACAGTGAACACACCTGACCTTTAATAACCTCCTCTGTACCCTCCCCCTCTGTATCCTCCTCCCCCTCCTCTGTAGCCTCCACCGCCGCCTCCTCCTCCTCCATAACCTCCTCCGCCTCTGTAACCCCCTCCTCCCCTGTACCCACCTCCTCCTCCATATCTTCCCCCACCTCCACCTCCACCTCCATATCCTCCCCCTCCCCTGTAACCTCCTCCTCCTCGGTATCCTCCGCCTCCTCCATAGCCACCTCCTCGGTACCCTCCTCCTCCTCCTCCTCCTCCTCCTCCGTCAAAGCGTCCCATCTTTGGAGGTCGAGGTCCGTCTCCCATCCTGAGGAGAGACGATCGTTAAAACCATGAAAACAAATGTACTCTTCACATCAGCTCACTCTGACTTTCAGCAGAATAAATACGAGGAGGCTGGAGGAGAAACTCCGGGTGAAGAGAGAAACATTCAGCTGTTTGTGTTCACACATGCAGCTCAGCTTTAGAGGAGCTTTGTGTGAGTGTGAAATCCTCAGTTTGTGTGGATTTTGGCGCCCCCCTATGGACAAAGAATGTATGTGGTCTAATTCTGTGTGTGCGTGCGTGTGTGTACCTCTGGTTGTTGCTCATCATGTTGAGTCCGGCCGCAGACGGTTTGGACACGTGTCTGATCAGGTTCAGGAGTCTCTGGTTGCCCTGGTCCATCTGTCGGATGTATTCAGGATCTTTGGTCACCTCGACCACCAGAGCCTCCAGACCGGCCCGCAGAGCCGCCATGCCGCCTGCCACCTCGTGAGGGATCCTCAGCTTGATCCTGCACGCATTAATGTGAAAGGTCACCTCCCACTTCCTGTGAAACTTTTACGTTGAAGTGAAAAGATTTCTACTGGAATCACCAAAGAGAAACTTTAAGACTAAACTACCACAAACAGCTTTTCTGTTCCTCCCCCACAAACCAGGAACTTTTAGAGGGTCTGAATCTCGAAGTTCCAGGGACCTTATTGTTCCCCCAAAAGTGTTCCTGCACCTCAACTGTGAACATTTGTACATTAAATATCTTGGACTGTTGGAAACGATCAAAAATCCTCACGTGAAACTCATCTATAGACATGAGATCAAAAGGTCGGCAGCGTTCTCACCAGTCGTCGAGCTCCACGATGTCTCCGTTGGAGCTGATCTTCTTGCAGGCGAACAGCAGCAGCTGCAGAGGACTGACCAGAGTCATCCCTTTAGCCGAGATCGCCCGGGTCCGGATCTGAAGCACGCACAAAACAACAAACCCCAACATGAACACAGGCACCTCAAAACATCTGCACAGCCACAGAGAGGCCGGAGTAAGAAACATGAAACGTCTAAGGCCCCGTGTCCACATGGCGTTTTCTTTCTTGTGCTGCCGCTCTGAGCGCTCAAGTTGAACACGGGAGGACAAAGGGCCCTACATGAGAATATGAAAAACTGACAGAAGACTAAAATGATCACTTGAAGAACAAGACAAGAAAACGTGTTTCAGTCAGAAATGTCGTCCAGGAGCAGCCGCTCATTGAAACACGTAGACGTGCTCATCTTATTTAAAAACCACTGCGCTTAACATATATCATGGTGAGTATTTTCTGAGCACACGACTCACTCCTGAACGTATAGAGATGTTAAACTTTGAAACTTTTTTTTTATAATTATTTAACTGAAGATCACGGAGAGGACGCCTTCCAACACGTCACTCTGCTCCGTGGGATCAAGTCGAGGGCGTTGGTATTTATTTATTGACTCTTTGAAAGTCGACTTCATGTCGTCGATCGACAGAAAGGTTATCATATCATTTATCAAAGAGACGTTTGTCTTCCTGCAGGTTGTTGAAGGCGTCAAATTAAAATCGGTGTAAAAAGCTTGGGGTGCGACACATCGTGTTAAAATAAAGATCGTGTTCACACTTGACTTCTTTTTTTTAACCAGCGTCTTTTGAACATAGAACCCCATGGAAAAAGGAAAAAGGATGACGCCTTTTCAAAAAGACGCCTTTTTCAGTTGAATTGTTTTAACTTTTCTGCTGTGTGACGTCAAGCGCCTTTCTGACAGCTGACCAATCAGGACGAGTCCAGTAGCGTGTACCCTCGTGACCTATGTCCCTCGTTGCCCAAAAAGATGGATAACGTAAAAGTACCGGTTGAACAGCTTGTGATTGCCGTTTCACACTACACCGACAACATCGTGTAAGCGGCGCTCCTGGATCAGGAACGCCCCCTGCGACTCTCTATTGAGGAGGATGTCATGCACCCAGAAACGATGCATTGGTTGTTCGGGGGCATCCTCCTCCTCAAACGCCAAAGCCAATGCAAATAGTTGCACTTCGCCATTTTACCAGCTAACGTTATCGAGGAAAGCTATCTGGTAAACGGTAACGGTTGTGGCGCAGGCTAGATCCCGTTGTTAAGGAAGTAAAGGTTACAGAACACTCGAGCGGAAGCGCTCATAAGGCGTTTTTTCTGAAAAATAAGTCAAACGTGAACACGGCCTAAGTAGACTTGATTCGACTGAAAACAACTCGTCAGAGTCGTTTCTGTCCGCGCTGAAGACGGGCAGGGACGTGAAGGTTCTTGGAGAAGCGTCTGAAGGTTGTTTTTTCTAAACATGATAAACCTTGACGTCGTTACTGGTTTCTGTCGTGAATGTTGAAACTGAAAGGTAAAGAGAGGCTGACCTTCTCGCTGAAGACAAAGAATGGCGACGGGTAGGTCATGTCGTGGCTGCTGAACGGACAGTTGACGGAGGACTTGTGGATGAGGGCGTTGCGCCCCTCGGTTGTCAGGATCTTCCTCTTCTCTTTGTGGTAGCAGACGTTGGGGTAGGAGCCGAAGGTCAGCAGGGACACCACCACGTCCAGGTTGTTGTCCGGTCCGACTGTGTTGAACATCTGAGTCATGAGACTCTCTGAAAAGTCGCAGAAAAAAACACGGCATGAAGACAAGTCGGACGCGATTGTTTCCGTGTCTGTGACATCAGCGGTGCGTTCAGGTACCTTCAGGGAATCCAGCGTTCACCAGGATCTCCTTCAGCTGCACTTTGGCCTCCCAGGTCATCCTCAGAGTCGACATGTTGAGACGTTTGTGTTCACAGAAACGTGTTTCTGCGTCCTCGCCATTAATCCTGAGCAACAACAACAAGTCAGGGTTATTGTTTGTTGCTGCTCTTCAGAACATGCATCTCTCTAAGGTAAGTCTATAACAATCAGCATTTCAATGTGACCACAAAATAAACCTGACTGAGTTGAAGCCCCGCCCCCTCCTCACCTGACGTCGTCCCAGGCCTGGAACACGGACAGCAGAGCCACGTGGTCGGAGAACCGGCTGCCTGAAAAGTTTCTGTGTACGAAGCCGAGACGTTTCCCCTCGCTGATGAACGGCTCCTGGAAACAGGTGGCGGCCGAGATGGTGCACATCGCGTCTCCAACACTAGAGGGCGCCAGAGGGGAGGGGTGAGTTGTTAAAGTGAGACAGGAAACAGGCGGTCATGTGACTCGTCTGAACAGAGGAGGAGAAGAAGAAGAAACTGACTGGAAGATGCAGCCCATGATCATCATCTTCCCCAGACGAGGCTCGATGGGCAGGCGGGCCAGAATCCGTCCCAGAGGGGTCAGCTCCTCGTTAGAGTCCAGAGCATCCAGCTCTGAAACACACACACGTTCATTTTTACTAGTGCCATCGAAATTCGAAATTCTGTTATCACAACAACTCTACTGCGTGCTGATTACCTTTCAGGGTGTGTTCGGCCTCGATGACAGCGTCCAGCGGCGGCGGCTCGATGGCCTTGGACAGGAAGTGTCCGATGGCTCCGAGTCTCAGCAGCTTGATGCTCAGGGCGACTTCATGCAGCGGAGTCCTGAAGATCTCTGGGGTCATGTGAGTCTCCAGCCTAAACACACATGCATAAAATAACGGTCACATACGAATGATTTTCTACGACACCAGAGGAGAGGGAAGGTAGAGGAGAGAGCAGTTTGAGGAGGGGGCAGTCCGAGGAGGTGGCCGGAGGTGGTATTGTGTGTGTGTGTGTGTGTGTGTGTGTATGTTTGTACAAGTGGTTTAAACAGGTCTGACCTCTCAAAACGAGCGTGGCTACAGAGGTGGAAACAGAATCCGGGTCGCACTCTTCCGGCTCGACCTTTCCTCTGCTCCAGGTTGGTCTTGGAGGCCCAGACGGTGGCGTAGTTGGTCATGTTGTTGTGCGAGGTGAACAGCTTCACTTTCTGCCTGTCAGGACAAAAAACACACAAACAGTCAGAACAGCTCTCATCTTTGATCTGAGTCCGAAACCAGGACCGTGACAGCACGACACAACTCACTTGCAGGAGTCGACGACGTAGACGACGTCGTTGATGGTGATGCTCGTCTCTGCGATGTTCGTGGACAGAATCACCTGCAGATCAAACATTTACTTTAAGATCAGATCAACATGAAAGTCAAACAGCTCAAAGGAACGGTAACAAAGGTCACTGTGTGATGTCATCAGGTGGATATGACTTTGGACTCGTCAGCTGAGCTGTCTGAGAGTTTGTTAAAGTGAAATGAGACATTCAAAGATGCAGCAGTGTCCTTCTTTTACATCACTGAGACTACAGGGAGACACTGAGGACCACTATCTACAGGGAGACACTGAGGACCACTATCTACAGGGAGACACTGAGGACCACTATCTACAGGGAGACACTGAGGACCACTATCTACAGGGAGACACTGAGGACCACTATCTACAGGGAGACACTGAGGACCACTATCTACAGGGAGACACTGAGGACCACTATCTACAGGGAGACACTGAGGACCACTATCTACAGGGAGACACTGAGGACCACTATCTACGGGGAGACACTGAGGACGAGTATCTATGGTGCGCCGTAGTTTATGCTAAATCGTCTTCCCCATGTTCCTCTAACTCTAATATGTGTCTCTAGTCTGTCTACAAACCCCCCAATGATGAGAAAAGTCCATCCTCTCCGTCTTTTGTCTGCTCCACTTTTCAGAAAATGTGTGCTCAAACAGGCCGTTTGGAGATTTTCCCTTCATGACATCACAAAGGGCAGTAACCCCTCCCCCAGGTGGGTGACACTCCCACAGCTAGGTGTTTGTTCTGCCCTCTGAGTCTGCCTTCTCACCGTAAATAATAGGACATGGAGCGAGAAAGCCCGAGTACACCCAAGCCCTTCCAGAGAGGGGCGTGGTCAGACACAGCTCATTTACATTTAAAGCTACAGACACAGAAACAGCCTGTTTACCTTCTTCAGGATCAACAAATTACTGATTAATTTGACAAAATGCAAGTCATTCAGACCCCTGAATATGTAAAAAAAATAAAGAGGGTCAATGTTTAGAAGTACACATCCCTCTAAACAAACAGTTATTGTTGTATTTTTCTGTCCTGCAGCGTCTCTGACCTTCGTGATGCTTTCAGGAACCGGTTCAAACACCCTCCTCTGCTCCTCGCGGGGGATCTGAGAGTGGAGCGGCAGGATCCGGTAACGGTTACTTCCTGGAAATGCAAACAACCTTCCATCAGATCATGACGTGACACCGTACTTCTCTCGCTCTGTGTGACGCTCTGATTGATCAACATTTAGCGAGACTCTGGTTTGACGTGTCAGTAAGTGAACACAGAGCAGCGAGTTGGAGAAAGACAACACGATCAAACACTAACCTATTGTATAAACGCCTCAAAGTATACATATATATATATAAGATCAGTTTAGTGACGTCGTACCGAAGTGCGGGTTGGTCTCCAGGTGTCTCTGCATGGAGCAGATGAGGTTCCAGCCGGGCAGGAAGATGAGCACGGCTCCGGCCACCTTCAGCGTCTCGATGTACTTGAGGAGAGCCTCCACCAGCTCGAAGGACGTCTCCTTCTCGTTAATCTGAGCCATCGAACGCTTTGTCTCCGCCGTGTACTCCGGCCCACAGATCATGTTACAATTTGTCTGCAGAGGAGAGATAAAAAAAACAAATCAGGATCTTACAGTCGTGATAAACGTTCTGTTTTCAGCCTCACTGAGCTGCAGGAAAACTTACATCCTCCTCTCCTCCGTCCTCATCTTTATCCTTTTTCTTGCGGTCCATCGGAGGAGGGATGAAGTTGGTCATCTGGATGCAATCCTCCAGGAAGTACTCTGAAACATACAGAAATTTTCTTAATGCAGAAAAGTGCTTTGGCTCAAAAGCTGCAGCGGGAGACTATCGCTGTGTGGTTGAGTTGTGTTCAGAGAATAATCTGGTTCTGAAGACCACTAAAGAGATCATTATGGACTTTAGAAGATCGAGAAAGACTGGATGCTGCTTATCACCAACATCAGCAAGGACACAACACACCCAGGACACGGTCTATTAGTACCCCTACCATCTCCAAAAAGGTTTCGCACCTTTAAAAGCCGGATCTAAAAGACTGAAGAACAGCTTTTGTCCCCGAGCTTTATGTGTTATTTAGTGACTTTAGTGAAATACAGTCCTCAATAGTCTGGATTTGTTTGGACCAGAGAAGGTAGGCGGTTTTAAGGCACCCCCACACGGCCGTTTTGGACGCCCCTCGGTTTGCCAGATATGAGAGCAGTTATCAGGTCAAACCAACAGGTGTTGCAGCGATGGAAGCGGACCCCAACCCGTCCAACTCTTCTTAGCTCAACGTGTTACTGAGTCTGAGCGGTTAAATACTCCACACTAACCTTGAACGGGGAAGGTGCGTCCGAACACCTCAATGATGGGGGCGTTGAAGAAGTATTCTCTGAACATGGTGGTGTCGATGGTGGCAGACATGAGGATGATACGGACCTCTGGGTACGCCTGGATCACGTCTCTGAGGACCACCATGAGGAAGTCCGTCTGCATGCGACACACAAACGCAGGCGCGCGCGCACACACGCACGCGCGCGCACACACACACACACACACACACACACACACACACACACACACACACACACACACACACACACACACACACACACACACACACACACACACACACACACACACACACACACACACACACACACACACACAGGGTTGTCATGATGCCAGGTTTTTAAATTTTGAGTTGATATGGATACCTGTTTGTTACTACGGCAACAAAAATAGTCCTACTAAAAAAGCCTGGGAAATGTATTCTATGCATTCATTTATGTGTGAATGTGAAGAGCTCACGTTGATGTCTCTCTCATGGATCTCATCAACAATGACGTGACTGATGCCTCGGATTCCTGCTTCCAGCTTTCGCAGCAGAACACCTGAACACAAAAATACACACACGTCAACGACCTACAGACACACAAACAAAGAGACAACATCCTCAGATCAATACTCAACATTCGTTTCCCAGAATGCAGGCCTGCTCGTGGTACCTACAGTCTCTAAATGTACTATGGGAGGTAGAGCCTTCAGTTATCAGGCCCCTCTCCTTTGGGATCATCTAGCAGTCTACCAGAGGCAGAAACCGTCTGTACCTTTAAGAATAGACTTAAAACATTCATTTTTGAGTAAGCTAATAGTTAGGGATGGTGCAGGTATGGACCTCCTAGTTGCTATAGGCTTAGACTACGGGGGGAAATGAAACGTTTGATGGCCTTTACCTGCAGACGTGGAGTTGGTCTGTCTCCTGTTGGACAGGCAGGTGCCAAACACCTGTGGTTAGCTTGTGCTAGCGTGCGTTAGCTTGCAGTGTAGGTACAAGCAGTAAACGTCCAAACTACTCGCAGCTCCTGTCTGAGTTTGTGTACATACCGACAGTGCAGAACATCACGCTGGCATGGGGGCGAGGGAGAATGGACTCAAAACGGACGCTGTAACCACAGCTTTTCCCAAGATCCTCTCCTCTTTCATAGGCGACTCGCTCAGCCACCGACACAGCGCTGATCCTTCTGGGCTGGAGAGAGAGAGAGAAAGAATAAGAGTGATGACAGAACCAATAAAAACACATCATCAGGGATCTTTCAGCTCTTTGTCTGTCTCCAACTTTACAGCTGCAGTTCCTCCAGTGTCCACTAGAGTCTGTCTCCTGCAGTGAGTCAGTCCTCATAGAGCCCCATGTTAAAATGTCCAACTTTACAGCTGCAGTTCCTCCAGTGTCCACTAGAGTCTGTCTCCTGCAGTGAGTCAGTCCCCATAGAGCTCCATGTTAAAATAAACATGTTTACAGTCTGGTATAAAAACAGTTTGGGTCTCTAGAGCTCATTTCTCTCTTCAACTGTACGGGCTGAATGTTTATACAACTCACCTGTTTACATTATATTAAGACTTAAAGGGATGTAGAATTAGGGGGCGTGGCCTCTTAGACTGACAGGTGAGAGCTGCTAGCTGTCTGATAGGTGTCACATCAGCTAATTCAGTCCCTGACCTTTAACCTCTGGTCTGTGTTTGTGCTGTTGGAGCCTTTTGGAGATGTAAATATCAGTGCTCTCTGTAGTTTTTCCTCTCTGCACAGGTACATAAGGATAACGTCTGAGCGTTACCTGGGTGACGACGATGTTGCAGTCGGATGCTTTGCCTTCTTTGACGAAGCGGTCCAAGATGTACTGAGGAACCTGAGTGGTTTTGCCGCAGCCTGTCGCTCCCCTGATGATCACCACGGGGTTGTTGTCGATGGTGTCCATGATCTCTTTCTCAAACTGTTTGACGGGCAGCTGCTCCCGCTCCGCCAGGATCTGAACAAGTTAACAAGTTTGTTGATTTAATTTGTAATGGTCTTTCGTTCGTCTATGAGGCGGAAGAGGAGCGGTTTGTTTGCATGAAACCAGACTGACCTTCTGCAGGTTGTCGTCGTGCTCCAGCTGGTACATCAGCTCGTCGTGCAGGTCGCCGCTGATCTGCTCCGGAGTGCACTTAAAGAATCAAATGTATAACATGCTGACATCACTACAGAGACACCAGTAATGCTCTGATTCTTCTTCTTCTGCAGCCAACATACGCCTGCCTCAGAGAACTACTAATTTAAAGAAGCATTCAGTGAATTGCAAAATGTTTAAAATCCTGAAAACGTCGCGCTGTGACTAAAGGTACATGGGGATATTGTTTCGACAGGTGAATCTCGATCTTTTGACTCTCTGCTGATGTAAATTACTCTTCCTTAATATTGGTTGAAAGGCCTTTATTATGGAACAATCACATTAGGATATGAGGAGTTTTCAGCAGTAGCAACTTAACAGGAGCATTCACCAACTAACAGTTAAGCATCTGTAGCTGTATGAGGTAAAACAAAGACTCACAAAGGCCAGCGGTCCCTCATCGATGTTGCTGCTGGTCCAGGGGTTCCAGTTGACCTGTGGAGGCGACCAGGGGACGACCCCGGCTCCGCTCTGACGCTGAGACGGCTCGAACGTCGCCATCTTCCCCTGAATCAGGGACACCGAGCTGCTGGGGTCTGCAGGCTGGACGAGAAGATATTAAACCAGGTGATTTAAATCTCAATGCAGAGCCCCGGGGTTCATCTGGGTCAGAAAGTCTCTCTTTGGGACTATCCAGGATCAGGTAATCTGTCTCACCAAGTAGACTGGATTAGATCAACCTGCAGACTTTAAAGAAGACCAAATCTATAAAACCATCGGCCAACATGTACATACTTTGTCCACAGGGGGCGCCAAATCCTAACAAGCTAATTCAATTAAATTCAGTTGTTCAGTATTTAGGAAGGAGACAGTCCAAATTAATAAAACATATGATTATAAATGGCTAAAAATGCTAATAGATCATCAGATTGTCAAAAAGATTCATTTTTGATGCTTCGTGTTTTAAAAATGATAGAATCTGTTCTTTAAACCATCTTATATGATATTTTAAGTAGGGCTTAACGACTTATCGTTTTATCATCACCATTGCTTAGTGCGTCATATTTCATATGCTGCCACTTTTCTGATGGATGCAAACAGAAACCGACAGTTTCCTCATTTTCCACGACATGTCTTATCGTGTGGTATCTTATCATGTTATATTCTATGTATAGCATCGTAAATATAATATGTTTTATTGTATCCTGTCTTATCGTGTGGTATCTGATCGTCTGTTGTCGTATGTATCGTATCGAATGTGTCATGTTGTGTTTCATCGTATCGTGTCGTGAGCTGTTGGATTGTTTCGTAGGGACAAATAACACATTTTTTCCTACGCCTCTACTGTCAACTTTAACGACAATGTCACAGCAGAGATTCGGCAATTCAAGAAGTTCATTATGCAGAATACCAAAAAAAATACTTTTTGTATATGCTGCATTGTTTGACCGTCTCAAAGGTTTTCAACGAGTTGAACTAATCCAGATTAAACCCAAGATTAAAATAACAGGATGATAAGGAGTCGTTGGAGGCTCAGGTGACTCACAGGTGGGGGGATCTGGACTCCGAGCTCCTCAACGACAGTGGCCAGCTGCTGCTGCAGGTCTGGAGTCACGCTGACCTCGTACGCCTCCAGCTGGACTCAAAGAGAGAGACAGAGTGAGACATAACGTGGCTCTAACGCAGCAGGTGAGTTAGGTAAATGTTTGAAAAGCTGCTCGTACGATTTCTCCCTCCTTCTTCTTAGTGACTCCGGAGTAGGCCTCGACCACCCCCAGATGGTAGAGCTGTCGGACCAGAGAGAGAGCGCACGACTGAGCCGCCAGCTTCTTGTTGGAGCCGTGCTCTCGACCTGTGATCCCTGCAGAGAAGAACATGCTTCACACTTAGAAAGTTCCCTCAATTTAGATTTTAAAAGATTCACGTTGTTGGCTTACAGATGGTTTTAACCAGAGGCTTGGACTTGAGGCACGTGACATGGACAAGACTTGATCGTCTTTATTAGGGACATGGCTGCCTTTTCTTGGAACTTGACGTGGGACTTGCCGGTCATTACTTGGGACTTGACTCAGGACTTGACTCGGGACTTGCCCATCTTTACTTGGGACTTGACTCAGGACTTGCCTGTCTTTACTTGGGACTTGACTCAGGACTTGACTATCTTTATTGGGACTTGACTGAGGACTTGACTATGTTTATTGGGACTTGACTCAGGACTTGACTCGGGACTTGCCTGTCTTTACTTGGGACTTGACTCTGGACTTGCCAATCTTTATTGGGACTTGACTCAGGACTTGACTATCTTTATTGGGACTTGACTGAGGACTTGACTATGTTTATTGGGACTTGACTCAGGACTTGACTCGGGACTTGCCTGTCTTTACTTGGGACTTGACTCAGGACTTGCCTATCTTTACTTGGGACTTGACCCAGGACTTGACTCTGGACTTGCCAATCTTTATTGGGACTTGACTCAGGACTTGCCCATCTTTATTGGGACTTGACTCGGGACTTGACTCAGGACTTGCCCATCTTTATTGGGACTTGACTCAGGACTTGCCTGTTTTTACTTGGGACTCGAAACCCAAGACTTGAGACTTCCTTGTGACTTGCAAAACAATGACTTTGTCTCACCTCTGGTTTGAACCCTTTGGACTCTCAGAGCTCCTCTGAGTCTTAGTTGCCATTTTTAAATCATTCTTTTTAACACTTTTTTTCTGATTTCATCAAACTTGAACTTACTTCTCCCGAGCTGTTTCACAAACAGTTGCATCTCTGCTATGAAGCTCCTGCGGACACAGACACAAACATGACAGCTTCACTTCCTGCGTGATTCAAAATAAAACCTGAACAAAGCTACCGGTGAAGTGAAAAACTCACCTGCTGCGCCCTCAGAAGGGAAGCCTGTATGTTTGTCTGCCGGCCTTATGGATTTAAAAAAAGGACAGCCGTGACTCTCCCGCCCGCTCTCTAACCTGCAGTGAACAGCAACACCAGAAATCACAACCAGACTCCACTGAGCCCTCGAGCTGCACCCATGGGACATCTTTAGTGCACCTAAACGCTGTCCCATGTCTTCTTTCAGTGAGGTTGTGAGTTCTGGTGTCACCTCTGCGTTTGCCTGCTTGCCTACCTGCTGCACCGGCTAAATGATGGCTAACATGGACTGTGGGAGGATGCATGTTCCTGTCGAATCCTCTTTCTTAACCAGTGCAAATAAGTCTCAGAGCTCCCCGAAACATGTGTGTGAAGTGTCTTGTTCTAAATCCACTCTGATCCTGTATTTGATCATGCCTATAAACCCCTCTATTTCAGCCCTGCTCAGAACAGGCTGTTTCTGTGTCTGTAGCTTTAAATGTAAATGAGCTGTGTCTGACCACGCCCCTCTCTGGAAGGGCTTGGGTGGCTCGGGCTTTCTCGCTCCATGTCCTATTGTTTACGGTGAGAAGGCAGACTCAGAGGGCAGAACAAACACCTAGCTGTGGGAGTGTCACCCACCTGGGGGAGGGGTTACTGCCCTTTGTGATGTCATGAAAGGAAAATCTCCAAACGGCCTGTTTGAGCACACATTTTCTGAAAAGTGGAGCAGGCAGAAGACGGAGAGGATGGACTTTTCTCATCATTGTTTGTAGACAGACTAGAGACACATATTAGAGTTAGAGGAACATGGTGAAGTGGATTTAACATGATATGTGACCTTTAAAAAAAACATTGTTAGGCTTCTATTATGTTGAGGAAAGTACTTTACTTGCTGTGTGCTTTTATTTTGAAATAAGGTAAGGACATCTGGGGGGAGCTCGGAGAAGAGCCGCTACACCTTTGCATTTTAAGTAGCCAGTTGACCAGGTGCAGTCATCTGATTAGGATCCTCCTGGACGCCTCCCTTTGGAGGTTTTCCAGGCACCGTTAACTGGGAGGAGACCCGGGGCCGACCCAGAGCTTGCTGGAGGGATTATATATGCCGTCTGGCCTAAATCTCAAAAGTTAATTTTGATTAATTGCATGTCTGAAAATCCATAATTTCGCAAATAAAAATAGGCTTTTATTGTGAATGTTTGTACTTTCATAAGCTGAGAGCACTTTACTCGCTGTTTGAATTTAACCGTGCTTTTATTTTGAAATAAGGTAAGGACCTTCTGGTAGTTGGAAGGATGATCATTGTTGGACCAGGATTTAGCCGGTGTCTCTCTCTCTTTCTCAGCCTGCTCTGTGCTCTGATTGGTGCGAACAGAAGCAGGTGTGACATCAGATTTGTTCAAACAGTGAGATCTCTCTGGTGTAGCCGACACACTCCGGAGTCTCTGAGTTTACAGCAGGCCAGCAGAAAAACATACAGCAGCATCCTGAGCACCGTGAAGGAACGAGTGAGGGAATCATACTACAAACACACACACACACACACACACACACACACACACACACACAGTCAACCTGGATATTTTTTACTTCTAGATTCGCTGTAGGTTCGCGTAGCTCTGTACTGGGTCGCATGCAGCCCTGTGATTGGTCCACTGGGAACCATCGTATTGGCTTCTGTGTGGGATGGCGTGGCTGCAGACAACAAACCGATTCGTCAAATCTACCTGCCAACATCTGAAAATACCGGAGGTGTCTGAGTGGCTAAAAAAGCTCAAAATAAAAGAGACTGATTGATTCAGCTCCCTCTCCTCCGATGTCTCCTCTCTTCTCTTCTTTGCAATAATTGCAGTAAAACCATGGCAACGTAACGCTCTTGGTTTCAGTTGCCATGGTTTCCTGTAAACAAACAAGCAGAGAATGTGGCTGAACTAGAAACTGACTGATAAAACAAGGGTAGAAATCACACTGCCGACTAGTGTTCAGGCGGAGCGAAGCTTTAGATTTACGGAGAGGAATAAATCAGGCTAACCATGACGAATCTGATAATGATTAATGACCACAGGTTAATGTTTCCCAGGATTCAATTATCAGCCAGTTCGAGGGCGTTTTCCAATCATCATCATTGTTGCGTTCCACGATGGTTTTTAAAGAGACAGGTGCCATTTTGAATAACGTCATGTGGCGGCCTACTTCCTTGTTTGAGCACGGATGCGTTCACATTTTGCACGGAGTGTACTCGAGTACACATCAATCGTGCCCGAGACCACCTCTTCAAGTACTGAATATTTACTTTAAAACCTATAAATTGAAAAAAAACGACTCAGTGACTCAACACACCGAGGACGTCTGTGTGAGCAGCTTAAGTCTAACTGAAGCGTCAGCATCGAGCTCAAACTGTGGATCTGGTTTCTAAATCTGCTGCCGGTCTAACAAAGGTTCCAGTTTTTAGGTCCAGACCTGTTGTGGTCCGGTCCCACTTGGCTGTATTTATACTCAGCGCTGGTTCTCTCCTTCTGGAAGAACTGGTTCAGGCGGGCCTTGGCGTTCTCCAGCGTCCAGTTACCGTGGAGATTAGCATTCAGGTCCACCTCCTCGGACTCCAGAGTCTGCACGGGTCAAACAGGATGTGGGTTTTAAAGATCGATGAACACAGACATATCTGATCGTTTTCATGAGGTAACAGGAAGTAACGTACGGCCTGTGCCTCCTGTTCATCTCTCTTGTCGTAGTACTCCTTCAGGTTGGCTCCTCGGTCCCACTGTGCTCCCCCTCCTCCTCCGCCGCCTCCTCCTCCTCTGCCTCCCCACCCAGAGTTCCCTCCTCCTGAGTAACCCAGTCCGGTCACTCCTGGTACCGGCCCTCCACTGCTGCCTTCATCTAACAACACAAACAAAAACATTCATATTTGTTTTACTTTTTCCTACCGAGATCAGGGCCCGAAGAAATCCCCATCACCAGCTGATTCAGGACCTGAAGACCCTGTCAGAGAGAGTCTCATACCTTGTTCAGCTTTGACGACGAGGTGAGGAGGCAGAGGGCCGCTGGACGGGAGCAATCCAAAGCCATCTTCACTTCTTCCTCCTCCTCCTCCTCCTCCTGCTCCGTCAGGTAGGTCGGCTTCAGGAGCGCTCACCTGGTGACACATGACTCACATTAAGACTAAAGTCACAGAGTTAAAGCTGCTGTTCTCTATCAAAGTTTAGACACTAAGTGATCATCATCGTCTTCTTTTCTCTCTTCTTTGAAAAAGTACCCCCCTGTCCTAACAGCGACCCTAATATTTACTCTAACACAGCTGTCGGGGTATCACCATCAATTGCCGGTCTCTTCAGGAGTCGTGCATCAATGAAACTGTGACTTCTGTAGTTTCTAGTTATGCAGAATAATATAAAATATATCTCACTAGTGCTAAAGCTAAAACCTAAAACCTATCCATGTGTTTAAAGTTGGGCTAAAGACAAACGTAGGACGGGTGTGTGAGACAAACCTTTGTCAAACATGGGCCCTCTTTTGACACATGTTGGGCAAAATTACGAACGCTTTCTTTAGAGAAAGAATGTGCGACTTTTTGATCCAGTAGATGTCGCACTTGAGCACCAGCTTAAAACCAAAACAAACTGCTGTTAGGCCACACCTCCTCCATACTGAAGCCTCCGCTCTCCTCCAGAGACACACCTCCAACCCCCCTCCACTCGAGTTTACACAGAGGAGTTTAGCGCGAGTGGCGGACAAATTTGTCCTTGGCTCGAGCTGCGATCACCTGTGTCCTGCATTGTTGTGTTAGCACTCAGAGCTTATGATATTTCTGCTTACACTGACTCTTGTGAGTTCCCACTGTACAGAGCATTAACAACAGGCAATGAAGTGTTATTTGAAAGACAAAAAGAACTATGTGTAATTCAGTTTTCTCATGGGGTCCACCCCGGGGTCTCACTTCAGTTTCATGTGCCAGGAAAACCTCCAAAGGGAGGCGTCCAGGAGGCATCCTGATCAGGTGCCCAAACCACCTCAGCTTGCTCCTTTAGATGTGAAGGAGTAGTAACTCTACTCCGAGCTCCCCCCTCAATCTCGCTCTCAGGCTAAGCCCAGACACCCTCCAGAGGAAACTCATTTTGGCCGTTTGTATCCGCGATCTCATTCTTTGGGTCACTACCCAAAGCTCATGACCACAGGTGAGGGTCTGAATGAAGATCGATCGGTAAATCGAGAGTATTCCTTCAGGCTCAGGCCCTTACCGCCTGTTTCACTGCTGCAGGCTGAATCAAGTTACCGAAGCACTTCTAAAACCTTTGGGTCCATTTTAGTAATTTGGGGCTTCAGTGGAATAAAACCATCTTATCCTTTGGAAGTTTAAAAACTAAAACCTCAGCTCGTTCTTCTTGTTATTTATGTTTTTATCGTCAAAGCTTCAACTTCAACTCTGGAAGTTATTGAACAATTTGAAGACCTGATTTGAAAAGTTGACTTACTCCTATAGCGGGGACCTCAGCTGCACCCATCTCCCCGATCCGGACCAGATAGTTGACAAAGTCTCGGGCAGCGTTGGACTGAGCGTCCTTCTTGTTGGTGGAGTTTCCCATCCCGATGTAGTTGAAACCCTCGACACGGACCTGCAGGGACGAGACTTCAGCGTGAGAGCACGGGCAAACAAGCTCGTCTTAGAGAGGACAGAAAATGACTCAAAGCTCACCTCACACAAAAACTTCTGCCTGTTTTTGTTCCCTGCCGCTCGGATGTCGTAACTGGGAGTCATCTTCTTTTTCCCACACCAGGCGTACAGGAAGTTCTTGATGTCAGCCATGATGGACTGACGGGGCGGTGGGAGTGTCCTCCTCTGTTCGTCCTTTAATCTGACAAATAAAATCACCACTACATGTTCAGATTAAACAGTTTTACTGATGTCTCTGATATTATAACTGAATCGTCATGATTTGTAAAACAGCTGCTTCAGTGACTGAACAAGGTTGTAAAAAAGTTTGATACATGGAACATCGGCTACTGATACAGGTTCAGGCCACATTATTTGCTGATATCGATACCCATACTGAGTTTTAACGATGCATGCCTAAATTAAAGAATCAAAAATTGTGACCACCTTAATCTAAAGAGTCCTCGCCGAACTCCCCCCGTTAATCGGTTAATTCTATTTTATTCCAGCTTTAGACACATTTCCTAACTGTGATGTTGTGAGTTAATTATTTTGAGTGAATAAAAAACGTCTTCACTCTAATTCGGGATACAGTTAATGACCTAAAGGACATCAAACACAGACTTATTTAAGCATTAACCCCGCATAGTTGATAAAATGCCCCATGTGCTAACTGATAAATTGACTCGTTAATTTCAGTGATTTCTAAACGAGGTTTGGCTGGAAGCTCGAATAAATCAATTAAACCCGACAAATGATATTTAACACATTAACTGGGTCTTCATTTAAACTCGTAAAAATGTTGTTTTTATTAGTTTAGTCCATTTTATCACAGAGCTGTTTGAATATACAGCAAGCTAACACATCAAGCTAGCTTACGACTTTTAGGTTAAATCGATAATAAACACATTTTATTCACTCCAGGTTCATTTACACAGATCATGTTATTCTAAAGTCAAATGCTCAATCCAAATATAACAGTATAGCAAAGCAGTGTGTTATTTAAAAAGGATCTTTAGGACTCACAGTCAGTGCTGTTTGGCTAACCGCTCTGCAGACTGCTTCTTCTTCGCTGGTTTAATAGCGGCTCGCAACCAACGTGAACAGGTGGATACCGCCACCTACTGTACCGGAAGCGTAACTTTGGCGCTTCATATACTTCAGGTTACATTGGAAAAGTTAATTATTAATAATAATATTAATAATTTCCCCCTGCCCCCCCCCCTCTCATCCAGACCTTTCAGACAAATACAGAGCCTATTGTAACCAGTGGTGCAGTGCAGGGTATACGCACGCAGACGTATACAGAGTATTATTTTTCAGTCTCCATAGAGTATACCCACTTCTAAATCTCCCTTGATTCACACCATTGATTGATTGACTATATTCAGTAGTTTGCTTCAATTTTCTCCTAGGATGGTGAAGGGATGACCCTCCCTACGCTGTCTCTGATTGGTTAGTACGTACTAACTGAATGTGCATGAGTAGTCTCGCATGTCACTCTTTATAACAAAGGACGTGTTTCTTCTGCTGCACAGGTCACCTAATAAACCTTTGGGGGGGAAATTAAGAGTATACCCACTTCTTCAGCCACCACTACACCACTGATTGTAGCACTCCCTCATTTTGTCACTCCTCCCTAAAGTCCCTTCCAAACTCTGTCTCCATTCTTGTTCATATATCCTACCTTCTAGTTCCGTCGTCACATTTATCTGACATACACTCTGCCATTTACTAAAGAGGTTGGTTTTAATCCCGTATGTCCACATCTTTATCTTGATATAATCACTTCCTGTCCTCTGCACTTCCCTTTGAAATCCTTCTTTTCAACCAAGCGGCGACCTCCGGTGTTGAAAAATGAAGCTAATGCGGAAGTGCAAAATCCTGCAGTTCGACGAGTGTCCACTAGAGGCTGGCTCCAGGAACACCAGAAGTCACAAACACATGACCGGCAAAAAAGACGTTTTTACAGCAGAAATTAACATGTTTACAGCCAGGTGCAAAAAACGAAATAGGTCTGATTAGTTATTGTCATCACTGGCACACACTGGGGCTCCGTTTTGATTTTGAAAACAATACGTGTTATCCATAAGCGTAGCATAGTTGACCTGATTGATGTAACGGTTCATCAAGAGGCTTAAACCTCAGCTCCAGCTCTCAGCCTGTCGTTAGAGTGACTGAAAGTTAGGCTGAGACAGCATTTCCAGCATGGCAGCAGCTTCTGATGAGCCTCCGGAGCCTCCTGCAGGAACAGATGGCTGACACTGCCTTCCTTATTAGTGATGTGGCCTTAAGCAGTGGTTCTCAACTGATGGGTCGGGACCCAGAGGTGGGTCGCGGAGCCATTTTCAGTGTGTGCCTGGAAAAAAACGTGTGTAAAAAAGTCTGTGAAGGTTTTTTTTTGTGTCTTAGCTTTCAGAGCACCCTGATCCCGGGTATGTCTTGGTCTCGGTTTGTGTGGTCTTCACTACAACACTACTCTGAATTGTGAATTAATTTTAACGATGGATTTTCTCTTGACAGAGTCAGTGAGTTTTAATTTTCGGGACTCTGGGTCGACCCTGAGCTCACTTTCAAGCCTCATATTGGACTGAAGCAAAGTGTGTGAACTGATCCGAGTCGTTCTGACCCAGGGTGTGTGAACTGATCCGGATCGTTCTGACCCAGGGTGCATGAACTGATCCGGGTCGTTCTGACCCAGGGTGTGTGAACTGATCCGGATCGTTCTGACCCAGGGTGAACTTGAGAACAATCAGGTCTTCGTTATTGAAGTCTTGTGAGTGTTGTGAAAGCTCAAAACACCAAAGTCAGTCATACGTGTTGTTAGTTTGTGTAGCTGAAAAGTAAACTCAGAGTTGAGTAACTCTGACATCCAGCCAGGTGAAGTTAAGGTGTGTGTGTGTGTGTGTGTGTGTGTGTGTGTGTGTGTGTGTGTGTGTGTGTGTGTGTGTGTGTGTGTGTGTGTGTGTGTGTGTGTGTGTGTGTGTGTTTTCAGGGTGTGGTGTTGACACGGTAACAAGAACAAGCCAGGTGTGGCTCTGTGCGTGTGTGTGGTGGGGAAAGTGTGTGTCAGTGAGCACAGGCAGTGTGTGAGGTGGATCAAGATGAGTCTGAGGTTCAGGGTGTGTCGGCTGCAGCCTCAGGAAACTCTTTTTACAAAATACACAAAAACCAGAGCTGGAGGCTACAGCTACAATAAGTGAGCAACGATGACACAAAACACTGCGCAACACATGACACAACACACACAACACACACACACACTCAAAACACAACACAACACAACACACACACACACAAAACACAACACAACACAACACACACACTAAAAACACAACACAAACACACGCACACACACACAGGAAACACGAAGCTGCAGAAACTTCTAATGTCGTTAACTCGAGATCACGATGCTGTTTTTTCTCGTAGAGTTAAAGGAGCAATATGTAACTCTGACCCCTAGTGTTTAAAATGTGTACTGCAGTCGAATTTAAAACATTATAGAGAGCTGTCTCCCCCCCCCCCCTCCTCTCTAGAGTGGATGCTCACGCAGGTCACCATGTGGTGGACACTGAAGCTTCAGTGTTTATCCAGCTCTGCATCGGTCTGTAAACCTTTCTGCGTTCTAACCTCTCTCCATTTTTCAAAAGCATCTCCAATATTGATCCTAGTTTGAGCACGTTTCTGCTCGTGGAGCTTATTAGAAACATGCAGAGGCTTTTTAGGTCGGGTACAATCACTTCTATCTGAACCAGTTCTCTTGCCCGCTTCCATCGCTGCAACACCTGTTGGTTTGACCTGATAACTGCTCTCATATCTGGCAAACCGAGGGGCGTCCAAAACGGCCGTGTGGGGGTGCCTTAAAACCGCCTACCTTCTCTGGTCCAAACAAATCCAGACCATTCAGGACCAGAATCTAAAGTTAGGAGGAGGACATACTGGCTGCTGCATTGTTGTCAGAGAAGCCAGCACTTCAACATAGCATGTTTCCTTAATGTCTGATCATAGAGTAAGCTCACTTTATCATTTCAGTCAACACATCTCACTGATTGGACCTTTTAAGTTCTCGAGATCTCCAGAAAACAACCAGAATGTTCTCTTTATCACGGGGAAACGAGTGGATGTTTGTCCACACAGGATGTGAATTTATATTTATTTAGTTTCTTCTTTTCCTCCTCCTGAATCTGCTTCAACTTCTATTGAATATTTCAGTTTGTCTTTCCCCTCCTGTTGTGTCATAACACCAGATAAAGACTGATAAAGCTGCACCGTGGTGTTTTATGATGTCTTCAGTCTGATCTTTGCTCAGACGAGAGTCTAAATCAGGACTTAGTACAACAGGATATTTTCCACTTGATGAACAGAGCCAGTGTTCTCTTCAGGATCTTTTTATTTCTGTCCTGTGAAACTTCTTTGTGTTGTGAAAATGTAAATATGATGGAAGAGTCCCAGAGAACGGTGCAGAACAACGCCCAACTGTGCCAGCAAACACACACACACACACACACACACACTGCTGCCGTCATATCCTCTGACTGTGTGTGTGTGTGTGTGTGTGTGTGTGAATCACAGTGAGTGTGTGTCTCAGTATGCGAGCGTGTCCAGGCCTGCTGCAGCAGAGGACATAAAAGCGTCTCTCTCTGACTGTTTGCATCACATTTGATTTTTTCCGCTTGGAGCAGATTTTATCAGATATATTTTTTACGGACTCGATGATGAACAGGAGCAGCTGTTTGGTTTCTCTCTGCGGGATCCTGGCTGCACTGTGCGCCGTCCAGGCCACATACACACACTACTGTGAGTACCTGAGAGTTTTACCGGCTTTATTCTGATGGTTCAATGTGAAGCGGAGGAGGTGAGCATCTCTGAACATCAGCTGCTGCTTCACTTTCTCCGACTCACGGGAAACTGCTTTCTCTTATTTTACGAGCTCGTTCCAGATTACACACGATGGATTTAAAGATAATCAACAGTTCAAGTATTTCTCTTAATATTTCATGATTAAAGGGGATGATCGATGATCGGGGGAGGGGTCATGTGGCAGATTAAAAAGAGATTAAAGTCTAAATGTGGAGAATAAAAGGAGTAAAGGAATTTAACATGAATGAAGTGGCAGCGTAGTGAGAAATAGAAGAAGAAGAATCTTGAATAATGTTGAGAAAAAAGTCGAATTGATCATCGAGTTATCGATTAATCAGTAAAACTAAAATAGTTAGTCTCGATTTACTGGAAAGATATAATTAGTTTATATTATTTCAGAATGAAAAAGAGCCGCCATGTTTGGGAATGAAGTTTAATGTCAAGGTTAAAGTTAACGGGAGAGTCGACGTCTTTTGGAGAATATCCAGATATTTCATCGAAGCTTAAATGTTGTTATTTTAAGTTATGAATCTTTTTGGAGGAATGCAATTTAAAATATCCAGAAAAAACTCAACATGCAAGAAGTGAAGTCTAAAAGACTTTAGAGGAATTGTTAAGAAAATGTACAGTGGCGATTCTAGAGTCTGTTGGGGCCCTCAGGAGAAATCAATTGGGGGGTCGTCCAACCAGCGTCCATCACCATCATGTCTGTCCCGACGTTTGCTCCTCTTTGTTCCTGTTTCTTTTTTCTCTCCTGTAAACAGATATTTCCTCTTCATGTTTCTTTGTTGACTTTCATGGACGAACTTTTGTTTTCACACCAATAATGCATGAAACACTCAGCAGGGCATCAGGAGTGAGTGCTGTCAGCTGGGGCCCCCTTAGGGAGGTTTCCTACTGTCGTTGCAAAATTTGCTCATTTTGGGCCACTGCTTTTGTTTAAGTTTGTGAGCCTTCAGGGGCCCCCTATTGGTCTGGAGCCCCAAGCTGTTGCCTACCTTACAAGCAGCACCTCTGATCACATTTTCATTTGTGTTTTTAGTACTCGAAATCGGCCTCGGTCTCGCCCTGCCTCGGTCTTGGTCTTGATCCCTAAATGTCTTGTCTCGATTAAATCCAAAATTTAAGACAGTTTTAAGAGATTCCATTTCAGAGAAAGATTCTGAATTAAAATGATTGGGCTGTTTATCAAAATGAAATCTTCCCCTCTCCTGTAGGGGTGGGGCTGTCCTCCCTTCACCTGTGGGTGAGGCCGTCCTCCCCTCTCTTGTTGGTGGGGCCGTCCTCCCTTCACCTGTGGATGGGGCCGTCCTCACCTCTCCTGTGTGAGTGAGGCCGTCCTCCCCTCTCTTGTTGGTGGGGCCGTCCTCACCTCTCCTGTGTGGGTGAGGCCGTCCTCCCCTCTCTTGTTGGTGGGGCCGTCCTCCCCTCTCCTGTGTGGGTGAGGCCGTCCTCCCCTCTCTTGTTGGTGGGGCCGTCCTCACCTCTCCTGTGTGGGTGAGGCCGTCCTCCCCTCTCTTGTTGGTGGGGCCGTCCTTCTTGCTCCTGTGGATGGGGCCGTCCTCCCCTCTCCTGTGTGGGTGAGGCTGAGCCTGAGCTGCCTCCCCCTCAGGGTGGGAAGTAATTACAGTTGAAATGACACGTTAGAGTTCAGCTCAGTTGACTGACGATGAGTGACGGAGAGGAGGACGGAGAGGAGTAAATATCTACAACGTGTTTTCATGAAGATTCAGAGAAGCACAATGTTCCCTCGACAGCTTTAAACACTCGTTCATGTTTCTCCTGTTTAAGGCGTGTTTAACGTGGAGCCTGTGGTACATACATTGGTCCATGAGCTGCACACACGCCTGTTAATCCGTTAAAATGACTTTTTAAGGCGGACGTTAATTTGGAAAATGATTATAGGAACACCTAGCTTCTGATAAGTTCCGTTAAGGTCATTTTCGTGACTTGAATTCTCTTTCGCCAGCTCGAGTCAGCTGACCTCTTTGCTCCTGACTCACTGAAGAGACGAGACTGCCGACCCTGTTGTTCTCTCTTTATTCAGCTGACTTGTCTTTATCAGGTGTGAGGTCGACCAAAGAGGGGAGAGAGAGAAAGTCCTGGTTCTCCTCACACTATCATTGGCTAGTAGCCAAGGAACAGTGAGTGGAAGGTCCTGATTGGACAATGAGGTGGCATGAATTACTCCAGAGAAAATAGCTGAACAGTGGCGGACATTTTGACTCAATCTGTGGATCTTTATGGATGTGATGAGTTTGGATTAAATCTCGTTGGGGACTCTTGTTGAAGCAGCAGGACGTTTTTGTTGGAACATTCGGGCCTGAAGAGTTCAGTCGACCTTCAGACGTGTTTGACTGTCGGTGGTCTGACAAATGCGTAGATTGTGGCTGCTGTGTTGGTCGGAACTTTAAATGGTTTACACGGTCGGAGTCACAAGAAGCGTAGCTTTATAGCGATGTAGCACGAGTGATATAAACACAGAACAGCAGTTGATGACATGATGCTGATCATGAGAAAACACACTGACGTCAGAGGAGGCGAAGTAACGGAGTAACATTTTGGATTAACCGTCCCAACCTCTGATTGGTTGTCGTTAGTTTGTGTTCTTTATAAAAACGTCGGCGTGCTGAAACTACTCAGGGCATCAATACGTTCCACCTGGGTGTGTCGGTGCTAGAGGAAAGATTGAAAAAATGGCGGACGAGAACACAACACGAGCTTCATATGACGTAAAAAAACTTGTTGTCTATGTGTCTTTATGAGGACTTTTATTTTGAAGGCAGAATAAACCTAGTTCAGGGGTAGTCTTACAGCACGATCACTTCATGTGTACGTTGGTGTCACTTGTTTCGCTTCCCTCGGGGGGAAGAAAACTCTGAGGCCTCCTCAGATGTGTTTTCATGTTTGTGGAGGAATCCTTTCAGACAGACACACGCTGGAAAATGTCCCGTGAAGCTGTAATTCCTGAGCTCATGGCTGCCGGCCGTGCGCTCAGATGATCATTAAGTCTTATCACACGGTGAGTCATGATGTCTCACCTCCTCAGGGACTCTGAACCGCTCACAGCGAGCAGGTAGAGTCTGCAGGAATCCCTAAATCAGAGTGTGAGTGATCCAACGGTCAGACACACAAAGAGACACACCTTAAACTCGTCTGGACGTTTACAGAAGTCAATCACTGTTTTCTACGACCTTTACAACAGAAAACTACATCAGGATTACTCACTTCACACAAGGACACAAATATAAAGTAGATAAGTCGACAAAGACTGTTGGACGACGTGTCTTCTTTTTTGTCTGTAAAAAAAAAGTCTGGTTAGGAAATAAGCGAGTTGGATACAGCAGCTGGTCTGTCCGAGCTCGACTCTCGGACAGCAGCCTTTATAGAATTTAACAACATTATACTTTCAATCGGGGGCTGCAGGGTGGTCCAGTGGTTAGCTCTCTCCGTCTGACAGGAGCATCTCTGTGTGGAGTTTGCATGTTCTCCCCGTGCATGCGTGGGTTCTCTCCGGGTACTCCGACTTCCTCCCACAGTCCAAAGACATGCTCGTTAGGTTCACTGATGACTCTAAATTGCCCGTAGGTGTGAGTGTGAGTGTGGCTGGTTGTTTGTCTCTATATGTCAATTTTTAATAGTAAACTCCCACAGACGGAGGAGCATTTCATTTGTCACGGCTCAACTGGGCTACACACACCGGCAAGAACGTGCTCACTCACACTGCCTCTCACTAACACACACACACACACACACACACACACACACACACACACACACACACACACACACACACACACACACACACACACACAAACACACACACACAAACACAGACAGACGCCGTACGCACAATCTGCATCACCAATAAACACAAGCTAACTAGCAGCTAAATCTGATGCTCACATTCACCTAGACGTCTGCAGATATTTCTGCCATAGTTTCTTTCATGATTGGTGGAGGGAGATAGATAAAAAGGCATGCCTGCTGTTGCCATGGTGATCTCAGATGCTGTCTGTCAGATTGTGCAGGTAAAATCGGGGCGGGGGGGAGTCCCGGAGTCGGGGATTCAGCTTGTGGCTCTGCTCTCACTGTGTGAGTGTGTGCAGTTATAGGACGGAAATATCAAACATGTCAGAAAATGAATCTGACTGATCGGGAGCAGCTGATCGAACGGTGTTTGGCCGTCGTGCCTCAGGGTTCACTGCACAGCTGACGCCGGTGTATCGGGCTGAAATTCCTCCTGACTTCAAAGTCAGAGTCGTGCAACTCAAAAAACATGTCTAAATCGGCCTGAAGTCGTGCAGTGTACGCCGGGCTTAACTTGTTATCAATCATAGCAAGGTAGCTACTATGGAAATGTTACGGGTAAAAATTACAGCAGCTCAGCACTCAGGCTGATTCAGGCTCTTTCATTCTTCTGTCCGTCTGTCGTCACGGTTAAATTCTGTTCATGGGTGTGATATCTCTTGTATCTGCTCTCAGCTCTAACAAGCAGAAGCCTGTTGAAACTCTGTGAGGAGATAAATGAAGCTGCAGAGCAGCGGGTGTCTCGCTGCAGCACAAAGTCCTGTCAGGTCTCTTTGTGTGTGTCAGAGTTATGATGTGTGTGTGCTCGCTGCAGACACACCTATGGGCGTTGGCTGCTTTGGGTGGGACTCGGTGGAGTCTTTGGATTTGTCTGCAGGGCTTCGGTCTGAGAGGAGCAGCTCTCTCTGAGATTTCTGAACAAACCACAAAACACACAAAGAGCTTCACTCTCTGTAAACAACTTTGAAGCCGTCGTCGCTCAGATTTAAACTCAGAGGGGAGCAGAGAAACTAATAATTCAGACTCCTCAATGTTCCTCCTCCGAGGTATGACACAAACATTAGAGAACCATTGCACCTATTGTGAGCCACTTTCACCTGACAGGTCCAGATAAACAAAAGGCCTGCATTGAATCGAGTAAACTGTGACTTGAAGTTTCTTGCAATTAAACATTTCATCACACTTCAAGAAACTTAAAGTAAATGTTGCTCGCTATCTGGACATATCAGGTTAAAGGAGCAGTATGTAACTCTGGCCCCTAGTGTTTAAAATGGGTACTGCAGTCCAAATTCTAAACACCCCCCCCCCTCCTCTCTAGAGTGGATGCTCACGCAGGTCACCATGTGGTGGACACTGAAGCTTCAGTGTTTATCCAGCTCTGCATCGGTCTGTAAACCTTTCTGCGTTCTAACCTCTCTCCATTTTTCAAAAGCATCTCCAATATTGATCCTAGTTTGAGCACGTTTCTGCTCGTGGAGCTTATTAGAAACATGCAGAGGCTTTTTAGGTCGGGTACAATCACTTCTATCTGAACCAGTTCTCTTGCCCGCTTCCATCGCTGCAACACCTGTTGGTTTGACCTGATAACTGCTCTCATATCTGGCAAACCGAGGGGCGTCCAAAACGGCCGTGTGGGGGTGCCTTAAAACCGCCTACCTTCTCTGGTCCAAACAAATCCAGACCATTCAGGACCAGAATCTAAAGTTAGAAGGAGGACATACTGGCTGCTGCATTGTTGTCAGAGAAGCCAGCCCTTCAACATTGCATGTTTCCTTAATGTCTGATCATAGAGTAAGGTCACTTTATCATCTCACTCTACAGATCTTACATGTTGCTCCTTTCATTTTAAATGTAATGAGATATTTTTGACTTGATCAAATCAAACTAACGTTTCTCCCTCGTTTCCTCCCACAGCTACAATACGTTGTAACTGCAATGGGAAATCTCGGTACTGCCTTCGGGACGCCTGGGGGCTGCACTGCCTCGACTGCCAGGGAAACACTGAAGGAAGGCATTGCGAGCGCTGCAAGGCCGGCTTCTACCAGGAGGGGGCAGCACTGAGCTGCACGCCCTGCGGCTGCAACTCCACAGGTGAGAGAACATGATATATACCTGTCTTAAAAAAACAGTCCCGATACTCTGAAAGCTGCTCAGTGATGCTGGATGTGTTAACTTTCTCTCTCCCTCCAGGCTCTGGCAGTAACACATGTGACAGCAGGGGGCGCTGCAGCTGCAAAGAGGGCGTCACAGGAAAGAAATGCGACCGCTGCCCGGACGGACCAATCGGACCAAACGGCTGCAAGCAAAGGTGAGACGCACATACTGTCAGATTGAAAAATAACCTCAACGTCACAATCATTGGGTCAATGCACTGAAACTGATCATTTGTTTTATTTCGGTACTTTAACTTTGACTTCCTGTTGTGGTTTCCAGTCGTCAGCCCAGAGAGGATTCTGGGAGTCGGACCCTGCTGTGTTTCTGTTACGGCCACAGCACTAAATGTTCAGCACAGTCCAGTTACTCCGCCCACAACATCACCTCCACCTTCTCCACCGGTAACCTGTCACCTCCCTGCTTCACAATAAAAGATTCTGATGATGATATTAATGGGTTGAATTTCAAAGTAAAAGAGAAAAATGTTAACCAACCGACTGTGTTGTGTTTTCAGGTATGGATGGTTGGAAGGCGGCGACGGTTCAAGGCCACACCCCCGACAACGTTCACTTTCGCTGGTCACCGACACACCAGGACCTGGAGGTGATCTCCAAAAACAGCCTACCCATGTACCTGCACGCCCCAGGTGAGAACAAACCCCGCCCCTTTTATCTTGCGCCAATCATTTCTTCTCCATGGTCCTTCTTCCCTTGTTTCATCTCCTAAATCCTTTTCATCCCTTGCCTCTCCTCCTCAAGTCCTTTCACCACCTTTCTTTCCTCTCCTCTCCCCTTTCCTTTCCTACCTGTCACCTCTTTCCTCCTCTCCTTTCATCCTTAAATGCCTCCTCCTCCTCCTTCTTCTTCTTCTTTTCCTTTCCTCGCCTCCTTCCTGACCGGTTGTGTCTCTCTCCTCTCCTACAGCTCCTTACCTGGGGAATCAGTTGCTGAGTTATGGTCAGAACCTTTCCTTCTCGCTGCGTCTGGACCGCGGCGTCCGTCACCCATCCACTAGCGACGTGATTCTGGAAGGTTCCGGCCTCAGAGTGTCCGCCTCGCTGGGCGACCTGCGCTCCATCGTCCCCTGTGGACAGAAGATCAGATACAGCTTCAGGTGAGGAAACACACCTGCAGAAGTGTCTTCAACTGCATTCTGTCTAATGTCCAGCAGGGGGAGATCAAGTTTGTTCTTCTTCAGTTTATGTAATCCCTCAGTGAACATTTCCCTCACGAGTTTATGGTCTCAATCTGTCGTTCCAAGTCTTCTTCGACACAGCAGGATGTTCAGTCAGTAAATTTTGGTCCCATTTAGAGTCGGAAACTGGCGTAGCAAAGTCCTTCACAAGTCCCTTCATATTATTTTCTCTTCTGGTTCCCAGAAATCAAGATGTCGACACTAAATTCCAAACACTCGAGTACAAACCAGAGGATGACGTCACGTTGTGTTTACAGTCTCTCCTTATCATCTCTCCAAGTCAAATATTATTCTTTCACTCAGGTGTGCACATACCTGCGTGTCAGAGTCCAGGAATCCGTCTTTAGTAAATCAGAGCGAGTCCAAACAGACAGAGAGAAACCTCAAACACACCTGATGGATTCACTCTCTGAACGAGGGAGAGAGAGTCTGCTCCGACAAACTGTCTGAAACATCTCGGTCTGCTTTGTGCGTCACGACAGAAAGATGCGATGTACAAGAACATTCTCAGAAAACAACAGTGCATTATTTGTGTGTTGGTTTTTTTCTTCTGAAGTCACGTTTGATCACGTGAGTTTCGGTGAGATCTCGTGTCTGCGGAATCGTTACCACAGGCAGCAGGTGTGTGCTCTAAATCGTCTAGTGTGAGCGTTCAGAGGATTATAGTCATCGTCTCGCCTGAGTCATGGTTAAAAGGCTGAGGATAAACGTTCAACACTGGCTCAGACGACATTTAGAGACTATGCTCTGACAGGCCACTGGATGACAGCACTGCACCTTGAAACATATTAATAGCATTAGTTATGAGTATCTTAAAGGCAGGGTTGGTAATTTCCTCCAGATCCACTTTTTAAGATGTTGGTTGAAATTGTCTTTAGGTCCTGACAGAAATTAATAACTCATGATCTCTGAAAAAGGAACAAAGAAAATCCATCATCTGTAGCAGTTGTAAGCCTGTAAAAACTTCGACCAATGTCTGCCACGAGGTACCAATCTGATGAACCAATCACGCCTCTCTGTCTCCCTGCTCGCTCTCTACCTCTTGCGTGCTCTAGCCCACACTCAAAGCACGTCACCGCTGACGGAGTTTATACTGTGAGTTTACTTACCGCTGAATGAGACATGAGACGACGTAGTTTCTACACAATGCAAGAGATGAGCTGAGGTCCACTTCTGGAGCAACGGCGCTCGTGCATGTAAGTGAGGGGCGTGGCTAACACAGAGGGGAGGGGTTGGGTGCAGACGCTGGAGCACTGAGGGAATGCTACTTTCAAAATCATGCTAGTTTTTGAAAATTACCAACCCTGCCTTTAATCTTTTATCTGATGCAGACTTTAAACTGGGACGTTAAACAGAAGAAGTGACTGAGAACAAAAACAAGAAAAAAAGATACAAGTTTATTTAAAGGATGTGAAGAACACCAGCAGATGAATGTGTATCAGTGTGTTAAAAAATGTTTGTGTGTAGACTGGACGAGCAGCCAGGCAGCAGGTGGAGGCCTCAGATCTCCTCGGCCCAGTTTCAGACGCTCCTCCAGAACGTCACCGCCATCAAGATCAGAGCCACGTTTGGAGAGAACGGTGAGCTCCTTCTTTATTTCTCTTCTTCATGTGTTACCTTACTCTCTCAATCTATATATTAATTAAACTTAAAGAATGAATCTGTAACTCTGACACCTAGTGTTTAAAATGGGTACTGCACTTCAAATTCAAAATACAGAGAAAGCTGTCTCCCCCGAGACGGGAATGGCTGCAGCCTGGAGCCCTCTCGTCTGGGGCCATTTCGCATTACACCTCCTCGGCTCTTGCCCGGGCATTTCCAATGGAACGTACACAGGGTCAAATCGTCTAGTGGGTCAACACCTTCTTTTTTGTCTTCCAGGACGAGGTTACATTGACGACGTGAAGCTGATGTCTGCTCGGCGTGGAGACGGCGTCCCAGCCCGCTGGGTTCAGACCTGCAGCTGCCCAGAAGGGTACGAGGGGGACTTCTGCGAGCGTTGCTCGGCCGGGTTCAGACGCAGCGCCCCTTCAGATGGAGCGTTCAGCGCCTGTAAGCCGTGTAGCTGCAGAGGAGGCAGCTGTGACCCTCTGACCGGAGACTGTTACTCTGCCGACGAGACCCCCGCTGACAGCTGCTCAAACGGCTTCTACAGAGACCCCTGGAGCCCCCGGTCCTGTTTGAAGTGTCCCTGTCCCGACGGAGTGTCCTGCTCGCTGACTGCTGGTTCACTGCAGCCCCGATGTGACGGCTGCCCAACCGGGACCACAGGTACCCCTAAAGACCCTTGATCCAACTCAAACAATCAAATGTTTCAACTGATTGAACCCAACAATGAATATCTCCGTCTGTCTGTTCATCACTTCCCCAGTTTTTGTCACAGAATGAAGCCATGGTCATGTTTTCAGTACTATTTTGTCGAAGGAAGCGACCATATATGGACAAGAGGGTGGAGTAGTCCAAATATGGTCACTTCTAGTTCTAAGGATTATTATCACTCTGTACTTCTCTTTTTAACCTTCATAACATCATTAATATTAACAACAAATGAACAATCTCTCCTCAGGTTTCCGCTGCGACGTCTGTAAGGAGGGTTTTTACGGTAACCCTGCAGGGGGCGCCGGTGTGCAGCGACCCTGCAGGCCCTGCCAATGCAACGGCCACATCGACATCAGCGTGGAGGGAAGCTGTGATCGCAGCAGCGGCGATTGTCTGAAGTGTGTGAACAACACGAGGGGGCGGAGCTGCGAGGAGTGTGAGCGAGGTTACTTCCACAGCCAAGCGAGTGACGCCTGCAAACGTGAGAACGACTGACGATAACTCATCGACTTATCGAGAGGATATTTCTTTGTAAATTAAATAAAGACAGAGCATCTTAAGGGACGTCAGTAGAAAAATAGAAACACGCCAGGTAGCGAGAACGCTAGTTTATATCCTTAGCTCTTGGCGAGTAACAATTTAAAAAAGACAATGTTAAAAAAACCAAATGTGAAAATCTGTTTGAGCTTCTCTAGAGTCACAGAGCTTTATTTTGATCTCTGCAGTTGTAAATATTTGGTTAAAGACATCAATTCAGGGGGAAAAAGTGTAAAATATATATTTAGATATATTACAGAGTGAAGGCTGCACGCTGGAGCAGTGGTTAGTGCTGTTGCCTCACAGCGAGGAGGTTCCAAAACTTTGGAATAATTTCATTCATGTTTGTTTCTCTCTTCTTTTTGTGGTGACCAGCGTGTAACTGTGACGTTCAGGGCTCAGAGTCCGCACAGTGCGATGATCTGGGTCGCTGTCGGTGCAAAACTGGCTTCGAGGGTTTCAGGTGCCATCGGTCCAACTGCCCCGTCTGCTTCAGCCCTATCAAAACAAAGGTACAGCTGTGAGAACGTTTTCTTCAGTTTCAGTTTGGTGAACTGGTTTTTATCTTCTTCTGTGGTGCTACATTTACTGTTCCTTAAACCTAACACATCATTTACAGGTACTTAATAAATGTTCAAAACCAAGAGTAAGAAGAAAATGGAGACTTCAGTTGTGTTTTCTTTCTGTGTGTCAGATGGAGACATACGCTGCTAAACTGAAGGATCTGGAGTCTCTGATCTCGGACAAGAAGGGGGGAGTGAAACCAGCCAACAGTAGAGAGATGGAGGCCGCTCTGAGAGCTACAGAGGAGCTGGTGGAGGACCTGGAGGGTGACGCCGAGCTGCTGGCAGGTGAGACGTGATGTCAGACACACTGTCTGTCATTGATTCAAGCGTTAGGTTGAAAAATCCTGTTTATGAAACCCCGGGGAACACTCTGGGATTATGTATCATTAATTTTTGTATATATGTGTAATTCCAACACCAAACACTAGGTGGAGCCATTGCTTGCGCTGTGCATGAAGCCCAGACTCCAGGTTATTGCAGTCAAGTGTCTCACGACCGTGTTGGGAGTTTAGCTTCTTTTCTTTGTTTTATTTCTTGTATTGGATGTGTAGAAAAATTAAAATGAAACAGTTGATATCATTGTAACTTTAAATAAATAAATCACCATTTCTGAATGAAAAACTGAATTGGACGATGCTTTTTGCACTGTCCAGAAAACACGTCTTTTCTCCACTCAGAGCGTCAGGGGCTAATTTAAATAAAATTAAAACCGCAAGCGGTGATGAAGGGCCCGAAGCACTTCGTGCATGTCGGGGTGTGTTGCGACCGCGGCAGTGCAACGGCGAGACGTGACCAAGCAGCAGGCCTTACAGTTTGATTTGTGTAAAAGTGAAAGTTTGACAGTACACCGAGACCATGCCCTTTTATGTAAAATCATGCAGAGTACAACGAAAGATCTTAAACATGTGTAGAACACACTGACACTGAGTTCGCAATGATTGCATGAACAGGGTGTCAGGGAAGTATGTTAAAATAGGAAGACTGAAAATGCAAAATTTGGTCATTATTTATACTTTCAAAAAATTATGGTGGACTTCCTTTTGGGTTTTGACCATGGGCACTGCGGCATTTTATGTAAGTCCTGACATGGTTAATATGCAGAAAAAATGTCATGCATGTCGGGGAAAAAACCTCTGGGGGGGTTCTTTTAAAAGAATTTCATGGGAGTGCACGAGACATCAAAGTTTGACAGTACACTATGGCCACGCCCTTTTATGTAGAATCTTGGTTTCACATAACTTTGGATCTTTAACATGTCTAGAACACACTGACACTAATTTTGTGATGATCTGATAAATGGTGGCTCGGGGAAATACGTTCAAATAGGTAGCCTGTGAAATACAAAATTGAGGCATTTTTTTACACACAAAAAAAATGATGGCGGACTACCTGTTAGTTTTTGTATATGGGTGCCAGAGGATTTTATGTAGGTCCTGACATGGTTAATGTGCTTGAAAATTGTTATGCATGTACGTGAAAACATTTCTATGGAGAGGCCTTTTGGAAAGGTTAAAAGTGGCGCGTTGAGACATCAAAGTTTGACCGCACGCCACGGCCACGCCCTTTGAGTTTTCGAAGAGTAGAGCACAATTTATTATGTTGAACATGTCTAGAACACAGTAACACTCAGTTTTCATTAATCGGATGAGCGCTTTCGAACAAGTTACTTCAAATAGGTGTCCTGTAAACGATCGAGAATGGCGTTTTTTTTACTGTCAAAAAATCCTACTGGACTTCCTGTTGGATTTCGAGCATGGGTGTAAGAGGGTTTTTTGTTGGTCTTGGCAAGATGGATATGCATAGAAAAATTCAGAATTGTAGGTTCAACGTGCCGCCGGGGCTGAGTGTTTGAAATATTATAGGGGGCGCTACTGAGCCATTAAGCCACGCCCACTCATTTTAAGAATACAAAAAGTTTGACTTCACCACCAGGATTATATGTATGACGTTTCGGGAGTGTAGGACAATGTTAAGCCTGTGAAAAAACTACTTCCTGTTTGATGGCGAACGATGCGTCCGTAGAATGACAGCGTTGGACGTAGGTGTTTGAGCTTGAAGGTCTTGAATGGCCAAGGTGTTAGCATGGTCCACAACAATTTTGAGGGGGAATTGAGCTACTGTGCAGCAATGGCTAGTGGTAATTGAAAAGTAGTGACTTCCTGTTGTCAACAGGTGGTGCTGTGACTTATCAAAAAAATTCAATCATGGATATGTTCAGGGCAGGCTATATATCATGCATGATTTTTTTGGTGATGATTGATGACTCCCTATTAGAGTTATAAGCATTTACTTTTTTGGCAATGTGCCAAAACGCACGTTAAACTTTGAACGCACGCCACGGCCACGCCCTTTGAGTTTTCGATGAGTAGAGCACAATTTAATATGTTGAACATGTCTAGAACACAGTAACACTGAGTTTTCGTCGATCGGATGAACGCTTTCGAACAAGTTAATTCAAATAGGTGACCTGTGAAATGCCAATTTGAGCCATTTTGAGCCATTTTTTTAAAATTAAAAAAAATATGGCTGACTTCCTGTAATGTTTTGACTATGGGTGTAAGAGGATTTTATGTAGGTCCTGACATGGTTAATGTGCATACACATTTTCATGCATGTAGGACAAAAAAACCTCTATGGGGAGGCCTTTTTGAAAATTTCAAGGGGGCGCCCTTGAGCCATTTTGCAAACTTTTTTTACGAAAAGGCGAAAATATCAAATTTTTCGCCAGACCTGATGACCTTGCACATTTTGGTGAGTTTTCATTCACGTTCAGGCCCTCAAAAGTGGCTTTGAAGTGGCGGAACAAAAAAAAAAAGAAAAATAATCGCAAGGGTTTCAATAGGGTCCTACGCACTTGTCAGTGCTTCGGGCCCTAAATAGTTTTGTTTTCATCAAATCACTGCACTGTTTTTGGTTCATTGTTTACTAATGCATGTTACCTACATGACCAGTTTGATACTGATGACATCACACCTTCTGTGTCCAATAGGGCTGGAGAAGAACCTGCAGAAACGTCTGTCGTCTATCAGTAATAGTCAACTCGCCGAGGGGCAGGACATCCAAAACATCGCTGACGCAGCCGACGACATCAAACAACGACAGCAGACGTACAAAAACAAAGTGGACGACGTTCAGACCCTGATAGCGGAGATGAAACGCAAACTGGACCAGGCCAAGGCCGACCTCAGATCAGTTGTAAGACATTAACTCTGGTTTAAAGTTAGGCAATGGTCAGCAAACATCTGATAACTGAAGGCTCTACCTCCCATAGTACATTTAGAGACCGTAGGTACCACGAGCAGGCCTGATAACTGAAGGCTCTACCTCCCATAGTACATTTAGAGACCGTAGGTACCACGAGCAGGCCTGATAACTGAAGGCTCTACCTCCCATAGTACATTTAGAGACCGTAGGTACCACGAGCAGGCCTGATAACTGAAGGCTCTACCTCCCATAGTACATTTAGAGACCGTAGGTACCACGAGCAGGCCTGATAACTGAAGGCTCTACCTCCCATAGTACATTTAGAGACCGTAGGTACCACGAGCAGGTCTGATAACTGAAGGCTCTACCTCCCATAGTACATTTAGAGACTGTAGGTACCACGAGCAGGCCTGATAACTGAAGGCTCTACCTCCCATAGTACATTTAGAGACCGTAGGTACCACGAGCAGGCCTGATAACTGAAGGCTCTACCTCCCATAGTACATTTAGAGACTGTAGGTACCACGAGCAGGCCTGATAACTGAAGGCTCTACCTCCCATAGTACATTTAGAGACTGTAGGTACCACGAGCAGGCCTGATAACTGAAGGCTCTACCTCCCATAGTACATTTAGAGACTGTAGGTACCACGAGCAGGCCTGATAACTGAAGGCTCTACCTCCCATAGTACATTTAGAGACTGTAGGTACCACGAGCAGGTCTGATAACTGAAGGCTCTACCTCCCATAGTACATTTAGAGACTGTAGGTACCACGAGCAGGCCTGATAACTGAAGGCTCTACCTCCCATAGTACATTTAGAGACTGTAGGTACCACGAGCAGGCCTGATAACTGAAGGCTCTACCTCCCATAGTACATTTAGAGACTGTAGGTACCACGAGCAGGTCTGATAACTGAAGGCTCTACCTCCCATAGTACATTTAGAGACTGTAGGTACCACGAGCAGGTCTGATAACTGAAGGCTCTACCTCCCATAGTACATTTAGAGACCGTAGGTACCACGAGCAGGCCTGATAACTGAAGGCTCTACCTCCCATAGTACATTTAGAGACTATAGGTACCACGAGCAGGCCTGATAACTGAAGGCTCTACCTCCCATAGTACATTTAGAGACTGTAGGTACCACGAGCAGGCCTGATAACTGAAGGCTCTACCTCCCATAGTACATTTAGAGACTGTAGGTACCACGAGCAGGCCTGATAACTGAAGGCTCTACTTCCCATAGTACATTTAGAGACTGTAGGTACCACGAGCAGGCCTGATAACTGAAGGCTCTACCTCCCATAGTACATTTAGAGACCGTAGGTACCACGAGCAGGCCTGATAACTGAAGGCTCTACCTCCCATAGTACATTTAGAGACTGTAGGTACCACGAGCAGGTCTGATAACTGAAGGCTCCAGCTCTGAAAAAAACGGAGACACCCCATTATTTATAATTAGCTCTGCTCTCCTAATCGTGTTCATTATTTTCCATGAAGTCAACTAAGATGTTCTAGGTGAGGAGGAGGATGATATAAAAACTGCTCTGTCTCTTCCTTCCTGTCAGGAGCTTCCCCTTGGAGATGCTCCACTGGGATCAAACCTCCTCTCCTCTTTGGTGAACACGGCCACCAGTCTGGCTGATATGTAAGAACATCACAATCATTTTATTCTGTTTGATTCATTTACAAGAGGTCCTGTGAATCCCTTTAAAGATGTCTGTGTCCTAACCATTTCCTGTGTGTCTCTCCTGCAGACACCAGACGAAGGCTGACTCTGTGGAGAAAACCGCCAACAACGCTCTGAGTGACTCAGAGAAGAGTCTGGCTCTGGTCCGGACTCTCATGAACAAAGAGAACAAAGTCAAAGAGCTAATCGGAGACCTGAAAACTAAGTGAGTCACTTCTGTCCGCCTGAATGGCCCTCTATGGCTGGTCTTTTTTCTGTTAATCATTTAGACACACTCGTCAATCTGTGTTGATACTTAAAGCTAGTTTCCTCTGTGTGTTTGCAGATACGATCAGACCTCAGCCCAGGTGAAGGGTTTGGAGAACCAGGCGATCCGGCTGAGCAGTAACGCCAAAGACGAGAGCAAGATGGCGGAGGGCATGCTGAAAGACATCAGCAACATGGAGCGAGGAATCCCAGCATCCCTGAAGGTAAATCCCTTAAAAACAAGAAGTCTTGACCATGAGAAACACTTGTGCTCTTATTCTAAAGTGTCTCTGACCCCCTGGGTTCTCCTGTCATGCTTCAGGAGGGAGTGGACGCCATGGTTTCCAGGTTGGGCGGTCTGAAGAAAGCGGTGGATATCCCGGGCTTGGAGGCTCTGCAGGACGGAGTTCAGCAGGACAAGATTGCAGCTGGGGACTTGCTGGCCAAGGGCAAGACCGCCCAGAAGGTACTTAAGGATCATGGGAATCCAGCCCAACTTATAAATTAAACACAAACGCAAACTCTGCAAAAAAAAAAACTCCAGAAAGGAACTCTAAATTAAAGTTATGTACATAAGAAGAGGAAGTAGCCAATATGGTTTCACCATATAAATATTGGTATTTTTAAAGCCCTCTCTAGTTTTGTCTTTTGTTTTTGGAGCCATACGTGACCATATTTGGACAAGAGGGTGGAGCTTGAGAGGAGTGAAGGGCTAGCAAACACAAGTTATTAGTAAACCCGAGACGTACACTGTGAGATTACCTGTCATTTCTAATAAAAATCCTGATAAAATGACCTTCTGAATCCTTGAATGGTCTATTAGTACAACCAAACTAAAATTGAACAAGACAGGGTGTAACCCCGCCTCTCGCCTAATGGCAGCTTGGATAGGTAGAAAGTGGTATAGATAATGGTTGGATGGATGAAAAGTTTTGTAATAATGAACGTGGTTTCTCTCTGCAGGAGTTCAACAAGCTGTTCGACAGAGTCAACGTTGCCAAGGCGGACACAGAGGGCGCTCTGAAACGCATCAACAGCAACACCAAAGAGCTGGACGACGCCCTGAACACCCTGAAAGGTAGAGTCACACCGAAAGAGTGACCATGAGGAGACTGTAAAATCACATGACTTGTTCTGACTCCTCGACGTCTTTTTCTGATTTGACGTTGATTTTGATTTATTGATTTTTCATTACAAACATTGAAAAGGGTAAAACAAATTGTCAACACTGGAAGTTTCTTTGTACATATCTGAAGAGGAGTACAAACGTATTAAGGCCCGCCCCCTCTCCAGTGGCGATTCTAGAGGGCAAAAATGTATTGGGGGGTCCTCTAACCAGCGTTCATCACCTTCATGTCTGCTGGTGTAGACGGATAATTCCTCATCATGTTTCTTTGTTCACTCTCATTGACGATGACGGTTTTCACAGCCATCATGCCTGTGACACTTCACAGGGCAACGAGAGCGAGTGTTGTCAGATGGGCCCCCATTAGGGAGGTTTCCTACTGTCATTGCAAAATGCATACATTTTGGGCCACTGCTTTGGTTAAAGTTTGTGAGCCCTCAAGGGCCCCCCTACTGGTCTGGGGCCCCAAGCAGTTGCCTGTTGACAAGCAGCTCCTCTGCCCCTCTCTATAAATCATCAAAGTATAAATACCCAGCATCCTTATTTATAAATCTAAGGATTCAAAACAAGTTTTAAAATTGTGTAAATATATGTATTACTAATCGTTATTATTATTATCGTCATTAATTCACAGGATTTGACCAGCAGATCGTCGGCAGCAAAGCTCTGGCCGACGCTGCCATCAAGCGTCTTCCCGACATCAAAGGAACCATTGACGGGGCCGTCAGGAATAACGGGCAGACGCGGGCTGTCCTGGGAGACGTGACTCAAAGCTCCGACAAAGCGATGGAAACCATCAGCGTGCTGGAGGGCCTGGTCAACGGTCTAGAGGTAACAAACAATCCTCTGTGCTCTCATGAAGACGAGTAGAATAAAAATAACAGAAAAGGTCAAGAAAGCCCAACGATTTTTAGTTTTAAATGTAAAATAAAGGAATTCAAAACCTGCGATTAAAAATGTGATTAATCGCGATCAAAAATGTTTGACGTCCCTAGTTTTCATTTTGAGGTTGTGTGTGAGTGTTCGTGTGTTTGTGTGGCCGCAGTCGGCAGTGTTGGACGTCTGTTCTGACTGTTTCCTTTTTTTAACCTCAGGGAACAATCGGAACTCTGCCGCCTCATGCTGGCGTGCTGAACGAAGCCATCAAACTGAACAAAGACGTCAAAGATCTCAAGGTGAATGCTGATGGAGTATCTGGAGACCTGATCAACGAGCTGAACGCCGCCCGGGGGCTGGGGAACGACGCTAACCTGGTAAATTCAAATATCAATCTAAATACACAACTTTTTTTAACTTGTGGTGCTAGAAACTAAAAGTGATGTAAACGTTCTCTCCGCAGGCCGCTGCAGGAGCATTTGCAGCTTTCAACAAGGCCAAACAGACCAAGGACGCAGTGAGAGACACTCTGAGGGACGTCAACAATATGCTGGCTAACATGAGTGAGTAACGAGGACGGAGGACAGCTGAGCGTTGCATCTCTGTAGGGATCCGTTCCGTCATGTTGTAGGATCACGTTTGTGTTTACATTGCAGCCTTCGCAGTCTGATTTAGCTCTGCAGGATAAAGGCTGTCAAACTCCTGGAGCGGGGGGTGCGTCCAGTAAAAATTTCCCAAAACTTTCTGACCGAGCTGCATGTGTGAACGCAAACTGCCCAATTTTTTAACCAGGCTTAAACGGGACTTTTTCCTGCCCTCTCCCCATTAAAATGTTTGCGTGAAGTCGGGGTGAAAAGAAAGCAGGAAGTATTCAGGAAATTTCATCTTGAGCGAGCGAGCGTGGGGGGGGGATGCTGTTTTCATCAAGTGACCAGTCTGATCTCTGTGCACGTGACAAAGCGGCTTCATACTCTTAACTGTGTATAAATGTCAAGACTCTGTCGCTACACCCGCCATGTTAGCTTCTACTTTACGCCATGTCTTGCCTCGTTGCCCTCCTTCACTTGTCAGGGAAAGTCCCTGCTGTGGAGCAAGATTTCCGGGGCGCGTGTGTAAACATCTTTTCTCTCTCTGTTTCTGTCCTCTGTAGACCAGACCGGCCCCGTGGATGTGACGCAGCTGAAGCAGCTGGAGGACTCACTGGCCAGCGCTGAGAGGGATGTGGAGGAACGCCTGAGGCCTCGGCTCAGGGACATGGAGGACCAGGAGACCGCGCAGAGACGCCGTCTTACCGGTATCAACCAGGATATTGACATCATCCTGAAAGACATCGTTAACCTGGAGGACATCCTGCGCTCCGTCCCCAAAGGCTGCTACAACAGCCCCCCCATTGAGGAGGCCTGAGGACCCCCCCAGAGACACAAAAATGCTCCCGATGTCCACAACGAATATCCGCAGAGAGCCGAGCTCAATCTTTCTGTTTCATCAGGGAGATGAAGCTCATCATTAAGAAAAACATTTAGTACTTTTTTATAGTCCAATAAGGTTTATAACGAGCGAACAGGAAGATGTAAAGAGATGATGTTTGAGACTTTTATAAGAAGTTGTGATATTTATTGGCTGTTATTGTAGAGATAGGAAAGTGGAGATAGTGGAATTTCAGGGCGCCGGTGGCCAGGTGGTTGGTATGGCGCCCCATGTGATGAGGCTGTGGTCCTCCAGTTGGGCGACCCCGGTTCGGATCAGATATGTCGTACACCACTCTCTCCCTGATTTCTGACTCTGTCCATTTCCTGTCTCTAAATAAAGGCCCAAAAAATAAAAACTAGCCTGCGATTAATCACAATTAACTAGTTAACGCTGACAACCCGAATTGTCTTTAAATATTGATTCCTAAATAGCGATAGATCCTTTAACCCTCTGAGGTGACAGCTTCTTTTTTCTTTGTGCCAAATTCAAACCGAATGTTCCCCTAACGACATCAGTGTGACCTCGATAGGATCGCTTCATTAAAAACCTCGCTGCCTTCATGTCGTGTCGAAGTTGTCTGAAATGTCATTTTTGTGCCTCGTAAATATCGTGTCCGTCAGAATCAAGTCGATCAGATCGTCATTCAATCCTGAGATGTGATGAAACTTTCAGCTGATCTGAACTCATCTTTCTCACTGTGCTGCAGATCAGATTTCTAACAGACACGCTGACACGACACATTGTTGTTGTTTTTTTGCATGGTTGCACAGATTCACCGCTAACACTGTCTCTTTAAGAAACCTCATAATAACCCTCTCAGGTATTTGACTCTAAAAGGATCTCTGCTCAGACGTTGACCTGCTGTTCACATGGATGCTGTGTCTGTGGAACTGTTTGTTGTTTTGTTCTGATGATGATGTGCTTTATGTCTGAGTGTAAAAGTATTATATTTATAACTGTACAGACGTCAGTGTTTTCCTCCATGTGGCCGACCAGCAGAAAGATTTATGTGTAAGAACTGCTTTTAAATAAAAACCTGCTGCACTTTTTCACTTCTGATTCACGCTTCAGTGTCGTCACTCTGATTATATTTATGATATGTTTGAACAGCTGTGAGTCTAAACCACAGACTGTTAATATTAACAGATGTGTAAGGATGCGGGGAAGGAGGATGCAATTGCGGACCACAGGATCTTAAAGGTCACATATCCTCCTCCTCTTCAGTGTAAATAAGTCTCAGAGCTCCTCTTAACATGTGTGTGAAGTGTCTTGTTCTAAATCCACTCTGATCCTGTATTTGATCATGCCTATAAACCCCTCTATTTCAGCCCTGCTCAGAACAGGCTGTTTCTGTGTCTGTAGCTTTAAATGTAAATGAGCTGTGTCTGACCACGCCCCTCTCTGGAAGGGCTTGGGTGGCTCAGGCTTTCTCGCTCCATGTCCTATTGTTTACGGTGAGAAGGCAGATAGAGATTGTGACATTTTAAGATGTGGTGGAGTGGGGAGGGGCCCCGTGAGATATCTTTAAGTGGGGCCCAGAAACCCTGGGAACGCCCCTGCTTGGGATCATTTCTAACAACACTTCATCTTATTGGTCCAAATCTTCAAACGTGTTCAGGCATCGGGGAAAAATCAGTCATATGGACAGATAATGTGTGGGAAAAAAATCCCTCGTTGGAAATGAAAACGATTGTTCAGACTTGACTTCAGTGTAGTTTCTTATTCTCTTATTTCAAAGATGAGTTGGGCTGTCAGTTACATAAATGAAGTTTAATAATAATAAATCAAAACATTAAATCAAATATGCACACCCTGATCTGTAATCACACTCAGGTCAATCAGGTCAAACCAACAGGTGTTGCAGCGATGGAAGCGGGCAAGAGAACTGGTTCAGATAGAAGTGATTGTACCCGACCTAAAAAGCCTCTGCATGTTTCTAATAAGCTCCACGAGCAGAAACGTGCTCAAACTAGGATCAATATTGGAGATGCTTTTGAAAAATGGAGAGAGGTTAGAACACAGAAAGGTTTACAGACCGATGCAGAGCTGGATAAACACTGAAGCTTCAGTGTCCACCACATGGTGACCTGCGGGAGCATCCACTCTAGAGAGGAGGGGGCGGGAGACAGCTCTCTACAATGTTTAGAATTTGGACTGCAGTACCCATTTTAAACACTAGGTGTCAGAACTGTGCATCTCCACTGGTCTCACGATCATCCCGTAACAAATTGATTTGATATTACTTTGCAGCCTCAACTTGCACACGGCTACTTTTTCATCAATGAAGACAAGCAGTCAGTTAAATATGAACTCCCTTTTTTATTATTCAGTAAGTACTTCAGAACATCAACATCAACACAAATGTCTTTACATTGTAAATCAAAATAAATCAGTTATAAAGGTCAAGCTGTGGCCAGAAACATGACAAGCGACGTCAGTACCGCAATAATCGATTTTGTTCTGTTTCTGCTTTGATGCAGAATCGTCCACGAGTCAGTATCTGCCAACCTGTGAATTTGAAAGACCCACCGCTGCTCTCCCTCTTTCTCTTATGATCTGAAAGATCTTTTTAAGTTTCGTTACTATCAATACAATCGATCGTTAAAATAACCGAGTACAGAAGATTTTGACAACCTTACAATAGAAACACTAAAATTCCCACTTAAAATAATGTGAGCTTGGAACAAACTACTTCACGTTCATTCTAGCTAACGTAACGTTAGCTAAAGTAATTTATTTAGGAATCAGTTGAAATCTAGCATTCTCTGTTTTTAAAAGGTAGCTAATGGGTAATCAAATATGTTGCTGTTCTTTAAATACGACCTGATTTCCCTCCAGATTTTAGGCCAATTAGTTGTTTACTTGTCAACGAGTACTGAAATGACAACAATTCTCAGCTACCCTGGATTTACTTCACGTAATATAGCATTATGATAGCATTAGCGCTCTCCACACATGCCCAAAATGGTTGTGGTCATTCTTTCTCCACGTACACTTCAGTTTCTCCAGTCACCAACACATCCTAGAGCATCAATACTGTTGCCATGGTTACCCTTGGGTTAATAAACTTTTAGCTTGGAGGTTACACAGTTGACCTGAACTATGGTTGATGTTTCATTATGTACAGTTTTAGCTACAGTGACAGACGGGAGCTGAGCTCTACGTCTTAGATTTCCCTTCAGACGTCAGGGCTAACAGTGGGCTTCATGCAAGAACAACTCTGACACTTTATATCTGAGACCTCCTCGTGTTACAACAGCGTCAAGTGAACTTTAGAGGCAGCGTGATAAGAGAGAAGAAATTAGCAATTACCATCCTTAAGAGTTTCAAATCACAAAATTAATCCTAAATTATCAGAAGTGTTTTGCGATGCATTTCAGCTTTCATCATTCCCATTTTCTGCAAGAAACTCTAAATGTGTCTACTTTTCATCTGCAGTGTTTTCGCAGCTGGGAGAAAGCGCCCTGGAATCACTCATTCTTATCAACACATCTCGCAATATGGCCCCCCATAAAAACCCTGTGTCCTTTAATCTAAACGCCACCCTGATACAGAAGAAGAGTTGTTTTTTTATCGTCTGCCGTCGGTACACTGAGCATGCCCGGCTGTGTGTCATGCATCCCCAAACTTTAATACAGACAGATAACAAACAGAGTGAGTAAACACTGCCGTCACCACTGCAGTGGAAATATATGCACAATGACACCTCTGCAGCCCTTTGAGATTATCCCATCTCGTCCAAAAATGCCCCGCCCTGACTCCCACCCTCCCCCATCCAATCCCTGATGGAAAGGTCACATGACACAGACAGAAGGCGGGACACGAAGGCTCCTGTTGGAGTTGGAAAGCGACAGTTCAAAGAAGAGTAAATGTTTGACACAGAAGACGTTATTTTTTATTTTCTTGTTTTGGAGGGTGGGGGGTATTCAGATAGATGATGGTGGTTCTCGGTAGCCCCATTTCCCCTCCTCCACCCTCCCTGTTCTCACGCGTGCAGGTGGCGGTCTCTATCCCGAGGCGTTGATGTACAGTTGACTCTGCAGGATGTAGTCGATGACGGGCTGATTCAGGTAGTCCACAACATGGCCGTCACCGTGCTGCAAGGCCAGTCTGATGGAGAGAGAACAAACAATCAGTCTTTGCCTTTTTTTGTTTAACATTTAACCCACTAAAATCTCCATCCTTGACTAACCGTGGTTAAATGTGAGGGAAGAGGCCCTGGTTACCAAACAGTTTAAGCCAAAATCAGTAAAATTCAGTTGTGTTTTGGCTGTTCGTTTACACGACAACAGCGTTTCAGGTGCCTGAAAACTTTTACAGTCTCCATCGTTGTGTAAACTGGACATATGCTGCTCCTCTGAAATCAGTTACATTTCACACATGCTCGTTTTGCTTCCAGTCATCAGCCATGAACGATGAGGTGAACTACAAGAACAATGGCGGACTGAGTTCTGTTTGTGCTGCTCACTCCCAGTCGACATTTCCTGAAAACGTACAATCTTTGTAGTTCAGGGTCACTTGGAGAAAAAACCCCACTTCATCGTCCGTCCACATAAACGTTTGCTGACCAAAGACAGAGACTGCATGCAGCATCTTTTCACTCTCCCACTGTCAAATAAACCAGCTGACTGATGCTCTGTATTGACAGTGGTCCCCACTTTGACTTCATAAAAGTCTGGCGACCCCAGACATCCAAAACACAAACATTTAAGTTCTTGTTTTGTAATAAGCTGTGGTCCACAGTAGTCTGTTCAATACGTTTTTAATTGATCAATAAATACACATTTCAGGCGACCCCGTTTGCCTGGGTTAAAGTGTGATGTTAGCAGCAGGTAAATCCAGTTACCTGCTCTTGGTTGAGCTGACGATGGACATCGGGTGGCTCACAGCATCTTTCACCACGATGATGTTGTCCTGAAACGACAGACAAGACGATGATGCACATTTTCCTGACGTACAGTTTAAATATTTATGTCGGACATTGGAGGAACAAGAAGTTCACAGTGATCTGACCTTGAATTTGCGGAGAACGGAGGAGTGATTCATGATCCTCTCTGTGTCGGCTCCATCACGGGGAACCACCACGATCCCGAAATCCCCCACGATCACCTCCATCTGAGACCAAACGTGACACAACATTCAGTGCCTCCTCGGGACACAACGGTACGAAAGTGACAACTGAGATATTAAACACATTTATGAACCCATTTATCAACTGGACTCTGATATTTGAAGTTTGACTTTCGTGAACTGTTGCTGTTGATTAAAAACTTTTATACAAGGGCTGTCAAAAAATTAATTATGCATAAATAACCTTGTAAATGTGCAAAAGCCCTAAGCAGACATGTGGGCGAACTAGGAATGCAACATTTCTCAAAATGATATTGAACTGTTCAGAACATCATTCATGGTTCAATGTGAGCTTGTTAATTGCGTTTTTTATGGTTTTGCGTACGAGCTTCCGTGCATTGTAATTGTCTTTAAAATGTGTGAGCCTGTGAGTCCGTGCGCTGGGATGAGAAAGCTGATGCCTCTGAGTTAATATCCAATCACCATGCGCTAAAGTTGGGGGAAGTCGACAACACTGGTGTCAGATTTCAGTACGAGGAGGCAGCACCGTATTTCAAATCAGTGGTGCGGGGACGTTTTGGTTTCAGCGTTGAGTATAATGATAAGGAAAAGAAGACTTTTGACAAAAAATGACTATCTGCAAATATCGTTAACACCTGTTGCCTACGCAAATGAAAACACTAACGGAGTTAGGTTAAAAGTCTGCAGCGACAGACTGCAGCAGGCAATAACGTTAGCAGGCCGTCATGTTAGCAGGCTGTCACGCAGTTTCTAGCTGATGATGATCCCTGCATGATGCAGAAGGGCAGAGTGAACGGATTAGCAGCTTTTGAAATGACGTTACCATACACGATGAAATATCAACGCCTTACGACACATTTCTGTGTAAAAATCTGCAAAAATTATACAAAAATGTATTCTAAGAATACTCAAATGCCTTCCTTATTTTTACATTTTTAAGTGGCACTACTTTAACGCTGCCTTCATTTCACTGAGACTTTACACCAAACACCAGGAATGTGTCTAATTGGAAGCCGAAAACCGTGACGGGAAATAACGGAGGTACAAATTGAACCATGGGCTGGCTGCATTGTTGCATCCCGAGTGCAAACATTTTATTTCACGATGTTTTCCTGTGAGAATAAGTAAATTTAAGTTGTTTTCTCGAGGTCTTGATTTATTTATTTAATTATCGGCGGATAACAATCCTGGTTTTCCTGCGATAACGAGTTATTCCCTCGATAAAACGTTGACAGTTAATTGTTGTTATCATGGGAAAACTCGCGATAACAAGATAAATAAGTAAGATCTCAGAAAACAATCGACTTCATTAAGTCAGTTAAACTTTTCTGATGAAAAGTAATGACCAGTTTTATCAAGGATTTAATGACCCTAGATTTCCTTCATCCTCTCATGCTAACAGCTAGCATTCACGTTAGCATGGTTAGCTTATTAGCACTGAGAGAGAAAAGAAACGCTGCATGCTACAGGAGGTAACTTTGTTTTGCAGATGTTTCCTTTGTGAAAAACATCTGCACGACTTTTACATCATTATGATAGGGTTAAGAGTATTTTTTTAAGGGGCGGGACTACACCGTAAAGAGGGTGGGGCTACGTTGATGGGGGCAGGGTTACAGTGTGCTTACATCACTGTCCTTCCACAGGCCAGGGATGCAGAAGGATTCCAGGAGATCACTGCCACACAGGAGCAAGATGCGCAACTCTACAGACGACAAACAGGCAGGAGGAAAGAGACACGGCCTGAGTAAACAACATGTTTACTGAGTAAACAACATGTTTACCGGATACAAAACAAACAAGAAGGATTCAAACAGAGCAGGAAGGAAAGCAGAGAACACAAAACACGAGTCTGATGACGTCCAGAGTGACGACTCACCGATCTCCTCGTATCTCATCGCTGTCCCCAGGTTCGCATTTTCATCTGACACAATGGAACAGAACACATTTGTAATTCAATACACATTTCATGGCTCTGGAGGGTGCCACTGTCAATAGTTATTTGTTAACCAAGTCTGGATATTAGCTACGAATAAATACATTTAATGTACAGTGCGTCACGCCAGTCATGCTCCTGTTGCTGTTGATAGACTACCACTAGAGGTAATCTCTTAACTCTAAATCTGAGTCTGTGTCATATTAGGCTTATACCAGAGAATTTATATGGTTGTTTTCTGGTGCATAGAGTCTATTAAAGGTCACATGTTATGTAAAATACACTTCTCCATCTTTTTCTAACACTAACATGTGTCCCAAGTCTGTCTACAAACCCCCCAATGATGAGAAAAGTCCATCCTCTCCGTCTTTTGCCTGCTCCACTTTTCAGAAAATGTGTGCTCAAACAGGCCGTTTGGAGATTTTCCCTTCATGACATCACAAAGGGCAGTAACCCCTCCCCCAGGTGGGTGACACTCCCACAGCTAGGTGTTTGTTCTGCCCTCTGAGTCTGCCTTCTCACCGTAAACAATAGGGCATGGAGCGAGAAAGCCCGAGCCACCCAAGCCCTTCCAGAGAGGGGCGTGGTCAGACACAGCTCATTTACATTTAAAGCTACAGACACAGAAACAGCCTGTTCTGAGCAGGGCTGAAATAGAGGGGTTTATAGGCATGATCAAATACAGGATCAGAGTGGATTTAGAACAAGACACTTCACACACATGTTTTGAGGAGCTCTGAGACTTATTTACACTGAAGAGGAGGAGGAGATGGGACCTTTAAACTCTGAGGTAGATGATTCTTTATGTTTCTTCTTTTTCTCTATGAATGAGAAAGTTTCTCCCAGAATCACTGATGTTGTGTGTCTACTCACCCACGAAGGTGAAGCGCTCCATGTGAGGGCGGACGCAGCAGATCTTCCCCAGACTCTCACTGACCTTCCCCCACACTTTGACTGAGAAGAGACACAAGCAGAGTAAGACGATCTCAGACGTTCACCAGCGAATTTATAAGTCGCATAAATCCCTGCATGTGTGTTAGAACTGCTCCTGTAACCAGAGAGCCTCCTGATTGGTGGATAAATGATTAAGGTGGAGGTTAAAAGACTCACTCGCTGTGGGCTTGTGGTTCATGTTGCTGTGGTTCTGGTAGATGGGTGGGGTCTGGTTCTGTGGCTGACCAATCACAGGAGTGGTTGATGGTGTGTTGACGTTGGACAGAATACAGCCGGTGACTCTCTGAGAAACAAAAAAAACATCTGGATCAGCAACAAAAGGAACATTTTGACACCCTAGAGCTACTCTGTCTGGCGGTGCTATGTTGTTACATTATTACGTAGCTGATACGGCTATTGCCATCTGGCTTACACACCGCTAACCATGTAAGGGTACGATTGGCTGTTGAAACGCAAGCAAGATCAGGGTTTACCATATCAAACTGTACTGAACCAAACAAGACTGCTTGGTGGAAACGGGGCTTTAGAATAACAATCTGAGCCTGTCAGGGACAAAAACAACAAACCCTTTGAAATCAAGGATTACGTTACAGACATTACTGGAGACATTCTAAACTTTTTGTACCTATTGGTCACAGGGTAATTTAAGTTTTAAAACACCCCTTTCTACAGACACCATGATGGAGACGAATATCTCCTCACCTTCATCAGGTCTCGGTGATGCTCGAGCACGCTGCAGGTGGTCTGCCAGGTGTCCTGGTAACACTCCCAGGGGTCCACCCTGCAAAAACAAACGAGATCTCACAGAAATTGGCATTTACATGATGCATGTGGGAATGTGTGTGTGGTGGGGTGTTTTATTTGCCTTCAATTTGTCCGTCAATGAAATCTATATATAAAAAAAATATATAAAATGTATCTCACCTGATCCAATCAGAGGACTGGACAGCCAGCTGACACATGGTGAGACGATGTCTGCTGGGCACTAAACCCTGAACACAAACAAACACAATCAGCCTCCAGGTGTGCACAGTTAGAGACTGACTGCAGGAGACAGACTCTAGTGGACACTGGAGGAACTGCAGCTGTAAAGTTGGACATTTTAACATGGGGCTCTATGGGGACTGACTCACTGCAGGAGACAGACTCTAGTGGACACTGGAGGAACTGCAGCTGTAAAGTTGGACATTTTAACATGGGGCTCTATGAGGACTGACTCACTGCAGGAGACAGACTCTAGAGGACACTGGAGGAACTGCAGGTTTTGGTACTTCTGCAATGGCTTAATTTCTCTAACCCCAGGGGTCTCAGCTCAGTTAAGATCCAAAATAACAAAGGTCTACAGACACCAGCGTAATAATCATCATGAATAATAACCTTTAGCTGACATCAGAGTTTGTGTATCACTCTGAGAGGTGTCACAGTCACCTGTTTGTATCGGCTCTGATAACATATTTACAAGTCAATGATCTTAATAATCTCGGCCAATAACAAACAGTTATATAGTTCAAGTGTAACGTTGTTGTGCTGAAATCACATCTGCAGAGAGAACCAACGAGTGAAACTGTTTCTGCAGCATCTTTAATTCATGATGTGTGTTTCTGCAGCTGCACAGCAAAAGTAGGACAAGAGCTTCATTAACTCCAGAAGGAAACAACAGCACACACACACACACACACACACACACACACACACACACACACACACACACACACACACACACAGTTATCTGCTGGATATGATGTCTTCTGTAATATGTTCATCATATGACACACACCATCTGATGTCTGTACTCTGATGTGTGTGTGCATGTGTGTGTGTATGAAGCTGATGTTTTCACTCACAGGTTTTCCGTAGGAGTCGTGCACCGGGGAGATGATTCCTCCGATCACGATGAAACGACCTGTTTTGTGCAGGTACTCTCTGGCTTTTTCTGCAGACACACAAAAACACAAACATTAAAAACATGACGGTGTTCTTCATCTTTTCACCCGACTCTTCAGCTCAGGCGCCGTGCTCCAAAGTTTTAAAATGCTCAATATATATGACATCTACATGAACTAGACTTTCACTTTGTGTTGGAAAGAAGAATGAATCTTGTAACAGCTTCTGTAACGTTTCTGAAAAATCATCCAGTTCACATTAATTCTACCAGAATCTCGTCTGATCCTCGCTACTTTAAAATTGTAATACAAACACAAGCCATATAAGCACGGGATTAGTATGACCTGGAGACATCTGGTAATTTGGGGAATTACGAATTACGGCCCCAAAGCCAGTGTTTGGTGTGGCGCAGTCACACAGGATAAGCAGTGCCTGAAATGTACTCCTTTTAACTGACATTTCTGATTGAAAAGGTTGAGGCGCTGCAGGATACCCTCCTTGATTCTGGGGGCAGCATCAACCTTTACAGCGTAAGACCTGCCAGACATTCATCAGAAGAAGAAGACGTCCACATCTGTACACTTGTGGATGTTTCTGAAACCGCCTACTACATACCCTCTGGTTTCCTCAAGTTGCACCTACATCAGCTGACACCAGTCCATTGTCCTTCTTCATCTCTCCATCTTTACCTTCATCCTACATCCCTCTACGTTTCCATTCATCTCTTCATCTCTCCACACTTACTTCCATCTCTTCATAAAGTCAACAATGCATGCAAGTCTTATTTAGCAGACAGGTGATCAATCAGCATTTCCTCTGAACCTAAAATCAATAGTTTAATATTCAAACAAAAATAATGCTCCTCAGGTGTTTCAAAAAGGTAACCAGCAGGTTCTTTTAGAATTGAAGGATTTAAAGGATGTTCCTGAGCTACATGGCATTTCTGACCTCCCGTCGGCCATGTTTGATTTTGAAGAAGCTTTTGGTACACTTAGGACTCAGTCACACGTCACTAGAAAAGCATCACTTGCAAAACCATTGTTTTCCTCTGGTACAGCGTGCTTTCTGTGAACACTTCTCTGCTTCTGCGCGACTCGTTTTTGTATCGTTTTTGGCGCACATAAAAGTTTAAATTGTTTAACTTTTCAGCTCAAGGCGCGTAGTCGCAGTGTGTCAGCATTAGCAGAAGCAGCCAGTCAAATCAAGTAGGAGGCTTTACCTCAGAAATGTTGCCTCCTTGTCTAGGAGCAAAGCACAACGAGAGCTCTAGTTTACTTTATTAGGTCGCCCGTTTGCACACGCAGCCCCACTCCAAAGGCGCTCTCAGCTCTTATTTTCCTCAGATGGGCTCATGTGTTTTTGTAGCAGCCCGCCTAACACAACAAGTCTCTGTGAGATCGGTCCCTTAGTACAGCTGGCCAGTGGGTGGCGCTGTATGGTATGACTGGCTTATGTCAACTGAAGAGTCTGGTGAAACCGGGTTAAACTGGAATGTGAAGCAACACGATTGTTCTTTCAAACTGTCTGAGAGGCTCGTGCTTGAGTGCGACATATAAAGGATCATCAGTTACATGTTACACCTTTAAAAGATCGTTTATAGGTGCAGAGGTTTCATTACAGCTGATGCATTTAGCCTCTTTGCTCTACAACAGAAACATGACAAATTCCAAAACTCACAAGTGTGTCACATGAAGAATCTGTGAATAGAGGTAAGCAGTAAGTGTGATGCGTGAAACTTCTGCGTTAGGACAATCCAACAATAACTGATGTAGCTTCTGGTACAGGGCAGAGGTTTATATCCGAGGTGATGACACACGATCTCAAACAGTCTCCTGATTGTCACGTCATTGTTTTGATCGACTCCCAGGATGCTTTGTCACGACAGTGAAGCAACAGGATGTAGTGTGTCTGTTGCGAGTGATGTCTCAGCTGTTTGTGGTTAAAAACTTAAAGGTCTCTCTGAAGGGAAGATTTCTGTGATGATGTCACACTTAGAATAACAACCAGAGCCTGTCAGGGACAAAAAACAACAACTTTGATCCATCAACCATTATGTTACAGTCTGTTTACCTGCTGCAAACGTTACAGTCTGTTTACCTGCTGCAGACGTTACAGCCTGTTTACCTGCTGCAGATGTTACAGTCTGTTTACCTGCTGCAGACGTTACAGCCTGTTAACCTGCTGCAGACGTTACAGCCTGTTTACCTGCTGCAGACGTTACAGCCTGTTTACCTGCTGCAGACGTTACAGCCTGTTTACCTGCTGCAGACGTTACAGCCTGTTTACCTGCTGCAGTCGTTACAGTCTGTTTACCTGCTGCAGACGTTACAGTCTGTTTACCTGCTGCAGACGTTACAGCCTGTTTACCTGCTGCAGTCGTTACAGTCTGTTTACCTGCTGCAGACGTTACAGCCTGTTTACCTGCTGCAGACGTTACAGTCTGTTTACCTGCTGCAGACGTTACAGTCTGTTTACCTGCTGCAGACGTTACAGTCTGTTTACCTGCTGCAGACGTTACAGTCTGTTTACCTGCTGCAGACGTTACAGTCTGTTTACCTGCTGCAGACGTTACAGCCTGTTTACCTGCTGCAGACGTTACAGTCTGTTTACCTGCTGCAGACGTTACAGTCTGCTGCAGACGTTACAGCCTGTTTACCTGCTGCAGACGTTACAGCCTGTTTACCTGCTGCAGACGTTACAGCCTGTTTACCTGCTGCAGACGTTACAGTCTGTTTACCTGCTGCAGACGTTACAGCCTGTTTACCTGCTGCAGACGTTACAGTCTGTTTACCTGCTGCAGACGTTACAGCCTGCTGCAGACGTTACAGCCTGTTTACCTGCTGCAGACGTTACAGCCTGTTTACCTGCTGCAGATGTTACAGCCTGTTTACCTGCTGCAGACGTTACAGCCTGTTTACCTGCTGCAGACGTTACAGTCTGTTTACCTGCTGCAGACGTTACAGTCTGTTTACCTGCTGCAGACGTTACAGCCTGTTTACCTGCTGCAGACGTTACAGTCTGTTTACCTGCTGCAGACGTTACAGTCTGTTTACCTGCTGCAGACGTTACAGTCTGTTTACCTGCTGCAGACGTTACAGTCTGTTTACCTGCTGCAGACGTTACAGTCTGTTTACCTGCTGCAGACGTTACAGTCTGTTTACCTGCTGCAGACGTTACAGTCTGTTTACCTGCTGCAGACGTTACAGTCTGTTTACCTGCTGCAGACGTTACAGCCTGTTTACCTGCTGCAGACGTTACAGTCTGTTTACCTGCTGCAGACGTTACAGTCTGTTTACCTGCTGCAGACGTTACAGCCTGTTTACCTGCTGCAGACGTTACAGTCTGTTTACCTGCTGCAGACGTTACAGTCTGTTTACCTGCAGTCTGTTTACCTGCTGAGACGTTACAGTCTGTTTACCTGCTGCAGACGTTACAGTCTGTTTACCTGCTGCAGACGTTACAGTCTGTTTACCTGCTGCAGACGTTACAGTCTGTTTACCTGCTGCAGACGTTACAGCCTGTTTACCTGCTGCAGATGTTACAGTCTGTTTACCTGCTGCAGACTGTTTACCTGCTGCAGCAGTCTGTTTACCTGCTGCAGACGTTACAGCCTGTTTACCTGCTGCAGACGTTACAGTCTGTTTACCTGCTGCAGACGTTACAGCATGTTTACCTGCTGCAGACGTTACAGTCTGTTAACCTGCTGCAGATGTTACAGTCTGTTTACCTGCTGCAGACGTTACAGTCTGTTACCTGCTGCAGACGTTACAGTCCTGTTTACCTGCTGCAGACGTTACAGTCTGTTTACCTGCTGCAGACGTTACAGTCTGTTTACCTGCTGCAGACGTTACAGCCTGTTTACCTGCTGCAGACGTTACAGTCTGTTTACCTGCTGCAGACGTTACAGCCTGTTTACCTGCTGCAGACGTTACAGTCTGTTTACCTGCTGCAGACGTTACAGTCTGTTTATCTGCTGCAGACGTTACAGTCTGTTTACCTGCTGCAGACGTTACAGTCTGTTTACCTGCTGCAGACGTTACAGCCTGTTTACCTGCTGCAGACGTTACAGTCTGTTTACCTGCTGCAGACGTTACAGTCTGTTTACCTGCTGCAGACGTTACAGTCTGTTTACCTGCTGCAGACGTTACAGTCTGTTTACCTGCTGCAGACGTTACAGTCTGTTTACCTGCTGCAGTCGTTACAGCCTGTTTACCTGCTGCAGACGTTACAGTCTGTTTACCTGCTGCAGACGTTACAGTCTGTTTACCTGCTGCAGACGTTACAGTCTGTTTACCTGCTGCAGACGTTACAGTCTGTTTACCTGCTGCAGATGTTACAGTCTGTTTACCTGCTGCAGACGTTACAGTCTGTTTACCTGCTGCAGACGTTACAGTCTGTTTACCTGCTGCAGACGTTACAGCCTGTTTACCTGCTGCAGACGTTACAGCCTGTTTACCTGCTGCAGACGTTACAGTCTGTTTACCTGCTGCAGACGTTACAGCCTGTTTACCTGCTGCAGACGTTACAGTCTGTTTACCTGCTGCAGACGTTACAGTCTGTTTACCTGCTGCAGACGTTACAGTCTGTTTACCTGCTGCAGACGTTACAGCCTGTTTACCTGCTGCAGACGTTACAGTCTGTTTACCTGCTGCAGACGTTACAGCCTGTTTACCTGCTGCAGACGTTCCAGCCTGTTTACCTGCTGCAGTCGTTACAGCCTGTTTACCTGCTGCAGACGTTACAGCCTGTTTACCTGCTGCAGTCGTTACAGCCTGTTTACCTGCTGCAGACGTTACAGCCTGTTTACCTGCTGCAGACGTTACAGTCTGTTTACCTGCTGCAGACGTTACAGCCTGTTTACCTGCTGCAGACGTTACAGCCTGTTTACCTGCTGCAGTCGTTACAGCCTGTTTACCTGCTGCAGACGTTACAGCCTGTTTACCTGCTGCAGTCGTTACAGCCTGTTTACCTGCTGCAGACGTTACAGTCTGTTTACCTGCTGCAGACGTTACAGTCTGTTTACCTGCTGCAGACGTTACAGCCTGTTTACCTGCTGCCGGATGAACAAATCTGCTTAAAAAATGAAACTGTGACTCACTCTGTCCTCACAACACGTGACATTCTCTCAGGGGTTTAAATGGACCAGAATTATTTTGTAAAATCTCATGTTGTAAGTTTTCGTCTTTTTTGTGTGCTGAAATCATCTCTGCTTCCTGTCCTCCATCTGAGGAGAAACGCTTCATAAAGAGGTTTCATGGCCCCGAGGAAGACACAGAGATGAAGGAGCTGCTGGTGAAAATAGGTCATGATGGGAACATGGCTGCTGTGCTGCAGCTGCATCATTACACACAGCAAAGTACGCTCACTCAGCTGCTGTGAATTCATATTTCGTGCAACTCTTACTGGATTCTGAGGGAAATAAAACACTTTGTACACCGCTGGATTTATTTGGCATATGTGTTAAAGATAGATGTGACAGTAAAACACATGGTAGAATCTGAACTCAGCACTACTCTGTGTTTTGGTTTAAAAATGTGTAAAACATGAACATAACACCCCGTTACAGCCTCTGAAACAAAAGCCACAATACTGTTCTTAGTCCAGGACTCCGATTTGTTTCTGTCCCTGTGGTCCTAAAGGTCATCATGAGTCAGCAGGAGACATCTCTCTGCAGATTAACAAACAATCAACCCCACAATCTGGGGCGTCTCCAGGACTTCTGGGCCCCATGAACAGATCTCACATCGGATCCCTCCCCCACAGCCTCTGCAAACCCTGAGATATTACCTAAACCACACCTCCATAAAACAAATGAATGACCCATTCAAAGATGTATATTAAGGTTGGCAAAGTGTGTTCTCTTTTTCCCCAACACAGGTATGTATTTATTTCCCTGTGCATGTTAAGATGCAGGGTGTTGTTGTTTTAGTGGGCTGGAGATCTCCGGTAGTCCTGTTTTTCAGTCTTTGGTTTTATCTTAGCTTGGTTTAATTCTGAGGAAGTTTTAGGGGGGGGGGGGGGGGGGGGGTTCTGAGCGTCATGGCTCATTGGGTGGTTGGCTCAGCACTTTTGTTCTTTTAAATAAGTTTGAAAAAGAGGCTGTCACACCATGTAAAAAACATGCACCATGAATGAGGAATCATTGCTGGCTCCAAATGTAAACACAGCAGGCTCCACCTATTTAAAATTGCTCTCCCCCAAGAATGCAACATTAAGACACCATGTGTAAAACATTGTCAACACTATTTATAAAACATTGTCAACACTATTTATAAAACATTGTCAACACCAGGTTTAAACATCGCCAGCAGCACATATAAAACGATGCCAACACAATGCAGACAGATGGATAGATATTTATTTACCAGCACTGTTATATTGGACTATCCAGATGCATGTTTAAGTGTTTTAACACACGTGCTCATTCTCAACACTGTATGTTCAAAACATTGCTGGCACCAAAGTACGACACGTAACAAATTGCAGTTGCTGGCCCCGAGTATGCAACAATGTCAGCTCCTTGTAAAAAACATTGCCAGCGCCATGCATGAAAAACGTCGCTAATACAACAGTAAGAAATATCACCGGCTCCAATTATATAACACAGCAGGCTCCACCTATTACAAAACGCTAGGTTGCAACATTGCCATGCACATTGCTGGCACAACGAAAGACAAACGTTGCCAGCATCACTAAAGTAAAGATATTTCTGGTACCACAGTAAGACACATTACTTGCTCCAATTCTAAAACACAGCAGGCTCCACCTATTACAAATTGCTGGCCCCTGATGAGCAACATTGCCAACACCACTAATGTAGCAACATTGCTGAAACCACAGTAAGAAGCGTTACTGGCTCCAAATATAAAACCTCTACAAACGGCAACAACAACAAAAAACCGACATAAAAAAGTTATTTTGAATATAACTTGAATCAGTGGTCGACAGGAAGTCAATGCATACATGTCATTTCAATACATTCATTATTATTTTACATGAATGACGAAGTTCCATGAAATGAGTGTTTTAGTTCATGTGTTCACCAGCTGAGAACCAACTCCTCAAGGCGTTATCTCTCTTTCTACATTAACAAATAAAGCCCCCTTTGAGGTAACTATTAGGGGTTAAGTGTCCATTATTATATGTATGATGGATTTTAAACTTAGACTTGTCTGATTATAATCAAAGGCCTAACAAGTGTTATTGAGTCACTACATGGTTCATTGTGAACGCCACAGAGACACGTGTTCATTTTAGCATGTTAAAAACACAGTGATGTGATGATGTGAATCATTGATCTGCACTTTCTCTGACCGACAGGCCGAGCTGCTCTCTGGAGGAGCCGTCAGGGAGGCGTCATTTCTGGGCTGCGCCACACGCTGCGTGGGGCCTGCTGGGGCTTCAACGGAACATTTCCGCGTTGAACGTCTTAAACCCGGCTCAAGGCTGCGATTAACGAGGCTCACTTTTACCGTGAATGTGTGATTATACAGGGTTTCTCTCTGAGTTGCCTGAATATTGAGCCGGATATGAACCGTTTCAGCACCACCCTGCTGGACAGCGACCAACACCGCGCGCGCCATCCTCATCCCTGGTGGTCTGTTTTTAAGCTCAGGTGTGTTTTAGGTTCATGTTATTTAGTACAAATACAAACGGACCCCTCCCCTCCCCAGCCACGCAGAGGATGCTCACCGAACATATGGATGTGTCCCTTGGTGACGGGGTTGAAGCTGCCGCAGGACAGCAGGATGACGTGGGTTTTAGCGGCCTCCGTCATGTTTCCTGTCGCTCTCTCTGTGGGCTTTATTTTATCCTGTGTCCCGGTCCGGTCCGGTCCCGGTGCTGTTGTTGTGGGTCTGTGTTCCTCGAGTGGTCGGTTGTTTTCTAAGCAGGCAGGCAGCCGCAGCGAAGAGAGAGAGCGAGAGAGAGAGAGAGAGAGAGAGAGAGAGAGAGAGAGAGAGAGAGAGAGAGAGAGAGGGAGGCGAGGCTGGTGCGTCTGCGGCAGGAAGCAGCGTCACACTGTTAAAGAGGCACACACACACACACACACACACACACACACACACACACACACTGTTGAATCATCAGACATCACTCAGGGAGATTTAGATTCTGTCTTTGTTACAAAATAATAAAACGTTACACTGTAAAATAAATAAAGGTCTACGGGTTAAAAATGTTTGTCTAAAAACTCATTTTTTCAGTCTGGCTTTTATGTTACTAATTTTATGGTTATTGTTTAGTCATTTAGTTTTTTATAAATCAATCTTTATTTGTTTAGCGCCAATTCACAACAAATGTTACCTCCAGACACAGGTAAAAGGAAGAGTCTCTTTCTGATCCAGTAGGTATCGCTCTTAAGCTCCAGCATGAAACCAAAACAAACTGCTGTTAGGCCACACCTCCTCCATACTGAAGCCTCCGCCCTCCTCCAGAGACACACCTCCAACCCCCTCCACTTGAGTTTACATGAAGTAATTTAGCGCAAGCAGCGGACAAAATCGTCCTTTGCTCGAGCTGCAATCACCGTGTCCTGCATTGTTGTGTTAGCATGCTAATGTTAGCGCTCTTTAGTTAGCTCGTAGCTTCACATTGCACATAAATTAACACTGAATGAGCGTGATCTAAAAACTCTTACGTGACATTCAAATAATCAGTGAGTATGTTCTTCTTCTTCTCTCTAGTCCTTGACTAAAACAGCTTTTATACACAAGGGGAGGAGCCGGCCGTCCCGTCCATGTAAACACGGCTCTGACAACAACACAGCCAGCGGGACTCGAGCTTCTCCCTCATTGTAGACAGTCAGGACTCAGAGACACATTTTTTCTGAAATATTTAGGTGTAGTGTGAAACATTCTTCCTTTAAAGACCTTACTCTTTGTTTTGCTACAAGGACCCAGTGTTAATCCATCATGAGCATTTAGCAACATTTAGTAAGTTACAGTGGAGACAGAAACCTGGAGCAGAACCAGAACCTTGTTCCTCTTGTCTCGTCCGCACGAATTGCTCACACAGGTGTTTCTTTTAAACCTCCACTGGATTCCCATTCCCCCCGTGAATCCACTTCAAACTCCTCCTCACCTATAAAGCCCTCAATGACCTGCCACGCCCCCCCCCCCCAACACAAACCTCCGGCCCCCCCTGCAGGACTAACCATTGGTCCTGGAGTTACAGGGCCTTCTCCATTGCTGCTCCCTTCCTCTGGAACTCCCTCCCAAAAACCATCAGAAAAAGAAGGACAGAGTGCCTCCACAAGTACTCACTAACTTCTACAGGAGCACAATAGACAGTTAGTGCTGTCTTTGTTTTGTTTTTGTATTTGGTTTTCTTTGTGGACAACAAGGGGCAGTGGGCACCTTGCTAAGCACTTAGGCTGTATGTACAGGCAGCAGGTGTGTCACTGTGAGGTCATGCACCAGGAAGGGACAAGGTTTTTGAATGAGACGCAGCACAAAAATGATCATAAACTAAAATAAAGAAAGGTTATTTATGACATTGAATTTAAATTAGCCACGTGGTGATATAACACATCAGTAAGCATTTGTCTCAATAAGCATAAAACAATAATCCTTTAGATTCATATAAACGTATGTGAATGAACTTGAAGTCTACGAGTAGACAGAGATATTGATATGATAAGAATGTAGGAGTTTTTAAGCAGTTTGCTTTCAGTCATAATCCATGACTGTTGGCTTTGTTTGAACTGTCTCTACTGTTTAAAATGATTGTATATGTAAAGGCTGAATAAAATACTCATATCATATTCTCCTAATGTTCTGAAAATGTCAAAAGAAGGTCAACTTTGTTTTGATGGAAAGCAACTTTATTTCATTTAATTTCATATTGTGTTTTTTTGGCTCAAATGTAGTGTGTTAGATGATCTTAGGTTATTGAGTGAACTAGAGAAGTAATGCAAACCCTGGATTCAATAACATCCAGGGTTTAAACTTCAACCTAAACACCTGCTGTTGCCATGGTGATTTCAGACCTTATCTGTCAGTTTGTCCAGGCACAATCAGGAGTCCTGACTGAAGTCGGGGGATCGTCTCGCGGCTCTGCTCTCACTGAGTGAGTGTGTGCAGTCGTACGACTAAAATTTAAAAAAATGCCAGAAAATCACCCAACCAGGCGGGAGCAGCTGATTGGCTGTCGTGCCTCAGTGCACACTGCACAACTAAATTCCTGAAACTCGTCCCATAAGTCTATTCTGATTGTAAGGACTAAGACTTGTTTCCTGAAACTGTCCCAGCTCCCCTAAATTAATAAATAAATGCATTCTATTTTACCTTTATTTTACCAAGAGTACTAATTTATGATGTCAAATTAAAGGAGCAGTATGTAACTCTGACCCCTAGTGTTTAAAATGGGTACAGTTCTCTTGCCCGCTTCCATCGCTGCAACACCTGTTGGTTTGACCTGATAACTGCTCTCATATCTGGCAAACCGAGGGGCGTCCAAAACGGCCGTGTGGGGGTGCCTTAAAACCGCCTACCTTCTCTGGTCCAAACAAATCCAGACCATTCAGGACCAGAATCTAAAGTTAGAAGGAGGACATACTGGCTGCTGCATTGTTGTCAGAGAAGCCAGCACTTCAACATAGCATGTTTCCTTAATGTCTGATCATAGAGTAAGCTCACTTTATCATCAGGACACACTTCATCAGGATTTTTAATCTCAATGAGTTTTCTTTCCGGGTTAAATAAAGGTTAGATAAAAAAATAAAAACAAAATGTCACTCACTAAACATCTTACTGGTGTGACCTTTGACATTAGCTGAGTAATGAGCATGGATACAGATTCAGGAAATGGATGTACAAGTGTTTTTCTAACCTAACACTGCTAAGGTACCATCCTCAGTTTCATTTTTTTAAAGCAGAAACCTCCTCCTCCTCCTCCTCCTCCTCCTCCTCCTCCACCTCCTCCTCCTCCTCCTCCTCCTCCTCCTCCTCCTCCTCCTCCTCCTCCTCCTCCTGTCGGGCGGCTCGGGCCCTGTGCGGGTCAGACAGGAACAATATGGCGCCGGGAGGAGCGTTATCTTTTGGACCTCTCGTTGTCTAAGAGGCTGGTTATCCGGCAGGATGAACCTCTGCGGGCAGTATCTGCGGTGAGCTCTGAGCCTGATCCTCCGTGTGTTCTCCCGGTGGTTCACATTGTTGTCAGAAACTCGTATTTTAATCGTACGTGAGGATTGTTTTGTTCTGTTGCTAATGCTAAAGCTAGCAGGCTAACCGTTAGCTGCTACCTAGCTTCACATATCAACAAACAATCGATGCCTGCCGCCACCGGACTGACATTCAGTCGAATAATTACAGGATTTGATTCAAATTGGAATCGATTTGATTAGAATTAATGTTTACTGTCTGCTGTTATCACGATTTAAGGTATAAATTATATTTACCCGCCACAGACAGACGTGTTTACCAAATGTTAGCTTTAGCATGCTAGCGTCTTTCTGCGCCAGGTTAGCGTTAGCGCTCCTATGCTGTAACTTTAAAAACGTGATATACGGAAATACACAGCAAACTGCTTCTCATGAGGTTCTTTAAGAAACCAATCATAAACCATTTAATCGACGTTATTTTAATGATCGATCGGTTTGAACCGTTAATAAAAAGCCGCATTTATAGGACAGGTGTAATGGAGAGAAATGTGTCCTTCATAAACTGGAGACAAACACCTGATATATGTATCTCAGTGTCACAGCAGGGTGTGATGTGTGAATGTGTGTCTGAGTAAAGAATGTGTATGTATGAGGGATCCACGATGCGATTCTGTCACGATTTATTTTAACAGAATGAGACTGAAGACAGATGATGAGTGACACAGATTCCTTTAGGAGCTGCTAACCCGCTTGTCAGTGTGGTTTGGTCTTTGAATGTTTGTTTCTCTCAACAAGGGGAGGTGATTGGAGCTTCTCATTGTGGTGTGGATTAAATGCTGCATCATGTTGGTTGTGCTATTTGTGTAGTTCTCTGTCTTCTTGTAATATTGTCACACAGTTTTTGTCTGTTATCTTCTCACCTCTTTCATTTTCTGTCTTGAAGCCAAAATGCTTCCACACCTCTGATTTAAAAGGTGGAGCGTCCTCAGTTTCTAAATCTCTCTGCAGCTGCTGATGCTCACCATATTATTGAGATTCATTTTTCAGAGTACCGATGTGAACCTTGACACCTTTGAATCCATTTATCACGATTTCATGATGACTCTTTACACCCCTAGCATGTGACATGTAGTATTACTGAAATGTTTCATTATGTAAGTTTATTACCCAAAAAGGACCCTAAACGGACTGATTTCCCCACACACCTCCATCGAAAACGAGGCTATTAAAGTGTAAATCAATTATTTCGAGATGTGACAGGTGCGATCTTATATCGCTATCAGGTCAGGTATTGCCGTAATTTACGTTTCGGATATCGGACAGATGGCGACAGTGCAGAAAGATAGTAAACGGAGCTACTCCTGCAAAGGTTGATCACTCAGAGTCCTTTGAATGCAGAAAGATGGTTGGGCGCCTTAAACATTCTCAGCTCGCTCGGTCTCTCTCTGAAGGCGTTTTGACTGAACTGTCTGAAGTCCTCACACATCGTCTCCATGACAACGTACTTTAATTTTGACAACCTGAACATTGTTGCATGCCTTATAATTCCAGCATCACGACGAGCCTAGAGGTTACATCAGTATTTAGTGACATATTTGATTTTTTTGTTTCCTATTTGAGTGTCCTCACAGCCTGCGAGCGAGGCAGCGTGACTCAGTCCGCTGTTTTAACCCTGACGCCCCGTTTCTATTTTCCTCTCTGTCGCTCACGTAGACGGACGAGGAACGAGAGGGGGCTCTAAAGGCACTGACCCTCTCTTCTCTCCCTCAGCAGAGCTTGTTAGCTTGTTGTACAAAGTGGATATAACAGTGCATTAATATCCACATCATGATTGACATGTTGACCTTTGACCTGTGTCAACACTGAAGAAAAACTTTAATCAGCTCACAGCGAGCCGTTTATTGACGAGCCTCTGAGTGTTGTGATTTGAGTCAACAGAAGGTCGAGACAAAGCACCACACTTCAGTTTGTCCACCTTCAAAATAAAAGCACCACACTTCAGTTTGTCCACCTTCAAAATAAAAGCACCACATGTTAAAATGTAAATGAAAACTGAAAATTGCAGAGAAGTAAAGATTTAAAGCGACGTCTAATGCTGCACGATGTGACAGGGTATCTAACGCTCGCATGCTGAGATAGATGTAGTTTCTTCAAACACTCCTGCACACTGTCTTAAATATTTGTGAATATGATTGTGTGCCGAAGTATTTGTGGAATCGAGACATTAGCCATTTTCACATCTGCACTCCTGAAAATATCGAGATAACATCAGGAGGACTGCTCCAGAGATTCTCCTGACCTGGTTGTTCACACATGCACCTTACAGCGGGATACTATCCCTGTCAGACCGGAGGGGGGGCGGGGGTTCTCCTGAGGTAATATGTGATGTTAAAAAAACAACCTGAAGTAGCGGACGAAGCAGCACAGACCTCTATACGACGCTATAATGAGAATATGTGTCTTTCTATCAATGCTACGTGTAGTTGAACAGAATCTCAATCTGAACTAAAGAGTGGAGAAGAACATACTGGAGAACAGGAAACAGAATGCAGCAGGTTCATTAGAGCACGGAGATCGTAGAGGTGGCGTGCAGACAGTCTATGGTCGTGCAGCGATCACAGGGAATAAACGTCACCACCCCCTCCCACTCGCTCGAGGTGAATTCTCCTGATTATATCCTGCTGCGTTCTCACATCAGCTCACTCTGACTTTCTGCAGAATAAATACGAGGAGGCTGGAGGAGAAACTCCGGGTGAAGAGAGAAACATTCAGCTGTTTGTGTTCACACATGCAGCTCAGCCTGAGAATATCAGGAGTTTTTATGTGTGAAAGAACTAATTGTGCAGGAGATAGTGTGAAACTTTTGAGGGACTCTTTCCTCTGCGTCACACCTTTTAAAATGTAGTTTTTAAAGCTTCAGAACTTTTCAAAGCTATCGATCATTAAAATAACAGATTTTATCATTTTAAAACATTCGGTGATGCGAAGTATTAAAGTGTTTTTGACAACCTTACGGCGGATCGAGGCATTAGTGATGGCATCAATCACACTGCCATCAGCTCTGTTAGCCGTGGATTGTCTGCAATGAGGAAGTGTTGTGTGTGTGTCGTATTGTTAGCATGTCTGTAGTCTTGTTGTCATGCTGTGTGTCTCTCTGATGGCTCCGTCTAACCTCTTCCTCTCTGTTTATATCCGAGCAGACAAGCAGAAGCCCTGAAGGCTGACATGACAGGTAGGTCTGCACCATCACCACAAACACACACACCTGTACAGCACAGAGGTCCGTATGATCAGCCAGGCTTTAAGATTAGTGAACTTCACTCTGAGTGTCAGGACTTTGATGGTGGGTCCCCTGTTACTGGGGTAACGGAGGCTGCACACCTTACCTTGTCAGGAGCAGGTCATTGTTTAAAGAAAGAGCCGCCTACATGTGGACTAGACTTAAGTCAGCCAGTGTGACTCTGCATGTTGATTAGAAGAGCTACGATCTTTATTTCCAACATGGCCATCACCGTGTCGCTCACATCCTGCAGCTGCTCCTCATCACTTTCCTCTCTGTGTGTCAGATTCCAAGCTGGGGGCGGCAGAGGTATGGACGTCCCGGCAGGCCCTGCAGGACCTCTACCAGAAGATGCTGGTCACTGACCTGGAGTACGCTCTGGACAAGAAGGTGGAGCAAGACCTGTAAGCCGCTCCGCCTGCATCTCAGATCGTGCACCTCCGTCAGACATGGAGGAACACTGATGTTTGTGAGTCGGTGTCGGTCCTGATGGAGTTTCCTTTTTGTCTCCTGCAGGTGGAATCATGCGTTCAAGAACCAGATCACTACCCTGCAGAGCCAGGCCAAGAACAGAGCCAACCCCAACCGCAGCGAGGTCCAGGCCAACCTGTCCCTGTTTCTGGAGGCCGCCAGCGGCTTCTACACACAGGTGACATTTTTCTTCATTCTCATGTTGTTTATGATGTTTTTTGTTTGGCAACCACAAACGTGTCTCGCCTGTCATGGCGGCCGCCTCTACATATTACACCTTTGAAGTGTTTGTCTCTGTTTGGCCGCTGATTAAAAATATGTGTAAGTGACGTTGCCCTAGCAACTGTCAGCATGCTTACGGCACTTTAAGGTTCATATCAGCCGTCACTATGGCGATGTGAATGAGACAGAAAAAAGTCCCCATGTTGTGAAGTTCTCAGGGAACTCTTTGTGGATAGTTCCTCTTTAAAAAGTCCCCAGAATGTTAAACCTTCCGTGTCGCCTCCAGCTGCTGCAGGAGCTCTGCACCGTATTTAACGTGGACCTGCCGAGTCGCGTCAAGTCGTCCCAGCTCGGCATCATCAGCAATAAACAGAGCAGCAGCAGCGCCATCGTCACGCCACAGCCCAGCTCCTGCTCTTACATCTGCCAGCACTGCCTCGTCCACCTCGGAGACATCGGTGAGACAACACACACACACACACACACACACACACACACACACACACACACACACACACACACACACCTTTCAGATTGACCTCATCATGTGATGACGATGAAAAGAGGCGACCCGGAGCAATGTGAACACATTTTTTTTTACAGTGAGACAGAGGAGCGGGTGTCGGTCACATATCTGATGAAATCATCTAAAGACTGCTGTCACATTTATTAACAGACGTGAAGCGTTCTCTACCACCTCTGACTCTTCTCCCAATAAATGACGGTTCCTGTTTCTGTCTTTTCAGCTCGTTACCGTAACCAGACCAGCCAGGCGGAGTCGTACTACCGACACGCAGCTCAGCTGGTCCCATCGAACGGTGAGTGTGACGTCCTGCTAACACTGGATGAAATGTTAGTGTTAGAAGCATGACTTTAGCCTTCTTCAGACTGCCGTTTCAAGCCGACAAATTCACGCCCGGAGGCGTTTTGGGGGGGACGAAGTGATCCCATGTGAGCTTAGTGACGGCATTTTGTCGGAACAAAGCAATCTGAAGAGGGCGAGGTATACATTGGAGATTATTCGTTCAGCCTCAGTTTAAAATCAAAAAATCAAAATGCTCCTCCTCCGTGTGTCCTGCAGGTCAGCCCTACAACCAGCTGGCCATCCTGGCCTCCTCTAAAGGAGACCACCTCACCACCATCTTCTACTACTGCCGCAGCATCGCTGTCAAGTTCCCGTTCCCAGCAGCCTCCACCAACCTGCAAAAGGCCCTGTCCAAGGCTCTGGAGAGGTAACACTGCTCAAAATAATGAGAAATCACAATCAATCATGATTGGCTCCCAGCCGGCAAATCAGGGCATGGGAAGAGAACCAGGAAGTGACGAAGGGGGTAGACAACTCCAGTACTGTCCCCTTATGATCTGACATATTCTGCCCCTCCCTCTGTGTGTCTGCAGCCGTGACGAGGTGAAAACCAAGTGGAGCGTGTCCGATTTCATCCGGGCCTTCATCAAGTTTCATGGTCACGTCTACCTGAGTAAGAGTCTGGACAAACTGGACGCTCTGAGGGAGAAGCTGGAGGAGCAGTTTCAGGTGAGACAAATTGTTATCACAGCTCAGAGTTCACTCGCTTCTGTAGGTGTTGCATAAAAATCTGGATTTTAAAGCCTCTTTGTGTGTTCATGGGTGCAGAGGCTGATCCTGCAGAAAGCCTTCAGCTCGCAGCAGCTGGTCCACATCACCGTCATCAACCTGTTCGAGCTCCATCACCTGAGAGACCTGACGGTGGACAGCAGCGAGCAGAGCTACAGCAGCGAGCAGCAGATCAGCTGGTTCCAGCTGCTCGGACTCTTCAGTAAGAATGACTCTGATCATACTTTGAACAATGATAACTGGCCTCCAGTAGGACCTGCATCTTAGGATCCCCGATGAATGATTGCAGACCGGGAAAATGACCCGATACTGTGTGTCTAGGACTTCATTTTTTGTTGCCATGGTATCAGACAGGTGTTGATGTTTACCAGGTTCATATGGAGGTTAAAATTATGTATCTTTACATCCCTGTTGTTGACATGTTTGTGTGTTTGAAACGAAGTCTCCTGATTGGTTTAGACTCCCTGATGTGTACACAGGTGTGTTTGTTGTGACACGTCCTCTCTGCGTCATCAGAAGTCGTTTCTGACACGACGCTCTGAGGCCTGATCATTAAAGGCGTTTGACTTTGTGTCCCCTCAGTGTCCTTCCTGGGCGTCATGTTCAGCCGCGCTCTGCTCAACAAGAGCCGGGGGGAGGAGATCATGGGGGAGTGTCCTCTGCCCGCCATCAAAGTGTCTCTGGACTGGCTCAGACTGAGACCCAGCGTGTTCCACGAGGCCGCCATGGACCAGAGGCAGCAGTAAGTCTTCAGAAGGACTCTGTGCTCTCTGATTGGCTCTGAACGTGCAGTGTGTAAACTTTCTCTCCCTCCTCCTGTCTCTCAGTGTCTGGCCCTGGCTCGTCTCCATCCTCAACAGTTTCCAGCCCAAAGAGGACGACGTGTCGTGTTTGTCAGGTAGGAGTCTTTATTTAGTCCATCTAATCGATACGAGCTCTGATCCTCCTCAGGTTACAGTCAGTCCGCTTTCAGAGGAGCAGGAACGAATGATTGTGTTTTATGACGCCATGCTGTGTTTGTCAGAGCAGAACTGTGGCCTTCACATCCTGTTCTCCTCCAGAATAAAAGCTTCTCTACCTGTGAATATCATCTTCTAAATCCTTCTACAGACTCAGCGTATTTTTTCAGCCTTATTCGTTTATAGCAGCCACGGTGTGCGACACGGATCTCTCGTTGGTACGACCTGCATGAACACTGTTACTAACGTCATCAGTGTGAGACAACCTGATCGAGCTGAGTTTGCCCGTTCGCCATGGCGGTCAGCAGAAAGGGAGCTCGGGCCGTGGAGGAATAGAAAACTGTGGACACGGTCGTGACGAGGGACAAAGAGGCCAAATTGTGACGCCAGTGTTGCAAAGAGAGCTCGAGATACGTCATGTTATTGTTAGCGTACGCTTTCGACAGCTCTGGCGCTGATTAGTGCGTCGTTTCATGCTGCATTTCTATTGGTTTGTTAGCTGACGAAGATCGTATAGTCTTCTGCATCGTGAGACGATTGCCTGAAATTTTCCGACACTGTCAGATATCAGACATCGAACATGTGGCTGAAGTCCTGTTTGTGTTCTTTGTTTGAAGGTGTGTTTGTTTTCTCTGCAGTGACGCCCCTGCCTGAGGAGTTTGAGCTGCAGGGTTTCTTGGCGCTGCGGCCCGCTCTCAGGTACTCACCTTTTCATAAAGCACAGATTTCCTATTTTAAAGGGATCCTTGAATCTACCTGAAGGATTTATAATAAATCTACTCCAACTCCAAACAGCTTTTTTTACACTTCCTTTTATTTTGAAAGGTTCACAAGCTTAGTATGATCGTTAAGTTAACGTGTTTAAACACATAAAAATGTTCATTAAGTCGACGCCCTCTTCAGGTCACTGGACTTCACCAAAGGTCATCAGGGGATTCTGGTGGACAGAGACGGTCTGCCGGTCCACACCCGACATCAGAGACTCATCAGTCTGGGGAAATGGGTGGCTGACAACCAGCCGGGGTGAGTCCACCTGCTCCGACTACATTTGTCCGCTCTCAGATTTAAACTCTGGATTGTTGTGACCTTACTATATGATCAGACATTAAGGAAACATGCTATGTTGAAGTGCTGGCTTCTCTGACAACAATGCAGCAGCCAGTATGTCCTCCTTCTAACTTTAGATTCTGGTCCTGAATGGTCTGGATTTGTTTGGACCAGAGAAGGTAGGCGGTTTTAAGGCACCCCCACACGGCTGTTTTGGACGCCCCTCGGTTTGCCAGATATGAGAGCAGTTATCAGGTCAAACCAACAGGTGTTGCAGCGATGGAAGCGGGCAAGAGAACTGGTTCAGATAGAAGTGATTGTACCCGACCTAAAAAGCCTCTGCATGTTTCTAATAAGCTCCAAGAGCAGAAACGTTTAATTAACGTCACTGAGCACGTGATAGATGTAAATCAGCGACTTCAGACGTCAGAGCATCTGAACATGACCTGTCTCCTCTCTGCAGGCTGATCCAGTGCAGAGTTAGTGAAAACGGCCTCCTCGTCTTCGTCACTGACATTCCAGAGCAGGCCATCGAGGAGCCGCAGGAGAAGGAGGCGCCGGTGCTGCAGGAGTCGTCAAACGGCGAGCAGACGGTCAACGACGGTGGAAACTCGGGACTGAAGTCTGTTCTATCGGCGGGGAAGACGCAGAGCTCATGGCCCGACGGCAGCGACCGGCCTGTTGTCACCTTCAAAGAGAACATCAAGCCCCGAGAGCAGAGCCGCGAGCCGACACGGAACCACCACCTGAAGGACAGCGGGAAGGAGCGCAGAGACTTCAACAAAGGAAACGGGGCTGCTGGGAAAGGAGAGCTGAAGAGGGACGGGAAGAGGAAGAGTGAGCTGAAGAAAGCCGCTCATGAGAAAACGCCTGATGCTGTCAAACAGGTGAAGAAGCTCAAAGTTTATTTTGAATCCCGATCCTTTGACACAGCGGCTCCTGAACGAGGCGCGCTCAAGCAGCCGAGTCACAAGTCTCTTTGTTTTGTTTTTTCTGTCGTTCAGGTCAAAGCGCAGACGGAGCTGAGGAAGACCCCGGTGTCTGAGACCAAGAAGACTCCTGGCACTCAGACTCAAACCACCTGCTCCTCCCAGTTCATCCCCATCCACCATCCTGGAGCCTTCCCACCTTTGCCCAGCAGACCTGGTACATACACACACACACACACACACACACACACACACACACCCTAACACTCAAACCTTGGCTCCTCTAGCCCCTACAGATATAGACCTAAAGTGGAAGCACAAACACACCGGACTACTTGAATTAAAACGGAGATTTAACCTCACAGACGCAGGGAGTTGTTGTTCTGCTGCCTCTTTGTTTTAATTTATTGTGATATCCGGACTTTATTCTTTTTGAGCTACGTCAGGCTGTTCTCAGATCTCCATCAAATACGGGTTTCCTCTGAGCCTGACTGGCCTCAAGAGCCCTCCTTTCCAACAGCTTCGTCTGCAGGACGCCAAGAGTCATTACAACACACCCACATGATGCTGTCAGACAAATCACAGCAGGCCCTGTTGCCTTGTACCGTGTCAAAACAACGATTTCTGCCCCTCCCGAGTCCCCCGCCTTCCCCGCACTCACATGCTGCAACCTGAGCACGGTTACCTCTTGTACATACTTCAACACATCATAATACGACACCAGATGGCTTAACGTGATCCTGACCCGTTCTTTTGTGTACAAAGAGCACGGTGTCAAACTGATCCTCACGCAGTTCAATTAAAGGTCACGCACACATATGAAGCTTTATGTTCTTCTGCTTGGGTGAAGGCGGGCACACTTTAGTTGTGAAGTTGTTGTTACTGCTGTTCCGTGCACACTTGTTTTCTGTCGTTTACCTTCTTGCTCCTGATTGGTTCCTTCGCAGGTTTCCCTCCCTCGGCCTATGTGATCCCTCCCCCTGTGGCGTTCCCGGGCCTCCAGGTGAATCCCGGCTTCACCTTCTCCACCGGAGTCTCTGTCCCCGCCCCTTTCCTCCAGCCAGGTGTCCACACCCAGGCTGGCACCCAGGCGGGTAAGCCGTCCCACATTCCCTACAGTCAGCAGAGGCCCTCAGGTCCCGGTCCAGGTCAGGGGCCAGGGTCTTCGGTCCAGATCCCGGGGCAGATGAACCAGGGGTCCTCGCAGAATCAACAGCCCCAGAATCAGTCACCCTCTCAGCAGGCTATGCAGCAGACGGTCCAGCTGCAGGTTCAGGCCATGAGCCAGCAGCAGCAGTCTCCCACCAAACCTGTGCAGCAGGTGGGGATGGGGAAGAGTCCGCCACACCATCCGGGTCTGCAGCAGGTCAGTCCTTTAAACATCCACCTGTTAGAGGGACAGCAATCTCAGAACCTTTCGTCTTAGGGGAAATGTGAAGGGACTTAAAAGAGATTACTGACTCAGCTGACCTGAACTCAGCGAACGCTCTGTCCCCCTTTAGTTTTTAAAATGGTCTTTGGAACAACCAGTAGACCTCAGACCGAGGATCTCAATGTTCGAACAGTACTAAAAGGTCTGATATGTAGCTGGGAGAAAGATCATGAAGAGCTTTAGAAGTGAAACCTTTAAATCAATTGTTAGACACACATGCGGTGTAAAGACGCTGAAACAGGAGCGATGTGGTCGATCTTTCTGGTTCTGGATAAAAGCGTGGCAGCTGAGTTCTGCACCGCCTGGAGTCGATCTAAAGATTTCTGTCTCAGGCAGCTAAAGAGGCTGTTAGAGTAATCGTGACATGAGGAGATAAAAGCATGTCAAATGATCTCTGTGTCTTTAAAAGTTGAAAAAGATCCAACTTTTAAAATATTTCTGAAGTGATAGAAACAAAGCTGTAAAAGCTTTGTTGTGTGCTGCTCAAAATTAAAGTGCCCAGACTTTTTGCAGCAGGTTTGACATGGTTCAATAAGAAACCAGCAGGTGGCAGTATTTCCTCGGTCATGTGCTATGGTCCAATTACAATCATCTCAGTCTTGACATCCAGCTCTTGATCTCAGACAGTCGTTTACAGAACTGGAGATTTAATGGGCAGGTAAATCTGAGTATAGTCAGCATACACATGAAATAACACGCCATGTTTATAGCATACTGGTACCAAAAAGCACCGGAGGGAAACCATTAACTCTGTCTTTAAAGAGTTCTTCAGGGCTGCATGTGAAGGACGTAAAACCCCAGAATAATTCAAAGCATTGGATGAGCAACGTTTGTCTCAGTCGGTGATCTTCTTTGTACTGTCTTGTCTCTGCAGTACATGCAGGTCCAGGATCAGCCAGCTCAGATGTGGAACCAGGCTCAGGCCGCCCTGCAGAAGATTCCCTCCCTGCAGATGTCCATGAAGCAGCCTCAGCAGCAGCAGGCCTTCTTCATGGCGGCTCAGGACCCCCTCAAACTGTACGAGCACCAGCTGCAGCCCCCCAGCATGGACAAGAAGATCAAGTACCCCAACGTCAAGATGCAGGACTTCTACTGGGAGCCGTCCTACAGGTTAGGAGAAGGGCTGGCTGTGATGGCCGACAGGATGAAGAGGCCTCCACCGGGAGGAATCTGTCCTGAGCAGGACCCCTCCGCTGGGCCCAGAGGACCCCCGTTTGAGGTGAGCATCCCTAAAAAGAGGAGGAGAGGGTGTCTTCACAGCCTGCTGCGTCTCTGTCTCTGCTTCTTTTCCTGCTGCAGTCTCTGTTCGGTTTCTGAGCGGGTACTTTGTCTTTCTGAGGATAATTTGTTGTTTCAACGTCATGTTGATAAAGTGATGAAATATATGATCAGGAGTCAGTATACTGTGTTTTATTTTGAAATTAACCGGACGCTCTGTGCGTTTCCTTGTCTGACTTCCTGTCCGTCTCGATCTATTCTGTCGACGTCTGCTGGCACTGGCTCCATAGAGAATAGACTCGCAGTGTATTTGAAACGGAGCAGAGCGTAGTGGCGCTGCTGGCCCGCTCTGGAGACGAACCGCAGCGCGTGCTGTGGAAACAGGAGCATCGACTGTAATGGCAGCTAACAGCGCCATAGTGCTAGGCGCGCACGGACTATGTAGATATTGGCAATAACCGTTAATTCGTTATCAAAGCACTACACTTTGATATCAGTTAATTCTGTTAATATTTAATGTCAACTTTCTCCGTTATCACCAAAAAACAACAAAAACGTCATTTTTCACAAAGTCCTTTAGAGGCCTCTAAACTTCACACGTGACTGTGTTGAAAATCATTTAAAAATTAACGTTTGAATGGATTCACAGACGTGAGCCCAGCAGCATATTTTTCTGTGGGCTTCCTGTTGAATGTGGGTTCATTACGTCCTTTGGTCTGTTCAGAGCGCCGTTTCAGGCCGCGATATTTACATCCCTGTGACGTTTCGCCTTTAGTCTGAATGTTGTGGGGGAGTAATGGGGGGGACGAAGTGACCCCCCTCTGTTCCGTCTTCAGAGGTAGTAACAGAGGCGTTACAGAGGAATGACAGGATCAGCTGAGCCAGCGAGGGAGTGCAGCGCTGTGTGTGTGCATGACTGACCGTGTGTGTATGTGGAGCTCCCGCTGTGCCGTGCTCCCTCACACTTCTGCAACGCCGTATCGCAATGTGAATGCACAGACTGGGACACAGACATCACGGCGTAACAGAATCAATATGAACGTACAAAGACGTAATGGCGGTGGAGCTCCGTCATGGCGCTGTTAGGATTAATGTTTCCCAGCGAGTGGAGGGTCAGCACCTACAGGAAGCTGATCTCTGCATACTTCTGGTTATCCAGCAGCAGTCAGAATATGGAGAACACAAAGCTAGAGATGTGTTGTTGAGGAGGAGTGGAAAATGAAGCTCTCTGGTTTCTGTAGCTTTAAACTTTCCTACTTCCACCTCTTGTCTTACCGGCTTGCCTTCTTTCTGTTTCTCTTCTGTTTCCCGCTCTCTCTCTCTCCCTCTCTTCTTCTTCTTCTCCTCGCTTCCTCTCTCACCAGGACAACAAGAGCTCGCCTCTTCTCCCTCCTGACCTGTTAAAAACTCTAGCAGATTTTGAGGAGGAGGAGGAGCTCGTCTTTACTAAGCCTCCTGATTTCTTCCAGGCTTTGGCTGGCCCTCTTAGCACTGCTCCCGGACCAAACATTTTTGTATGTAGACCTGTTTTCTGCTTCCAACATCCTCAACATCCCCTCCACCCCCGCATCCAGACCTAACGACACTCTGATCATCATTTAACAGAACTTCTGTCTCTCTCATCCTCTCATCTTCCTTTTTGATTAATTTACTAAAACTACTCAAATTCAGTCCAGATATCTAAAAACAAATCAGCCCATGATGCAGAGCTCTTCCTGAAGTCTGAGTGTGGAACATGAAGCCTCAGTAAGATTCTTCTCTGAGTTCAGGGGCGGCTCGCGTCGGGATACATGTCGTGCATCTCTATTCCAATCGCCTGCCTGTTTGCTTGAAGTGAAGCGCTGACTCGAGCCCGACCGATTAATCAGCCAGCCGATAATAATCGATTCTATTCGAGAGCACGATGCGTCACGATGCGTCCTCAATTTTCTATATAACTGATTTAGTATAATTTAGAAACTGCTTCAGACATCAGTTTCATTCATCAATGTCTTTTCTAATTCTTAGGGCTCAACCGATATCGATACTGGAGAGAGAAAAACTCTGATACCGATATATCGGCCGATATCTTTCTTCAATCGCTCAAACACAGTTATCAAACACTCGTGGAAAAGATTTATAACGAAGACATTAAAAGCACAATAACTACAGATCAGCCGGGAACTTTTATTGTGAAGAACATGTCAGAGATAAAATGTGTCTATCATTGAACGAACGCAGCTTTAGCGGAGCGGAGCTTAGCCGTGATTCTCGTTGGCGCTGTCGGGAGTCAACTGTGTTTCCAGCCGCTCCTTTAACCACGAGTCACCAACACGGCGATTAACACATCGTCGCTGACAGATGTTTTTGTGAAACAGCGGCAGGTCCATGATTCTCTCGTCCGTGTTAAAGTCAGTGCGAGTCAGCATAGCAGCATAAATATTTAAATATGTGTAAGCTTTAATTTCTTCAGCACAGACGATAACATCCGTAAAGACGTGTGAATCATCTTTGGACGTGTGTGTGTGTGCGTGGTGAGGACGCCGCTCTGTGTCAGTACTCATCCTCCGTCCGTTATCTCAGCAGCTGCCAAACCAGACCAGGATGGAGAGCGGACCAGAGGTCATCAGCCAATCATCTTCTCTCCTGCCCATGTCTGGATTCCCCATGCAGGTCAGAACCATCAGCTGGCACTTTTCTCTTTTATTACGTTATTACGACATCAGCTTTACCGTCATCACCGGTTTAAACAAACACGTTTGGTCGTGTTGCCACGCTGATTGCTCAACCTGCCAGCTCGCAGGTTAACTTGTGTTCTCCCGCCTACAAGTTTCAGCAAACTGCAACATTGAGTGTGCTCGCCTGCAGCGCGTCTCTTTCTGTCCGTGTGTTGTGGGGCTTTGACACTATGTGCTGGAATGGATTTGCATCATCAGCGTTTATTGAAGCGTTGGTACTTTTTGATTCGATCGATCATTTAAGTAGAGATTGTGTCGTTATGAATCACGTGTGATCCGTCACAGCTCTAACGTTTACATGTTTTTTATTTCTTCAGGAGTATAACCAGAACAGCATCTTCAGTCAGGCTTACGGCAAGAACATGCCACCCAGCTCCAAGCCCGACACTCCCATGATGCACCAGGAGCCCTCCCTCTACTCCCTGTTTGAGGGGACTCCCTGGTCCCCCTCCCTCCCTGCCAGTTCAGGTACGTCACCTCTGAACTTGTCAGTACATTTTTATTCATTAAAAGGAGCTTGGCTCTGATGTAAGCTGTTTTCTGATTGGCAGATCACTCCACCCCAGCCAGCCAATCCCCTCACTCCTCCAACCCCAGCAGCCTGCCATCCTCGCCACCGACACACAACCACGGAGCCATGCCCTTCTCCAACTTCGGGCCCATTGGTACTCCAGACAGCCGGGACCGCAGGGTGATGGACCGCTGGAAGGCCGACAAGACTGGTGAGAGAGGGGCAGGGTGTAGGGGGAGGAGGATTGGGGTTGAGGGGCCAGGTGGGTTGGATTCAGGTGGTTCAGGTGACTGGGTTTTAAAGGACTGTTCTTAGAGGGGCAGGTTTAAGTAGCAGAGTTTGGGGTTCAAGAGGTCAGAGGGTGGGGTATCAGGAGTCAAATCAAGGATATAGGTGTCGTCATGTAGCTAACTCACTGATTGTTTTCAGGAGCGGTCAGCGGGTTCGGTCTGGACTACCTGCCGGCTGCAGCCTCCTCTGCAGCCTCCGACACCAGCTGGCACCAAGCAGGACCGCCGGGAGGCTCCTGGACCAATCAGGAGTGTCCGATGGAGGAGTCGTCCTCCACCGTGCTGCTCGACAGCCTCAAGGTTAGATAATGTGCGCTGTGTCTCATTCTGCTGCACTCTGATTGTCATACATGAGAATTAGAGCAGCTGCCTCTCAGTGATGAACGAACATTAAAACATTAAGGAAAGAGAAGTTGTGATGTTTGTGGTTACCATGCGTCCTGCTAACTCTCCGCTCTCCTCCGCAGTCCATCTGGTCGAGCTCCATGATGCAGCCGGGCCCGTCGGCGTTGGAGCAGCTCCTCCTGCAGCAGAAACAGAAGCAGCAGCGAGGTCACGGCACCATGAACCCGCCTCACTGAACGGCCGGCCGCCGCGACACTTTGTGTTCTGACGTCAACGAAAAAACCCACCACCAGGAGAAACGGGAGGAGAAAAAAAACAGATGTTTGACGAAGACGAGCTCCAACTGAAATGGAAAATTAAACCGGTGAGAAACGGTGGAGGCTGGGGAGGCGACACGACCCCCCGACGAGGCTGAAACACCACCCCCACCCCCCCCTCGGCTGTCGAGGAGCGGGGAAGCCCCTCCTGGTTCGGAGGGCGCGGGATCTCTTCAAACGCGGTGCCACGTGCCACATCCGCCGGGTTTCCTTCAACCTGCGGGAAATCTGAACATTGAGGAACATAAACACCCCCCTTACCACCTCTAACCCCCCTGGTTTTAGACAGACGCCACGCCTCCCCTCTCACCTGGAAGAACTCTCTCTTTCTTTAGAACAAAAAAAATAAACAGACCTCGTGGACGTCTGCTCAGCCGCTCGAGCGCCTGTTTTTAGCGTCTCTGCCGCCTGCAGACTGAAGCGAGGTGTGTGTGTGAGAGAGCGAGGACGGTGTGGTGGTCGAGTTCAGGGGGGAGGTCAGGTGACGCACCTGGGGGGGTCAAAACCGACTGGACTTTCTGATCTCTCCATTCATTTCATCTCGGAGGAGGAGGAGGCTCTGTGTGGCTGAAGGGAGGAGAGGACGGCGGGTGGTCACGGCTACATAAATATATAAATACGTATATATTGCCATAGTTGGACTTTAAGCGGGCCTTGTCTCTTAGCCGTGTTGTGAGAGCGAGGAAGTGGAAGCTGGACTGAGCGCTCGCTTGATGTCCGTTATTGAAAGGAAGAGACTTCTGGGCTCGACGACGGGGCGGCTTCACGGTGCCGGTTAACGTCACGGGAAAGAGAGACACGCGAGCGAGAGGCGGGGGAGGGGCTAAGAACATAAACCCAGTCACTCTTAGAGATAGTTTAACCTTTAGCTTCAACAGATATTAACAAACAAACTGTATTTTGTGATTTGTTCGTAGCAGTTTTAGCTTGGCGCCCTCTTGAGGTGAACACAGGTATGTCTATTAGCTTCCTGCTTGAATACTTTCGGGGGGTTCTCTTCCTCTCCGGATCTTCTTCTTCTTCTTCGTGTTATTTCTTTACTTAATGAAGAAAAAAAAACACTTAAAGGTGTAACCCTGCTCGCTTATTTAACCTTCTTACTGTTTCTTTATGATCCTGGTCTGCCTTTTTACTCTTCTGAACGCAGCTCTGCTCGTCCTGTTCACGTCCTGTTCACGTCCCCTGTGCTGCTGTGAGGGTTAGCACGAGGCTGCAGACAGACAGGCAGGCAGGCAGACAGGTGTATGCAGTTAGCTGACTCAGCCTGAATGTTTTCCACATCTCTTTCCTTCGATAACCACTCCTTGTACAGCAGATTTTTCTATGAATCGCAGCGTCTGGAAGCCCCGCAGCTCCGCTTTTACTCAACCTGTCACTCAACGTCAAAGCTCCTGGAACTACACGTCCCAAACTCAGGAAGGAACTGAACGGACCTTTGGGTGCACAAACATCATCCAGTATATCCCGCCAAGCAACGAGTCCTGAAGCTAACGATTATTTTCACAATCTCCCGTTCATGTTGTGATGAGTAGGTTTGTGAAAACGTAAAGCGAGCTGAATATCTCGATCAGGGTTCGTCTCTCTGACCGGGAGGTTTAATTAATGTAGAAATAAAACGTGTGATTATAAGTGCACGTCGGTTAGAAGCTGTTTGACCTTCTTCCTTCAGATCCCTCTCTGATCGTTCCGTTTAAAGAGAAGTGACTAAAAGGTGGTCGAGTCGCTCGTTTACTTTGATCATCAGTTAAAAACGTCGAGTAAAGATGAAAGAGGAGCGGGTGTTGGCGTCTGAGCAGCTGGAGCAAACAAATGTTCAGTTATTATTTACGGGTTTTTTTCCTCTGCAGCCGTGACGACAAAGCAACGCCGAAGCTTTGAACCCCTGGAGCGGCAACAATCGATCTGTGTTTTCTTTAGAAGTGTTGTAGTACTCGAAACAAAGACCGGTCTCAAGACCACTTCGTGAAGGTGTCGGAATCGAGATCATATTTACTCGGTCTCAGACTGGACAGACTCCGGCTTTAAATCAAGACCACCACTGATTGGCTGTTTTTCCACGTCACCACTGTGATCAGAAGGAAAACAGCTCTTTCTAAAAGAACTTAAAATAACTTCGTCATTCATAGTTTGATTTTTATCCCCCGGTTACGTCCGCAACCTTCTCGGTGTTGCGGTCTAAGTGAGTGACACGCCCCCTAAACATTGGCCTTGACTCGGTCTCCCTGTGTCTTGGTCTTATCTTGGTCTCAGCATTCTGGTCTCGATTAATGTGGTCTTGACTACAACACAAGACAGAAGGATTTATTTAACGTGAGAACACTTTAAAAAACTACAAAAATGACTTCCTCAGGAGTCCAGGAAAGAAAACCTGATCCTGAATCTGCTCCTCGATAAACCAGCCGTCACAGCTCGCTCCTGTCGGATCACGCCGTCTGAAAAAAAGTCTCTGAGTTTGTTTAGTTTGATCGATATTTAAAAATGTTCCGTTCACGACGTTAAAGACTCAAAGCGAGGCAGCTGGAACAAACGGTTTCATCTTCATCAGCTCTTTCTGCCCGTCGGTGTTTCTGCAGCGCCGCCCCGAGTTTAGTTTTAGAGGAGAGACGAGCGGCGGTGGAAAACAGACTCACCCGGGCGCTCTGCGTCAACTTTAAACCACGATTCCAGTTTCACTTAAAGGTTCCAAAAAAGTTCCCGTAACAGAAACAGGACAGCTGAAGAGTGACGTCGAGTGTGTTCCTCGTCGAGCGTTGACCTTCACTCAGTCCTGGAAGTTTAAGAGCCAATCAGGACGCTCGAAAGCTGCAGCACTGAACATAACTAACCTTTCTTTTCTACGCTCATTGTTATGCTCTGAAGGGGTTAAAAAAAAATAGGAGCGTGGTTTTATTTTTCCCCCCTGAGGGCGTTTTAAGGAAGCAGACTTTGAAGAGACGTCTGTTTTCAGTGTGATTGTGCTTTTCATGTTGCATTTACAAAATGTATTTGAAGACAAATAAAGATGAAAAATGTTCATGAATGTGACGACGAGTCGGCCACGAGGGTCGAGGAGAAAAGAGCGGTTTATTTTTTCATGTTTGAAGCTCGCTGCGAGGATCTCAGCTGGTCCTGGTCGCTCTCCTGTTTTTGTAGAGTTAGAAGTAAGGTTGTCACAACACCAATAAAGATGTTTGATACCACGGTAACAGAAAAAGACGACCTAGACGCTTGAAACTAAAGATCTACTGTTTCTTTAAAGGTCACAATCTCTCCTCCTCTTCAGTTTAAATAAGTCTCAGAGCTCCTCTAAACATGTGTGTGAAGTGTCTTGTTCTAAATCCACTCTGATCCTGTATTTGATCATGCCTATAAACCCCTCTACTTCAGCCCTGCTCAGAACAGGCTGTTTCTGTGTCTGTAGCTTTAAATGTAAATGAGCTGTGTCTGACCACGCCCCTCTCTGGAAGGGCTTGGGTGGCTCGGGCTTTCTCGCTCCATGCCCTATTGTTTACGGTGAGAAGGCAGACTCAGAGGGCAGAACAAACACCTAGCTGTGGGAGTGTCACCCACCTGGGGGAGGGGTTACTGCCCTTTGTGATGTCATGAAGGGAAAATCTCCAAACGGCCTGTTTGAGCACACATTTTCTGAAAAGTGGAGCAGACAAAAGACGGAGAGGATGGACTTTTCTCATCATTGGGGGGTTTGTAGACAGACTAGACTGACAGAGGTGATTAAGCAGGTATTTTCAACTTAGAGCGCCCTCTAGTGGGCCGTAAAACAAGTGTTCCTGTCAAATGGTCAAATTAATCTTAATTTTTCAAGTTATCTTTGTTTCTAAATCTTCTTGAAATGGGGGGTTTGTAGACAGACTAGGGACACATGTTGGTGTTAGAGAAACACGGTGAGGTGGATTTTACAGAATATGTGACCTTTAAAGTTGCCTCGTTCTAATCCGTACGGTGGCTCCGAAGGTCAACTGCACAAACATTTCACTAAGTGTGGAAAATATTCAAAGAAACCAGGAAAAAAAATTTTCTGCAGAAAGTTAAAAGTTGTTTGTTCTTCTTTGCAATCATGAAAAGTGTTTGTGCAGTTGACCTTTAAGGGCCACCGTATTAAAAATAACATTTAAAATCAGGGCTGTCAGCTTTAACGAGTTAATCTCGTCCTATTTTGTCCCTTCAGGCTCCCCGTAGATAGTCGTCCTCAGAGTCTCCCTGTAGTCTCAGTGATGTAAAAGAAGGACACTGCTGCATCTTTGAATGTCTCATTTCACTTTAACAAACTCTCAGACAGCTCAGCTGACGAGTCTGACTTTGCTTAACTCCTTGTCCTACAGGAAGGGCATTACTTTATTTCAAAATAAAAGCACAGCAGGTAAAGAACTCTCAGCATTAGGCCCCGTGTTCACTTGGCGTTTCTTTCTGAGCACCAACGTCTTTTTTTCAATTGTTTTCAATGAGTAGAGAGCGTTTGCAGCAGCAGGCGACAGCCTGGAGAAAAGCGCAGCACCCAGCTTCTTTTTTCTCAACGATCTGCCTCTTTTGTGTGTTGAGTTGAAAATCTTTGAACTTCTCAGAAAGGCGCTGTAGACGACACTGGCGCTCTTTTCCAAATGTACGATATTCCCCGTAGTTTTGTCTCCTCAGATCTTGTCTTGTACTCACATCCTCCTCGCTCCGTGTCTGATCTCAAATACAAAAAAAAACAGGAAAAAGTAATAGAGCCGTGTCGGTCATTGTCAACAGACTGTTGTCATAGAGACAGGACGGACGTGCAGTGCTTTCCTTCTCAGCGCACAAACGCTTTATGCAAACGCTCCCGAGCGCACAGTCAGCGCTTTTCTGCCCGTAGAAAACGCCAGGTGGACACGGGGACTAAGGCAGTACAAGGATTCAAAATAAAAGCCTAACAATTTTTTTATTTGAAATGTGAAATAACGGACTTTCAAACATGGGCCTTTATTCAGAGATAGGACAGTGGATAAAGTCAGGAAACAGGGAGAGCGAGACAGAATGGATGGTCGGATTCGAACCCGGGCCGCCCACTTTGAGGACTATAGCCCCCATACATGGGGCGTGCGCACCAACCACTACGTGACCCCCGTGATTAAACATTTAAATCGTCTGACAGCCCAATTTAAAACCTGTGGTGATAAAAAGGATCAAAGTTTGAAAAATGTGGACAACCTTATTTTGAAATAAACGGACCACGTTCTACTCTGAGAGGTTCAGGGCGGCGGATCCTCGTTGGTTGGCGCTCTGACGTCTGAGAGTTAGTGACACGTCAGACCTGAGCTTTGACTTTTGAGGCTTTTTTTTGGTGTGTGTTCGTGTCTCTCTAGACTTAGAGGTGATGAATCGGCCTTTAAATAAACAATCTTCTCCCTAAACATGGCGTCCGTCTCTTTATCCCTTCTCTTGTTTCAGGGCGTGCTGCAGGGCGTGCTGCAGGCCTCGCTGCAGGAAGTGTTCGTTCCTTCTTCTTCTGCAGAGAATGTTTCGTATTCCTGTGAGGCTGAAGTCAGAGGGGACATCGAAGAGCCCTTTAAGTATGAAGAAGATGTAAACGTCTACGTTTCATACACATGGGCTGGAAGTTTGTTTTCTCATCGCCACGATTATTTACACAGCTGTTGTTTATTAACGTCACTCGTGTCACACATGAACCATCTTCCTCCACTGGCTCCCAGTTACTGATCGTACCACATTTTAAACTGCTGCTTGCTTACAAAACAGCCACAAAAACGGTTCCTCCTTCTCTCATCCTCTTGTCACTTCCTGTCAGCACCTGTGCTCTTCCTCTGGTCACTTCCTGCCAGCACCTGTGCTCTTCCTCTGGTCACTTCCTGTCAGCACTTGTGCTCTTCCTCTGGTCACTTCCTGTCAGCACCTGAGCTCTGCCTCTGGTCACTTCCTGTCAGCACTTGTGCTCTGCCTCTGGTCACTTCCTGTCAGCACCTGAGCTCTGCCTCTGGTCACTTCCTGTCAGCACCTGAGCTCTTCCTCTGGTCACTTCCTGTCAGCACCTGAGCTCTTCCTCTGGTCACTTCCTGTCAGCACCTGAGCTCTGCCTCTGGTCACTTCCTGCCAGCACCTGTGCTCTTCCTCTGGTCACTTCCTGTCAGCACTTGTGCTCTTCCTCTGGTCACTTCCTGTCAGCACCTGAGCTCTGCCTCTGGTCACTTCCTGTCAGCACCTGAGCTCTGCCTCTGGTCACTTCCTGCCAGCACCTGTGCTCTTCCTCTGGTCACTTCCTGTCAGCACCTGTGCTCTGCCTCTGGTCACTTCCTGTCAGCACCTGAGCTCTGCCTCTGGTCACTTCCTGTCAGCACCTGAGCTCTTCCTCATGCATTGGATTATCAATGTGAGTGACAGACATCTTTTCTCACATGCACTCCATTGCAGCTTGTAGATTTTGTTATTTTTTATTATTATTCTTTATTTTTTGACATTTTTTAAATTCTATTGTTTATATTGGTAAATTTCTTATTTTTTATATTATTTAAGTTCTTGCTTTTTCTTGGCTGTTTTTCCCTGTTAACTGTTTTTTTTTTTTTTTTGCACCATTACACCAAGACAAATTCCTTGTATGTGTAAATGTACTTGGCAATAAACACGATTCTGATTCTGATTCTGATGCTCATGTTGAAGCAGGAAGTTGAGATTTGGTTGGAGTGTTGATAAGATCCACCAGGGGGAGGAAAATCCTGATGATGTTCAAATGCATTTAAGATCATGTATGTGTGTGGACTCTGCAGACTTCAGAGCTCGTTGTTTATTCATTTGATTATGCAATAAATATCCTCGCAACGAAGGAGGTCGTCTCCTTGAAATCATGAAAGAAACCACATTCCAACAGAAACGGTCCTGCTGACATCATTACAGATCCATGGATTCTTTCAAATACACCACCACTGCTCCCAATGTTCCCACTGTATTTGTCTGTAATTATTCAGTTTAATGAATGATTCTTTTTAACAGCGATACATCAAACATGGGGGCTGCACTCTGACCTTTCCATTTACACCTTGTGGTCAATCACGACCTTCCAATCACTGTTCCCAGCGTATAATAACCAATGAGAGCCTGAGTAGAAGGAGGTGCCTGCCCCTGTTCTGATGTATGTACTGTATATCAGCCAATTGCACGCCACCGTGGTTCTTTGTGGTTGTACAGTGACGTTACAGAGCGGAGCATCTTCCCTAAGAGAAGATCTTTGGTCAGATTCATTTAAACTGTCTTTATTTTCTGAGGTCTTGTTTGAGTGACAGCTACATCCATACGATGATCACGGGTATTTTCTGGTTTTATTCTCGAGAGCTCGACTCAAGTTATATATTTATCTCAGGATTACGGCGCTGGTTTTCTCGTGACAGCACGTGAATCTCTCGACATCTTGTTATTGTGGGAAAACGAGCTTTATTATCCCGAGATAATGACATAAATAAGTCGAGATCTCAAGACAAAAACAACATAACACTAATGCCGTACTATTAATACAAAAAAATCTGGAGCTCCACATCAACAGCCGACCTCACACAAAAAAAACCCCAACCTAACCAGTTACAGAGGACGTTTGTAGCAGAGTGGCGTTCTCTTCCATCATCGCTTACGTCCTCCGTCGTCATTGCAGAGTTCAGGGCGGTGTTATGCTGAGAGATGTACCCCTGCCAGTGTTTTAAAAATAACTCAGGTCATAACTCAGGTTTGTGATGACAAAGTTTCTGAAGTTTATAACTCATAAACGCTAACAGGTCTGTCCCCCGAGGTGGTCACAACAAAGTGTTGCATGATTCTATTTTGGTCACGATAACCCCGCCCCCAGCCCCTGACGTAAAAGGGGTTCTTTCTTGTACACCAGCAAAGAGTTGGTGCCACAATGGAACAGTTTTTTGTGGCCCAGAGCCAGATATTTGGCAGTCGAAACACAAATAACTGGTACTAGTTTAGGCACAGGCTCCATAGCCATCCCTGGAGCTGGCTTTTTGGTAAAAGGACATATGTCCGCTCAGGGCTTCCATAGAAGCCAGAGAGATTTGGAACGCATAGAGAAATGCGAGCATAGTGCAGTAAAGAAACACTGCAGAGAGATGAATTATGAAGCAGAAAATATGATCATATTTAAACTTGTTTGCTTGATAAAAATGTAAATTAAAAGTTGAGGTAAAATCTTATGGTTTGCCTTCACTCCTACTTAAACTGGGGAGTCTTGACAATCTGTGAAAATGTCAGAGGCCTCTTTGTGTTTTTGCATCCCATCAGATAAGAGCACTCCTCCCTTCAAAGAAACCACAGGGGCTGATGGGTAAAAAAACCTCAGCCCACATTCAGCTGCTGCCATAGAGAAACAGTTGAACAGTTTTTGTACGAGGGTTTTTCACCGTGTACGACCCACAGTGATGGAGTCAGTGTGACACCTCGACAAAAACCTCTCCCAGGTTTATCGGCTCAGATAGAGACTGGATTTAAAGGTGATCTATTTCCCAGACTGTCATCATGAATGATGTCAGCCTGGGACACCTACTGAAACTACGTTCAGGGATTACGCCAACAACTGTGGGCCTGTTAGCCTTTTTTATTAGAAAGGACAGCTGAAGAGAGACGACATGCAGCAAAGGAACTCACGGCCGCTGCTATGAGGACTACACACTCTGTACATGGGGTGCACGAAATGACCGCTAGGCTACCCTGCCCCTGTAATTTCTTGTTTTAATTAACTCCTGACTGAATTGCCCAAAACATTGGCAAAGTTTGGCAGTGAAACAGTTCTCTCTCTCTTTCTCTCCCAGCTTGTTGTATCAAGAAGTATCGTAAGCTTTGACAACCTCAGTAAGAACTAAATTGGAGTGACGTCTTTTGACCACGTCCCCCTCAAAAGGACATTTCAGAGTGCTATTCTGCATCAGCGCTGTGACGAAGCTCAGTGGTCTTAAGACATTCATACTGATTCTGCAACGCCATAATATTGGTGCCCCAGTCTGTGCACTCACATTGCGTTACAGAGAAGCGAGAGCACAGTGGGAGCTCTACATACACACAGTCTGACATGCACACACACAGCGCTGTTCTCCCCCGCTGGCTCAGCTGATCCAGTTTTGCCCCTTTAACGTCTCTGTTACTACATCCGAGGTGGATCACTTCGTCCCCTGTTTAACGGCTCCATGACATTCATATTGAAGGGAAGACGTCACAGGGGCGTAGGTATCGCACCTTGAAAGGTCAGTCCGAGGGCTTGAAACTCCAAGAAGAATTCAAATAAATGTAATGAGAACCTGTCGGAAAAAAAGACTAAATATATATTGATGAAGCGAGAATGGGTGTGTATGTGAATTCCTGTGCTTCTGCAGCCAGCCTCGGCATTATGTTTCAACACTGGAGGTTGCTGCTTGGGGCGGACTGGGATTATAACTCAGGCCCGGAGTTTGACTCCATCACTGGCCACCCAGTCCACATGAACCATTAACTGTGTCCTTAGTTCTTCATTTCACATTCAGTTAAACAGTCGCTTCCACAGGATAGGAATAACACACATGTTGATTCACCTGTCTCCATTTACCAATCCTGATTTTACCAAAGAACAGAAAACACGCTATTGTGCGACAGTTATGACTCAAAGCAAATTATCTTTTTCTGCCATGTTGCTCCCTGCCGAGAAGTGCTGAAACCCTTTTTAAAACAGATATCAATATGTGGTGACGACACTGTCCGATGGTGGTGGCTGGGTGTCAGGCAGTGGTTGAGGGGACGACACAGTCCAATGGTGGTGGCTGGGTGTCAGGTGTAGGGATGACACAGTCTGATGGTGGTGGCTGGGTGTCAGGTGTAGGAATGACACAGTCTGATGGTGGTGGCTGGGTGTCAGGTTTAGGAATGACACAGTCTGATGGTGGTGGCTGGGTGTCAGGTGTAGGGATGACACAGTCTGATGGTGGTGGCTGGGTGTCAGGTTTAGGAATGACACAGTCTGATGGTGGTGGCTGGGTGTCAGGTGTAGGGATGACACAGTCTGATGGTGGTGGCTGGGTGTCAGGTGTAGGGATGACACAGTCTGATGGTGGTGGCTGGGTGTCAGGTGTAGGGATGACACAGTCTGATGGTGGTGGCTGGGTGTCAGGTGTAGGGATGACACAGTCTGATGGTGGTGGCTGGGTGTCAGGTTTAGGGATGACACAGTCCGAATGGTGGTGGCTGGGTGTCAGGTGTAGGGATGACACAGTCTGATGGTGGTGGCTGGGTGTCAGGTTTAGGGATGATACAGTCTGATGGTGGTGGCTGGGTGTCAGGTTTAGGGATGACACAGTCCGATGGTGGTGGCTGGGTGTCAGGCAGTGGTTGAGGGGACGACACAGTCCGATGGTGGTGGCTGCCAACACGCATTGTCCATTTAGTCCGTTTGCCATAATGAATATGCAATATGGGGCGTTTCAACCCGAGTGTGCAAAATACTTGGAGGAGAAAATGCAAAGAATTTAATTTAGTACACTCATCGCAATTTACCTCGCCTGACAAAAGTGTACCGTGTGTGTGTTTAACACCTTTGAAAGGAAGGTGCTTATACAGGAGCTCAGTGTTACTCACGGATAGCTGCTGTAGCGGGGCGGAGACATAGGCACAATAAAAGAAGGCATAAAGAATGCATTTTATGGCCATGTTAAGAATGACAGAAACATAAATGGCAGGTATTTATATTTTATACCCATTAAATAATCGTTAACAAAGAAAAACAGAAATATATTTATTTTTGTCCCTTCCACTAAAAGCTCTAATTACATGAGACAGAGGAGTCTTTACCTGGGGACTCAGTAAACCAGGCCCCAAGAGTAAAAGCAATCGTCCTAAACAAGAAAACAACCATCATAAGAAAAGGGAATGACTCACGCCTAGAGTCTGTCTCAAGTGGCCACACCAGGATCTGCAGTTTTTAGTATTTTGGAGTTAATTTCATATTTCAGCCTCGGAGATTACCGCTTTTGATTTTAAGGAGTTCCCATTAGCCTCAGCTGCTCACTGTGTGATGCTAATTATCTAGTGTTAGCATGCTAACTGAACTCGGTAAATCTGCATTTTCTTTTGATGCCCCAAATTCATGGAACACCCTCCAGCTATCTCTAAAGATTGGAGTTCTTTCTTCTCTTGCAGAGTTTAGGAATTACATTTCTAGCCACCTTGTTTCGAGTTGTACGTGTTTTAATTGATCCCAGCTATTTTTGTAATTGATTTTAAGTGTTTGTTGTTGTTGTTAGTTTGCTTGTCTGACTGTGCTTGTAATGTTGACGGCATTGTAAATTAGGGAAACCTCGATGTCCTTTTAAGAATAAATAAAGGTTTGAATTAAAACTGAGTACTAACACGCTAACTATGATATTGCTAATGTTATACAACAGATGTGTCAGACCTCAGCATGTTAGCATTGTCATTATAAATGTGTTGGCATGCGGATGTTTGCATTTGCAACTTAACTTTTCTATTTTGACTTGTTTGTTGTGACTCATCTGTTTGAACCCGTATGCCGAGTCATCTGTTTTAAATCCTCTGTTTCGACTCGTCTTTTTCGACTCGTCTGTTTTGACTTGTTTGTTTCGACTCGTCTGTTTTGACTTGTTTGTTTCGACTCGTCTGTTTCGACTCCTCTGTTTTGAATCGTCTGTTTCAACTCGTCTGTTTTGACTTGCTTGTTTTAACTTGTCTGTTGTGACTCGTCTGTTTGAACCCGTATGCCGAGACTCGTCTGTGGAGCCTCGCCTGTTTCCTGCAGCTCTGAGGTTTTTGTACGAGGGTTTTTCACCGTGTATACGTGGGTACCACTCTGACTGAAAGTGCACACAGAGCTGAACAAAAACCTCCAGTCTGCTGTAAACTGTCTGTTAACTCTCAGAAACATCCGGAACAAACAAATAAACAACAGGTAAACAACCAGACACAGTCAGGTATTCAGGTAAGTCATCAGCTCATTCTTTGTATCCTTTAAAACGTTCTTACTGAACATTGTCTGTCTCTGATGTCGATTTGTCTGACATTATCCAAACAGAATTTAACTCAGTGTGTGTGTGTTTGTGTGTGTTTCTGTCTCTTACAGCCCGGTGTGTGTGTTCCTGACTCTTACAGCTCGGTGTGTGTGTGTCTTTAAAGTGGATTTTTAACTTTTGGAGCCTCTGTGAGGACGATCAGCAGCTCTGAGGTTTTTGTACGAGTCTGTATCACTGTGATGCTTTGCTGTTTGGTAAAGGAATACGTCTTACGGTCCAACCTAAAGGTAAGAAAACCCTCTTTATACGTTAAAATCTTATGAAGATTTATCACATTTACAAAGCCTGTGAAGATTAGGGAATATGTTTTGTGTTTGAAACTTTAATTTGATGGATAAGTGGAAGAGAGCTTCAGCTGACATCCTAAAGACTTCATTCAGGGCCGCAAAAAAGAGCGAAAATGCATCCTGGAAGAACTTAAACTAAAACTGAAATTATGTTTTCTTTTAGTTCAAAACATGAAATGAAATGTAAAGAATGATAACTTTGAGAAAGAGAGAGAGCACTGTTTCACTGCTGCTCAACTTGTTTTAAACAAGGAAAAAACGTTATTTCAAGTTATGAAGCAGAAAATATGAAACGTTCACATGTTCAGTCACATTTAAACTAAAAGCTGCTGCGAGAAAAAAGAGAGAGCGGCGATGGTTCAGCGATGGTTCTTTAAAATTCAGCGGTCAACAAATTCTGACGTTCCTCAAGTCTTACGGCGGCTCATACAGATGCAAAAGTTACATTAATGTCTGACCGCAATAATTAAAAACCAAGAAGAAGTCATTAAAAAAACATCGATGTCATCAGACAGGAAGCATAACACTGAATCAAATCCTTTAAAATTCTGAGAAATGGACAGAAACCAGAGCAGGAAATCCTCTGAAGGGTCTAAAAGTCATTTAAAGTCTAAAAATGATGTTTTAAATTTTAACGTATTTTAAAAGGTTTTATAAAATATGAGTCGACAAAATGTGTAAGATGTTAAATTCTCTCTTAAAAGCCCTTTTTGTTATTTTTGTCATAAATAAAAAGCAGAATGCAGACTGTTTAAAAATTTAAAAAAGTTGACGAACAAAGATTTTGATTTGTTGTTTTAAACGCAGAACTTCCAAAAAAAACTTAAAACGATAAAAGGTGAAGCTTAAAATGCATCCATGTAAAGAAATAAATGATAAAACATTTCAAAACTGAGTTTTAGATTGAAGCCAAATCTGCAGTGAAATAATGTTTTAAGGCTTTTCAGTACTATTCAAATATTTTTAGTAGTGTGAATTAAATCATGTGAAGTTTGAGTTAAAAGAGTCAAATGATCTCCGTAAGTCATCTGAACAAATTGAGAACGTATAAAACTGTATCATCAGCATATCGAAGGATGTTGCTTTTATAAACAACCTTGTAGGTCAAAGTTTCAGTAAATAAAATCTCTTAAAATCTTATGACTGAAGTGCTTTTAAGTACGATTCAAGTTTTCAATTTCCCACAAATTACATTTTATTCTAACATTTGTCTGCTGTGTTGAAAACAAAAACATTTTAACATCAGCAACCATGAATATAAACTAAAGTGTGATGAAGTTATTTTGTACAAGAAATCTATTTCAGAGTATTTTAAATGTAAAAAGGAGAAATTAAACATTTAAGAGAAGAATAAAAAGTTAGTGAAGAGAAGTTTTGAATCACACTCAAACCAGAAGAGTCTCTAAAAGTCCTCAAACGTTGTGACACACGGTGATGCTGATGAATGATGTGAGGATTTAAGTTGTAAATAGAGAAAAATAAATACATTTACTTTGAAGCGTAGATGTTAAAAAATGGCGTTAATCATTTTTGTATAGAGCAATAAACTGTCACGGTGGTTTGCAATTTTCCTTTTGTGTAAAAACGACTTTAATTGAGATGTTAATGTGATAAAGATACGATTATTAATGAAGTTCAGTTTAACATGGAGTTCAACGTAAAGTGCTTAACTTTAGTCCCTTTAAGTCATTTAAATTAAATCATGTGAAGTTTGAGTTATAAGAGTCAAAGATCTTGATAAGTTATCTGAACAAAATGCAAACGTATAAAACTGTATCATCTGCATATCGAATGATGTTGCTTTTATAAACAACCTTGTACGTCAAAGTTTAAGTAAAAAAAAAAAAAATCTATATCAGTAACCATGAATATTAACTAAAGTGTGATGAAGTTATTTGGAAAAGAAATCTATTTCAGAGTATTTTAAATGTAAAAAGAAAGAATGTAATATTTAAGAGAAGAATAAAACTTCATAGAGAGAAAATAATCAAAGTTTTTAATTCACTATATCATCTGCATATCGATAAACGTTGCATTTATTGCACATCCTTGTATGTCAAAGTTTAAGTAAAATTTAAATCTATTTAAGTTTTCTTTAATGTTTTAATGACTGTGAAAGTGTGAAGTTTGTTTTTGATTAAAATAAATGTTAAATTATTCAAAACTAAGGATTTAAGTTGTAAAATCATTAGCTTTTAAATGAGACGTAAAGTGCTTAACTTTAGTCCCTTTAAGTCATTTAAATTAAATCATGTGAAGTTTGAGTTAAAAGAGTCAAATGACCTCAACAGCTCATCTGAACAAAATGTAAACGTATAAAACTGTATCATCTGCATATCGAATGATGTTGCTTTTATACACAACCTTGTACCTCAAAGTTTTAGTGTGATGAAGTTATTTGGAAAAGAAATGTATTTCAGAGTATTTTAAATGTTAAAAGAAGAAATTAAATATTTAAGAGAAGAATAAAACTTCATAGCGAGAAAACAAAAGTTTTTGTTTTAAAAGTCTTTGAAAATGGCTTCTCGTTGTCGTTCACTGCTGAGAAATTATTTAAATTAGTCTTCTTAATCTTTAAGTGCTATTATTACTTCTACCGCTTTATTGTTTAAGTATTAAATCATTTACTTAAAAACATCCTCAGGAAATGATTTCAAACAGACACGTGTTACGTGTCAAAGAACTTTTTAAAAAGCAGAAAACGTTAAATCTAATTTTCGTACCTGTGTTGTTTTTGTTTTATATAAATGTATATACGTGTCAACCACTCACCTGCAGAGGGACTACAGATGTAAATGAGCCTATGGCTCGTGGGCTACATGTAGTCTCCTCAGCTTTTAGTCTGTTGGACAGTTAAAACTTTAAATCTGCTCCTCTGCTGTGGTTTATGTTGATTTCATTACAATCCTCAACTCCCTGAAGTCTAGCAGCAGAAGTTGAGTGTTAAAGGCCCAACATGTCTAACAAGTCACTAATTATCACAAAGGACGTTTATCCTCTGCTGGACTGCACACTTAGGACGCGGTCACACTGGCAATCCGTACCGTGCCTAAGTACGCTTCACCCCTAAAGTCCAGTTCGTAACATGCTCAAGCAAACTACACTTCCTTGGCCCTGACACGAGGTGTGCTGTGGCACAGTACAGTTCATGCAGGAGCACAAGCACGCAGGTACACAACGCTGACAGCCTTCATTATGGAGAAATCCAGAATGTTCTGGCTGTATCTGACTAAAATGACTTAAAATAAAACACAGAGTCATTAAAGTAGCTCTCATGTTCTCCGTGTTGTTCTCCGATGTGCACACGGGGACACGACTGCGCGCACCTTTTATGTTTTTCTTGAGTCCGTCGGTTTGTAAACTGAGCACGCTTCATAATAACATAAAGTCATGCATGTGATGTGTAACGAAGTTATGTACAAGAGGTAACCGTGCTTAGGCCCGGTTTGTCCTGGAGCAGTGTGACCGCAGGCCATGCAGGCCAGCGGAGAATGGGGAGGAGGGGCATTCATGCTTAAGCATGGAACTACAGCTACAGACACAGAAACAGCCTGTTCTGAGCAGGGCTGAAATAGAGGGGTTTATAGGCATGATCAAATACAGGATCAGAGTGGATTTAGAACAAGACACTTCACACACATGTTTAGAGGAGCTCTGAGATTTATTTAAACTGAAGAGGAGGAGAAGATGTGACCTTTAAAGCTGTTTAAAAATAAACATTTTGTCAGTTCTGCCCCCCGTGGAGAGGTTCGTCCCTGGTCCTCTGAAGCCCAATGGGCTTCCCCTGGACCAGATAGGGGAAGAGGTGTGCCAGAAGAGAAGTTTACTGACGACTCAGACTGCTGTGACCACGAGCAACCCGCGAACCTACGGAGACGAAACCACCGTCTCCTCTAAGCTGAACGACGCCTCCACCAACAACACCAAAGGTGAGGTAACACTCCACGCTGTGGTCAGGTGTACACGGATTCAAATCCTCAATATGTACGTACGGCAACTCTGACAGCTGTCTTTCCTTTGGATTTTTTATTAAATTAAAAAATGTTTTTGATGTTAAAACATGTTTATTATAAGTTCAACGTTATTGTCCTTGAGGGTACAATTGTGTCTCTCGCCCTCGGACGACCTTAATGATAGTGACGATGACGATGATGATGATATTTAGGATGGTTTTGATGCTGATAAGATCTCTCACGAACAGCTGTTTGTTTGCACTTCCTGTCGTTGCCTCCTCCTCTCTCTCTCCTCGCTTGTGTTCTTCTAACTCTCTGATGTCCGTCACTTTGGATAAAAGCGTCTGATACATGAGTTGTAAAGTTGTAAAATTTGTATTCATCGATCATCTACTAGTTTTTAAATCAGGGTTATAAATACTATTCAATTCAAAGCACTTAGAAAAACATCTTTTTCAACACATTAACATCATTTCATCACAAATAGATATTTATTTTTTTATCAGTATGTCCCAGGTTGGTGGTCCTCAGATCTTACCCCGGAAGTCCTGGAGGTCCTGGGAGACGGGAGCACTTTTTAACAATTAGCTTGCTGTCTCACCTGCTGTCTCACCTGCTGTCTCACCTGCTGTTTCACCTGCTGTCTCACCTGCTGTTTCACCTGCTGTCTCACCTGCTGTTTCACCTGCTGTCTCACCTGCTGTCTCACCTGCTGTTTCACCTGCTGTCTCACCTGCTGTTTCACCTGCTGTCTCACCTGCTGTTTCACCTGCTGTCTCACCTGCTGTCTCACCTGCTGTCTCACCTGCTGTTTCACCTGCTGTCTCACCTGCTGTCTCACCTGCTGTCTCACCTGCTGTCTCACCTGCTGTCTCACCTGCTGTCTCACCTGCTGTCTCACCTGCTGTCTCACCTGGGCAGGGGTTCAGCAAACCCTGGATTTTCACTACATTTCAAATGAGGCCTTTTATAAACCGTTCAGGGTTGTTCAAGACATTTCAAGTATTTTTTAATACCCTCAGTCCCCGAGAGCCCGTGCCCTTCCTCTTAACCCAAACCTAACCCTTTACTGAAATGATCAAAACGCATCAATCTAGTAACAAAAAATAGAACCAACACTAAAACTCAGATCAGGTGAATCCAGGTGATAATAGGTCAGACCGAGCTTTGAAAAGGTTCATATTGAATTGACTTTATTGTCCCCATGGGGAAATTCTTCTTCACAACACCATTTACTGTCCAAACGTATCATGATCTGTTTTCTCTGTGTTCCTGACTGTCGTGTTTTCTGTTTCCACCATCCAGACGACCCCTGTGATGACCTTCAACCAGGTGAGTCACCAAACACACCTGAACACCTCAGCTGTTTTTTTACATTGTGTTTCAGGGTTAGCTTGTTCTAAGGATGTCAAAATATTCGATACTACGACCACCATGTAATTTCTGCATGTTATTTAAATGATTGATAGAAAGTACCAAAGCTTTAAAACACACCTACACACCTGTCTGTTTCATCAGACAGGTGTGTAGGAGAGGATAGAATCAGAGGTGCGGACTCGATTCACATGACTTGGACTCGAGTCACAGATTTGATGACTTTGGACTCGACTTGTTAAAATCATGAAAGACTTGCAACTCGACTTGGACTTTAACACCAATGACTCGTGACTTCATTTGGACTTGAACCTCATGACACGAAAATACTCGCTACGATTTCTGCAATGTGGAAAACGCGGATGGAATCAATGAAAATATAATCAACTGTGCACAGAATGTTTTGGGATTTGTCTCAACATGTGTGTGATTTATTAAAAAACCTACATTTCTCATACCAAGTGTTTTTATAAAATATGAAGAGTTTTACACGTGTTTGGTGAAACTGCAGCTTCTCGCTGCTTCTCCTCTTCTGTCTGCATGTAGCAGGCGCGAGCTGACACACACACACACACACACACACACACACACACACACACACACACACACACACACACACACACACCAAAGACACACACAGTCGTGATCTGTATGGACTTTAATATTTACGGTCTATGGACGTCCAAGTCTTTATGTTCGGGAACGCACGTAATCTGGTCCCAGGGTTGTTTGGACTTTTCTCCGTTCACCCTCACCGTGTCTGCATACTGCATTTATCAACAATCAGCACCTTTAAAGTAATTGGCTAACGTTATCTCCCAGCCTGCTGTAGTCTGGGAACATTTATATTTTAAAATGTCTCAATTCCCTGACCTGATCTAATAAAATGATCCAGAATCTGATCCAGTGCAACACATCGTTAAACACAGAATTCAGGAAAATAAAAAGGAAAAACCAGAATTTAGGAAAACTAAATAAATAAAACAGAGTCAGTCACACTGGTACTGTTATTTTATTTTATTTTAAGATAAAATCATATAAATATCAATCATGATTTGTGTAACTGTAACAGATTTTTACTCAGCGTTTCATTTGGTGAAGAGAGCTGATGACTTGTAAAGGACTCGAAATTCAAAGGTTAGGACTTTTGGCTCGACGTGGGACTTCCCTCTCTTTACTTGGGACTCGATTCGGGACTTCAGACCAAAGACTTGAGACTTACTTGTGACTCGCAAAACAATGACTTCGTCCCACCTCTGGATAGAATGCATCAACAATTTTAACTCCTGCACACTGACTCAAATGAACAAAACCTTTCGCAACATACAGAAACGTTGCCGACGTTTTTGTGTAATTCAGACAGTGTGCAGGAGTTTGTCTGCAGTTTCTATAATTTAAATCAAGAAATGGTCCAACACTGGGTGTGTGGGGCGTCTATTGTTGTTGCCATGTTTTCAAGCAGGTATCAATATCGTTTGTTTTTACTTGTTTGGTATCAAAGATTAAGATTCTGGTATTGTGATGACCCTATCCAGAAGTCACAGATCGACATTCAGTGAAATCAGACTGAACTTGTTTAATTTCCTTTTTTTCACAGAGAAAGCCAAACTGAACTTCCTGCTGCTGCTGATGAACGGAGTCAGAGTGGTGTTCACGAAAACGGTGGCTTTCAGCACCCTCCTCACCATCAGAGCGGTCCTCACCTAACGCTGACGTCAGATGAGTTCATACACGGACATGTTGGAGAAAAACGACCGAGCATCTCTTAGTCAAGTTGTTAGTAAAGTCAGGATGAGATCAGGTTGATGATGGTTCATGTGAGGCCTGCAGAACGGTTTCAGCACTCACTGTCACATTTTGATTACTATGAAAACATCATCTCTCTCCAGTTCATGTTTCAGATTTAACAGCTGGTTTCTAAAGACAATCACACATGAAAATGCAATGAAAGAAATATCAATGAATGTAATCAATGAAAAATAATAAATACAGTTGTTTGTGTTGATCTCCTCTTTGGCTTTTGAAGACTCGGTGTTCCTCAGGGTTCAATTCTGGGCCCCTTTTTTATGTTTTATTAATTCACTCAAGCATAGAGTTACATGTTACGCAGATGATACTCAGACTTATATCTCATATATGTTGTAATTATTCAACCTGTCTGTTCTCTAAACAACCTTTCACTCATTAATAAATACTTTGATTTAAACTGTAAAGTTCTCATCATTCTGTCTGTCTGTCTGTCTGTCTGTCTGTCTGTCTGTCTGTCTGTCTGTCTGTCTGTCTGTTCCTGTTGTATTTTTCTCTGTCGGTTTTTCAGTTTGAGTTTCAGTTGAAACCACATTTCATCAGAAACCATCCCAACAGTCAAACCTGACAGAGGCGATAAAGATCAGACAGGAACCAGGCAAACGCTCAGTTTCACTTCAACAGAACAGACTTTAGTGAAACCCTCAGCTACGTCTATTCCCCCGTGGGGGTTCTGAAAGGTTTTACAATCCGTCTGTTGGTTTGTAAATGATTTATCAAACCCATCACACTGTGCTGGCTGAAGGAAACACCTCTAAATCTCTGAAAATAAAAAAGTGGAGTGCCGCAGGGCTCGGACCACTGTTATATACACTTTATTTTAACAGCATTGGTCATAATGTTCCTAACACAAGTTCCATTTATATGCAGATGATACTGTTATTTATTGCTGTGATTCTACACATCTTTACACTCTCTGTTACTTACAAGAGGCCTTTGATGCTGTACAGCACACACTAGATGAGCTCACTCATGATGTTTACAAGCTCAAACCGGCCTTCTGTTGTTACGTCTCAGGGAGATGTGACTGACTCCGTATCATCTTATAAATACCTTAGATTCTTAACCCTTTAATGCATGAATTATAAAATCAGGTAGCCACATGTTTTTTAATGATTGACTTCTTAGGACATTATTATTTTATTTTTTTAAATATTCATCATTCAGAAGAATGTACAGAAATGTCCACCAGAGTGGACATCATGCAACTGTGTGCATAAAAATAACTGATTGTTTTTCTTTCAAAAACACATTTTCAGTTTTCCCATGTCCACTGGAGCGGAGAGAACCATTTCAATGTAAGTTTTGAAGGATGAGGGTATTTGAGTTTTGGAGTTTTCCTGTATAATACAGAAAAGGAAAGTGCTTGATGAGCTCAAACTTCCTGCTCAGTTTTTGCTTGGATGCTGCTAAAACAGCACAACAGCTGACATTTAATGGGAGAAACATAACTGATGTGGAGTAACCCAAAATATCTCCACATCAGTTGTTTTCATGATCAGCTGATCAATTGTGATTTTCTCCAAAACTAAACTCAATATTTGGAAATTTTCACAAAACCATTTCTCCTTAGTTGTTACTTGATGTTTCAAAAAATTATACCCTGCAAGGCTTTTCTAGAATAACAGGATTTGCAACATATTCCTGAACCACATGACATTAGTGAGTTACATCGGCCATCTTGATTTTGAAGACATTTTTGGTACACTTACTCCTGCTGACCAATGGATGACAGTGCATGGGCTGACTTGCTAGAGTCCACTGGAGTGGCTGATGTGAAACCATTTGATCAAAACCAGTGCATGTAGCAGAAAACAGGTTTTGAACAGCTGTCCACTGTAGTGACCAGTATGCGTGAAAGGGTTAATTTAGGATATGCTGTCTTTTAAGCTTCATATTTGGGAGCTTGAAAAGAAGTTAAAGTTTCAGCTGGGTTTCTATTTTAGAAATTAGTCTTCATTTTCTTATGGTGCAAAAAAATTACTTATGTCCCTGATGGTTTAAGTCGATGTACCCGTATGCTCGCATCTTCTCAATTACCATGGAGCATTGAGGTTGACTACTGATCTGAAGGCCCTAACTGATCATTGTACTCTGCATGATTGAGTCGGCTGGCCTGCATTGAACACTCAATATACCAAATCATAATTTAATAATAATAATAATTATACACTTTACATTTTTGGCAAAAATCTCAAAGTGCTACAGAGTTAAAAAATAAAAACAAGGACATAAATAATAAACCATGGGGCTAAAAACAGGAAGGCAGCTGAGGAAACTAAAAACACTAGGAAAAGGCTCTGTTAAAGGGTTGGCTTTTAAGAGCTCTTTTAAAAGCGCCCGCAGACTGTGGCGCCCTCAGGTGGTAATGGGAGAGCATTCCACAGACTGGGAGCAGCATTTATAAAGCGATCCTTCACCTGCTTACGATAAGACATGACACAACACAACGATACACTTTTTTGTCTCCTTTGGGAAATTTGCACATGACCCCAAGTGCTGCAAACATTCAGCTGCCTCCAGAATAAATAAATGAAACTTCCGACTTTAAAAACAAAACAAAATAAGACAATTTCTGCAGCAGGTCTGCAGGTGTCTTCTGTCCAATGAGCAGGTCACGCCTAAGGATAAACAGGAAGTTGTCAATGAGCTGCTGACCAATAAGAAGCTGTCCTATCAGAGAGGAGCTTTGGGAAGAGGAAGCTATCATTGTGAGTTATCTGTATCACCTGCAGCTCATCCATCAGTGTGAACTGATCCTCAACTAAGACCACCAACAGTTAGCTAACGGCTAGCTAACGGCTAACTGTGCCACAGCTGCCATGTTTAAAGGGGGTTTTTGCTGCTGGGGAGAAATTCCCAAAATAACGCTCTCTGACGTGCGCTTCACACGTGTGTTATCACCAGCTGATCTCAGATGTGATGTCTTGATTCTGGCTCCGCCCCTCTCTAGAGGCGTCTCTCCTCTAGCAGGCACAGAAAAAATGCAGAAGTACAGGTTGTAGCTTGAAAGGCGTTCGCCCGTACGTGAGCAGGAAGCTTTCCTCACAGTTAACACTGAGGGAGTGAAACATCGTTCAAATTCATATAATATCTCTAGTGTTGTGATACACAGACACATTACTCTTGTTTTAGCTTCTCTGCACTGGCCCCCTATATATTCTGGAATAGAAATTGAAATCCTTTTGACTCACTTAAACTCTTAATGGCCAGGCATCTTATCTTAAAGAGCTAATAGTGCCTTATTACCCTTCGAGAACATAACACTCCCAGAATGCAGGCCTGCTAAACACCATAATAACAAGAATCTGAAGCTTCATTTATCCTTTTTGTCCTAACATTAAGCAGCAGGTTATGATGTCACAGTTGGAATTTATATGATAAACAGACAGCCAGTTAAGAGTCTCCTGCCTCCAAACACATTAACCAGAGCCTAGAGCGCTTCAGTATGTAGCTTCATTAGCTTCTGTTTTTATTTAAAGATTCGAATGTCATGTCCTTTAAACTGTGAAACAGCCAATCAGGACGCAGATCTGCGGCAGAACCAGCGCGTGCCTCCCGCCTTCAGTGATGCTACCATCAGGTACGCGTCAGTAATATCTCATACAGTCACACAGGAGAACAAAGACAGCGTCTTTATTTGCGTCAGAATACTAAAAGAAAACAATACACGTTTGTGTCGGTTTGTTGTCCTGAGGAAAGTCGACCAACAGCCAAAATAATCTGCAATAAGAGTTGTTTGTTTCAGAAAAATGACTCTTCCATGACCAACAAGGTCGTAGATCATCAGAAGTCAGACATTAGTAGTCGTACCTAAACGCATCGTTATAGTGGAGGACGTTCACTCCTCATTAAATCCGCATATTAGCTCTTTTTTCCACCCTAATCACTAATCATGACGATGATAAGAGACGTTTTAATTGACGGAGTGGATAATCATCAAAGTGTGGTTTTGTCTACAATAGAAACTTGTCTAGTCGAGCTTCAAGTTTCAGACTGTTGGAAAATGAGAATCTGTGGAGTCAGATTCAGTCCGAGGTGAGTGACGTCAGCTCGTTTTAAAGATGACGTCATGTAATTTAAGCTAGCAAATTACAGAAGCTAAGCTGCTATCAAATATGAATCCTGTTTAATGCTAATTTAGCTTTATGAGTGTGTCTGTGTTCTAACTCTGTAAGTTCACCTGTTCAGGTAGCTAACCATGTCACTGAGAGTACAGTTAGCTTAGCTCATTTACCTTTATGAGTGTGTCTGTGTTCTGACTCTGTAAGTTCACCTGTTCAGGTAGCTAACTGTGTCACTGAGAGTACAGTTAGCTTAGCTCATTTACCTTTATGAGTGTGTCTGTGTTCTGACTCTAAGTTCACCTGTTCAGGTAGCTAACCGTGTCACTGAGAGTACAGTTAGCTTAGCTCATTTACCTTTATGAGTGTGTCTGTGTTCTGACTCTAAGTTCACCTGTTCAGGTAGCTAACCGTGTCACTGAGAGTACAGTTAGCTTAGCTCATTTACCTTTATGAGTGTGTCTGTGTTCTGACTCTAAGTTCACCTGTTCAGGAAGCTAACTGTGTCACTGAGAGTACAGTTAGCTTAGCTCATTTACCTTTATGAGTGTGTCTGTGTTCTGACTCTGTAAGTTCACCTGTTCAGGTAGCTAACTGTGTCACTGAGAGTACAGTTAGCTTAGCTCATTTACCTTTATGAGTGTGTCTGTGTTCTGACTCTAAGTTCACCTGTTCAGGTAGCTAACCGTGTCACTGAGAGTACAGTTAGCTTTGCTCATTTAGCTTTAATTGACCATCATTTAGAAGAGCTAGAACATTGATATCAATAACTGAGCAGGTTTTTCTTTAATATAGGAATGGCACTGATGTTAGCACATTTAACAAAGCTCTCCAAATGTACATGATGACACTATATTAGAAATCACGTGTTAAACTCACAGTAATGCTTCATAGTGTATCAGTGAATGTCCTCATGATGATATGATCTAATAGTTTGTTGTTGTTGAACATGTGTGTTTAGTCTGAAGGACTCATTATGATCAGGCTTTAATGAATCACTTCAGGGACAGATGTTTTCACAAGCTTTATTTCCCCATGGAGCACCAAGCTGCTCAACAGAGTCCGTTATTAAACCAAAATGTTAACGTTCAAAACAATCCAGAGAAGTCAACTTTACACAGCCTTCTTTAACGGAGACTCTTTAGTGAACGAAAATACATGAACAAAGTACAAATATTTTACAGTCGTGTCTTTAAAGGTACAGTTTGTAGAATTGTATGACAATGTTTACATTCAAGTACATCTAAATTAATCATAAATGGACTAAACCCATGTTATATATTTTTTTTTGTTGAGTACTTACATCACCTCAAATATTTCCAAAAGTTATCAAAGCCAGAGAAATCCAAATTTTTGTAGTTGTAACGGGACGTGTCTTCATGTTGGCCGCCATGACAGACAAAATTATTATTATATTGATTTATTTTTACTATCAGACCCAACAGACTGAAACACATTTTCAGAGTAACAGACAGTTTGACTGGATGGAATTATTCAGACACATTAACTGAGAGTAATCGAGTAAATATCCAGACAGCACAATAAGAACATGACGTCAACATGAACCAGCTCAAATAAGAACGCTCCAGGGGGTAAGTTACGACCGCCATACGGAGCAAAAAGTCTAAACAAACCAACACAGCAGCCCCCTAAACACAAGACCCAAAACAAGTTCCTCTTAGTGCGTCACTTCCAAACAGTTTACATTTGATCCTCTTCATAAACCAACACATTTCATAATGAATAGAGTCTGAGAAATGGATCCCCCCCTGCCCAGACCTGTATCTAAGAAAAGCTGGGACCCCGAAGGACCCACACGGAAAAACAAAAACCTGAAACAGGGCTGTTGAAGATGAAGCACAATTTGAACAGTAGTCATTGATTGATCAGAATAGACACAGACCCTCTTATTAACTATCCAGTAAGTGTGACATCAGGATTTGACAAAAAATCCAGATCAATTTACAAAACACTGATCATCATCATCATCTTCATCATGTATTAGTGTTCCACAGTCACAGAGATCTTCTCTGGTAAAATCTTCAGTGGGAGTTTCTCCCCAGTTCTTATGTATGGAAACATCCTGTCAGTGAAAGTGTGTGTGAAGGTGTGTATGTGTGTGTTAGTATCAGGATCAGAGAACGACAGCTCTCCTCTGTTACAGTCCAGATTCACTCTGATCCTCTGAGGCTTCTTCTCCACTGAGAGATCAGTGTCTGGATGTGATGTGGAGAAGACTGCTTTGTATTTACCATCATAGAACCATATTATCCATAATGCAGACTGTATGTTTCCCTTCCTCTTTACAGACTCTGCTGACACACCCAGGTCCCAGCATGTACTGTCTCCAACCTGGACGTCCCAGGTGTGAGTCCCTGAGTTAAAGCCCTCAGAGCCCAGGACAGACCAGAAATAATTAAACCTCTCTGGATTATCAGGAAGCTGCTGTCTCTCTCCTAGTCTCACACAGGTCAGATCTTCAGACAGGATGAGTTCTGGATGAGCAGTGTTTGGGTCCAGAATGACCGGAGTGTAGGAGACCATGTCCTTCATCTTGTTCCAGATGTTGAAGCTCAGGTTGCCCAGGTGTTTGGCCTGGTCTATCAGAGCTCCTGAGGGCAGCTGTGGATCCTCCAGCAGGGGGCGCTGCTGGACTCTTTCCACTGCAGCCTTGTAGTTTTTCAGGAATGAGACGTCTGCAGCTCTCAGCTCGTCCTCTGTGTCTCTGACTGTGAGTGAAAGAGCTGCTATCTCTCTGCTCAGAGCCTCCATCTCCTCCTTCATCTTCTGACTCTTCTGCTCCTCTTCCTCCCTCAGTGCACACAGCCTGGCCTCCTCTTCCTCTTCTAGAAACTGGTGCAGCTTCTTAAACTGCTCCTTAATCTGCCTCTCTGTGTGTCGGGCCTGGACCTGAATGTGTTCTGCTGTTTGATCAAACTTCACTTTAACTCGTTCACAAACATTTAACTTCTTCTTTACCGGCTTCAGAGTTTCCTGAAGGTTCTTCTTGTGTTCTTGAGCAGCTTCATCGATGGGTCTGATTGTGTGTTTGCGGTGTGTTTGTGAATCTCTGCAGACGAGACACACTGGCTCCTGATGGTCCAGACAGAAGAGTTTGAGTTTCTCAGAGTGCAGACTGCAGAGATCCTCTGAAGCTCTCTGATCTCTCTCCTGCAGAAAACTCTCACACAGGTTCTTTAAAGCATTGACAGGAGGTATGAAGTCCTTTGAATTTCTCCTCTTACAGAGAGGACACTCCTGGTTCTCCTTCTCCTTCCAGCAGTTCTGCACGCACACTCTACAGAAGCTGTGGCTGCAGGACAGCATCACTGGATCTTTAAAGATGTCGAGGCAGACCGGACAGCTCAGATCTTCCTCTAACTTGGACGCCATTTTATCTCAGAGTCAAGCTGAAGACGCAGCAGAAAAAACAGGAAGCCACTCCCCGTCCCTGAGAGTTTCTCTTTGAAACTCTCGTTCAGTTTGTGGATTCAGCAGCAGGTTGAAGTGTTAGTATTCCCAGTATCCCAGTATAACAAGTACTCCCAGTATTCCCTCCTCCTTCTGTCCTCTCTCAGTGGGAGTCGTGCGTTTTTTTGTCTGCAGGTCGGTCTGTCTGTCAGTGTGTGTGTCTCTTCAGAGTGAGGCAGAATAACAGCCTGTTTCCTGGTTTGTCTCAGGTGACACAGGTAAGGGGGCGGAGCTTCTTCATTGCAGGAATCCAGAAAACAGTCTCATTTCTCTTCCTGCAGCTTGAAGTGGAATCTCTAAGACAATATCAGAATCAGCTTTATTGGCCTTTCACACACAAGGAATTTAACTTTGGTGAACTGTGCTTTCAATGTACAAGGGTATAACATTACATATCAACATAATAAGCAAAGAATAATATATACAAGGCTAAATAAGACAATAGTGCAATGGTGAGTAGTGCAAAAATGCTGAGATGAGATATATAGTAATATGTTATCATAGAGTTTTACAGTGTTTACATTAAAGGTGTGCATGTGCATGAATAGGACCATATTACAGTATATACATGATTAAGTTATTGAACATAAAAATGTTTTAAATAGTCTATGTACATTCACAGTGGGTGATGGTTTAAAGATTACCGGTACTTCAGAGCAGTTGGTCTGACACTCTCAGACTGTTTAGCGTTTATCAGAGTGACAGCCTGGGGGAAGAAACTGTTCTTGTGACGGGTTGTTTTGGCGTACAGTGATCTGTAACGCCTGCCGGAGGCCAGTTTTGTTGCAGATCCAAACCAGACAGTGATGGAGGTGCAGAGAACAGACTGGATGATGGATGTCTAAATCATGATCAGCAGCTCCTGGGGCAGGTTGAACTTCCTGAGCTGACGCAGGAAGTACATCCTCTGCTGGGCCTTCTTTCTGATTGTGTCTATGTGGGAGGTCCACTTCAGGTCCCAGGAGATTGAGGAACCCAGGAACCTGAAAGAGTCCACAGTAGACACTGTGCTGTTCAGTATGGCTAGGGGTCCCCTGATGTGCAGTCGTTGGTGTAGAGAGAGAAGAGCAGTGGGGAGAGAACACACCCCTGGGGGGCGCCAGTGCTGATTGTCCGGGTGCTGGATGTGATGCTCCCCAGCCTCACCTGCTGCCACTGTCAGTCAGGAAGTTGGTGATCCACTGACAGGTGGAGACAGGCACTGTGAGCTGGGTTTCTGGTGCAGGATTTCCGGGTTGATGGTGTTGAACGCCGAGCTGAAGTCCACAAACAGGATCCTAGCGTAGGTCCCTGGGGAGTCGAGGTGATGCAGGATGTTGTTCAGTCCCATGTTGACTGCATCCTCCACCGACCTGTTTGCCCGATAGGTAAACTGCAGGGGGTCCAGCAGGGGGCCTGTGATGTCCTTCAGGTGGCTCAACACCAGTCTCTCAAAGGACTTCATGACCACAGACGTCAGGGCGACGGGCCTGTAGTCATTGAGTCCTGTGATGGCAGGTTTCTTTGGGACTGGGATGATGGTGGAGCTTTTGAAGCACGAGGGCAATTCACACAGCTCCAGTGATGAGGGATGATAAAGACAACCTTTGACCTCTCACAGGGACAATGACGACATCCTTTGACCTCTCACAGGGATGATAAAGACAACCTTTGACCTCTCACAGGGATAATAAAGACAACCTTTGACCTCTCACAGGGACAATGACGACATCCTTTGACCTCTCACAGAGATGATAAAGACAACCTTTGACCTCTCACAGAGATGATAAAGACAACCTTTGACCTCTCACAGGGATAATAAAGACAACCTTTGACCTCTCACAGAGATGATAAAGACAACCTTTGACCTCTCACAGGGATAATAAAGACAACCTTTGACCTCTCACAGGGATAATAAAGACAACCTTTGACCTCTCACAGAGTTGATAAAGACAACCTTTGACCTCTCACAGGGATGATAAAGACAACCTTTGACCTCTCACAGAGTTGATAAAGACAACCTTTGACCTCTCACAGGGATGATAAAGACAACCTTTGACCTCTCACAGGGATAATAAAGACAACCTTTGACCTCTCACAGGGATAATAAAGACAACCTTTGACCTCTCACAGGGATAATAAAGACAACCTTTGACCTCTCACAGGGATGATAAAGACAACCTTTGACCTCTCACAGGGTTGATAAAGACAACCTTTGACCTCTCACAGGGATAAAAACATCCTTGAAGCTTGAAAAGTGGTCTTAGACAACAAGAGATATGACTTGGAGGAATGCTGCCATCTAGTGGAGCAGAGTATGATTACATCCTAATCTTTGTCTGAACTCTTGACACTGATGGTTCTGAAAATTCAGCTGCTTGGTGCTTCTTTTGGTTTATAAATCCTGTAATCGTTCCTGTTAGCCTTTTAAAATTAAGAACTGTAAAGTCTTATAATCTGATGAAGCAGTCGGCTGCTCGATCTTTCATTCAGAACCAGACAAGCTGAAGCAGCTTTTAACTTTATCTAAATTCAATCAGGAGAGACAAGTAAATGTTTATTTTTCACATGAGATATTGAAAGATTGTCAGAGAATCTTTGATGCTTGAACTCTAAAGGGAGACAGAATGATGAAGATGTCCACCCTGAGCTGCAGCAAGATCTACCCCCGCATGGAGTCCAGACACTGGTGGTGGAGGTGTGAGCTGAAGGGAAAGGCTGTAGATGTCGTCTGAGGATGAAGAGGCTGACCAAACTGAGCAGACCGGAGTTGACCGGACCGTGGCGGACGCTGTGATCTGAGGCTGGTGAGATGAAAAAAGTGATTAAACTGTGAAGGCTAGGTGGTGACGGGGAGGTGGAGGGTCGCTCACAATGATGGCATGAATGAACTAGTGGAAGAGAGACATTTTTAAACAAGACAGCAGCAATGTGATAGGCTAACGATGAGGGAGTGGAGCAGGGCTATTGGATTGATGTGACCAGGTAATTAGGAAAAAAGGAGTGATCATGCGTGGAGAAGCGATGTAACACAGTAAGAGAATAAATCATAAAACGAGCGTGCAGAATAAAGTCTTCCTGACTGAACTTGGTCGAGCTAAGTGTAACTTCATACACCAGAGTATAAACCCTGTGTCTGTTCAATGAGTTATGGAGTAACCTGTTGTTTCCTCTGTGATGCGTTTTTGTTTTTTAGGTCACAGGTGAGTTCTGGTTCAGAAACAGGTCACACATCAGCTCTCCTCTTTCCTTCCTGTTTCTCCAGAAACTATAAATAAACTTTTTCTTAATGGAGGAGTTTTAATCTGAGAGGAGACTTGAACCTGATCAGAAGCAGCAAACATCTCACCGACAGGTACGACAGCTCAGAAACAGTTACACAGACGTCACTGCCGGCTCATGATGCCCGTTGGGCTACATGGTTGAGTTGTGCGGGCCAAGAGGGGCCATGTGGTAGGGAAGGCAGTATCGGCATCGTCACCACCGGGAGCTTGCAAGTACGGAGCCTGGGTCTGTTGACGGTGGCAACGCTGTTTTGGTTGCGATGGTGACTAATGTCCATAGGGAAGGTTAAGTAACGTATCAGTAGGATATCGAGGTGTGACTGGAGCGAGGGCTGATCCTTTCATTAGGTATCGTTTGATTATTTAAACTCAGGACTTTAAAAGCATCCTGTATCATTTTTTTATCAGTGGCGGCTCTGAAATGTTCTCACTCAAAGCTTTTCATGATTGCAGAATTATAAACTTTGATAAATGACGATATCGATACCTGTTTGATACAGCGGCAACAAAAACAGAACTCTGCACAGTGGTGGGCAATTTTTTTTTGTTAATGATCCAAAACTGCGGAAAAGCTTCTGCATGCTGTCAATGTTTCCACACAGTGTGCAGGAGGTTTCTTGCAGTTTCTGGTAGATCCACTCCTCTCCTGCTCACCTGTCTGGGAACGCAGATGTCGTTATTCAGTACTTTAGATACCATCGAGCATGAAGATAACAGATTGCATCGTTTTAAAACACGTGGTATCAAGAAATATGTAATACTTTACTCTCTTTGTTTGTTTGTCTTGTAGGTCACACGCTTGAAGGAGGTGAAGTTCTGAGTGCTTGAGTCACCAGCCGGAAATGGATTATTGGAAATGTGTCCTCCAGAACAGCTTTTTGTGAAAAGGTGGCACAGTGAGAAGTAATTTACGCTGAGCCTGAAGGACACGATGGACTCTGGGACTTCAGAGCTGCGGTGAGTTTATTAACTAAACAAAAAACCCGAAACTTAGACCACAACGTTGATCTGCAATGTTTGATGAATTCATTCTTCTCCTACACATCCGTCTTCTGAGATAGATCAGGTTCAGGTGACAAATTTGTTTGCAGCCTGCAAGATCCATCCATTATGACGATTAAAAATGCGACTCAAATTAGTAATCGTCTGACGGACAAATTTAAAACACATGGTGACAAAAAGTTTTTAAAATGTTGACAACCTTATTTTGAAATAAACAGACCACGTGTTACTCTGTGAGAAGTCTCAGAAGACATTACGGAAATTCAAAATTAAAGCCTAACAATGTTAATTTTTTTTAAATTTTGAACTGCGAGTATACTGAGATTTCAAATGTGATTAATCGCAATAAAAAAATTTGAGTGTTTGACAGAAGAGAAACAAAAAAAAAAGGACACATGAACTAATCGTCAGGACTGTACGGATCAGTGTGAGCGCAGTAGTTTTAGTCACAGTGTGTTTTACAGTGTGAATAATCAGGCAGGAAACAAACTCTATTTCAGCACGGGAACCAAACTGACCTTTACACCGGGTAAGATTTATGACTTTAATGAGTTTTTCACTATAAAAAGTTAATTGGTATTTTTATTAGTTTTTATCCTGATTTGACGGCGGCTTTTGTTATGAAAATTCAAAATAAAAGCACAACAATTTTTAGTTTGAATTGCAAAATAGTTGAGTTTCAAATATGCGACAAAAAATGCAATTAATCGCAATTAACTGTTGAAATTTAGAGATTAATCGTGATATAAATATTTGTTGTTTGACAGCTGTCATAAAACAAAATGTCAGGATTGTTCGCATCGGAGTGAATGCAGCAGTTTTTGACCTGGCGTGTTTTACAGTGTGATTAATCAGGGCGTAGAGAAACTCTATTTCAGCACGGGAACCAAACTGACCGTTACACCGGGTAAGATTTATGACTTTAATGAGTTTTTCACTATAAAAAGTTTGTTAATTGGTATTTTATTTGCTTTTATCCTGATGTGACGGCGTTTGTTTTACAAAATAAAATCATGACCATTTTTAGTTTGAATTGCAAAATAGTTGAATTTTGAACTCGCGACTAAAAGTGCGATTAATTGTTGAAATTTAGAGATTAATCAGGATCATAAATTTTAATCATTTGACAGCCGTAATCTAAATATAAACAGTAAACTTACACAAAAAGTTAAAATCAACCCGAAACAAACAGTTTTAGTCACAGTGTGTTTTACAGTGTGACTACTCAGGGAGGAAACAAACTCTATTTCAGCACGGGAACCAAACTGACCGTTACACCGGGTAAGATTAAACAGTATTTTTATTTGTTGTTATCCTGATATGACGGCGTTTCTTTTACGAAAATTTAAAATAAAAGCCTAACAGTGTTTGTTTTCAAAGTTAAATAATGGAATTTCAAACATGCAATTAAAAATGTGATTTATCGGGGCACAGGGCGCCTAGTGGTTGGTGCGCATGTCCCATGTACGGAGGCTGTAGAACCTCCAAGCGGGCAGCCCGGGTTCGGGTCTGACATGTTGCTCCTTTCCCGCATGTCGTTCCCAGTCATGTCGTTCCCCCGTTAGCATCAGTGTGAGTGCAGCAGTTTTAGTCACAGCGTGTTTTACAGTGTGAATAATCAGGGAGCAGGCAAAATCTATTTCAGCACGGGAACCAAACTGACCGTTACACCGGGTAAGATTGATGACTTTAATGATTTTTTCACTATAAAAAGTTTGTTTATTGGTATTTTTATTTGTTTTTATCCTGATGTGACAGCGTTTGTTTTACAAAAATTCAAAATAAAAGCCTAACAATTTTAAGTTTGAATTGCAAAATAGTTGAGTTTCAACATGCAACTGAAAGTGCGATTAATCACGATTAACTGTTGAGATTTATCGATTAATTGGGATTAAAATATTTGTTGTCTGACAGCCGTAATAAAACGAATTGTCAGGATTGTTCGCATCAGTGTGAGCGCAGCAGTTTTAGTCACAGTATGTTTTACAGTGTGAATAATCAGGGAGGATACAAACTCTATTTCAGCACGGGAACCAAACTGACCGTTACACCGGGTAAGATTGATGACTTTAATGATTTTTACACTATAAAAAGTTTGTTAATTGGTATTTGTATTTGTTTTTATCCTGATTTGACGGCGTTTTTTCTTACGAAAATTCAAAATAAAAGCACAACAATTTTTTGTTTGAATTGCAAAACAGTTGAGTTCCAAATATGCGACCAAAAATGCGATTAATCGAAATTAACTGTTGAAATTTAGAGATTAATCCTGATTAAAATATTTGTTGTTTGACAGCTGTCATAAAACAAAATGTCAGGATTGTTCGCATCAGAGTGAGTGCAGCAGTTTTTGACCTGGCGTGTTTTACAGTGTGATTAATCAGGGAGAACATAAACTCTATTTCGGCACAGGAACCAAACTGACCGTTACACCTGGTAAGATTTATGACTTTAATGATTTTTACACTATAAAGAGTTTGTTAATTGGTATTTTTTTTTGTTTTTATCCGGATTTGACGGTGTTTGTTTTACACAGACTGATCAGAACACGTTCAGGCTGCAGACAGATCAGCAACAATCATGGAAATACAAAGTTTAATGAAAGATCAGTTAAAATGTTTAAAAATAAACTTAAAAATCATTGTAGACAGGCAGCTCACGCAGCAAATAAGATCTAATCGACATCACAGTGGAACAAAAAAAGGATAAAATTGCTTTAATCACAGCTGGACACGTGTGATAAACTTTGGCTTCACATCTAAACGGCACGTTACGTCCATGAATACGTTTATATTTAACAGATTAGAAGAAAAAGAAATGATTCAGGATGGTTTTATAGTCCTGAAAAGCTTCAGTGAGCGCAGCAGTTTTAGTTACAGCGTGTTTTACAGTGTGAATAATCAGGGAGTTAGCAAACTCTATTTCAGCACGGGAACCAAACTGACCGTTACACCGGGTAAGAATCATGACTTTTACGATTTTTACACCATAAAACGTAAATTTTGATGGTGTTGTAGTACTCACGATAGGTCTTAGTCTTAAGACTGGTCTAGAGAACACTTGTTCAAGGTCTAGGTCTCGTCTTGCCCTACCTTGGTCTTTGTATTGACTTGGTCATGATCCCTATATGTCTTGGTCTCGCACTACTTGGGTCTTGGTCTAGTCTCTGTCTCGACCCCTAAATGTCTTGGTCTTGGTCTTGTCACGGTTTTGTCCTGTCTTGGTCTTGGTCTTGTCACGGTCTTGTCCTGCCTTGGTCTTGGTCTTGTCTCGGTCTTGTCCTGTTTTGGTCTTGGCCTTGGTCTTAACTTTGTCTCGACCCCTATATGTCTTGGTCTTGTCTCGTTCTCATTCTTGTCTTGGTCTTGTCTTGCTCTGGATCCCTGAATGTCTGGGTCTTGCCTCGGTCTCGGTCTTGGGTACGTCTTGGTATCAGTTGGTGTGGTCTTGACTACATCACTAGTGTCTGATAAATGCAGACTGATCACAACCTGTGCCGGCTGCAGACAAAAAGTAAAGTCAGATTAAAATATCTTGTAATAACGCAGAAATTAGACCAAACTGTAAGAACTTCACAAGCAGAGTGTGCGTGCAGCAGTTTTTGTCCCGGTGTGTTTTACAGTGTGAATAATCGGGCAACAGACAAACTCTATTTCAGCACGGGTACCAAACTGACCGTTACACCGGGTAAGAAAACTCACAAGATTTTATTTATAGATGAGTTTATTGGAAATGTTTGTTTGGCAAAATGAAAACTGCAAAAGATAAAACAAATATGAAATATTTTCTCAGAGTTATACGTGTGATAACAAACATGGAAATTAAAGACTGAAACAACATGTTCATATTTCTAAACCTTTTCCATGTCAATGATTTCACATTTTAAAAACAGTGCATCCCTGAGTAGTTAAGACACCAGCTCCTTAAAAACGCCGCGTGAAACCAGAGAGGGGGACGCTTAGCCGTCATTTAAAAAGTGATTCCAGGTGACGGCACAGACTGTCCCCGCTCAGCCCAGTTTTTGTTGAATTAGTCCTAATTTTATCTTTGAAAACGCAGATACTTCAACTGAACATGAACCGGTCTGTTGTCAAGAATTTATGACTTAAAGATAAATAACTGAAGGTTTTAATGACCACGTTTGTTTTTATGTTTTGGCAGATGTAGGCTTCCGTACTAAAACCGTCTAAAATAGAAGATAAGAAGAAGTGTTGTGTCGTGAGTGTGTGAGGTTTGTGTATGAGTGTGTGTGTCGGTGTGAATGGAGCTGGAGGCAGAGTTGTCTTTGGCCGCGGCACGAAGCTCGTCGTGTCGACAGGTCGGTGAAAGACTTTAAATCATGAATATAAAATGTCGAGAAGTCACAGAGACGATCGATTTCACTGAATCACACATTCTGTCAGCAAGTTTGTTCAACGATTTCTTCTTCGTGTGTGTTTGCTGGTTTTTGTCGAGCTGTGTGTGTCTGTGTGACTGCACAGGGAGGATACACCGTTGTGTTTGGGAGAGGAACTAAACTGAACGTACAAATCAGTGAGTTACGTTTACGAAAACTTTATTTTACTACGTTTAAAAAGAAGATTTTAGATCAACGTCAGAAACTTAAAATCTGAGATGATCAAAGTGTGCCGTCTGAAAACAACCAATCCAGAATGATGTGATCTTGATTTTTAAATATTTAATCAAACTGGGAAAATAATGACGTTTGTGAAGTCTCACAACCAAAACACTGAAGCTGATAAACTGTATGTCTTTTTAGAAACGGGGGAAAGTAAGAAATAATACGATACAATTATATAATAGATCACATCACATGTAGAGTGTTTAAATGCTGTTGCTCTGGTTCAGGAGCTGCAGCGCCCGAGCAGGTGGCTCCACTTCCCCCAAGATTTGTTTGTAGGCCGCAGGTTCTGTGCCTCTTCTTCTTTGTCTTGTCTCCCGGTAGATCCTTTTAACCAGACATCCACGCGTGATGAAATCGCTTCTTCCGAGGGTTTAAGTAGCGCTCGCTGCGTTTGTAGTGTTTGATTGTTTAGGAAGAAAAAAAATATTTAAAATGATTCAATGTCTGAGGAATATTTTGTAGCTTCTTTTCCGACTCAGTCGGAGCCGTTTAAACTTTGAAACGTCTCAGAAATATAAACCTTTTTTTAACAGTAACACCAGCTAAAGGCTTTTACTCTGAAATAAACTCATCCGTAATAAACGCGAGTATTCGTTTATCAGCGTATTTATAACTTTGAGTTCACGTCGAGTCTCAGACGGCCCTGAGAGGTTTTCAGTCAGCTGTCAGTCACAGTGTGACAGTCGGTGTAGACAGAGTGATTTTTGGGAGAGGAACTCGGCTGGTCATTGACTCCGGTAAGATAAAAAACGTCATGTTCAGGAGCGAAGACAGGAGTTATGTTTGTACTGAAGAATACGAAGTAATTAACCGTCTACTTTTAAACGTAAAGGCAGAAATGTGTGTTTGACTTGTGTGTGCAGATATGTGTCGAACAGAGAAGATGAAAGTTTCATCTGTTGAGAAGGTTTAAATCTTTGAATTGTCGAATCTTTGAGTCTTTAAGTCTTTGAGTCTCTGAATCTTTAAATCTTTGAGTCTCTGAATCTTTAAATCTTTGAGTCTTTGAATCTTTAAATTGTCGAGTCTCTGAGTGTTATAGCTGCAGGTTTGATTTGAACGTTTCAGGAAAAGCGGATGATTGTAACATTTCCAAACTAAAGAAATGTGATCTCAGCTACTTTGTGAAACTCTTCGGCTCTGAAGAGTGTGGATGTTTTCATCGTTGTTCGCTGGTTTTCCGTTTGTTTGATATCTCTGAGTAGTTTGAGGTTTTCGTAATGAGACTCAACACTGTGTGAAAAGTGGAGGCTATGAAAAACTCCTGTTTGGATCTGGAACCAGACTGACTGTCGAGTCCAGTAAGAAGAATCTGTTTTTATATTTTCCTTTATAAGTATTTGACCTTTATTACATCGTTAACCAAAGACACCAAACATGAAGCAGAACCTTTAAAAAGATCAGTAAAACATTCTAATGTTACAGTAAAGATTCAGGCGCCTGATTGGTCCAAATATAGAAGAGAAATAATTTAAATTTAGACAAAATGACACCTTTAAAACATTTCTTATGTCTGATATGAGACACAAAATGTGAGTCGATGAGTACTCATGAAGCCTGAAGACATGTTGTGACAATCAACATTTAAAACATTTAACCCTGTGTAGCAGATCTTCAGATTTCTGTGTAAAAACCAAAACACCTGTCAGACATCTTCGGCTGCAGAAAAAAAATATTAACCCACAGACAAGTGTTAGATGATGTAATTCTAAATGAGGTTAGTACAGCACAGAAGTACAGACAGAAGAGACAAGCACCTTAAGAAAAGAGAAGAAGCATGTGTCCATGTCAGTCCAATGTCTCTGAGAGTATTGGTGGTCCGTGCTGGAGTCCAGGAGATCAAGATAAGGCGACGCTTAGGGGGGTCAAGGAGGGTCAAGGCCGAGGCAGAAGAGCCAGGATTCAAAAGCATCATAAATACAGTACAGATCAAGATAGCACAGTAAAATTACAGATCGATACAAAGCATTTAAACACAGTCAGTGACCTCCCAGTTTGACTTCTTTCTTCTTACTGTACTTGACGAATATTAAGAAACCTTAGGTTCGTGTTCGACAGTGTGTACTGGATTTCTTTAAGATACAGACAGTAAAACTGTGTGTTAACCATTTGTTAAAAAACAAGGAGGGGAGGCTGATTTCTACTCACTCAGGATAACTCTTTTTGCTACAACCAGACAAAACCTCAAAGCTTGTTGTAAAGCAGAAGGAAGGGTCCAAACATGGTCGGAGAAACCCCAATATTACAGACAAGTAGCAGAGACTGAGGGAAAGATTCTGTGTGATCTGGTCTTGGAATAGTTCGGTCGATGAATTACTTAGAAGTGAATGAGTTGACGTCTAGAATTAATAAAACATTATCAATTAAGCTCATCTTAAAAAAGGTAAACTAGACAAACTATTAAAAACAGTGCACTACCTTTTAATCATCGTTTATTGAAGACATTGTCATCATAGCACATTTTACAGTAGTTTATCTAATGTGTATGTACAGTTAAGTAGAACATTAAGTGGCGTGTTGATGTGTTTGAAATAAAATCACTCAGTCAAAGTTTAAAATGTTAAAAAGACATTTTTCTAAAAGAGGTTTGGCACAGTTTGACAGCCTGCTTAGTTTGTGTAATGGTGCTTCATGTTGTGTGAATACTGGTGCAGCTAGGCTTATCTTTGGACGAGGAATCAGATTAACCAGTGAACCCAGTAAGTATTGATACTCAGCGCTCAGCTTAAATATTATTTATCCAAATAATCTTAAAACCATAGAAACTAGACCAGTAAACACTGTTAATATAATTTTTAGTGCACGGAAATCCTTCAATCTGTAGTCTCACATTTTGAAATGAAGTTTGGTTCCCTTTGCAATAAGTTTTTGAACAAAATGTGACATTTTTGTAAACATAGTAAATCAGAATATCATCTGCATATTGAGTTTGTTCAGTGAGGTTTGTGTAGTGAAGCTTCAGACTGTGTGACATCTGCATCTGGTGGTTACAAGATTATCTTTGGAAGTGGAACAAGACTTCATGTTAATGACAGTAAGTTTAATTATTTTAGTTTTGTGGTGAAAATCTGACAATAGGAAACTTTTACTGTCACACAAATGTACGTCAGTATCAACCTGTAGTTTGTAAAATTGACCCAAACATTTTGCGAGGTCCAGTTGTTTTTTGTTGGAAAGTCTGGTGAAGTCCAACTTTTTCAAAACATGTTTTCCTACATGGGGTTTGGTCCAGCTGATCACACTTAGATCAGACTGAGTTTGTGTAATGGTGCTTCATGTTGTGTGAATAGTGGTGGTGCTAGGCTTATTTTTGGACAAGGAGCGAGATTAACCATTGAACCCCGTAAGTAGTGATACTCACAGCTCACTGTAAATATTATTCACCCAAATAATCTCAAACCCTACAAATTAGACCAGTAAACACCATTAAAATAAATTTTAGTGCACTGAAATCCTTCAATCAATAGTCTCACATTTGAAGTTTGGTTACTTTTGCAATAAGTTTTTGAACAAAATGTGACAATTTTATGAGCTAAGTAAACAGAAGTATCATCTGCATATTAAGTTTGGTCAGTGAGGTTTGTGTAGTGAAGCTTCTGACTGTGTGACATATGGCGATAACAAGATTATCTTTGGAAGTGGAACAAGACTTCATGTTAATGACAGTAAGTTGAATTATTTTAGTTTTGTGGTGAAAATCTGACTGTAGGAAATTTTATTGTTGAACAAACGTATGTCAGTATCTACCTCTTGTATTTAATATTGATCCAAACATTTTGCTAGGCCTGGTTGTTGTTGTTTGTTGGAAAGTAGAAGTCTGGTTAAAGTCCAACATATTAAAAACATGTTTTCCTATATGGGGTTTTGTCCAGCTGATCATACTTGGATCAGACTGAGTTTGTGTTATGGTGCTTCATGTTGTGTGAATAGTGGCTCAAGGAGATTTATCTTTGGAAGAGGAGCCAGATTAACCATTGAACCCCGTAAGTAGTGATACTCACTGCTCACCATATTTATTATTCATCCAAATAATCTTAAACCCCTTGAAACTAGACCAGTAAACACCATACATATATTGTTTGGTGCATTGAAATCATTCAATTAGTAGTCTCACATTTTAAAAATTAAGTTTAGTTCCCTTTGCAATAAAGTTATAAACAAAAAGTGATAATTTTATGAGCAAGGTAAATCGGAGTATTATCTGCATATTGAGTTTGTTCAGTGAGGTTTGTGTAGTGAAGCTTCAGACTGTGTGACATCATCTGGTGGTAACAAGATTTACTTTGGAAGTGGAATAAGACTTCATGTTAATGACAGTAAGTTGAATTATTTTAGTTCTGTGGTGAAAATCTGACTGTAGGACATTTTTACTGTAAACAAACATTCGTCTGTATCTACCTCTAGTGTTAAATATTGACCCAAACATTTTGCTTGGCCTTGTAGTTGTTCTTTGTGGTAAAGAAGAAGTCTGGTTAAGTCCAAGCTTTTCAAATTATATTTTCCTACATGGGGTTTGGTTTTGTGGATCACACTTGGATCAGACTGAGTTTGTGTGATGGTGCTTCATGTTGTGTGAATAGTGGTGTTACAAGATTTATCTTTGGACGAGGAGCCAGATTAACCATTGAACCCCGTAAGTAATAAAAATCACCGCTCACCTTAAATATTATTCACCCAAATAATCTCAAACCCCAAGAAACTAGACTATTAAACACTAATATAATGTCTATGTGCACTGAAATAATTCAATCTGTAGTCTCAAGTTTTGAAATGAAGTGTGGTTCCTTTTGCATAAATTTTTGAACAAAATGTGACATTTTTGTAAACATAGTAAATCAGAGTATCATCTGCATATTGAGTTTGTTCAGTGAGGTTTGTGTAGTGAAGCTTCAGACTGTGTGACATTTGCATCTAGTGGTTACAAGATTATCTTTGGAAGTGGAACAAGACTTCATGTTAATGACAGTAAGTTGAATTCTTTTAGTTCTGTGGTTAAAATCCAACTGTAAGAAATGTTTACTGTCACACAAATGTACGTCGGTATGTACATCTTGTGTTTAATATTGATCCAAACATTTTGCTAGGCCTGGTTGTTGTTGTTTGTTGGAAAGTAGAAGTCTGGTTAAAGTCCAACATATTTAAAACATGTTTTCCTATATGGGGTTTTGTCCAGCTGATCACACCTGGATCAGACTGAGTTTGTGTTATGGAGCTTCATGTTGTGTGAATACTGGCTCAAGGAGATTTATCTTTGGACGAGGAGCCAGATTAACCATTGAACCCCGTAAGTAATAAAACTCACTGTTCTACATAAATATCATTCACCCAAATAATCGCAAAACCCCTTGAAACTAGGCTAGTATAAACCATAAATAGAATGTTAAGTGCACTGAAATCTTTAAATCTGTAGTCTCACATTTTGAAATGAAGTGTGGTTCCCTTTGCAATAAGTTTTTGAACAAAATGTGACATTTTTGTAAACATAGTAAATCAGAGTATTATCTGCATATTGAGTTTGTTCAGTTGGGTTTGTGTAGTGAAGCTGAAGACTGTGTGACATCTAGTAGTTACAAGATTATCTTTGGAAGTGGAACAAGACTTCATGTTAATGACAGTAAGTTGAATTATTTTAGTTCTGTGGTGAAAATCTGACTGTAGGACATTTTTATTGTAAACAAACATTCGTCTGTATCTACCTCTAGTGTTAAATATTGGCCCAAACATTTTGCTTGGCCTTGTAGTTTTTTGTTGTTGTAAAGAAGAAGTCTGGTTAAGTCCAAGATATTCAAATTATATTTTCCTACATGGGGTTTGGTTTAGTGGATTACATTTGGATCAGACTGAGTTTGTGTAATGGTGCTTCATGTTGTGTGAATGGTGGTGTATCGAGACTTATCTTTGGGCGTGGAGCCAGATTAAACATTGAACCTCGTAAGTAATAAAACTCACCATAATTGTTATTTATGTTAAGAAAGTTAAGAACACATGAAAGTGTTTAATGGGATAATTTACAGAACCAGACTGTCAGATAACAAACGATAAAAACCTTTACAAATACACAACATGAATTAAAATAAGTGTTACCTTGGTTTAACAGTTACACATTAAAGTCACCATAATGCACATTACTGCACAATGATCATTAATCATGTTGAATTAATTAAACATTTTAGTGCAGTGAAATCATTCATAATTATTTCTAAATAAGGTTTTCATTAGGTTAAAACAAGATGTCAAGATTTTGTAAACAAAGTAAATCAGAGTATCATCTGTATATTGAGTTTGTTTTGTATTTTCAAAGGTTGATTTGCGGGATTTTTTATGTCTTTATTATTAAGAGTGAAAGAACAGTTGATAAAGTCAGTAATCGAGGAGAGAGACAGTGGGGAATGACATGAAGGAAAGGAGCCACAGATTGAATTTGGACACAGGCCCCCAGCTTGGAGAACTATAGCCTCTGTGCCTGTTTTTTTTCTAAATAAGGTTGATTATGTTTGAACAAAATGTCTTTATGACTTTATGTAAACGAAGTAAATCATAGTATCATCTGCATATTGAGTTTGTTCAGTTGGGTTTGTGTAGTGAAGCTTCAGACTGTGTGACATCTGATCGTAACAAGATTATCTTTGGAAGTGGAACAAGACTTCATGTTAATGACAGTAAGTTGAATTCTTTTAGTTCTGTGATGAAAATATGACTGTAGGACATTTTTACTGTCAAACAAACGTAATTTAGATGTTCAATGGTCAACTCAAATGTATTTCTAATTGAAACAGCGGGGCCTTGATGTTGTTTGAAAAGTAGAAGTCTGATTAAAGTCCAAAATATTATAAACATGTTTTCCTACATGGGGTTTGGTCCAACTGATCCTTCTTAGATCAGACTGAGTTTGTGTTATGGTGCTTCATGTTGTGTGAATACTGGAAGTCAGTCAAAGATCCTCTTTGGAAGTGGAACCAGATTAAAAGTTGAAACCCGTAAGTACTTATGAAGGTTGACAAAATGATTGATACCTAAATATTTTTTATTATACCACGTGTTTTAAAATGGTATGATCTCTGTTATTTTAATGATGGATAGTATTGATAAGTACGCTTTACAAGAGTTTGCCTGCAAATTTTGGTAATTTAAAAGAAATTATACCCGATATTGAAGATCTTTGAAGACTTTAAATAACTTTAAAGGGTTTAACACGCTTTAAAATACAACTTAAAGTCAAAGAGTTAGCTGATAACTTCAAGGAAAGGCCCAATCCAATAAAAAATGTTTACATTTTTAACAGTTTGAAATCTTAAAATTATACGATCTTGACGTCTAACAGTCAAGTATTTGTATTCACCTTGAGTTGGATCACTACCAAATATACCTTAAATTCCAAATAAGGAAATGTGGCCAATGTGCAATTACGACAGCGTTTAGCTCTTTGCCTGCAATATTGGATGACTTAAAACAAGAAATGACCCAATGGTAGGGGTTTAGGACTTCTATTCATGTTAAAAGATATTGTTATCGTTTGATTTTTACTTGAATTGTACAGAAATTTACAATTCTGTTATCATGACAACCCTGTGGTACTTATACTGATTAGAAATACCAATGAACTAATAGCGAGTATGTAAGAATGTCCAAAATGTAAAAACCGTGTTTCATACTTTGGGAGTAGTTCACACTAAGTTTGTGTTATGGAGCTTCATGTTGTGTGAATACTGGCTTGAAAAGGATCTTCTTTGGAAGTGGAACCAGATTAAGCGTTGAACCCAGTAAGTAATTATATGAAATTATGAACTTTAATATAATGGAGGTATCTTTAAAGGTAACTGTGTTGATAAAATGGCATGTATATGTCAAACCTTTCTTTAAATGCTGAGTTTTGACCACTGAATAGACTTTCTTGTTGTTTTCGTTTTTGTCTTTTATTCCAGAGAGAATTTGTTACTGTGAGATACATTATTTGATCCCACAGATCTGTCAGGTTTAAACCCGGTTTATTTAATCCAGTTTTAACCAAATTGAGCAAAGAGTCTGTCTTGCTGTTCTGTGATTTCTGATCTTCAACTTTTTCAGTCAGTTTTTAAAGTGGATTTGAAGGTTTTTTTAAGAAGAGTTTGTGTTGTTGAAGTGGATCACAGGTGTTTTATTCAGAGTTGTCATGGTGTTTGACAGTGAGTGGACGTCAGAGACTTGTCGTTGGTTCTAGCCCTCTGTTGGTGGTCCAGTCCAGTCTGTCTCATCTTCTATCTGAATTTTATAATTGTATTATTAAGTGAGAGAAGTGAGCAGCTCTTGAAAGGGATTAAAATGGTTCAGTCAGGCTTGTATATTAGACAATAATTGATAACTCCAATATAAATCAGAGTATCCTCTGCATATTGAATTCAGTTGGTGAAGTTTGTGTCATGAAGCTTCAGGCTGTGTGACATCTGGAGCTGGTGTTAACAAGATTATCTTTGGTAGAGGAACTAAACTTCATGTTAATGACAGTAAGTTGATTTATTTACATTCAGAAGTGAAATATCTGACTTTAGGAATCTTTAAACTGCTGATCTGATGTTTAATTAAACCTTTAATTACACGCCGGGGTTTTTCAGTACTTTTACAATACAGTAGGGCTGCTCGATTAAGGCAAAAATCCTAATCCTGATTATGTTGATTGATATTGAGATCTGAATATATAAAAAATAATCATATCAAATAATCTAACTGTGCTTTCCAGGTAGTGGTGCTGAGAATGTGTGGCAAAAATATAGCAACAAACAATATGAAACATTTACCACACATGAAAAAACCTAAGCTAGAAAAGAGCGCAAAATTTGCGGCACAGTAATCGCTAAATCCCGATCATCTCATTTTCATGATCGTGAGAAGCCAAAATCATAACTGAAATGGAAACACAATTAATTTCCCAGCCCAACTATACAGTCCACATCAACTAAACTTTAAACTGACTTTTATAATTAAAGAATATAATCAGTGTAATTAAGAACAGCAGCTCCTTGTTGTGAGTGTAGTGATTGTTTCAGTGGACGTCTGAAATGTAAAAACTGTCTTTTTTAAATTAAGTTTGGTTCAGTTGGTGACACTCAGTTTGTGTCATGAGGCTTCATGTTGTGTGACTGATGGATACAAGCTCTTCTTTGGAAAAGGAACCACAGTAATGATTGAACCAAGTAAGTAATAAAGCATAAAATCAATTAATGATGAATTGATTGAAGTAATGTAAAGTATGAATTGTTGAAAACAAATGTTAAAGTTTTCACAGAAACATATAAGCCACGTCAAAACAGTTTTTTCTGTTGTGTACTAAATTCAAGTTAAATTGAATGCCATTAAGCCCCTTCTTGTTACGAGAGTGGTGGGGTGGCAGTAGCTTAGTCTGTAGGGACTTGGGATGGGAACCGTAGGGTCACTTTGGATGGTCACTGGTTCAAATCCCATTGTGGACCAGAGAATAGAAGTTGGTGTGGTTGCTGGAGAGGTGCCAGATCACTCTCCAAGTACTCCCGAGGTGCCCTTGAGCGAGGCACTGAACACCCAACAGCTCTGGCACGCTCCCCGTGTAGCAGCCTCACGCTGACATCTGTCCACTAATGCATGTCCACAGCTCATGTTTGTGCATGTGTGTGTATTGCGGGCCGACTTGTGTGAGAAGCATGAAGCTCAATAGCAGTGTAAATCTAGAGGATTAATGAAGTATTACAATTGAAAAAATAAGTTAAAATTAGTGTTATCAGTCAAGAAAAAGTAAAACATGTAAAAATCTGAATGTTCAAAAGGAAATCTGGTTCAGTTGAACACTCTGAGTTTTTGTAATGAGGCTTCATGTTGTGTGAATGCTGGACAGAAGATCATCTTTGGAAAAGGAACCAGAGTAATTATTGAACCAAGTAAGTAATGAAGCATATTATTAAAGTAATGTTAAATAAGAGTAATCATTGGTAATGAAATATTGACAAAGGGCCTTAAAAATAAAAGTATGGGTTTCCAAGACAAGAGAAGACGAGCCTTTAATAATCCCACAACTACTTCAAACTTCAAATAACTAAGAGAGACAAAAATGTAAAAAAAACATTAAATTCAATTCAGATGTATTAGCTTCATTAGCATGGGAAACATGCATTTACAGCACAAGATTAAGCACAATTAAGGATCATGAAAGATTAGAAATATTAAAGTGACAGAGCTGTGCTGGTTTACAGTTTAATATAAAGTGTATAAACATAAACACAGTTTGTGTCTAAAATACATCCTGAATATGTAACTTACAGATGACTGATAGATAAAAATGAATTATAAATAACTGGAGATAAGAATAGTAACAGAGCTGACACTGTTCTGTAACTTCTGTGATCTTCAACTTTTACGGTCAGTTTGAAGGTTTTTTAAGAAGAGTTTGTGTCGTTGAAGTGGATCACAGGTGTTTTATTCTGAGTTGTCTTGTTAGTGAGCAGCTCCTCAAAGAGATGGAAATTGTTAATTTAAACTTGTAGATTAGACAATAATTAATAACTCCAATATAAATCAGAGTATCGTCTGCATATTGAGTTCTGTTGGTGACCTTTGTGTCATGAAGTTTCAGACTGTGTGACATATGGCTCTACTGCTAACAAGATTATCTTTGGTAGAGGAACTAAACTTCATGTTAATGACAGTAAGTTGATTTATTTACATTCAGAAGTGAAATATCTGACAGTAGGAAACTTTAAAACACTGATCTGATGTTTAATTAAACCTTTAATTACACGCCAGGGTTTTTCAGTACTTTTTTACGTTACTATCCACATCAACTTAACTTAGATGTTGTTAAACATTTTATTGCACCATGTTAAGTCCCTGTATGTACAGTAAATGTTACATATTTTTGCACGTCAGTTCCAGGGGATTGTAGGACAAGAGCTTCTATAACAAGCGACGTATAGTGCGGTACCATGTCGCAAAAACAAACAAAACACAGTTCCGTTTAATGAGCTTTGTTTTGTTTGTACATTTTGGTCAAATTGAATTCCCTTAAGCACCTTTTTCAGTGTCAAAAGAAATTAAAAAAGTTTTGAAGATGAAGTTTGGTTCAGTTGCTCACACTCAGTTTGTGTAATGAGGCTTCATGTTGTGTGAATACTGGATATAAGCTCTTCTTCGGAACAGGAACCACATTAATTATTGAACCAAGTAAGTAAAACCTTGACTGAATAGTAAGTAAATTAATAACATGATTCATGATATATTTACAAATGTTGTCCAGAAGGGTCATTTTTTCATAAATACATAAAACATCTTTAACTAAACTCCTCTCAGAACTTAAAGTTTAAATGTGATGTCATCATTCATTAAAACGTCCTAAATGTTTTATTTGTATTTTTGTAAAAGGAGTTTGGTTCAGTTTGTTGGTCTGCTGGTTGGTTTGTGTCACGCTGCTTCATGTTGTGTGAATGCTGGAGGTGGAACAAAGCTTTTCTTTGGAAGCGGAACCAGTTTAAAGATAGAAACCAGTAAGTGCTGATCGACGTTAGAAAATGTATTGTCAAAAATTCATACATTTTGTTAATTTTGTGGATATATTATTTTAAATCTGTCAACCATAAAAGGGGATGTTTCTTTTAGGTGTGTAGAGATGTAACAGTATGTGTAAGACTCTCAGAGCAGCAGATCTATATTTGAATAGAAGCAGAGTATATGTTGAGCGCTTGAGAGTAAACGGGGTTTACTGAGACTGGAATGTATTTGTCTGACATTAACAAGTAAGGGCTACACCGTGTCCTAACAGCCCGCGAGCGTTAGATATCATGATTGCATGCTTGCTGTCCACGCTGCAGCCGTTTAATATTTCATTCTTTGCTCTATGAATTTCAGTTTCCCATTGCAAACAGTATGACATCTAGTGCTTTTGTATTGAAGGTGGATGTGTGGTGCTTTGTATTGTGGAACAGCACAGCACATAGAGGCTCGTCAATAACGGCTCATGGTGTGCCGAAAACAGGTTTTCTACGGTGTTGGTGACACGAGTCAAACCTCAACATTTCAATCATGGGTGTGTTTATTATTAATACATCGTTATCTCCACTTCGTACAACAAGCCAACACGTTGTGCTGAGTGAGAAAAGTGAGTGTCAGTGCCTTGTAGAGCCCCCACTTTCCTTGTTCCTTGTCCGTCAACCCCGACTCCAGAAACGCGGAGTCATGATGCTTAAAACGTTTCCAAATGCAAACATTGCCAATGTTTTTCTTCTGTTTAGACGGTTTGCAGGAGTTTGCTTGCAATTTTTGGAGTGATTAAATACAAGAAATGATCAACATTTAGTGTGCAGGACTTCTATTTTTGCTGTTGCCGTGCTATCCAACAGGTATCGTTGTAGTTTGTTGTTATAATTCTATTGACTGGTATCGTGACAATGTTAGTATGGACCGACTGAGTGGAAAAGCTGCGAACACTGATCGGAGTGTTTAATTTAGTTTGGTGCAGTTTGTCAGCTTGAGTTTGTGTCATGATGCTTCCTGTTGTGTGAATGCTAACTATAAGATCTTCTTTGGAAGGGGGACCAGAGTTACCATCGAACCCAGTAAGTTGTTGTTTAAAATCTTAAATAAAGATGACGTCCTTAAGATGTTAAATGTCGCTGTTGTAGGAATATATATCCTGATGTTGTGCTCGATGATAAACATAAAAATAGAATTAAAAATAAGAAAAAAAGTAAACAGCAGCACCGAAACTGTCCAAGAACTTATAAAAAATAAAAAACATTAAAAATCTGACACAACATGAAATGAAAAGTGTGAAATAAATGCCACATGGGAATGAAAAGAGACAGAAATGTTCACAAATAACGTCCAAAAATGTCCAAAAGTTAACCCTAACTGACGGACAATAAGAAGCGTGTTGTTTTTTAAAGGATTAATGACGTCTTCAGTGTTTAAATGATGGTTTTCTGAATGAGGTTTGGTGCAGTTTGTCAGCGTGAGTTTGTGTCATGATGCTTCTCATTGTGTGAATGTTGCGGATAAGATCTTCTTTGGAAGGGGAACCAGATTAACCATTGAACCCAGTAAGTCGTTGTTTAAAATCTTAAATAATCATGATGTCTTTGAGATGTTAAATGTCTCTGTTGCAGGAATATATCCATATAATACTTTTATAAGATAGTTCAGCGTCTTCACTGAATCAGAAACTGGTTTGTTCCCAGTAGGTTTCATAGTAAAGCTTTAACTTTTAGTAAAAGTGAACAGCAGTACTCGTACGTCCATAAAACTTCAATACATCAAAAATCTGACAGAATAAGATGTTGAAAATGTAAAATGACGTCTCTGGTGTCCGTAAAGAGCCTCAGAGGTTAATAAGTGTCCACATTTTCATTTCATTGAACATAAATTGGCAGATAATCATTTTAACTGATTAATGAAGTCTTCAGTGTTTAAACGATGGTTTTCTGAATGAGGTTTGGTGAAGTTTGTCAGCGTGAGTTTGTGTCATGATGCTTCCTGTTGTGTGACTACTGGAGGATACAATAAGATCTTCTTTGGAAGGGGAACCAGATTAACCATCGAACCCAGTAAGTCATCGTTAAAAATCTTATTAACACTTGACAGCTTTAACAATCAGTGTAGCAATATTTATATATTTACCATTATATTTCATGAGATCTGTGGTTCCGAACAGTTTCTGGATCTTGACGCCACTTTAACTTCATAAAACTCTGGCGACCCCAAACATCCAGTTTGAGACCGAGACAAGACTGAGTAAAAAAGCTTTTGATTCTGAGACGAGACCTTCAAAAAGTGGTCTACAGACCGGTCTTGGTCTACAACACTAATGTGTTGCAAGTTTCTTGTTTTGGCTTTGGCTATGGCCCCCAGTATCCTGTGTGTGAATGAAAAGAGACAGAAATGTTCACAGATAACATCCAAAAATGTCCAAAAGTTAACCCTAACTGACGGACAATAAGAAGCATGTTGTTTTTTAAAGGATTAATGAAGTCTTAAGTGTTTAAACGATGGTTTTCTGAATGAGGTTTGGTGCAGTTTGTCAGTGTGAGTTTGTGTCATGATGCTTCTCATTGTGTGAATGCTAATAAGATCTTCTTTGGAGGGGGAACCAGATTAACCATCGAACCCAGTAAGTCCTTGTTTAAAATCTTAAATAAACATGACGTCTGTGAGATGTTAAATGTCTCTGTTGCAGGAATATATCAATATAATACTTTTATAAGACAGTTCAGCGTCTTCACTGAATCAGAAACTGGTTTGTTCCCAGTAGGTTTCATATTAAAGCTTTAACTTTTAGTGAAAGTGAACAGCAGTACTCGTACGTCCATAAAACTTCAATACATCAAAAATCTGACAGAATAAGATGTTGTAAATGTAAAATGACGTCTCTGGTGTCCGTAAAGAGCCTCAGAGGTTAATAAGTGTCCACATTTTCATTTCATTGAACATAAATTGGCAGATAATCGTTTTAAATGATTAATGAAGTCTTCAGTGTTTAAACGATGGTTTTCTGAATGAGGTTTGGTGAAGTTTGTCAGCGTGAGTTTGTGTCATGATGCTTCCTGTTGTGTGACTTCTGGAAGTAACACCAAGATCTTCTTTGGAAGGGGAACCAGATTAACCATCGAACCCAGTAAGTCATTGTTAAAAATCGTATTAAAACATGACAGCTTTAACAATCAGTGCAGGAATATTTATATATTGACCATTATATTTCATGAGATCTGTGGTTCCGAACAGTTTCTGGATCTTGACGCCACTTTGACTTCATAAAACTTTGGCGACCCCAAACATCCAAAACACAAACAGCTTGTTGCTCCAATTAATCTGTTTTTAATCATGTGGTAGTTTTTTCATGTTTAGGGATAAAAGGCCTAGACAAGACCAAAACATTTAGGGATTGAAACCGTGTCAAGACCAAGGCAGGGCAAGACCATACTCTCTCACTCAGACCATAACACTGGGAAGGTTTGCAGCCGTAACCGAGGGATAAAAATCAAACTACAAATTATTGAAGTTTTTAGGTTTTTTATAAAAAAGTGTTTTCAATCTAATCACAATAATGACGTGGAATAATATCTGATCAGTTGTCTTGACCAGTCTTGTTTTAAAATCCAGAGTCGGGCCAGTCTAAGACTGAGACAAGACCGAGTAAAAATGCTTTTGGTTCTGAGACGAGACCTTCAGAAAGTGGTCTAGAGATCGGTCTTGGTCTGCAACACTAATGTGTTGCAAGTTTCTTGTTTTGGCTTTGGCTATGGCCCCCAGTATCCTGTGTGTGAATGAAAAGAGACAGAAATGTTCACAGATAACGTCCAAAAATGTCCAAAAGTTAACCCTAACTGACGGACAATAAGAAGCGTGTTGTGTTTTAAAGGATTAATGAAGTCTTAAGTGTTTAAATGATGGTTTTCTGAATGAGGTTTGGTGCAGTTTTTCAGTGTGAGTTTGTGTCATGATGTTTCCTGTTGTGTGAATTCTGGAGGTAACACCAAGATATTCTTTGGAAGGGGAACCAGATTAACCATTGAACCCAGTAAGTCGTTAAAAATCTTATTAACACATGGCAGCTTTAACAATCAGTGCAGCAATATTTATATATTCATATTTCATGAGATCTGTGGTTCCGAACAGTTTCTGGATCTTGACGCCACTTTAACTTCATAAAACTCTGGCGACCCCAAACATCCAGTTTGAGACCGAGACAAGACCGAGTAAAAATGCTTTTGATTCTGAGACGAGACCTTCAAAAAGTGGTCTACAGACCGGTCTTGGTCTACAACACTAATGTGTTGCAAGTTTCTTGTTTTGGCTTTGGCTATGGCCCCCAGTATCCTGTGTTTGAATGAAAAGAGACAGAAATGTTCACAGATAACGTCCAAAAATGTCCAAAAGTTAACCTTAACTGACGGACAATAAGAAGCGTGTTGTTTTTTAAAGGATTAATGAAGTCTTCAGTGTTTAAATGATGGTTTTCTGAATGAGGTTTGGTGCAGTTTGTCAGCGTGAGTTTGTGTCATGAAGCTTCTCATTGTGTGAATGTTAACAAGATCTTCTTTGGAGGGGGAACCAGATTAACCATCGAACCCAGTAAGTCCTTGTTTAAAATCTTAAATTAACATGACGTCTGTGAGATGTTAAATGTCTCTGTTGCAGGAATATATCAATATAATACTTTTATAAGATAGTTCAGCATCTACACTGAATCAGAAACTGGTTTGTTCCCAGTAGGTTTCATATTAAAGCTTTAACTTTTAGTGAAAGTGAACAGCAGTACTCGTACGTCCATAAAACTTCAATACATCAAAAATCTGACAGAATAAGATGTTGAAAATGTAAAATGACGTCTCTGGTGTCCGTAAAGAGCCTCAGAGGTTAATAAGTGTCCACATTTTCATTTCATTGAACATAAATTGGCAGATAATCATTTTAAATGATTAATGAAGTCTTCAGTGTTTAAACGATGGTTTTCTGAATGAGGTTTGGTGAAGTTTGTCAGCGTGAGTTTGTGTCATGATGCTTCCTGTTGTGTGACTACTGGAGGAAACTATAAGATCTTCTTTGGAAGGGGAACCAGATTAACCATCGAACCCAGTAAGTCATCGTTAAAAATCGTATTAACACATGACAGCTTTAACAATCAGTGCAGGAATATTTATATATTGACCATTATATTTCATGAGATCTGTGGTTCCGAACAGTTTCTGGATCTTGACGCCACTTTGACTTCATAAAACTTTGGCGACACCAAACATCCAAAACACAAACAGCTTATTGCTCCAATTAATCTGTTTTTAATCATGTGGTAGTTTTTCTATTCGGTTGTATTCAAGACCAAACTAACCGAGACTAAGAAATACCCGAGACCAGAGTGCTCAGAGAAAAAACCAAGACATTTAGGTATTGACACCGTTTCAGATCAAGGCAAGGCCAGACCAAACAAGTGTCTCTCACATAGGCCGTAACACTGTCAAGATTGTGGCCATAACTGACGGATAAAAATCAAACTACAAATGTATTGAAGTTATTTGTTATTTTAGAAAGAAGTGTTTTTAATCTCATCTCAATAATGACGTGGAAACATATCAGATCAGTGGTGGTCTTGACCAGTCTTGTTCTAAAGTTCGGAGTCGGGCCAGTCTGAGACCGAGTCAAGACCGAGTGAAAATGCTTTTGATTCTGAGACGAGACCTTCAGAAAGTGGTCTAGAGACCGGTCTTGGTCTACAACACTAATGTGTTGCAAGTTTCTTGTTTTGGCGTTGGCTATGGCCCCCAGTATCCTGTGTGTGAATGAAAAGAGACAGAAATGTTCACAGATAACGTCCAAAAATGTCCAAAAGTTAACCCTAACTGACGGACAATAAGAAGCGTGTTGTTTTTTAAAGGATTAATGAAGTCTTCAGTGTTTAAACGATGGTTTTCTGAATGAGGTTTGGTGCAGTTTGTCAGCGTGAGTTTGTGTCATGATGCTTCTCATTGTGTAAATGCTAACAATAAGATCTTCTTTGGAGGGGGAACCAGATTAACCATCGAACCCAGTAAGTCGTTGTTTAAAATCTTAAATAAACATGACGTCTTTGAGATGTTAAATGTCTCTGTTTTCAGGAATATATCAATATAATACTTTTATAAGATAGTTCAGCGTCTTTACTGAATCAGAAACTGGTTTGTTCCCAGTAGGTTTCATATTAAAGCTTTAACTTTTAGTGAAAGTGAACAGCAGTACTCGTACGTCCATAAAACTTCAATACTTCAAAAATCTGACACAATAAGATGTTGAAAATGTAAAATGACGTCTCTGGTGTCCGTAAAGAGCCTCAGAGGTTAATAAGTGTCCACATTTTCATTTCATTGAACATAAATTGGCAGATAATCGTTTTAAATGATTAATGAAGTCTTCAGTGTTTAAACGATGGTTTTCTGAATGAGGTTTGGTGAAGTTTGTCAGCATGAGTTTGTGTCATGATGCTTCCTGTTGTGTGACTACTGGAGGTAACAATAAGATCTTCTTCGGAAGGGGAACCAGATTAACCATCGAACCCAGTAAGTCATTGTTAAAAATCTTATTAACACGTGACAGTTTTAACAATCAGTGCAGGAATATTTATATATTGACCATTATATTTCATGAGATCTGTGGTTCCGAACAGTTTCTGGATCTTGACGCCACTTTAACTTCATAAAATTTTGGCGACCCCAAACATCCAAAACACAAACAGCTTGTTGCTCCAATTAATCTGTTTTTAATCATGTGGTAGTTTTTTCATGTTTAGGGATCAAGGCCTAGACAAGACCAAAACATTTAGGGATTGAGACCGTGTCAAGACCAAGGCAGGGCAAGACCATACATGTGTGTCTCAATCAGACCGTAACACTGGGAAGGTTTGCAGCCGTAACCGAGGGATAAAAATCAAACTACAAATTATTGAAGTTAATGGTTTTTTTAGAAAGAGGTGTTTTCAATCTAATCACAATAATGACGTGGAATAATATGTGATCAGTTGTCTTGACCAGTCTTGTTTTAAAATCCAGAGTCGGGCCAGTCTAAGACCGAGACAAGACCGAGTAAAAATGCTTTTGGTTCTGAGACGAGACCTTCAAAAAGTGGTCTACAGACCGGTCTTGGTCTACAACACTAATGTGTTGCAAGTTTCTTGTTTTGGCTTTGGCTATGGCCCCCAGTATCCTGTGTGTGAATGAAAAGAGACAGAAATGTTCACAGATAACGTCCAAAAATGTCCAAAAGTTAACCCTAACTGACGGACAATAAGAAGCGTGTTGTTTTTTAAAGGATTAATGAAGTCTTAAGTGTTTAAACGATGGTTTTCTGAATGAGGTTTGGTGCAGTTTGTCAGCATGAGTTTGTGTCATGATTCTTCTCATTGTGTGAATGTTGGAAATAAGATCTTCTTTGGAAGGGGAACCAGATTAACCATTGAACCCAGTAAGTCATTAAAAATCCTAAATTAACATGACGTCTGTGAGATGTTAAATGTCTCTGTTGCAGGAATATATCCATATAATACTTTTATAAGATAGTTCAGCGTCTTCACTGAATCAGAAACTGGTTTGTTCCCAGTAGGTTTCATATTAAAGCTTTAACTTTTAGTGAAAGTGAACAGCAGTACTCGTACGTCCATAAAACTTCAATACTTCAAAAATCTGACAGAATAAGATGTTGAAAATGTAAAATGACGTCTCTGGTGTCCGTAAAGAGCCTCAGAGGTTAATAAGTGTCCACATTTTCATTTCATTGAACATAAATTGGCAGATAATCGTTTTAACTGATTAATGAAGTCTTCAGTGTTTAAACGATGGTTTTCTGAATGAGGTTTGGTGAAGTTTGTCAGCGTGAGTTTGTGTCATGATGCTTCCTGTTGTGTGAATTCTGGAGGGATCACTAAGTTATTCTTTGGAAGGGGAACCAGATTAACCATCGAACCCAGTAAGTTTGTTTGAACATCTTTATTTTTAAAATAACATTATAATGACTTACGTGAATCTTTTTGAATCCAGAGAGGCGGATAGTTAATGTAACGTTTTTTAATAATCTGTCAGGAGAAATGATCGAGCTCCTCCTTTAATGAAACCGACCCAAAGTACTAATTAGATCAAACCTAAAATACAGACTCCTTAAGATCACCGTTGACGTAATAATTAACTTTATTCATATGATTTTCTTTCACATTTGAGTCAAAGCAAGACGCTCATTTTACTAAGTACTTTTTAGTTTTCTCCAGATCTCAACTTATTTTCTTTTTCTCTATGCTGGTTTTTCTGTGATAACTAATGACTTTTTTCAGCTCTCACTGAATTAACTAGTTATCACGGGAAAATCAGCGTTTTTAACCCCGGGATAATCAGGTCTGTAAGTCGAGATCTCAAGAAAACAGCTCAAATGTACTCATTATCACAGGGGGGTTAAATAAAGTGTCTGCTCAGGGCTCCCAACGTTTAATGAAACAAAAGGCATCTTATGATTTGGGCAGAAGTGTTGAAAATAAAACGTGTACCAAAAAGATAACAGGCCAACAGTAAACAGAAAAGGGGATATCAAACTTTGGATCGATCGTGACAGAAATACTAAAAGTAAAAATGAAGTTTGGTTCAGTGAGTCTGTCATCCTGTGTAGTTTGTGTCACGGCGCTTCATGATGTGTGACTGGAGGAGCAAACCAGAACAAGATCTTCTTTGGAAGTGGAGCCAGATTAGATGTTGAACCCAGTGAGTACTCGTTCAGATTATAATCTAGAGCGTGAAACTCAGGATATCATGATGATCATTAATATGTGGGAATACTTGTGGACGTATTGGTCCAAGTTAAATTTGATGTGAACTCTGAGTCCTTTGTAAAGAAGAGGCAAAATTTGAGTTCACATTTTGAGCATTCTTTCTCAGTCCGTCCTGTGATCGTCTGTCATTTTCATGGAGTCTGTTTTTGTTTCGCTTGTTTCTGCTGGTTTCTCAGCCTGTCAGTAAAGGACGGAAAAAGTCTGAACATTGTCATTAAATTCTCTTCTAAGTTCGGCGTGAAACTGATCTGAACTCAGCAGATTCTCCAAAACTAACTTTTACTTTGTTTAAGATTTGAGTCACAGCAAGACGCTCATTGAAGTTAAAATAATGAATATCACATATTCAAATAATGAAGGTCACCATATTCACCAATAACTAGCTGCTTATTAGCATGCTAATTAGTAGCTTACTGGCTGTTTATTAGTCATTATTAAGCACTTATTAGTCCCTTACTCTGCATGACCATAGTACAGCTGATAGGTCATTAACTGAGAGTTCACCCTCCTAATTACGGATAAGTTAGGAAGCTGTTGAACATGAATTATGATCTTAATATGCTTTGCTTCGTTTGACCCATAAAAGGTAGATGTAAGCAGAAAAATGTAAGAAGGTTTTAAAAAGAAGCGTCACTTCAAGAGTTTGGTCTCTATCGTTGCTGTCACAGAAATATAAGACTTCACAGTTCATTTCATTGAACATTCGTCTCACATTTTAAATCAAAACAAGCATTGCTGTTAAATTTATGAAAAGACGGATGTCATGAAAGTCAAACTGTTAAATTGGTGTTTTTTAAAGTGAGGTTTGGTTCAGTCCTCGGCCTCGCTGAGTTTATGTCACGGGGCTACATGTTGTGTGAATGCTGGAGGAGGATATAAACTGATTTTTGGAAGTGGAACCAGATTAACCATTGAAACCAGTAAGTACTGATAATAATTATAACTTTATTTATACAGCACCTTAAAAACACTGGTTTACAAAGATAATCCAACCAATATATTTAACCCGACCATCACAGAAACCATCTTAAGAATCCGGCAAAACACAAGAACCCAATTACACGAGCTAAGATTTAGTTTAATAAAATTGGAAGAAAATAGAAAAATAACATGAGCTTTCATACTAGTCTAAAAGGTCCACTTTCAGGAAAACAAATCAGTTCTTGTTTGCTCTGGAACATGCTGCAGTTATTTTGTGATGAGTCTAAATATTCAAAGGATTGTCAGTTTAACCTTTTATTTTTAACGACTCAGTTAAAAGTTATTAAAAGTTAAAGTTTTAAATGAAGCAGTTGGTTGACAAAAATAAGAGATATTTCACTCTTTAGGTTTATTAAAATTACTTTAAACGAAATGTAAACTTTTCTTAAAAAAAATTAAATCAGAGTATCATCTGCATATTGAGTTAGTCGGTGAGGTTTGTGTAGTGAAGATTCGGACTGTGTGACATCTTTTGGTAACAAGATTATCTTTGGAAGTGGAACCAGATTAACCATTGAAACCAGTAAGTACTGATATTAATCTAAAGTATCACTTATGGGGTTAAGAAAATCCGAGCAAAATAGAAAAAATACGCACTATCATTCTTGAATATCTAAGAGGTCCACTTTCAGGCAAACAAAACATTTGTTGTTTGATCTGGAACATGCTGCAGTTATCCAAAGATTTAAACTTTTTGTGATGAATAAATCCTTTTATTGTTAATTTATTTCAGTAAAAACTGTTATTAAAGTAATCTTTCTAAATGAAGCTGTTAGTTGACTAAACTAAGAGATATTTAAAATGATAATTTAACTGTTTAGGTTCATGAAATTGACTTTTCTTAACCAAAGTAAATCCGAGTATCATCTGCATATTGAGTTTTGTCAGTGAAGTTTGTGTAGTGAAGCTTCAGACTGTGTGACATATGATGGTAACAAGATTATCTTTGGAAGTGGAACCAGATTAACCATTGAAACCAGTAAGTGCTGATATAAATCTAAAGCATCACTACAGAATTTAAAAAATTGAAACGAAATAGAAAAATATGAGCTTTCATGTTGTTTTACAAAACAGTTATTGTTTGATCTGGAAAATACTGAAGTTATTTTGTGACAAGTCTAAAAAATTGAAAGGATTGTCAATAAATAATTTTATTATTAATAACTTTGGTTAAAACAGTTATTAAAAGTCATCGTTCCAAATGAAGCTGTATGTTGACAAACCTAAAACAGGCATTACGTTTATAATTTAACTGTTTAGGTTTATTAAAATGAAAGTTTTTTTAAACAAAATGTCAACTTTTCTTAACCAAAGTTAATCAGAGTATCATCTGCATGTTGAGTTAGTCGGTGAGGTTTATGTAGTGAAGCTTCGGACTGTGTGACATATACATCTGGTGGTAACAAGATTATCTTTGGAAGTGGAACCAGATTAACCATTGAAACCAGTAAGTACTGATATACGTCTAAAGCATCACTTATACAGGGTTTTAAAAGTCAGAACAAAATAGAAAAATTATGAGCTTTCATACTAGTCTGAAAGATCCACTTTCGGGAAAACATAACAGTTCTTGTTTGATTGGGAACATGCTGCAGTTATCCAAAGATCTAAGCAGTTTGTGATCAGTCTAAATATTCAAAGGATTGTCAAAAAAACTGTTTAGTGTTAATAACTTAAAAAGTTATTAAAATTGTCTTTCTTAAATAAGCTATTGGTTGACAATACTTCGAGATGTTTAAAATTATCATTTAACTATTTAGGTTCATAAAATTGACCTTTTCTTAAACAAAGTAAATCAGAGTGTCATCTGCATATTGAGTTAGTCGGTGAGGTTTGTGTAGTGAAGCTTCGGACTGTGTGACATATGATGGTAACAAGATTATCTTTGGAAGTGGAACAAGACTTCATGTTAATGACAGTAAGTTGATTTATTTTCATTTGAAAGTGAAATATCTCCACGAGTCAATGATTAATGTCATTACATTAATCCACAATAGATATTATTATTAATATAATTATTATATGAGCACCAGCTTGTTGTGTTTGGAAAGGTCTGATAAAGTCCAAAGTTTAAATATCCTCTTATAATACATAAGTTTGGATCAGTCGATGACACGTAGACCTGACTGAGTTTGTGTCATGGTGCGTCATGTGGTGTGAATACTGGGAATCAGTTTAAGATCCTCTTTGGAAGGGGGACCAGATTAACCATTGAATCCAGTAAGTACTGATTTAGGTTTTTAAACTGTTTGATATGTATTAATATACCGCATTTTTAAAATAATTCATTCTGGCATTTTAATGATCGATAGTATCAAAGTACAGACGCTTTAAATACAACATCTATTTCATTTAGGAGAGGCGTGAATACATTTAAAGTTGCAGGCAAACTCCTTTACACTGTCTGAATTACACAGAACTGTCCCAACCCCAGTGTGGCTCTCTCTGTTGTACCACATCGACTCATACCGACCAACAACTACAGATTTCGGTCTTTGTTATATTTTGCTTAACAACATCCCACACTTCATTTATGCAGTTCTCATGTCATCAGTTTACTTTCTTACAATAAATCTTATCATTATTTGCAGTTAACTGGTGTCCTCATATGTGTCATGGTCCTGTGAGCCAGGTTATGACAGTGTGCAGGAGTTTGCATGCAATTTTTGGTGATAAAAAAACAAGAAATCCTCCAATACTCCGTGACTATTGACAACCCTTGTACTGATACTGATTAGAAACACTATCTAACTAAGAGTAAGTTAGTAAGGAGAAGATTAAAACACAGGAGAAAATATGTCTGCTCCATGTTTTATGTTATTGCAGTTGTAGTTTTCTTCTACATTGGCTCTTAGCTAAAAATACATTTTAAGAATGTTCTGAAGCTGTTTTCTTAACTTTCCAGTTACAATGTGTTAACCTGTTTTATTTAAAATACAACAGTTTGCAGATGATGTGGTGAAATCCATCACTTCCAATCGGTTGTTAGAAAATGTTCAATTATGTTAAGATTATCTGATGCTGAGATTCTCCCTTTAATGTGGGAAAAGAAATAATATGTTTAAAGGACAAATTTTACTCGTTCAACCAAATGATTGATGACTGATGACAAACAATTGATGACTAAATTAAACCTCATTGTTAGTGTGCGCAGACTGTGGTCCTCCACGCGGACGGCCTGGGTTCGAGTCCGACCTGTGGCTCTTTACTTATACAAGTATTCTTTCCATGTTAAAGGAACATTTGTGTTTTTGAATTAACAGAAGGCAAATATATAAAAACAGATTTTAATTGACGGGATTTAGAGCTGAAGACGTGATTGTGATGCTGCTGCAGAGTTTGTGTCGTGGTGTTTAGTGTTGTGTGAACACTGGAACCTACAAGCTGAACTTTGGGTCGGGGATCCGACTGAACATTGAAGCCAGTAAGTCCAGTTATATTTGAGTTATTTCAACAATCACTTAGTCAACTGGTTTCTAAAAATGAGAACATTTGAGAGTGGAAGAAGAAATTATTCCAACATGTTTTAAAATTGCTCATCCCATTTAATGAGTTAAACTCAATGAAGTTTTCATGGTTAAATGTTTTTTTATTCATTTCATTTCCTTTTGCAAAATGTTTTCAGATGATTTAAATATTCAAAATTCCATCTGGTACATAAAGAGAAATCATCTATTTGAAGTAGTATTTGAATGCTCTCCGTGAAAATCACAAAACATTTTAGAATCCTCATTAACATAAAGTCAGAATCTATGAAAAGACAACAAATCATTAAAAAAAACACAAGACAGACAAATACAAGGTCACTCAAACCAACAAACTGGGGGATTTGTAAGTGTAATTGAAAGTAATAATTAAATACAAGAGTAAGTCTCAAATTAACTAAACAGAGGTTAGGTTAGGAGGTTTAAAATCAGGGCCCTTTCCGAATAGCCACAGTTCAGTATGCAGTGCGTACTATTCAGTAGGGAGTTTCAGTAGACTGAACTCTCGTGGTCATTCAGTATGCATTTTTTGTGTCCACCTCAGTATACTGAACATTTCAGCATGGATACTAACTTCCGGGTTTTATGCAGTATGGATCGGATGCATGCTATCAGGAAATGAATTGGATTTTACCACCCACAATGCTGTGCGAAATTAACCGTAAAACATCACTTCACGTGCGCCTCCAAATCAAAACAAACGAGCATGGATTAATTTAATCAATGTTTAATCTAGAATAAGAGTCCCTTCTAAAATCGCTCCATTTAATTAAGAACAGAAAATGTAACAAATGTCTGCATGATTGTTAAACCTTTCTCCTCTGTTTAAAGAATGATTTACATATTTATATCTGCGTCTTTATTGGTTTATCTTACATTATATACTGTATATTACTTTCTTTCCTGTATGTACTGTATGTTATTTTATTATTTAATCGGTATTTAACTTTATTTACATTGTGATTTTGTTTTTGTTTACTGACTGTATATGTGCATTACTCTTCTTGAATAAAGCTAAAAAAAAAAAAAAACGAGGATGGATGCGGCCGGTTCGGGTAACGCAAATGACGACACTTCCTTCCTGAATAAATCAAATGAAGTAGGCACAAATATCTGCTTACTGTGCTGTCTACTGAATAGTAGGTACTAACAGTATACAGCACGGATAGTAGGTACTGTCTACTGACTACTGACTACTGACAGATTGAGTAGGCACTTTGCAATTCGGATGCACCCCAGGTTTCTAAAATGTCCAAAAGGTCAAAGTTCATTGCCCTCAAGGAGATGTTGGATCTTGTTGATGACGGCCATTTTCCTCTGAGAGTTTTATAAATAAAAAGATGCTGATGTAAATCACGTCTTTCTGTGAGAGAGGACCGCCAAAAACCTTGTTATACAAAATACAATGATGTGGCATCACCGTTAATAAATATTTAGGCCGCGTGGTAGACGAGGTCGAGATGTTTAAAGGTTGTGGTAGGTGAATTATATAAGTGCTTAAATTTAAATACTATCCAGCCAAAAAAACAAAATGTGTTCTTGTTCAGTGAATCCACATTTTCTCTAAAAGTAAAATAATGAATGTGTTTCAAAGAGGAAGTAGGATTTGTAGTTCATGCTTGAGTAACATTCACTGTGTGACACTCTCTGGAAGTTACAAACTCATTTTTGGTAAAGGAACCAAACTAACTATACAGAGGCGTGAGTAAAATGATTATATTTTGATTTATGAACTGTTCTAATCATCATGTAACTTCACACAGCTGCCTGTAAATGTTGATGACTGAAATATCAAATCGTTAACAAATTAGAACATTGAATTAGCTTAATGTTTTTGTTTTCACTTAAGTTACATCAACCATCGTGGATCAGCTGACCTTGTCAGGTTTTTTTTGTATTTTGACAATTAAAGCGATCACATTCAGAAAACTATCCCTCAAGCAATGTAACAGGAAGTTATGTAGTTGTTAAACATGAATTATGATCTTAATACGCTTTGCTTAGTTGGACATTAAGATTCAAAATACATAAAACATTTGACTAAAAAAATCCTTTTTACCATCTTTAAATCATTGAATGCAAACAAAACTCACGCTTAAGCCAATTTCCTACTTAGGTTGCTCTCTTATACGCAAGAAATAAATGGCCGTGTAGTTATTGTATATTTCAAAATTTCTGCTTAAAAGAAGTCATTCATGTTTTTGTCTTTTACCGTAACAGTTCTTTGTGTTAATTTGCTGTAAAAAGCTAAAATGTCTTTGTCAATTTCTAATTAGCTGTCGATGTTAAAGTGTGGTAACGAAATGGCTCAGGAAGTTATCGTTAAGATCAGAAACACTGTGTGACTTCTGGAAACAACTGGAAGCTCATTTTTGGAAAAGGGACCAAACTAACAGTAGACAACAGTGAGTATAAAGAAGTATACTGCTTTAGTTTTTACCCGTATACTTTACAAAGCATTTTTAATGTAAGAAAAAAGTCCCAATAAAATAAACAGGTTTCAAAATGTATGTAAGCTGTAATTTATGCTAAAATGATGCCGTATGCAGACGATGTGATTGTGTTGCTTAGTTATCGGTCAGAACAGAAACACTGTGTGACTTCTGGAAACAACAGGAGGCTGTTTTTTGGAAAAGGGAGCAAACTAACAGTAGACAACAGTGAGTATAAAGAAATATACTGCTTCTCAATACTTACAGTTTTTCCACTTATAATTAAAAAGCGTATTAACATTTTTTGATGAAGTAGAAAAAAAAACATTTGCATGTTTTTAAAAAGTCCAAATGAAATGAACAGGATTTAAAATGTATTAAAGCTGTAATATTAACTAAACTGATGCTGTATGCAGATGATGTGATTGTGTTGTTTAGTTATCAGTCAGGACAGAAACACTGTGTGACTACGTCAGGGAACAGAAAATTACTTTTCGGTAGAGGAATACAGTTTACTGTTGAGTCCAGTGAGTATGACTTCATCTTTTTAAGTGTCTCAGCTTTGTTTATTCATTAACGCTTATTTTAAAATGCTCATAAGCGTAACAGATTTAAGAACTTTAGTTAAAAGCTTTGACCTGTTGGAGACAGTGGTTGTTGAACTGGTTTGATTTCTGGCTAACTGTTAGCCTGCGTTTGTTTAGAGTACGTACATTACACTATCTCTATTTGTCCTCACCAATCCAACAAATACTGAGTGTTCTCATTTCAATGCTTCAGTATCTGAAATCCTCTTCGTAAAAAATTTCCATTTGAAGTTTGTCAGAATCAGAAATACTTGAGTCAGCACAGTTGCTCTTATACACAACACATCAGTAGGAATACATGAAATAAAAATATAGATAAGATATAAAGCCATGTTTAGAAAAAAGGCTAAAGGCTAAACTATTAAACTTATAATAAAATAAATATCAATTATTAAAGTATTTTACACCAAGATACTCAAACAAGTTGAGACATCAAACTTGATGCGAGCAGAATAAAGTCTTAAAGCTTCTTAAAGTAGTTCAGACCAGTTTCTAATTATGAAACCTGTTCATGAACAACAAACCTGGAACCCGGGCTTTCCAACCTTTGGGCTCCTGAAAATTGAAATTCAAATGCGGTCGCCTAAAATGTGTATTAATTAATCAATGAAAAAGACAGGTTACTGTGGGCCGAAGCCAACTCTATAAAGTAATCATCTGAATTCATGAAGATTAATGACAGTAGTGTCGACTGAAGGCATCTGTGACGGTGAGGTGATGTGGTTATCGTTGAGGTCAGATTCACTGTGTGACTACTGGATCAGGAAACTTTAAAGTGATGTTTGGAGAAGGAATCCAACTAACGGTGGAAACCAGTGAGTAAGAATCATTTAAATGTTAGCATAAGGTTCTCTAAACGTCCGACACTTCTAAACTTCTCAGAACCAAAAATCTGTTGTTTTAATGATCAATGTTACAAAGAGTGTAGAGGCTTTGAACAACGGCTTCTACTTAATGAGAAAAGTGAAACAATCAGTCGATATGTGCACGATGTCTCCTGCACGCTGTCTAAACTGCGCAATAACGTTGTCAACATTTATGTATATTCAAGGCCCCGTGTCTGCGTAGCGTTATCTTTCTGAGTGCCAGCTTCTTTTTTCTGTTGTTTTTAATGAGAGCGTTTTTTTCAGCTCTTTTTTGGCAACTCTTTCTTATATATATAAACATTGCCAATGTTTTTTGTGCAATTAAGACCATGTGCAGGAGTTCCTTTTTTTGTGGTGAACAAATTATAAATCTGAATGTCACTTTTTTAAACCTTTTTAATAATAATGAGTTATTTTAGTGCAGATCATCTGTCATGTTGTATCCTCCTCATCGCTCTTTAATTAACTTCATCAGTAGTTTATAACTTCTGTCATGATAAGCGTGTTGAGGCCGAGGCAGCTCTTGTAGTTTTGGTGCTGATCAGATTCACCGTGTGACTGCTGGAGGAGGAAACCTCAAACTGTTTTTTGGAAGAGGAACCAAACTCTGGGTTGAGTCCAGTGAGTACCAAACACATCAACACAGGCTCCTCGTTAGGAATCTAATAATTAATGCTCTTAAGTTTGTGTCAGGATAGTAGTGAAAAAAACGTTTAAGCCAGTTATTGCTTTGAAAAGTTCTGATCGTGGGAGTCTTTGGTTGGTGGTTGATGCGGGCCTCACGTGCAGAAGCTATAGTCCTCCAGGAGGATAAACCTTAAAAAATAAAAATTCTCAGATCTGACAATATTTCTATAAATCAGGGCTGTCAGCATGACATTTAAAACATGATTACAAATGTGATTAATCGTGATAAACTTTTGAAATTCTGTGATTTATCGTGATTTAAAAAGGAAATCATTAGACAGCCCTAGTTCTAATACATTTTTTTAATGCATGCCATTTCATTTTATAGGTGACTTGTGCTGAAATCAGTCATGGCAGATTTCTCATGTCATTTATTGATATTTGAAATTAACTTGACTTAACTTAACATTGAGCACTGAGGGGGCCGCATGTGTAACTCGTCAGACTTTATAAAAACGATTATTAAAGCAGCCAGTTCTTGTAAAAACCATCTTCAATAGTTTCAGTTTGACTCAGTTTTTGTTCTGAGTGTTGATGTTGTGTGACTGGAACCTCAGGCAGGAAGATGTTTTTTGGCAAAGGAGTCACACTAACTGTTGACGTCAGTGAGTATTCATTTGTTTATAATTACTTTTTTTGTGATGTTTTTCTTTTTATCTGGGGAAAGTTAAACATCAAATCTGAATGAAGACATCTGAAGATACACCACTCTCTACGATGAGAGCAATACACAATGATCTGAGGAATAACTTAATTTTAAGGTTTTATTTGTTAGTGACACGGATAAAAATGAATCTAAATGCATGACTGAATATTAAATTATTCAGACAAAAATGCCAGTTTCAAATCATTCTGGAGAAAGATCCCTGTAGAGGACACTCTACTCCCTGTGCTCAGTGCGGACACGAGGAACAGACAGTAAAAATAGTATTTACATGAGATATTCTCAATGTGACTTTAATAAAGAAGAAACATACCTTGTTTTCTTGGTAACCACACAACGTCAAAATCAAAACAGTATGACTTTGATTTTAAGGACTAATAAGCAACAGGTTGTTGTTGTTTTTTTAGAGTGAACCAAGTGTTGTGATGGTTATAGTATCATGAGTAACATCCCTACCATGGAGAATTCTGCAGAGGGAATGATTTAGAATTTTATATTACAAACCTTAAAAAAAGAGCAGGAACAACAGAACCCTTTATTAGTTCAGCTATCCTGATAAGTTAGTAAAAGGTTTGACTGTTTGCAGATGATGTGATTACATTTGTCACTGTTGGGTTTGTTGTGCTGGACTTTTTGTAGCTAGAACAAACACTGTGTGACTGGGAAGGGAGGTTGGAAACTCATTTTTGGAGAGGGCATCCAATTGTTCGTCGAGGACCGTAAGTTCAATCAATATTAGGATTGTTTTTTTGTTTGTTTTTTACATTTTATTAAATCTACAAACAACAATTGTCCGTAACGAGGGACATCGTGCTACCAGAATTTCAAACTTTGATATGATTCTGTTTAAAATGAAAGGACACTACGACAACAAAAATAGAAGTCCTTGAAACCCAATATAGGGTAATAACTTGTCTTTTATGACCAAACATTGAAGGCAGACTCCTGCACACTGACTAAATTACACAAAAACATTGGCAACATTTCTGTACTGTACTAGTAATTCAAGGTGTCCTTTTGTAGTGACACAACTTGAGGGGAATACAGAAACACGACAGTTACCTGCCCAGATGGTAACATTTTGAATAATTCAGATAAATTACACATTTTCCCAATAAAAACTTCAGAATCTGAACTTTTTTACTGGGAAAGTTTTGTTCTTAAACATTCTGACACATCAGTTCAAACTGTTTACAAACAAAAATACTTTATTTTATTTTTTTAATTCTTCTTAACCCAACAGAACCCTTTATTAGTTCAGCTATCATGGTACGTTAGTAAAAGTTTGACTGTTTACAGATGATGTGATTTCATTTGTCTCTGTTGGGTTAGTTGTGCTGGACTTTTTGTAGTGAGAAGAAACACTGTGTGACTGGGACGGGGAATGGGAAACTCATTTTTGGGGAGGGCGTCAAATTGTTCGTGGAGGACAGTAAGTTCAATCATTATTATGACTTATATTTTTACATTTTATTGAATCTACAAACATTTGTACGTGACGGGGGTCGTCATGATACCAGAATTTCAAACTTTGATATGATTCTAGGAAAAAATTAAATGACACGACGGCAACAAAGACAGAAGTCCTAGAAACCCAAAATGGGATAATTTCTTTATTTTTATGACCAAACATTTATCAGAATCAGAATCGTGTTTATTGCCAAGTACATTTACACATACAAGGAATTTGTCTTGGTGTATTGGTGCAAAAAAACAAAAAACAGTCAGGCAAATTCCTGCACACTGACTCAATTGCACAAAAACATTGGCAACATTTCCGTACCCGTAATTCAAGGTGTCCTTTTGTAGTGACAAAACTCAAGATGAATCAAAAAACAAGCCTGTTACGTGCCCAGATGGAAACATTTTGAACAATTCAGATACAATAACAAATTTCCCCATAAAAACTTCAGAATCTGAACATTGTAGTGGGACAATTTTGTTCTTGAACATCCTGACAACATGAGTTAACACTGTTAACACACAAAATTACTTGTTTTTAAACATAATTCTTTATAACCCAACAGAACCTTTAATTAGTTCAGCTATCATGGTACGTTAGTAAAATGTTTAGATGATCTGATTAAAATCGTCTTTGTTGGGTTCGTTGTGCTGGAGTTTTTGTAGTGACAAGAAACACTGTGTGACTCAGACGGGAATTGGGAAACTCATTTTTGGGATGGGCATCAAATTGTTCGTGGAGGACAGTAAGTTCAATCAATATTATGACTTATATTTTAACATTTTATTGAATCTACAAACATTTGTCCGTGACGGGGGTCGTCATGATACCAGAATTGCAAACTTTAAAGTGATTCTAGAAAAAAATTAAATGACACGACGGCAACAAAAACAGAAGTCCTAGAAACCAAAAATGGGGTAATTTTTTTATTTATATGACATTGTAGGCAAACTCCTTCACACTGACTGATTTGCACAAAAACATAAGCAACATTTCTGTACCCGTAATTCATGGTGTCCTTTTGTAGTGACACAACTCAAGATTAATCAAAAAACACGACTATTACGTGCCCAGATGGTAACATTTTAGATAATTCAAATAAAATTACAACATTTTCTCTTGAAAGCTTCAGAATCTGAACATTTTTCCTAGGACAGATTTGTTCTTGAACATCTTGACAACATCAGTTAAAACTGTTTACACACAAAAATACTTGTTTTTAAACATAATTCTTTATAACCCAACATAACCTTTTATTAGTTCAGCTATCATGGTACGTTAGTAAAATGTTTGACTGTTTGCAGATGATGTGATTAAATTTGTCTCTGTTGGGTTCATTGTGCTGGACTTTTTGTAGAGAGAACAAACACTGTGTGACTCAGACGGGGAATGGGAAACTCATTTTTGGGGAGGGCGTGAAATTGTTCGTGGAGGACAGTAAGTTCAATCATTATTATGACCTATATTTTTACCTTATATTGAATCTACAAACAACATTTGTCTGTAACGAGGGTCGTCATGATACAAGAATTACAAACTTTGATATGATTGTAGAAAAAAGTGAAATGACACGACGGCAACAAAAGTAGAAGTCTTCGACACCCACAATGGGATCATTTCCTTGTTTTTTATGATCAAACATTGTAGGCAAACTCCTGCACACGGACTAAATTGCACAAAAACATTGGCAACATTTCCGTACTAGTAATTTCAAGGGGTCCTTCTGTAGTGACACAACACGATGGGAATACAAAAACACAACTGTTACGTGCCAAGATGGTAACTTTTTAGATAATTCAGATAAAATTACAAATGTTCCCATAAAAACCTCAGAATCTGAACAATAGTACTGGGACAATTTTATTCTTGAACATCCTAACAACATCAGTTAACCCTTTTAACACACAAAAATACTTGTTTTTAAACATAATTCTTTATAACCCAACAGAACCTTTTATTAGTTCAGTTATCATGGTACGTTATTAAAAAGTTTGACACTTTGCAGATGATGTGATTACATTTGTTTCTGTTGGGTTAGTTGTGCTGGACTTTTTGTAGCGAGAACAAACACTGTGTGACTCAGACGGGAGATTGGAAACTCATTTTTGGGGAGGGCGTCAAATTGTTCGTGGAGGACAGTAAGTTCAATCATTATTATTTCTTTTTTTTTCATTTTATTGAATCTACAAACAACATTTGTCCATAATGACGGACGTCATGATACCAGAATTACAAACCTTGATATCATTTGATTAAAAATAAAAATTATATTGATACTTCTTAGATTCTATGACAACAAAAATAGAAGTCCTAGACAGCCAATATGGAGTGATTTCTTGTATTTTATTAACAAACATTGCAGGCAAATTCCTGCACACTGATTAAATTGCACAAAAACATTAGAAACATTTCTGTACTCGTAATTCAAGGTGTCCTTTTGTAGTGACACAACTCAGGATGAATCAAAAAACATGCCTGTTACGTGCCCAGATGGTAACATTTTAGATAATTCATATAAAATTACTAATTTTCTCTTAAAAACTTCAGAAACTTTTTTTGTAGGACAATTTTGTTCTTGATCATCCTGACAACATCAGTTAAAACTGTTTACACACAAAAATACTTGTTTATAAACATAATTCTTTATAACCCAACATAACCTTTAATTAGTTCAGCTATCATGGTACGTTAGTAAAATGTTTAACTGTTTGCAGATGATGTGATTAAATTCGTCTCTGTTGGGTTAGTTGTGCTGGACTTTTTGTAGCGAGAACAAACACTGTGTGACTGGGACGGGGAATTACGAAACTCATTTTTGGGGAGGGCATCAAATTGTTCGTGGAGGACAGTAAGTTCAATCATTATTATGACTTATATTTTTACATTATATTGAATCTACAAACATTTGTCCGTAACGAGGGTCGTCATGATACCAGAATTGCAAACTTTGATATGATTCTAGAAAAAAATGAAATGACACGACGGCTACAAATTTGAGCCACAATGGTATAATTTCCTTTTTTTTTATTACCAAACATTGCAGGCAAACTCCTGCACACAGACTCAATTGCACAAAAACATTGGCAACATTTCCATACTCATAATTCAAGGTGTCCTTTTGTAGTGACACAACTCAAGATTAATCATAAACACGACTGTTACGTGCCCAGATGTAAACACTTTGAATAATTCAGATAAAATTACTAATTTTCCCATAAAAACTTCAGAATCTAAATATTTTACTGGAACAGTTTTGTTCTCGAACATCCTGCCAACATCAGTTATCATGGTACATTAGTAAAGGTTCGATTGTTTGCAGATGATGTGATTACATTTGTCTCTGTTGGGTTCGTTGTGCTGGACTTTTTGTAGCGAGAACAAACACTGTGTGACTCAGACGGGAAGCTTGAAACTTATTTTTGGGGATGGTTGCAAATTGTTCGTGGAGGACAGTAAGTTCAATCATTTTTAGAATTGTTTTTTTTTACATTATATTGAATCTACAAACAACATTTTTCCATTACGAGTGTTGTCATGATGCCAGAATTTCAAGCTTTGATATGGTTCTACAAAAATGAAATGATATTGATACTTCTTGGCAACAAAAATAGAAGCAACCCAAAATGGGATAATTTCCTTGTTTTTTTACCAAACATTGGAGACAAACTCCTGCACACTGACTAAAAACACGACAGTTACGTGCCAAAAAAGAATATTTCTTTTATAAAGTTAAAAATCTAAACATTTTAACTGGGACAGTTTTGTTCTCAGCTTATTCTTTTATTTTGAAGTTGTATAATAAATATATTAAACCCTTTAAAGTCTTATTAAATGTTGGGTAAGTCTAATTGCACTATAACATTTCCAATGTTTTTCTGCATTTCTTTATAGTTATTCTTCCCATTAACCCGTCTGATAAAATAGATGAAATGTAAAAGTTTTGATATTTTTTATTTCATTGATCATTAAAATAATAGATATTCTATTAAAAACACGGTATAGCAACGTTTAAAAAAACTGAGTTCAATGTTCAAATCTCCGTCTACAACTGTAAAAATGATATTCGCTGTCAAAATTATTAATTCAAACTTTTGCACGTGAAGGTGATTACTGAAGAGTTTTTAGTACTTCCATATAATCTATATGGAGTGCCAGAGAGTGCTAAGGGGGGGTCTCGGAGACTTGGAGGGAGTCAACTGAACATGACTGAGCTGCAAAAGAGCCACAACACCATAACGCCTGTCGGGCATCAACAAGTCTTCATTATGAGCCAGCAGACTTAAAATAAGGCTTCAATATATTAAGTGAGAATTTCAGTGAAGCAACCAAATATGTTCTTAGTTTTGAGGTGCCCTGTCTGAGGTTAATGTTATATGAGGTGCCACGGCATCGCAAAGTTTGGGAACCCCAGGTCTAGTGGACTCTGGTGATCATATCGGTTTATTTTTGGGGGGGTTTAGACGTAAATACTTTAAAGGGTGGCTGCTCATTGTTGGTTATATATTCTATTTATACAGAAATATTAATGTAAATCTGAGTTTAACTTATTGAACGTCAGTTGAAACTGTTTTTACTCAAAGCTTTATTACTGAAACATTTATTTGATTCGATCATAACAGTCTAACAGTGAGGTGCATGTCTTCAGGATACTACATTCAAAATGAGAAATGTACATTTTATCAAAGTAGTTGTGCAGAAATAGTCGACTTGTGGTTGAATATTCCACATAGGCTCAAAAAGTACTTCAAACACGACAAGCAACTCAAAAACAGGCGACAGAATGATGTGTGTTGGTACGTAAATAATCAAGGGGATCTCAGGGTTTCTGTCATTGGTCTTTAAGCTGTGTGAACGGCATCGGGAATAAGATCTTCTTTGGATCGGGTTCGAAGCTTCAAGTTGAATCGAGTGAGTTACATTTGAAAATAAATGATTTCTGATTCATTATGAATTTAGATTCATAATAAATCACATAGTTTGAAACTGGTAGCTTGTATACTTTATAAACTGTACACCTTTAAATAAAAATGTCATTACACTTAATACATGTAACAAAGACTTAGACTCATCTTAAGACAGTACAAAGATCAAAATAAAAGCATAATAGCATTTCCTCAAATGCATAAAAATGAAATTTCAAACGTGCGATTAAAAATGCGATTAATTGCGATTAACTATTAAAGTTCAGCGAATTATCACGATTTATAAAAATAATTTTAACGCTCTAACTTGCCGGGTTGTTCATATAAATGATTTGTGTTTCGGGCTCCAAACGTCGTTGTTTAATCCAGTGACATAATCTCTGAAAATAAGTGAGTCTTTATCTGAGACGTGGAGCCGCTCGTGAACACAAAATGAATCTTTACTTCTGATAAAGAACATTTATAATATTTATCTTCTGTAATATGACGTGGGAAACTTTGACTTGTGTACATAAAGACGAGGTAGTTGGAGTGTTTGACATCTTGTGGTTTTCGTCATTGGGTTGTCTATTGTGTGTCTTCAAACACCAAACTCATCTTTGGTTCTGGTTCCAGACTCTTCGTTGAACCAGGTGAGATATGTTCTTGATTTGACGGTTAAAATAAAACGATTCAATTCAGCTTTTTAACCCGGATCTAAACTTTCTGAAAAGTCTTTGAACAAACAAACAAACACGGGGGCTGTCAAGGTTCACGATTTATAAACGTCCATATGATTCGAGTTTAAATAAATGTTTTTTGTTACTATGGCAACTCAATCAGAAGTCCCAGACTCCTGAGATTGGATAATTCCTTGTTTTTAATCATCAGACATTTGGTAGTTTGGAAGCGTTGCCGATGTTTTGGTGCAGTTTAGTCCGTGTGCAGGAGTTGACCTTTTCCTCTAATCACAGATTCTTTCGTTTTTAAACATGAGCTATCAAAGTGTTGAACATTTAGACGACCTTAAAACAAATGATCTTTCATTCCTCAGATATTCAGTACAACATTTTACTTGTCATTAAACTGGTTCTATTAGGGCGCCGGTGGCCTAGTGGTTAGTGCTTACGCATCATGGAGGCTGTAGTCCTCCAAGCGGGTGACCCAGGATCAAATGGTGAATGGACTTGAGCTTATCGAGTTCTTTCCTAGTCTTCTGAATACTCAAAGAGAAAAACAAACTGATCATTCAATCAAATAAGTGATATTAAAGATCACCATTTAAAATAAGACGTAAAAATATGAATCAAACACGTTTCAAAAGGAGCAAAAAGAGTCTCTTCAAGGAAACAGTCGGTCGGGATGTTAGCGTTCAGCGTAGCGTCACTGTGTGACTGATTCAACAGGAGGAAGGAGGCTGATCTTTGGAAAAGGGACCAAATTAACAATAAACAGGAGTGAGTCTCATCACCCAAATACATCTAAAAACGGACGCGTACAAAGTGGATCACATTGTCTTCATACATTTCTCTGAGGCTCCTAAAACCATTTTCATCCTAAAGATTTATCATCTGAAACTCAGAACAAGTCAACTTTTTATTTACCTTCCTGTGATAACGAGTTTCCTCAAGCTCTCGACTGATTTTTCTTGTTGTCTTGGGATAACGACGCTGCTTTTCCTTAAATACTCAAGACCCGGAGGTAATGGCTAAAATCAAGTTGCTAAACTACCGTCGAGATAATGAGATAAATAAGTGCAGACGACAGGGAAACATCAGAAATGTGGTCGTTATCAGAGGAGACGTAACTTAAATTAAATCCTTAAATGCAAGGTTTTAGAGATATGGAGTTTTTGACAATACTTCCTGAACTGTGTGACGGGAGATTCTTTTCAAAAACTCAATTTTGGATCTGGAGTTAAACTCATCGTATCTGAAAGTGAGTAAAAACTACACTAACTGAGACCAAGACATACCCAAGACCAGACTGCACAGAGACAGAGAAGAGAGTTAAAATGCTTTTGATTCCAAGACAAGACCGAGGTCTTCAAATAGTGGTCTCGAGACCCGTCTTGAGACCAAATCTGATTTCGAGTACTACGACACTCGTAGAACTGTTGTTAATATTTACAGAAACAAAAGATAAAAACGTCAAAATGAATCCGTCTGGATCATCTCTTCGTTTTTTTAAATCTTTAAAACAGAAGTTAGATTGTGAGTTAGGCTCATTTACATCAACGTATAATTTAAATCACGTGGGGAAATGTAACGAGAATAAATTAGTTTATTTAAAGATCTCTGAAGTTTAATAAATATTAATTTTGACACTTTGTGAGAGATCAGCTATCGAAGAAGCAGAGTCGGGTTTTCTGGCACAACTTCACTACCTACCAACGTTCATCCCGGACAGTAAACGGCTTGAAAAGGTCAAAAAGCTCAGCTTGATTAATTTTATTAGACCAACCATTTCAGCTTGTAGTGTTAATCAGGGTCACGATGTGTACAAGTGTTGCTTGAGCGTTTGACCTGATCACAGTTATCGATCAGCCTCTGTGAACTGTGTGACGACGAGTGGTTACCAAAAGCTCCAGTTCGGATCAGGAATTAAACTCATCGTCCAAGACGGTGAGTCCAAATGTTTCTGAACTCGTAATTATTAGAAGTAAAAAAGCCCTGTAAGGAAGAAATACAAACGCTGAATGAAACTTTAAACCCACGTAGGAAGTCGTGTAATCATCGGATGGTAACATTGAGTATTTCTAACAGTACATGAAATAAAAGAAAAGGTGATGTCAGGAAATATATTTAAAAAGCTCAGTAACACTCCCTCTTGTATACAGAAACTTGTTTTTATTTATTCTCCATGTTATTTTGATAGTAGTGATGTATAAAAGGGTGTCATCTGCATACAGTGTAACTTTGATGTTAATAATTCAACCCTTTGATATTTATATGTAAATGTTTTGTAATGTGCTGTTTGACGTGTTTGATGCATCAGTGAGATTTGAAGTGAAATATTGAATTTAGACCCTTTGATGTATTTTCAAATTACTAGTGAACGAGATTTCTTTAAATTAGTTTAAAAAAAGGATTGACTATATATTTTACATACTTTTGATTCCCTAAAATAAAAAGTTTGTTCTGATGACTCAGACAATATATTTTAGATCTATTTTTGGCTTTGTGCCTTTATTTTGATAGGACAGTGGATAGAGTTGGAAATCGGACAGACAGAGTGGGGTATGGCAGGAAAGGAGCCACAAGCCGGACTTGAACCCGGGCAGTCTGTTGGGAGTATTTTAGCCTCTGTATATATGTTCAACTCAGTTCAGTTTTGCCTCATTAGGTCTGACAAAGGTCAAAATGAACCGTGTACCTCGTAACAACTTCATTTAAATTCACATTCCAGTTTAATTTGACTGAAAACAAACACAGAGAGGATTAAAAACTCACTCGTGATCTGTTCAGTAGTGTTTTTTGTACTGAAGTGAGACACGATGTGAATTATGCAGCCGACAAACTGACGTTTGGATCGGGCACGAGGCTGACAGTTCAAACCTGTAAGTCACTTTAAGAAGCTTAAAATCTGTTTTAAACTCAAATGTGAACGATATCTCTGCAGAGTGTTTTCATCGAGGCTTTAATGTTTACACATTTCTGTTTGTCAGCGTTAGTTTTATTCTTAAATTCAGCCCAAGAGACATCCTCAACACTAACCACGCTGTTACACAAATTGATTGTTCGTCAAAGTTACGACTCAACTTTCACACATTTTTAAATTTGTGATGAACTCATAAGAAGTTCAGCCTACGATAAAAACGTGTCCAGGCTGATCTATAACCTGATCAAATATTCATTTGTTAATTTTCTGACCTTCGTTGCATCGTGAAAAACGCTGACGGCCCTGATTATACGTCATAGTCTGGAAACTCCGCCCCCCTTTGGATGTAAAGACTGTCCATATTTAGGTGAGAGGACGTGTTTCATTTGAATTAAAACGTATGAAGATAATCTCTGAGGACACAAAGAAGTCCCAGAGAGTGTTTTATATGCTGATGATGGTGATATATTCTTCCTCTAACATTCGACGTTCTCGGTGTGAGAACTTTCACGGTGTGAATGATGCTGCAAGAAAACTCGTCTTTGGGAAAGGATCCAAACTCTACGTACGATCCAGTAAGACAGAATTCGTGTGATTTGTTGAGAGAAGAGCGACCTTTCAGCGGTAACGCTCAAAAAATAAACAACAGTATGAATTTCTTATAGAACAGAAAAACCATCAGAATCAAACAGGACGATACTCAAAAAGGTCAGCAGCAAGAAATGCAATCAAACAAATAAAACACGGTTCAAAGGGACAGAATGAGATTAATCGTGATTAACTCGTTAATGCTGACAGCCCTGATTATTGAATATCTATAGATAATAATTTTGAGTCTATCATGCTACCTTGTAATTTCCCTCATGGTGTTGATGTTCAAACTGTGAAGACGTGTTGCTTTTAGTTTGGTGATCAAACGTTCGATTTAGATTTGAAAGCAGCACTCAGGTGTGTGTGTTTCCTGATGTGTGTTAATCACAGTGTGGGTCTGTGAGTGACGTCGTCTGTGGATGTTTGTCCGACGTCCTCTCTTCAGTCATTAACCGTGTCAAACAGACAACCTGGACACGGGGTCATCCGGCCGCTGACCATCACACGTGTGTTAATCGGGGTTTCTTTCTGTTTTTCAGAGGAAAAGGATGATCCGTCTTACTACAAACTGCAGGGAAACGACTCGGCGGTGTGCCTCGCCACCGGATTCACCCAAATCAACGGAGTGAACGAGACTGGAAAGGATCTGTTCAAAGGGACGGAGGCTGTCAGGGCTAAGTTTGTTAACGACAAAAGCGTTGAGTCCGTTTACACCCAGGTGGCTGTCCTAACACCTAAAGATGAAGAAAAATGTGACGAATGTAAGTGTGAAATGGATAAAACTGTGTTACCATGACGACGTCGCTCCTCCTGTCACCATTTCTCTCTAACTGATTTATTAAAGATGATTAATAAGTCGTTGCGTCTGATTCTTTCAGTGGAGGCGGAATCTGGTGACTGTGGAGATTCTTTGGATCGAGGTGTGTGAGAAACTTTCGTCTTTAAATCTGATGTTTGATTATTCAATGATTCGTCTCCAATTCGTGACCACGCTGCTGTTTTTGTTTTTTACAGACCCGATGGTGAACCTGATGTCTCTGACCGTCGTTGGCCTCAGGTTGATGTTCATCAAGACCGTCGTCTTCAACGTCCTGATCACCTTCAAACTGTGGATGAGTCAGTGTGAGTACAAAACACACACACACTGTCCACATATAAATACACCCACAGGGACACGTGTCCACCCGGCGTATTTTTCTGAGCGCCAGCATCTTTTTTTAGTTGTTTTCAACAAGTCTTTCTAGATTCGCTGCTCACACAGGTCACCATGTGGTGGACACTGAAGCTTCAGTGTTTATCCAGCTCTGCATCGGTCTGTAAACCTTTCTGTGTTCTAACCTCTCTCCATTTTTCAAAAGCATCTCCAATATTGATCCTAGTTTGAGCACGTTTCTGCTCGTGGAGCTTATTAGAAACATGCAGAGGCTTTTTAGGTCGGGTACAATCACTTCTATCTGAACCAGTTCTCTTGCCCGCTTCCATCGCTGCAACACCTGTTGGTTTGACCTGATAACTGCTCTCATATCTGGCAAACCGAGGGGCGTCCAAAACGGCCGTGTGGGGGTGCCTTAAAACCGCCTACCTTCTCTGGTCCAAACAAATCCAGACCATTCAGGACCAGAATCTAAAGTTAGAAGGAGGACATACTGGCTGCTGCATTGTTGTCAGAGAAGCCAGCACTTCAACATAGCATGTTTCCTTAATGTCTGATCAGAGTAAGCTCACTTTATCATTTCAGTGAGCTACACATCGCTCTGATTGGTCCTCTAACTAAAGAAATCTGCCGTCAGTCACTGATTGTCTTTGTCTCTGGAAGTCTGTTAAAGTCACATCAATTAAATCTCTTCTATTTGTTGTTTTTTCTTGTAGAAACTTCGCAGACGGCAGACAGAGAAAAACTGGAGCACGAGCTGGAGGATTCAGAGAAAGACTCCGAACCTTCGGCTTCATGTCGTCTTTTATTTGTATGATGTGTAATAAAATGTATAAATATATTGTGTTCATATAATCACACGTTTAAAGCCTCCTGATGTCGTCTCTGTGATGTTTGAAAACTAGATGTGTTGCTTCTGATGAATGAATGTTTATCTGTCTGTTAATATCTCAATGATTGAAACTGCTTTAATCAAAACATGTTGTAAAAACTGCTCTCTGTGTGAAGATGTGAAATAAAGTCTGAAATAATAAAACACAGAATGTGTCGTGTTTGTATGTTCAATCAGGTCAACTTTATTTAATTCATCGTAGTTTACACATGGCGTTAACACTTATGGACCCGGCCTCCTACTGCTGCTGCTACCTCCCATCAGGGGCGCCGCCTGGACCTCCGGGCCCCATGAACAGATCTCACATTGGGCCCCCCCCCCCCCAACAGCTCAAACTAACCCTGCAGAATTTATATAACCACACCTCCATCACACAAAGGACCCAATAAGACTTTAAACAGATAGACTTTGTTTTACAGCCTGAACATGGGGATAAATAATCACTGAGATATTTCATCAGCAACGTCTGATTGTGCAATCCTGACGTTTTACACATCATTACCTGAACACTCTCTTTACACGCAGCGAGTTCTTAAAGATCTAAATATTTCTGCCTTTATCGAACATCTCTGCCCCAGAACTCTGACAGCTGACAGTCATCCTGATACTATCGTTAGCTAACGTTAACTAATGTTTGATGTTGAATTTTTCTCCCTTCACGTCTCAAACATCATTATCGACCCAGACACTTCAAAATACCTAAAGCTGCCTGTATGTTTGTATACTTTCATCCTACAGCGGTGTAAGGAGAAAGACTCCTAAATATAACCAAACATTATTGAAATGACGCTCTGATCAAGTCCAAGGGTGAACGCCATTTTCCTAACCTCTTTATGACCTTCAGACGTCTGCGCAGGTCACATGACAGGAAGCTATGAATACAGCACATTTAAAACAACCAAGGTCAAACAAAGCGCTCTACAGAGGTCAAACATACCTAATAAAATAATATTAAAATCTATCGAGATAAAAATAGTTAAAGTATTCTCATCATGAAAGGAGAGCCAAGGAGAAAGGAAGATTCAAAACATTCAGAGTCAAATGTTCGGGGCAGCTACCACAAGAACTCGACGCCCTGGTTTGAGCCTTGTTCTGGGCACATCAAGGAGCAGCTGATTGGTGGACGACTGGTCAGAACCCACGAACAAAGAATAACAGCAACGGAGTCGAGATGGTGTGATCTCGTGTATCGACCTCTCTAAATTATAAAGAGAGAAAAAGATCTTTACTCTGGCTATCAGAGGTCAAAAAGCTCCAGCAACAGCTGAGGCTTAAAAACTTTATTAACTTATTTAGACCGACGCGTTTCGGCTTGTGGCCTCCATCAGGGTCGTCCCCGATGGGTAACCCTGTGACCCATGACATCTTACTAATGTTGCTCTTCAAGCTAAAAGTGTTGCTGGAGCTTTTTGACCTCTTCAAGCCTTTTAGTCTAATGCACCTTAGTAGTTGGTGAAGTTGTACCAGAAAACCCGACTCTGCTTCTTTGGTGTCAGTTTCAGCTGAAAGAAGCTCGACTTAACAACAGAAGGAGTCTGCCTGTCAAGTTTAAGAATAATATCAACATGGACTCTTCATGGACGTCTGCAAGAGGGCCGGCTTCCAACAGCACAGGACGTCCAAACACAAAGACCTCTGTCCTGTTTTAGGTTAAGGACGTTTAAATTCATCCATGTTAGTAATACAAAGATCAACAAAAAAAATACATCATCATATATCTGTATACGCTGCATTCAAAGTCATCTGCAGACACTTCACAAACAGAGCAGGTCGAGACCTTCCTCTCTGTTATATCATGAATCTATCGTGAGCACAGCACTGAGCAACATGTCGTGTAAACATCCTTAAAGCCCGGCGCACACACGACCATTTCAGCCGACATCGTACGACTGTTTCTGAAGTCGGGCCGAATTTCACCCTGATCGCACATTGTTGGTTGTGAAGTGTACACAGAGGCACGACAGGTGATCACGGCCAATCAGCTGCTCCCAAATGGCCGGCTGTGCCTGGAAAAAAACACCAGGTGGACACGGCCTAACTCCTTCTATTCTGACACCTTACAACACGACAAGACGACATTTTAACACTCACACAAATCGAGACCGTCTTTAATAATCATCTGTCAACAGTCCCATAAAGTCAGATGTGAGTGAGCACTCTGGGTTTTAGTGAATCGTCTAAACGTAATCTTTGATAACGTCACGGATTTAACATATTAATAATAAAATGTTTAAACATTTAAAGAAACAGATCTGATCTCATTCTGACATCTCACAACTCAGAGCGACAGAATCATAGAGGACGAAGACTGAACGGAAACTACACCCACAGAGGGGAACTCACAGCTGTGTGTGTGTGTGTGTGTGTGTGTAGTTCTGCCCACTTCCACTCCACCTGGTTTCCACTGACACACTCTCAGCGTCCTCGTTCTTGTATTTACAATGTTTGATTTTACGTTTGATTCTTTTCATGTTTTGTACGTTTTTTAATTCTCTGACAACGAAGAATCCTAACAGGCAGAAAAAGAATGAAGTCTGCAGAATTATCAAGAAAATAAATAAGAAGAGGAAGTAAAAACCCTCAAAGACACAAAGCAGCGAGGATAGAGGATAGGATGCAGTTTAGGGGATTTCACCTTCTCAGAAACAAACAGTAGAGATGAGTCCGTTTATTCCTCTGATACTGAAACACAGAGCTATGAATGATGACATAAATGATGAGATAAATGAGCACAGGTGGACTCTGAGTCTACCTAACAGCAGAGTGTGATTGTGTTTCCTGTAAAATGTCCTTAACGTTCGGAGAACACAGGGAGGAGAACCCAATGATGCAGACGAGCTGAAGGCCGCTATCAAAGCACAACCTCACACCTTGATACAGCCGGATTCAACACAAGGTGACAAAGTCATTCACGGACACACGCAGAAAGAACAACACAGATAAAAGACAGCTGTGCATTAAGAATATACAAATGTCTATTAGTCGTCTCCCCCTGCCACAGGCTGACGGCCTCCACGCCACATTAAGGCAGGAATCCATTCAAAAGGAGCCCCGAACAAATACGAAGAACACACTCCTCAGAGGGGTCGACAGAAATCCTTCTCCTGATGGCTCTGATGTCATACTCTCATACTTTAAGATCCTGGATGGTGATTTTAGTGAGCCGTGAGGCGTAATCCTCAAGATTCAAACAACACAAAGGCTTCAAATATTTCACTTTGTGTCGAATGAATCATGAAATATACGAACATTTCACTAAATTACCGGGACAAATTAACTTTTCCACAATGTTCTAATCAATCAATCTTTATTTGTATAGCACCAGGTCATAACGAGAGTTATCTCGAGACGCTTTACAAAAGAGCAGGTAGAAGACCTTACTCTTTGTTAATAAAAATGGGATAGATGGGATAAGATGCAGGAAGGATTTCTTTGTATTCCTCGCGTTCCTGTTGTCCACGCCTCCTCGCCGCTGAGGTGGAGGAGGCCCGGTTCTAGAACTAAAAGACGAGATGAGATCAAAGGGGGTGCAGCAGATACAGTGACCGACTACAGCAATGAAAACAGCGTAGGTGTCCCTCATGTGGTCCCTCATGTGGTCCCCGATGAACCGCCAGTCACCTGTCATGACCATCAGATCCTGGATGTAGTAAACACGATCTGAGTCATTTGAAAGCTTTGATTACTTAATGTTATTTTTTGCATCCACTCAATCCAGGATGCAGAAATTTAAAAAGAGGGTGCACTGCATCCTTTGGCACCCTCGTAGATCCAGGCCGTCCTGCATGGATCATTTTTATGTCTTTTCAAAGTGTTCGGTATTCAAACAGGAGAATATTTTAAAGATTAGCATTCTTATTTTTGTTACTGATGGTTACACATTCTGACCTCTTGATGTGACTTCATATTGACTCAACCTTTATTTTATCTCTCTGCGTCCGCCCACGTTGATTCAGTTCTTCAGTTTCCTTCAGTTTCATGTCTAGTTAGTCAGAGCACGCTGTAAACTGTTTTAAAGCTGCTGTACAGATAAAGACATTATTATAAAGTGTTTATTCTGATTAACATGTGAAAATAATGGAAGTTTATTCTTCATGAATCGATATTAAAACAAGCGTCACAGCGTGAACATTTCAAATGCATCACACCGTAAAACTTTGTTTTGTTTTAAAATGTGTCAAAATCTTTATCTGTCGTTGTGTTTGTAGCTGCGATCTGATTGGCTGCTGCTGCTGGTGGAAAATCTTCGCCCTCACTGTTTCCACAGGATGTGGTCGCTCGATGAAGACGAGCTGCACGAAGACGCGTCACAGACGAAGGCAGTGGCGGTTTCTGCCTCAAAGCCTTCTGGGACAGGATGTGTGTGTGTGTGTGTGTGTGTGTGTGTGTGTGTGTGTGTGGGTGGTGCTGAGGTGAAGATCAGGTGTGGCCTCAGAATCAGCGTGAGAAAAGAGACGCCTAAATATAAAACGTAAATGTGTCTGCAGGTCAGATGTGTTTTAATGTGTCGCTCGGTGTTCACGGTGTGTCAGGTGTAACACACACACAGCTGGACTCACACACAGCTGCTACCAATGTCACCACGACGACCCTTGATGTGTTTAATTGTGTAATGTCTGGAATGTTTTTTCTTGTAAGCATCAAACCAGCCGAGCCCTCCTCCCTCGACTGAAACACGTCACGTGCTGTGAGTTAGTTTGATGAAACTTTATGTAAATATTTCACACTTATTATCTAATTTTAAAGGTTCAGATTCAATTACAAAAAGGTAAAAGAAAAAACATCACAGTGTTGAAACCAGTTTCTAATTGGACTAAGGGGTCCTCTGTACTCGTCCCGTACCGTGCTTAAGTATGATTGTCCCCCCTCCTCATTCCCCCGCTGGCCTGCACTCACACTGCTGCAGGACTAACCGGCCTGAGCACGGTTACCTCTTTAACTTTGTAATACAACACATGCATGACTCTACATGATATAAAATGGACGCAGTCGAGTCCGCGTCTGCTCATCAGAGAACAACACAGAGAACGTGACGGCTACTTTACTGACTCTGTGTCTTATTGTGAGTCATGTTAGTCAGATACACAGAACACTCATAATGAAGGCTGTCCACGTCGTGTAGCCGTGTGCTTGTGCTCGTGCATCAACTGTACCGTGCTGAAGCCCACCTCTTCCAAGTGTGCCAGGGCCAAGGACGTGTACGAACGAAGAACTCACACTAGTGAACCGAAGTGGACTGTGGGGATGAAGTGTGCTTACGGATTGCATCGTGTGAGTGCGCCTTTGCTTAATTTAGAAAATTCTAAAATAAATGGATTTTAAATGGACGCAAGATACTTGTGTCCTATGAACAGGAAGAGCGCTCAGTGAAGGCTCCCCTCGTTCAAATTATGCCCCCACTGATAAGTTACCTAACCTACCACATGACCCTTAGTTGCCAGCCAGGTAGAGACCACATGGTCCCAAATGCCCCCCCACAACTTAGTAGACCAACGGGCAGCAAGAGTCAGGACATCACAAGGGTCATCAAGTGGGAACCTCCTTTCTGTTTCATGTGATTAAGCTAGCTACACACGACAGTTTATTCCATCCCCCAATGATCGGGGGGTTTCCCAATTCAAGGCTTGTCACAACAGATTATTGTTTTGTGATGTCAATACTATTATTTTACTGCTGCTTGAGTCGGAGGCTCCCCAATCTGGAATCTATCAAACATTTCAACGACTCCACGTCGGGCTGCCTCCAACAGAATACCCGCAGCAGCCAATGAGAGCGAGCAGATAAAACACTGAATAAAGATGTAAAGCTTGACGGGTTGAGTCACAATGGACCTGTGAGTTTGCTTTAAATGAAAGCCCTGTCCCAATATCCACACTGCTGCCCTAAGGTCTTCCTCAAAGTGCACATTTGTTGAAAGTGCACTCCTGGGCGTTAGCGATCAAGGGACCGAAGCTGTCAAGAGCAGCTCCTGCTCCCTCAGCTCCTTTGTCCTCATGTGAAGATAATAGCATCAGAAAGTAAACACTATCAGGTATCGTCGAGCCGCAGCTTCATGTCAGCTCATATTTTGATATGAACGTCAATCCCCCCGTCAGATCAACACGGGAGCAACCGCTCCATGTTGGAAACGTCTGACACTACAGGGATTCTGGGTAATAGCCTTGAGTGAAGTGAGGACTGATGCACACTTTCAGAAGGGGTGCATTAAGGGTACAAGAGAGCTCCCCTGGAGAACAACACAGGAGACTTAGGACACCTTACTTTGGTCTTGATCCCTTTAGCGAGAGCACACTTATAAGGGGCACGAGGGACGTCTTGCTCGAGGCCTTTTTCTCTGAGCTTCGACCTCTTTTCTTATTTTAATCCACTGTGACATGAGACATCAATATATCGGATCATGACCACATCATCATGACAAAAACATTTTAATGTAAGATCAGAAGAAGGATCATCACCGTCGTCATGATGAAGGCAGAGCCTGGCCCTGCGTGACCTGCTGTCACATTAACCTCGTGACTCTGGAGCAGCTGTGACAGTGATGGAAATAGTTTGTTTTTTAACCTGTTTGTTGTTTTTCTCTCTGCAGCTTCAGCGGTGGCAGGAAGTCAGCAGCAGCAGCAGAATGTGCAGGAAGCCTGCGGCAGCGAGAAGCTTTGAGGTCAGATTGTGACAAACATCCGTCAGCAGACAGACAGGAAGTGAAACCTCACCATGTTTCCAAACACGTGGTGGAAAAATAAAATAACCTGCAGCTGAAAGTGTTAAAAAACAACAGGAACTTCAAACACAGGAGTCAAAAGTCTTTATGAATATAAGAATATAAATACATGAAACACAGGATGAGTGGTCCGTTATGAGTCGACCTCGCTGCTGTCTGGAGTTTAAACTGCTAACACGCCGTGGAGAGACGTTTATTAAATGTATGTTCAGATGTTTAATAACCTGTTTGTACTTTCATATGTTTGTCGTCAGGGCCGTCTGTTTAAATCTGAGTCTTTACTTTTAAACAGGAACTAAAATAAACACAAACCTTTGAGAATATTAAATATCTTTATTCTGAATGTAAAGTTCAGGAGTTCATTTTAAATATCTTGGATAGATATTTTTTCTTTCTGTGAAAATCAAAGCTGGTAAATGTTTGAGATCATGTTGAGCCTGCATGATGTTAGAAAATGATACGATGTGAGATAACTTTAATGTTTAAAGGACAAAATGAAAAGCTGCACATGCACAAACAGGATCTGTGGACGTGCACTAATGGAGAGATGTCAGATGGGGGGGGGGGCTGCACATGAAGGAGCGCTCGAGCTGGTGGGGGTTAATACGTTTAACTGTGAACACAGTGAGGTGAAGAAGAGCTTGATTTGGGTTATTGTGTTTTATACGGTGTAAATATTTGTCTTTATTATTTTAATGATCTATTGCATCAAAAACGAATGAAGCTTTAAAACAAAGTCATGGCTCATCAGAAAGGAGAACTCCTGCACTCTGTCTAAACTGCACGAATACGTGTTTTATTTCATCATTATCTAATAAGGACATAAACTCATTGAGATTAAAAATCTCTTTTTCAAGATGTCCTGGCCAAGACGGGCAGCAGCACGATTAGTTTCAGACAGACAACGAGCAGCAAAACATCCAAATACAAAAAGACATCATTTCAATCAGGAGAGTAAATGATTCAAAGATGAAAGGTTTATTTATGTGATATTGAATGATTGTCAGAGAATCTTTGGCGCTTGAACTCTACAGGGATAACGGCTGATTGAAGATGTCCACCCTGAGCGGCAGCAAGATCTTTTTGAACTGTGAAGTCTGGAGTTGATGAGAAAACGGTTGATGATGTCATCTGAGGCAGACTGCGAAGACTGGGGTTGACCGGACGATGGCTGACGCTGTGATCTGAGGCTGATGGAATGGAGAATGTGATGAACTTGCAAAGACTTGGTGGCGATGGGGAGGTGGAGGGTCGCTCGTAACGATGGCAAGAATGAAGTAGTGGAAGAGAAAGCCATTTTTCAACAAAACAGCAGCTATGTGATAGGCTAACGATGAGGGAGGGGAGCAGGGCTATTGGATAGATGTGACCAGCTGATTATGAGACAATGAGTGAGCATGCGTGGAGGAGCGATTAGACATGGTATGAAAATAAAAAATAAAACAAGTGTGCAAAATATAGTCTTCCTGACTGAACTTTCGCTAGAGCTACATTAGACATTAAAAGACACAAATAACAAATGTGAACAGCAGATGTTTGTATCATCCACAAACACATCAGGGAGAACATCCACAGCCACGTGTGTCCTCCTTCAAGTCACATAACTTCCTCGTGTTGCCAATGATTTTTTATATTAAGTGAAATCTTCTATCATTGAAAACAAGAATGTACCCAACATGAGTTTCCTAGAACGTTTATTGTTATTCATATCGTTTTACTTTTATTAGACTCATTTAAAGGTTTAAGACAGAGAAACATCATGACACATAAATTATAAAACAGATGTAACTATAGACGTAAAAGAGACGGAAAATAAAACCTGCTAAAACATTTAAAAAAACATTTTTTAAATTCTGGTAAAGTGACAACCCTAAATCAAATTATGAAACACAGGAAATAAAATGCTACAGAAATGTGATGAAGTTACACAAACAGTAAAAACAGACGAGACATCATGTTTATTTATGATAAGTCACGAGGGAAGCGTGTACACAAAACTAAATAAAACTGGACCCAACACGGAGCCCTGAGGCACACCGTCTCATGATCACAGCAGCACAGAAACAGATTTATGACGGCCTGTTTGTTTTGCTGCCTTCGTGATTTTGAATGTGCGCTATGAATAATTAAAAGGAGATTAAAATCTGTAAATGGTGAGGTAGAAAAAGATGATTTTACTCGCCTGTATTTATTCATTTTGACGGCTGTTTGAAATTCATTGCAAGGTGGGAACAGATACAGAGTTTGTCAGGCTTCTAGTTTCTTACTGTCTTACACATTTCTGCTCTTCATCCTTTTCTAATGTCAGCTGTGGCATGATGGAGTCCCTGTAGGCGGTGTATTGAGTGCCTCATGTTCATCGTAGCGTGTGACACCAGCACCCCTCGGTGGATTCTTCCGTGAACTGTCAACACAAACCATGAATCTGGTTTGGATCAAGATTTCTGCCTCTTAAAGGAAGTTTTTCCTCTCCACTGTGACTGTGCTAAATGTTGCTCAGTGCTCGTGATGGATTAACGTTAAGTCTTAATAATACAGGAATCAGTAAGGTCTTTCATCTGCTCTTTTGTGTCTCGACATAACATCTGGTATGAATCGGCGCTACGCAAACAAACATTGATTGATTGACTGAATCATGAGACGGTGAAGGCTTCGTGCTGCTGGGGCTACTTTACAGTGGAATAAAATAACCTTATTCATCTCCCATTGTGGGGAGTTTTGCTCGTCACAGCGGCTCAAACTGTCAGATTATGTTGTATGCTATCCCCCCACCCCCCCTCAGGTGTGTTTTGTTGGGGTGATTGCTTTTTGAGTTCAGTTCAGACCTTTATTGTTCGTGGAAGGGAAATGTGATTTACAGCAGTGGACACAAAAAACACAACAGACAACCAGACACAGGACGGTGCAACACGACCTGAAGGAATAAACCAAGAAATGTAAAAAATATCACTGTTGAAAGTTTCACTGGAATGGTATAAATATAAAGAAAGTGCTGTAGTTCTGCTTGAAGAGGAAGTCAAGGATTAAAGAAGACTAAGTGCATTAAATGCATGAGGAACATTTATTTATTTAACCAGGAGAAACCTTGTTGAGATTAAAAATCTCATTTACAAGAGTGTCCTGGCCAAGACGGTCAGCAGCTCAACAACAAGTTACAGACATCAAACACAATATTTACACAGATCAACATCTCCTGAGTCACAGAGCACAAAGTCATCAGTCAAAGCATCTACAACCTGAAGCATCTTCTTCCAACACCTTCAATCTACTTTTAAAAAGATTTAAAGAAACCAGCTCCCTCAGACACAGATCCTCCTGCAGGAGATTCCAGGCCGCAGGAGCAGCGTACCTGAAACTTTTCCCCATTTCCAGACGCACCTTCAGAACGGACAAGAAGGTTTGTATCTGTTGGTGTTGGACCTGGGCACCAGAGGGGAGAAGAACAATATCCTCCAGGAGAGGACGACGGTCAGAGCTGGACAAAATCGACTTAGTTTTCCTCCCAATTTGTCTGTTCCAGATATCTGACAAGCAAAGCTGCTGCACATCAACATATGGAGGCAGGCTCTCTCTCTCTCTCTCTCTCTCTCTCTCTCTCTCTCTCTCTCTCTCTCCTTTGCAGTCCACCTGACCGTCACAGCACCTGCAGCAGCTTCAGTCGATCATGTTTAACTGATGGATCAGGCGGCTTTTGTTCAACCTTTGTTCAATAAGGCTTAGTAGGTGTTGTGTGTCACACGATCTGACGGCCCTCCGTGGGTTGGTGTGGGTGATGTTTGGTATATTTACTGATTGTTAAATAAAGCTTTTTGCATACTTTGATTTACTCTGACTCTTTGGTTCATGCTCGACTCCTTGAAACCTCTCTTTAATTTAGGGGTCGTAAAACACAGCATTAATATTTATTACTGGTGATGCATTTGACGCTCATCTTTAGTGAGGTGGGGGGTTTAGAGGGGAGTAAACCCTATGGTGTATGCTCTTACTTTTGTACATTGAGAGCACAGTTACTGAAGACAATTCCTCGTGTGTGTAAGATTACATGGCCAATAAAGCTGATTCTGATTCTGACAAAGATGTTCCTTTAATTAGCAGACGATTCCTCTTCGTCAAACACCTGCCGTGGTTTTCAGACTTAAAGATTTGGTGTTTGTTCTCTGCCTCTCTTGTTTCTAATCTTTACACTAATGAAGCAGACAAGAGTTCACTTTTAAGTGTTTTCTCATCAGGAGAGAAGGATTTCTACGATCTGATTTTTATCAAGAACAGAACACATTTTCAATCATTCAGTCGATCTTTATTTGTATAGTGTCAATTCATAACAAGTGTTTTCTCGAGACACTAAAGTGTATTTAATATTAAGAAAAGCAGGTCATAGACTTTACTTATTACTATATTACAAAGACCCAGCTTAATCCATCATAGCGTAGGAAGAGACAGCTCTGGGCTCATGATGGAACAGACATCTGCTGAACTGAGCTGGGCTCAGGGGATAGGGAGAGATGGAATAAGATGCAGGAAGAGGGATAGGATGGTATTTATTGATCGCTGCACTTTCTGTCTTCTTTCCTTCATCTTGTTTTTACTGACGGCTCATTTCTACCTCGCTTTTACTCACCATGTTTTATTGATCGGTGGTAACTTCTTATTCTTTTCTTACTTTTACTTTACTTGATTGACGGTATAGTCTTATTTTTATCTTGTTTTTATTTGTCTTATTCTTACGACGGGTTACTTTACCTTGTTTTTTTTACTAAGGGCTCTTCATCATGTTTTGTCCTGTGCTGTCGTTTGTGTGTAAAAAGAAGCCGACTCGCTCACTGTGAACAAAATCTACCCACGGGTACACTCAAAGTTTCCTTACCTCACTCTTCTTCCTTGTCATGCACCACTGTTAATGTGTTACGATAAGTCCTGGTTCATTAAACATGCAACAGTAGCACCCCCATGTGGCTTCTTTCAGGAACTGTTACACTAGTCAACATGTACTGGTTAAAGCAGGGGCTCAGATCATGTTCAGCTTCATGTTTGATTAATGTGTTAGAAGTGTTTCTCTGTGTGTTTTAAGAAGAAACCCAATGAGATGTATTTCTGACCAAAGTAACCATGGATATGGATCATAACAATTAATGAGAAAAAAATCAATTACTGTCTTTTATTTTGTTTATTTACATCCTATTTAAGACTGGATTGCTATTGTGGATCCTGCTAATCTCTTTAAAGGAGCAATATGTCATGAAGCATTTAAATTAGGTACTGCAGTCCTAATTCTAAACATTACAGAGAGCTGTCTCCCCCCCCCCCCTCCTCTCTAGAGTGGATGCTCATGCAGGTCACCATGTGGTGGACACTGAAGCTTCAGTGTTTATCCAGCTCTGCATCGGTCTGTAAACCTTTCTGCGTTCTAACCTCTCTCCATTTTTCAAAAGCATCTCCAATATTGATCCTAGTTTGAGCACGTTTCTGCTCGTGGAGCTTATTAGAAACATGCAGAGGCTTTTTAGGTCGGGTACAATCACTTCTATCTGAACCAGTTCTCTTGCCCGCTTCCATCGCTGCAACACCTGTTGGTTTGACCTGATAACTGCTCTCATATCTGGCAAACCGAGGGGCGTCCAAAACGGCCGTGTGGGGGTGCCTTAAAACCGCCTACCTTCTCTGGTCCAAACAAATCCAGACCATTCAGGACCAGAATCTAAAGTTAGAAGGAGGACATACTGGCTGCTGCATTGTTGAAAACAGTGATTTATTAACTGAAATTGTTTCGTGTTATTTGTTACAGGAAAAAAAGCTTCCCACAATGCATTGCGAATGAAACTGCTTCTTCTTTAATGTACTAGGCTATATTCACAGCAGCATGATGAGGTTATTAGTACATTTACTGTTAGCTAACTAACCAGCTAGCCTGCTAGAGGTACTATCGATGCAGAGGGGCGTGAAACATTGCCATGGTTACAGCAAGCTCCACCAATCAGAGACGTCACTTTGACATTCTGTGATTGTGGGTAGTGTAGTTCTTTTCACCAATATCCTGAATAAACCGTATTTTTCATATCAGATGAACTCGTATCTCCTACAGGAGGATAAACCATCATTTCACACTCAGGTAGCTCGTGGTCAGTCGACCTGTGATGGTTATGACATCATGGATAATAATCAAATCACTATGAAGAACATGAACGGGATTAATTAATTGTCATTGTTCTGCTGAGTCTGTACAGCTTGCTGTAGAGAAACTGCAATGTGTTTTAAGTGTTTTCGGCTTAAGACTGGTCATAAATGCCAGTAAAACAAAGTACATGATCTTCTCCAAAGCCAGAGATATTGTTTTTAACAGTCTACAACTATCCACACTCAATGGCAGCAATATTGAAAGAGTCAGCGTATATAAATATCTTGGAATTTGGCTGGACGAATAATTTACTTTTAAGCATCATGTGGAAATCTCACCGGCAAACTTCGGCAGAAACTTGTGTTTCTGTACAGAAACAGAGCTCACTTCTCTCCTGATTGTAGGAAACGTGTTGTTGAAGCAGTTTTTATGTCAGTCCTTGATTACAGCGATAGACATGCCTCTGCTTCAACTCTTAAAACGCTAGATTCAGTTTATCACTCTGCTCTTAGATTCATAACCCCTATAACACTCATCATTGTATTCTCTATAGCAAAGTTGGTTGGTCTTCTCTGTCACAGAGACGTGATAATCACATGTCTTTATCTATAAATCCATTATTGGACGTACACCATCTTATATAACATCTCTGCTGAACTGGACCATCGGGCCCTACCACACTCGCTCTGACGGGTTTACTCTGAACTTAGAAAATCCACTTTTAGCTCTTTAGCTTAAAAAAATGTGGAATAATTTACAACTCTGACTCAAGATTGACACTTTTGTCAATTCTGTATCTCGACATCATCGTAAATGAGGGAAACCTCGATGATTTCTGAGGTTTAAATAAAAGTTTAAAATGAATTAAACAATCAGAGGAAAGAGGTCAGAGGGATGAAAGAGATGAGAGACAAAACACCGTAAAGTATCAGAAAAAAATATTAAAAGTCGTTTTAATAAGAGAGATAAAGTCACGTGATTGTCTATACGTCATGTGATTGGCCGATTCGGTCACGAGAGCTGAAGCTGTCTCGAGCGTAACCGTTGGAAAAGTTCAAAGGACTGCGCGCGAGGTCCGAACGGCGGAGCAGCAAACCGCCGAGAGAGAGCGCGAGGAGGAGCAGAGGAGGAGCGCGAGGAGGAGCAGGAGGAGGAATAATCAATCAGAGAAGTGGTTGATGATGAATTTCGTTTTGAAAAGCTGATCATTCTGTTACAGTCGGTCGGTCCGCGTTTTTTCTCTGGACGTATTTATTACTCTGCTAGCTAGCTAACATGAGTGAGCAGAGTTAGCTCACGATGTTAGCTGATTCATTTAACTGCCTGACTGCTGAGGACTTCTGTAAGGTAAGAATCAAACACTCTTTCTGCTCTGTTGTCATGTTTTACTTTTTGTTAAAGGAAGAATGTGTGACTTTTTGATCCAGTAGATGTCGCCCTTGAGCACCAGCATGAAACCAAAACAACTCGAGCTGCATTGCTGTGCTAGCAGGCTAATGGTAGCACCCTTTAGTTAGCTCGTAGCTTCACATTGTACATTTACACAAAATGACCATGATCTAAAAACGCTTACGTGACATTCAAATAATCAGTGAGGACAGCATGTTAGTCTTCTTTTCTCTAGTCCCTCACTTAAATAACTTTTACATTGTTTAATTAATTCATTTTCTAGTAAGTTATTTAACTATCATTAATCACGTGATTTTAATGGATGCAAATGATGAAGTCTGAAGTCTTAATATGACGTCATTGAGGTGTCACCTTCTGTCAGGTGTAGTTTCTTTATTATAATAATCACATTAATGTTCACAATGAATCATAAAATGATCTTGTGTCAGTAAACAGTTTCTATGGTACACCTTACTCACTGAACTACCTGGACATATTTATCATGTTTAACATGTTTGTTCATATTGAGCCCCATAAATACACCGTGCAACATCCACACTGCATAACTCAGTTATTCATTTTATCTTAGTCACTAGCTTATTATTATTCTGCTCCTACTTTGCACTTATTCTTTATTTTATTATCTCTATTTTATTTTTACATTCTTAAAGTATTTTTATATTTCCTGCTGTGGGATTAATGAAGTATTTCTGATTGTGTGTTATTTGTGTTAGAACTGATATAATATTTTGTTATCGTGAAGACAGATGAAATAATCTTCAGAAATTGTAGGTGAGCAACATTATAATGTTTTTATTTGTTGGATAAAAAGAAACCAACGTTTTAGACAGCTAATTGAAGAATCTTGATTTTAATATAAATTGATGTTTTATTTTTAAATACTGAGACTGTTTGTCTGACGGAGTTGACAAAAGTCCTGAGCTGCAGAAAATGGTATTTTAGAAAAAAGTGATTACTGGGAGGTTGGCCAGTTACAGGGATCTATAATTAAGCATAATGGAAGAGAAAACATTTCAAAACAGAAAAAAAGGATTTTGATCTCAATAATGGGTGATATCTGTTTTCTTTGTGTGGATGATTTTCAGATAAAGACGTAGGAAACATGTTTGAAAGTGGCGCTGCTACATGTAGCTCTGTTAGCACGTCTCGGTATCCCAGGATGCTTTGACCAGCGAGTCGCTGTGGCTCAACACAAGCAGCAGTGTTTCCCCTAGGTTTACAGCTTTTATTTACTTCATTGAGCTGTAATTATGTAAAATATGTTGTATTTTTCTTATATTTATGTACTCATGTTTATTCACCATGCTGGTAACTGTAGGAGTCTACTTAATCTAATTGACATTATGAGGCTGTGATAGAGCTGGAAGTGTTTGTGTGATCACGAGTGAGAAACTCTCCATCCTTAGATTTTGACTTTAGGAGCTCTCTTAAGGGCTGAGATGCTTTGTGAATAACTTTGATCTTTACCAGGATCTAGTCTTTAATCTAAGTAGAAATGTATCTGCAGCGTGTTCCAGCTCCAGCTGTCTGCCACTGTGGCTGAAACTCTTCTGTTGTCGTCATGCCCTGCTGTCACTCTCCACTCTTCAGGTGATTTTTTGTCTTTGAATGCTGATTTTAACCCGTCTTCTGTCGGGATCCGATGGTTTTAAAAACTTTTTACCAAACATGTTTTTTATTACAGAAAACCTTCGCTAAGATCTGTGTGCAAGGTTACAATAAGAGTGTAGCAAGCACGCTCGCGGGAGTGACAGCGGTGAAGCTGCTCTTTCAACTCTGTGACACGTGCGTGCACAAGTGCTTATGAGACGTTGATGCAGTAGCAGTTATTAATGCGAAGTTCTCAAAATGATTACTGACAAAACACCGGGATGACAGGAAGTGCTGTGAAATTGAGAATGAGTGGGAGTGAGCCACCAGCGTGAGTGTGTGTGTGTGTGTGTGTGTGTGTGTGTCTGTGTGTGTGTGTGTGTGTGTGTGTGTGTGTGTGTGTGTGTGTGTGGGCGCATGCGCATCGGGGCAGAACTCTGCTGTGCACGATTCAGAGTGCAGAGGAGAATTGTAAACACCTTGTAGAGACAGAAATGACATGCCGTCGTGTAAATAAGAGAAATAATTAGTTTGTTTAATGAAAGGACGAGGTATAGACCTGTTCCATAGGAAAGGTATCCTTAAATGACTTCTGTTGTGATCTGGCGCTATATAGAACATAAAATTAAATACAATTAACCTGACCTTCAAGGGGGGGCCGGGGGTGACGTTGGGGGTGCGGGGCGAGGCGCCCGCCTAATAAAATGGTTGAGGAAACACTTAGCAGCTTAATGCTATTTTTAAATCTTTACCAGGTGAGACATGCAAGGTAAGCGACGGCGTGTTTCTGACCTGAAATGCGAGGGACAATTTGAGGATTCAACATTTCATCTCGCTTTCGCCTGCCAGTTTATCCCCATTTCTCAAACACGGACCATTTCTACAACATGCCAACTAACGCTGGTCAGTGTCATCAGTGAGGTCAACTGTCTTCCAGTTATTTCCTCTATGAGTGGATGTCACTACCTTCACTGTCTTGTTTCTTGTGTTGTTTTTAACAGCTAGAAAGGATTGCATCTTTAAATTATATAAACTTTATTCATTAACAGTTTCTTGGTTCCACATTGTCATAGAGTAGTAACAGTGAACCTTTAATGATGATGATAGTGAAGACATTATCTAACTGAAATGATGCTGTTTATTATACCTGAGCTAAATATGAACACTGTTGCTGAACAAGAAGCTAAGAACGTGGTGAATGAATACTGTTAGGAAATTACTGCAAAGTGAACAATAATGAGTTTTAAAGCTGATCAATTTAAACCTAAACTTTGAGTTTGCAGTTTAAAAAATGGTGTTAATGATGTGACGACCCCTCCACACCTAAAGGTGTTCCTGTGCTGTTTGTTTTGTTTTCTGTTACAGGTTCCGGTCAAACTGTAACAGAGGCGGGGTCGTAATCAGGGGATGAGCTACACCTTGGCCAGGTGCAGTCCTCCTCCATATAACCCTCTTTTCAGGAAAGACGCTCTCTCATCATCTTGTTCTCACACCCTGTGTGAACCTGGCGGCACGGCTGTGTGGAGCCATAAATACCTGATTCTTTGTAAATAAATGTGGTGTTCGTTGGTAAAACCTCGTTTTCGCCTCCTATGTTAGTTGCAGCCTAAGAGCCGGGTTGTAACAAAGACTAAATGAGTCGAACACACAGGAACAAGGAGGATATTTTTTGTTACATTTGAGGCATTTTGACTAATTTGTCCCTGAAAGACGAATGCTGTCTTGCTTAACAATGAGACAAAACTATCTAACTTTGGGGAAACAAATACTAAATTTAGTATGTGTATATTTTTTGTCTATTTAAATGTGAATAGTTTAATGTGAATAATTACTCACTTTGGCCACTAGATGGTGATATGAGATTGTGTGGTAACTGATCAGGGGTTTATAAATCACAGGTGAACAGGAAATGAACTGGGCAAACACGCATCTTACCATAATCAAGCCAGCAGTATCAGCAAAATAAAAAGACCTTAACAATTTGAACAACTTGTCATTTTCATCTCATCACCACAGTAATCTGTGTACCTTCATTTATCCGGGTCATCAATGAAGACAACTGTGAGGTAAGAAAATCTTTATAATTCATCGTCATTTTTCTTGTCCAATCTGGTTTGACTGCGGCTTTTTTTGTGAGATTTGTGGTGGTTTTGAGTTGAGCAATGAAATTATGTAGAGTGCATTTAACTTCATCCATTTAAAAGGAAATAGTTTATTCAACAGTTTATTGTTTGTGTTATTGGGGTAGTTAGAACTGGCAGATTAAGATAAAAGTAAAACTGTTATTGTGATGTACCTGCTTCGATGATAATTATGAAGATAACTTAAAGCTGCACTTTTTTTGTCTCAATACCACCCAGTGCCCAAAATGAACACTGGCTAAGTGAAATAAATGAGGTCATGCGCCATTGGCAGGTGTCCCGATCAGTACAAAACAGAGTGTAAGATGACGACCACATTTTGTTTTGCAACAATCGCATAACGCTGGAATGTGACCGTCAGTAATTGTGTCGTGCTACTTTGATTGTTCCCCACTGTTCACCATCGTCTCGATCACTCGTCCTTTACAAACAAAGCCGCTGTTAGAAAAGTGGCCTCAGAGTAAGCGGACTGTCGGCTGCTTCAGCACAGTCCTATGCTTCCATCAGACAATCGCTCAGTCACCCCAGCCTCTGTAACGAGCTGCAGCGCTCTAGTTTGATAGATTGTCTAAACTGTACTTACTGCAATGCAACAACAAACTCAGCAAAGTGTGCATGCTCGGTATTGTTGCTTAACAGAGAGATAGAAAGTGATGACGCCTGAATGCCTCAAAGAAATGCTTCTTGTTGTTACTGAAAATTGAGAAATGGATATCGGTTTGTTAATCTCATATTTTAATTGCTGTTTTGAAGTTTTCCTCTGGTCTGTTTTAGTAAGGGGAAGACTGTTCCCGCCAAGGATCTCAACTTCACATCCAGAAAGTCGAGCTCACGTTCATCTTAAAGAAGTGTTGTTTGATTTGCTGCAGCGGTGAGAATATTTCAGAGACACATGAAGATCATGTTTCTGTGACTACTTATGGTAACTCCGACTGCATCATAATAAAGGATCTATGGTAACATCGGACTGCTATGTCATGAAAGAAAAATATCAAGCAAAAAGAAACTGGAGAGATTTAAGGTAAGAAAATATTCCAAGTCAATATATTATACATTTTTTTCCCCATAAGGTCCCTTTTGCTGAAGGAAGGTGAAGGCAGTGGACAAGTTCCACTTTACCATCTCTGAGACCACCATCCCAACACTGGCAGAACAGCCCGTCAAACATCCTGCTACCTTCTCCAACTCCATTCTGAAAGACCAGGCTGTCATCCAAAAAACCTGGAAATTCTTGGTTAACAATTTTGAAAAATCCAGGTTGCCTTCAACTTTAAAGGATTAACCAGCATGCAATTTTGCTCAAAATGTCATGTCATCTGTTGGAGCTAATAAGAAGAATACCAGCATGAATCTGTGAAGTTGGCTTCGCTGGCCAAAAGCTAAAGCAGCAATCCCTGTATGGATGCACACATCCCGACAAAGTAGGTGAAATTGGACTTACAGCTGCAGGTACGAGAGGCAAGACTGAGCTCAAGGGCTCGTGTTTAGGAGAGCGGCAACAGGGAGATTAGGCTTGTACCAATTTACAAGCTGCCAGTTTAGAAAAGCCAAATGGAAAAGGTGTCAAACTTTTCAATTTGTTTTTCATCTGATGTAGAGGAGGGACGGACCACAGAATGTATCACTGCAGCCTTTCTAACCAGTAAATACCACCTGAGCCAGAAATATCTGAAGACCTTGCCGACTCCACAGCCCCAGATAGAGAGACAGCTCACAGTTGATCTAGCAAAACAACTGACATGGTGGACATTTTTTGGAAAGCCCTCTCTGGCCTTTGACTCACTGTAGCAAAGAGGAGGGAATACGTTCCATTCTGGATGATGGAGAGAAAGCCACGTGGTGGCTTTGGATAAAGACATTTCAGATTTAAATCAGGATGTGCAGCAGGTAAGTTTAGATTTAAATCAGGATGTGCAGCAGGTAAGTTTAGATTTATATCAGGATGTACAGCAGGTAAGTTTAGATTTAAATCAGGATGTGCAGCAGGTAAGTTTAGATTTAAATCAGGATACGCAGCAGGTAAGTTTAGATTTAAATCAGGATGTGCAGCAGGTAAGTTTAGATTTAAATCAGGATGTGCAGCAGGTAAGTTTAGATTTAAATCAGGATATGCAGCAGGTAAGTTTAGATTTAAATCAGTATATGCAGCAGGTAAGTTTAGATTTAAATCAGGATGTGCAGCAGGTAAGTTTAGATTTAAATCAGGATGTGCAGCAGGTAAGTTTAGATTTAAATCAGGATATGCAGCAGGTAAGTTTAGATTTAAATCAGGATGTGCAGCAGGTAAGTTTAGATTTAAATCAGGATATGCAGCAGGTAAGTTTAGATTTAAATCAGGATATGCAGCAGGTAAGTTTAGATTTAAATCAGGATATGCAGCAGGTAAGTTTAGATTTAAATCAGGATATGCAGCAGGTAAGTTTAGATTTAAATCAGGACGTGCAGCAGGTAAGTTTAGATTTAAATCAGTATGTGCAGCAGGTAAGTTTAGATTTAAATCAGTATGTGCAGCAGGTAAGTTTAGATTTAAATCAGGATGTGCAGCAGGTAAGTTTACATTTAAATCAGGATGTGCAGCAGGTAAGTTTAGATTTAAATCAGGACATGCAGCAGGTAAGTTTAGATTTAAATCAGGACGTGCAGCAGGTAAGTTTAGATTTAAATCAGTATGTGCAGCAGGTAAGTTTAGATTTAAATCAGGATGTGCAGCAGGTAAGTTTAGATTTAAATCAGGATGTGCAGCAGGTAAGTTTAGATTTAAATCAGGACATGCAGCAGGTAAGTTTAGATTTAAATCAGGACATGCAGCAGGTAAGTTTAGATTTAAATCAGGATGTGCAGCAGGTAAGTTTAGATTTAAATCAGGATGTGCAGCAGGTAAGTTTAGATTTAAATCAGGATGTGCAGCAGGTAAGTTTAGATTTAAATCAGGATGTGCAGCAGGTAAGTTTAGATTTAAATCAGGATGTGCAGCAGGTAAGTTTAGATTTAAATCAGGACGTGCAGCAGGCACGTTTAGATTTAAATCAGGATGTGCAGCAGGTAATTTTAGATTTAAATCAGGATATGCAGCAGGTAAGTTTAGATTTAAATCAGGATGTGCAGCAGGTAAGTTTAGATTTAAATCAGGATGTGCAGCAGGTAAGTTTAGATTTAAATCAGGACGTGCAGCAGGCACGTTTAGATTTAAATCAGGATGTGCAGCAGGTAATTTTAGATTTAAATCAGGATATGCAGCAGGTAAGTTTAGATTTAAATCAGGATATGCAGCAGGTAAGTTTAGATTTAAATCAGTATATGCAGCAGGTAAGTTTAGATTTAAATCAGGATGTGCAGCAGGTAAGTTTAGATTTAAATCAGGATATGCAGCAGGTAAGTTTAGATTTAAATCAGTATATGCAGCAGGTAAGTTTAGATTTAAATCAGGATATGCAGCAGGTAAGTTTAGATTTAAATCAGGATATGCAGCAGGTAAGTTTAGATTTAAATCAGTATATGCAGCAGGTAAGTTTAGATTTAAATCAGTATATGCAGCAGGTAAGTTTAGATTTAAATCAGGATATGCAGCAGGTAAGTTTAGATTTAAATCAGGATATGCAGCAGGTAAGTTTAGATTTAAATCAGGATGTGCAGCAGGTAAGTTTAGATTTAAATCAGGATATGCAGCAGGTAAGTTTAGATTTAAATCAGTATATGCAGCAGGTAAGTTTAGATTTAAATCAGGATGTGCAGCAGGTAAGTTTAGATTTAAATCAGTATATGCAGCAGGTAAGTTTAGATTTAAATCAGTATATGCAGCAGGTAAGTTTAGATTTAAATCAGTATATGCAGTGGGTAAGTTTAGATTTAAATCAGGATATGCAGCAGGTAAGTTTAGATTTAAATCAGTATATGCAGTGGGTAAGTTTCAGTTTCAGTCGGACATGAGGCAGGTTGTTGCTATCGGCCCTCAGTACTATTCATTCTGGTATAAACTTTCAGTATTAATTTATACTTCTGGTTTATTAGTCAAAATTACAAAGACTCCTCGTTTGTTACCATAACAGTAAAGAAAGCAGCAGAACCTGGAAATGTAGAAGTTTAATTAGCAACATTTTGACATTATTTCTTTTAAACTATGCTGCACGAGGAGAACAAGGGGAACACTGGTCAGGTGTCTTGGGGGCAGGAAAGCATTGGCTGTGGTTTGTTTACCACAACACTATGGAATACAAATTTCAGGCAGTTGAAATAAAAGGTCCTGGACCAGGACAAATGATGATGTCAAATAATATTTCAAACTGAAAACAATGAAGTAAAAATCTTGTTTCCCTCATGAAGAATACATTTCCTACGAATGTTCAAAGCCATATCTTAGTTGTTGATTTTTGGGATGGGGGTGGGACTTTTTGCCTTTTTTTAAAAATAGGATAGTGGATAGAATTAGGATAGCAGAAAGAGTGTCAAATTGTAAAAATGATTAGAGAGTGACACACGGTACAGTCCTCCCTCAGAGTCTCATCAGCAGCTGTAACCACAGAGACTTTGAGCAAACAGGAATCATCAGAATCCATCTGACATGAAGCTGTGGTTTGAATCCCACTTCCCTCCTCTTTGAAGAGTAGTCAGATATCTGTGTTCAGGTTTTTGTACAGCCTCTTCTACACTTTGTATCACTGTGTTTCTAAAGCACAGTAGTAGAGAGCTGTGTCTGCAGGGGTTAGCTTTCTAATGGTCAGTTCAGTTGAGCTGCTTGATGTTTGAGATTCATATCGTTTATCTGGAATATGTTCAGAACCACTCCTTGATTTTGCTCCTTTCCAGAGTATAAACTGAGGTGCCTGGAGGTCAGAATGATGTCTGTACCAGTAGAGGTTAACATACTGGTATGTTGTCTCATAGTTACATGTGAGTGTGACAGATTCTCCTTCTGATCCACTGACTTCATCGACTACAGGAAAGATTTTGTCTCCAGCTGTTGGTCCTGGAATACGTAGAGAAAATGAAGCCATGAGATTAAATATTGTTCAAGAGACTGAGAAGATGAGACAGTGGAACATATACGTTGTTCGGTCTTACTTACGAGAACAAAATAATTCAAGTGTTCAGAGATTTCTGCTCAGAACTTAAAAACACTTAAGACATGTTGTGCTTTATATCTCACCAAAGAAAAGAGCAGCCAGAATAATCCACAGCCAAAGGTCCATCTCTACAACAAGGTTTGAACCAACAGGAGGAACTCTCTGATGTTCAACATTCACTGTGTTGAAGTGTTCTCTTTACAGCAGCAGCAGGTATCAACATGATGTTTGAACACAGTAGTTCACCACCTGGTTGATAATGTCTCCCCCTGGAGGAATTGTAAAAGTGTAGTGCAGAAATTCTAGAAGCGACTTCCAGGAACTCGTCTCTGAACTGTGTACAATTGTGTAACACTCACATTTCAAACGTACTGAACTTGATGCACACGTTACTGAATCTGTATAGAGTCCATTCATTCATATTACTTTTAGACAAAGGGAACTAGATCAAATAATTTTCTAGATTTCAACATCAACCATGTGGTGAATAAATCTTTGAAATGTACTCGCCAAATGGAAAATCTACCTTCTATAATTTATTCAAAATGTGCATCTCATCTATAGATGAATTACACTGAAGAATGAATATGACAAAGCATTAATCAGACATACTGTTGAGATATTGAATATTTAAATAACAAGAATTATTTGGATTTTTTGAAATATTTGAATTCTGGACGTTTCTGAAAAAGTAGAAGGTGCCAAGAAAAGAGTGGGTCATAAAATAAGTAGTGAACGGACATTAGCATACATTTACTAGATATGAAGATTTTGTGTTGTATAAAAACACTTCAAGTCTTTTTTTTATCTGAAGTTCATCCATTTTCTGTTTCTATCCACTTAGCAAATAATCTAGACGATGTCAACACGTGCATTTAGAGTTTCAAAGTGTGTGACTCCCTCTAGTGGATGTTGAGGAGTATTGTGTTGTCTTCTCTCCAGAGGTTTTTGTACAGAGTTGTGGTGTTTCCTGTCACTGTGGGCTGCAGAGCACAGTAGTACACAGCAGAGTCAGTCAGTGCAGCAGAGGAGATCTCCAGATTTACTCGTTTGTCCTTTTTGTTAATGTAAGCTGAGAAATCAGAAACTGTTGGGTGAATCGATCCTCCCTCTGTGATGGAGAGCAGGAACTCTGGTCTGGATCTCTGGTTTTGTCTGTACCACTGGATGTTCTGGATTTGACCATCATATGTACAGGTCAGGTTGATGTTTCCTCCCTCTTCAACATCTTCTTCAGTTCTTTTTTGGGTTTATGCTGTTCATGGAGCCCAGGGCTGCAAAATAAGTATTATACATGTGTGTTAGTCTGCAAGAGATTCAGACATGAAGAGAGTGAAAAGCAGTCCTTTACTTCATCAGTCATCTTTGATCATTTTGAGATTCATGAAGAAAACAAAAGTCTTTTTCTATCAGTGGAATTTGTAGCTCCCACAGATAAACGTCTACTTTGAAATAGTTGTTCAGATATCTGGTCTAAACAGCAGGTGAAATTAGAGTTTGATGTGTGTTGTAACACTCACCTATAAAGTGAGAGAAAAGTAAAAAGAGGTAAAGCAGCATGTCTTTGGAGTTGTTGAAGACAAACAGACAGCAGATGAGTAATGTTCTTCTAAACTAAACAGCCTCTGTGCTGCACAGATGTTCTCCTCTACTTTGACACCATTTTCATTTGACTTCCTCAAACTTTTCTGCTCTGGAGATAGAGACAATCTCATTGGTTTGCCTCAGTGGGCGGAGTCAGAGAAACACCTTATTAAGAAGTAGAACTTGTTTTTAACTGGAGGCCATTGTGAGTTCTCCCACATTTACAGAGGTGAGGTGCTGTAAAGGAAGAACTAGTATGAGTTGGTGCTGAGTTGTTTGTTCTGATGTTCACAGCTTGATTAAAAGAGTTCTCATTCAATCTTTATTTGTAAAGCACCAATTCATAACAAATGTTATCTGAAGACACTTTACAGAAGAGCACAATAACTTCAGTCTTGTCTGAGTTAAGGAACTAAAAGTTTCTGGTCATCCATGTCCTAATGTCCTTAAGGCAAGCTTCTAGTGTACATAAATGATTGGTGTCATCTGGCTTCATTGATACGTATAGCTGAGTATCATCTGCATAACAATGAAAATGTATGGAGTGTTTCCTCATAATATTACCCAGAGGAAGCATATATAATGTAAAGAGAATCGGTCCAAGCACTGATCCTTGTGGCACTCCATGGCTGACTTTGGTGTGCATAGAGGACTCATCATGAACATGTACAAACTGAGATCGGTCTGATAAATAAGATTTAAACCAGCTTAAAGCAGTCCCTGTAATTCCAAGTCATTGTTCTAGTCTCTGTAACAGGATTTGATGGTCAATCGTGTCGAAAGCAGCACTAAGATCTAACAGGACGAGCACAGAGAGAAGTCCCCTGTCTGAGGCTAGAAGAAGATCATTGGTTACTTTAACTAGAGCAGTCTCAGTGCTATGGTGGACTCTAAATCCTGACTGAAACTCCTCAAATAAACTGTTGCCATGGAGAAAGTCACACAACTGATTAGCTACCACTTTCTCCAGGATCTTTGAAATAAAAGGAAGGTTAGACATAGATCTATAGTTAGCTAGAGTTCCTGCATCAAGAGTAGGCTCCCCTGTGCGCTCTGACCACAGTCGGAAAGTAGAAGCTGGAAAGGTTAATACAAAACTTCATAGACCTGCTGGAAGTAAGCTAAGAACCTCAGAGAGACTTTTTCTAATGATACAACTGCCCTTAATGGCATCAGCGTGGCATCTAGCACCACTGTTAGGAATCTAGGAGTTTTATTTGATCAAGATATGTCCTTTAACTCACATAAAATACATTTCAAGGACAGCTTATTTCCACCTTTGTAATATCTCTAAGATCAGGCAGATCCTGTCACCATGAAGAAAAACTAGTTCATGCATTTGTTAACTCCAGGTTGGATTACTGTAATTCTCTTTTATCAGGGTGCTCTGGTAAATCTCTAAAGACTCTTCAACTAGTCCAAAATGCTGCAGCTCGTGTTCTGACTAGAACTAGGAAAAGGGACCACATTACTCCTGTATTGGCTTCTCTGCACTGGCTCCCTATAAAATCTAGAATAGAATTTAAAATCCTTCTTCTCACTTATAAAGCTCTAAATGGTCAGGCACCATCTTATCTTAAAGAGTTAATAGTGCTGTACTACCCGTCGAGAACATTACGCTCCCAGAATGCAGGCCTGCTCGTGGTACCTACAGTCTCTAAATGTACTATGGGAGGTAGAGCCTTCAGTTATCAGGCCTGCTCGTGGTACCTACGGTCTCTAAATGTACTATGGGAGGTAGAGCCTTCAGTTATCAGGCCTGCTCAAGGTACCTACAGTCTCTAAATGTACTATGGGAGGTAGAGCCTTCAGTTATCAGGCCTGCTCGTGGTCCCTACGGTCTCTAAATGTACTATGGGAGGTAGAGCCTTCAGTTACCAGGCCTGCTCGTGGTCCCTACGGTCTCTAAATGGACTATGGGAGGTAGAGCCTTCAGTTATCAGGCCTGCTCAAGGTACCTACAGTCTCTAAATGTACTATGGGAGGTAGAGCCTTCAGTTACCAGGCCTGCTCGTGGTACCTACGGTCTCTAAATGTACTATGGGAGGTAGAGCCTTCAGTTATCAGTCCTGCTCGTGGTACCTACGGTCTCTAAATGTACTATGGGAGGTAGAGCCTCAGAGTCAGTGCAGTAGAGGAGATCTGTAGATCCACACGATTTTTCTCATTCAGTTTAACAGTCAGTCGAGGGTGTGGAGGTTTTGCTGTCACTACAGTAGGATCTGAAGTGTCTGTGATCAGGAGAAGGAACTGAGGAGCTGATCCAGGATCCTGTTGATACCACTGGAGATTATCAGCTTTAACTGAGTATTTACAGGACAGAGTAACACTGTGACCCTCTGATGAAAACACTTCAGCACTGCTGGCAGTAATATCATCCTCCAAGGTGTTACCTGATGGAGACAAACACATGCTATTTCAACATCAGACATACTGTAGTTTAAAGAAGTCACACGATAAACATCTAGTGTTCAAACAAACGATACTAGAAGCAGTCATTAGTAAAGAAGTGTTGTTTTCTAGAAAGTGTTTTTGAAATGTTAAATTGATCTGTGGCTGATCCAAAATTCATTCTGGATCTCAAAGTCTTTAAAAGCTTCTTTTTCATTTAGATTTCTAATCAAACACAAACTTACCCAGGAGAGTTAAAATGAAGATAATAGTGAGTTTTTCCATGTTTGTAGAGGAGAGACGCTGTAACTGAAGAACAAGTATGAGTAAGTTTGGTGAGCTGTTTGGTCTGATGTTCACAGCTTGATTTAAAGAGTTCTCTGTCATCAGGCTCCTCTGCAGTCAGGAGGAGGAGACTCTTTAAACTACTCTAATTCCTTAAGGGCTTTATCACAACTGTATCATGAGTGAATAATCTGAGGTTTCACAGTGTGTGACTCCCTCTAGTGGATGTTAAGGAGTATTGTGTTGTCTTCTCTCCAGAGGTTTTTGTACAGAGTTGTGGTGTTTCCTGTCACTGTGGGCTGCAGAGCACAGTAGTACACAGCAGAGTCAGTCAGTGCAGCAGAGGAGATCTCCAGATTTACTCGTTTGTTCTTTTTGTTAATGTAAGCTGAGAAATCAGAAACTGTTTGGTGAATCAATCCTCCCTCTGTGATGTAGAGCAGGAACTCTGGTCTGGATCTCTGGTTTTGTCTGTACCACTGGATGTTCTGGATTAGACCATCATATGTACAGGTCAGGTTGATGTTTCCTCCCTCTTCAACATCTTCTTCAGTTCTTTCTGGGTTTATGCTGTTCATGGAGCCCAGGGCTGCAAAATAAGTATTATACATGTGTGTTAGTCTGCAAGAGATTCAGACATGAAGAGAGTGAAAAGCAGTCCTTTACTTCATCAGTCATCTTTGATCATTTTGAGATTCATGAAGAAAACAAAAGTCTTTTTCTATCAGTGGAATTTGTAGCTCCCACAGATAAACGTCTACTTTGAAATAGTTGTTCAGATATCTGGTCTAAACAGCAGGTGAAATTAGAGTTTGATGTGTGTTGTAACACTCACCTATAAAGTGAGAGAAAAGTAAAAAGAGGTAAAGCAGCATGTCTTTGGAGTTGTTGAAGACAAACAGACAGCAGATGAGTAATGTTCTTCTAAACTAAACAGCCTCTGTGCTGCACAGATGTTCTCCTCTACTTTGACACCATTTTCATTTGACTTCCTCAAACTTTTCTGCTCTGGAGATAGAGACAATCTCATTGGTTTGCCTCAGTGGGCGGGGCCAGAGAAACACCTTATTTAGAAGTAGAACTTGTTTTTAACTGGAGGCCATTGTGAGTTCTCCCACATTTACAGAGGTGAGGTGCTGTAAAGGAAGAACTAGTATGAGTTGGTGCTGAGTTGTTTGTTCTGATGTTCCCTCTAGTGGATGTTGAGGAGTATTGTGTTGTCTTCTCTCCAGAGGTTTTTCAATCAATCAATCAATCACATTTATTTATAAAGCACATTTAAAAACAGCAACAGCTGACCAAAGTGCTGAACATGAAACAAGAGAGCAATACAGAATAAAAAGCAAAACAAAAACATCAACAACAAGACTAAAACTCACACATGCATGTTTGCCTACACACATGCACACACAGAATACTAACAATATAATTTATACAGTAATATTATAAGAAGTACATCAGAGAGAACTACAAGCACCTAACTAGGACTCAAAAGCCAACGAGTAAAAGTGTGTTTTGAGGCGGGACTTAAAAGATTCCACGGAGGGGGCAGACCTGACTGAGGGAGGAAGGCTGTTCCACAAGCGAGGGGCCTTGACTGAAAATGCTCGGTCACCTCGATGTTTGTAGCGAGAGTGAGGAACAGCAAGGAGACCCATGTTTGAGGATCTGAGGGGCCTGGCCGTTGTGTAGGGGCTGAGGAGATCAGTAATATATGAGGGTGCCAGGCCATTCAGTGCTTTAAAAACAAACAATGCAACCTTAAAATCAATTCTGTAACGAATTGGAAGCCAGTGAAGAGAGGCAAGAACAGGGCTGATATGCTCCCTTTTACGTAGGCCAGTCAGTAGCCTGGCTGCAGCATTTTGAACCAGTTGCAATCGTGACAGGGATGACTGGCTGATCCCAGAGTACAGGGAGTTACAGTAGTTTTTGTACAGAGTTGTGGTGTTTCCTGTCACTGTGGGCCTCAGAGCACAGTAGTACACAGCAGAGTCATTCAGCTGAAGCTTCTGGATCTTCAGAGGAACTGATCTTAAAGTAGAATCCAGTGTGGATGAAAATCTCTCCTGAAACTCTTTCACTGTTTTCCCTTCTCCATACTTAAAGCGGCTCAGTATGAATTTGGGGCTGTTGTTTCCATCCTGTTTGTACCAGTAGAGATTATCATTTGATGAACTGCTGTTGTATTGACAGCCAAGAGTTACTGCCTCTCCTTCAGTAGCAGTCACATCTCCTTCTGGTTGCAGCACGTTGTCTTTTTGTGCCTTACATTCTGTAAAACAGTAACAAATAGTATTAGTGTGCTGTTAAAGAATCATGTCAGTGTTGGATTGATATCAAAGAAACAGAGTTATGTTCATACCAAGACACACAGCAGCCAGCAACACTGAGATAACCAGAGGCATCATATCTGCAGTGTTAATAACTCTGAGTTACAGCGAGTATAAAGAAGGCTGTGATCTCTGTGTTTAGTCCACATCAACACTAAGTTGGAGGATTAGAAGGAGGAGCGTGATCACAGAGACAGGTCTCATTCACAGCCCTGTGTTATTCCCCGACTGACAACTTTACACTGAACATCTTTTACTGACACTCTGCTCGCTTTTAATGATCCGTCTTCTAAGTTACCATCATGAGCGATTCCAGTTTAGAGTAAGTGACTCCCTCTAGTGGATGTTGAGGAGTATTGTGTTGTCTTCTCTCCAGAGGTTTTTGTACAGAGTTGTGGTGTTTCCTGTCACTGTGGGCCTCAGAGCACAGTAGTACACAGCAGAGTCAGTCAGTGCAGCAGAGGAGATCTCCAGATGAAACTCTTTAGATTGTTTGTCATGTCTTGTAGTCAACTTTGTTGTTTTCTCTGAATGTTCTCCAATGAGAAGTTGTGGAGATGAGCTGGACTTCTGCTGATACCACCAGAGGACGGTGACAGAGCCTGAATAGTTGCAGGAGAGAGTCACATCGTCTCCATCAACAGCCATCATTACCTCTCTGAATGGTGTCACTAATTCCTCAGAGGATCCTAAAAAGAAAGACATATATTTCACTGTGACTGTAGTTGTCTATCTGGACACACATGTTTCATGTCTTAGATCTTACTACGTCTTTTCAGTACTTACCAGTATGACAGAATACTATCATCATCCAAACCAAAGGAAGCTGCATTGTTGTTCCTGTGATAAATGAACAGTAGAGAGAACACAGCAGCTCTTCTGTTCCAAAGTGACACTGTTCATATTCATTTGTGTAGCTCCTCCTCTTAACACGTACATCTCAAATGTAGTAACATAGGAACATCTATGACTGGATTTAGATAGGATCTGTTCATCAACAACAACAACAAAGAAACTAGACTCATTTATTTTAAATCAAAGTCAACTTACAAACAAAAATGACCGGGCCTAGAACTGAACACTGTTGTACACCACGAGGAATCACAGCCGAAGAAGAACTTCTTCATCAAAGACAGAACAAAAGAAATGGACTTCTACATTTGTGAAGCCAACTGTTTATGGTGGTACTTTATTCTAATGATTTGATCCAGATTAAATATGATGACTAACCATCACATCATATTCACTTTTTGTATATTAAGAGCTTCATTTAAATCTAAAGTTTGCAAACTCAATTCATGTCACATTCCGACAGTTCTGGATATGTAGAGAGCGCCTGTCAGAGAGAATCTTTATCATCACTACAAGACAGTCGAGCCTACATCTCCATACCTACAGTTGAAGTTTATCACTGTGTGACTCCCTCTAGTGGATGTTGAGGAGTATTGTGTTGTCTTCCCTCCAGAGGTTTTTGTACAGAGTTGTGGTGTTTCCTGTCACTGTGGGCTGCAGAGCACAGTAGTACACAGCAGAGTCATTCAGCTGAAGCTTCTGGATCTTCAGAGGAACTGATGTCTTGTTGATTGCAGCATTAAATCTGTCTGTCTGGAACTCAGGAGCTTTTTCTGCTTTGTTTGAGTAACATTTCATCATGTACCTCGGGAAATCATGAACTTCTTGTCTGTACCAGAACAAATAGGGACTTGTGTCAGTGGTTTCAAATGTACAACCAAGTGTGACTGTGTCTCCTTTAGAAGCAAAGACATCTTCTGTTGGCTGGGTCACTCTGTCTTCTCCTTTACACTCTGAGAAAAATAGAACATGAGGAGGGAGAGATGAATTGTTGATTGATGAAAAATATTTAGTATGAAGGAGTCACCTAGTCAGAGGATCAGACACAAACATTTTAGAGTCATTAAAAACAAGATTTGCTTTTGTCTCTCACCAAAGATACAAATAGTCAGAATAATCCACAGCCAAAGGTCCATCTCTACAACAAGGTTTGAACCAACAGGAGGAACTCTCTGATGTTCAACATTCACTGTGTTGAAGTGTTCTCTTTACAGCAGCAGCTGGTATTAACATGATGTTTGAACACAGTAGTTCACCACCTGGTTGATAATCTCTCCCCCTGGAGGAATTGTAAAAGTGTAGTGCAGAAATTCTAGAAGTGACTTCCAGGAACTCGTCTCTGAACTGTGTACATCCATTTTATTATTTCTATCCAGTTGTCAGATAATCTAGACGGTTTCAACACATGCATTTAGAGTTTCAATGTGTGACTCCCTCTAGTGGATGTTGAGGAGTATTGTGTTGTCTTCTCTCCAGAGGTTTTTGTACAGAGTTGTGGTGTTTCCTGTCACTGTGGGCTGCAGAGCACAGTAGTACACAGCAGAGTCATTCAGCTGAAGCTTCTGGATCTTCAGAGGAACTGATGTCTTGTTGATTGCAGCTTTAAATCTGTCTGTCTGGAACTCAGGAGCTTTTTCTGCTTTGTTTGAGTAACATTTCATCATGTACCTCGGGAAATCATGAACTTCTTGTTGATACCAAAACAAAGTGGGACCTATATTTGTAGTCTCAAATTGACAACCAAGTGTGACTGTGTCTCCTTTAGAGGCAAAGACATCTTCTGTTGGCTGGATCACTCTGTCTTCTCCTTTACACTCTGAGAAGAGAACAGAAAGAGGAAGAGATGAATTGTTGATTGATGAAAAAAAGGCTTGAGGTTAAATAAGTTACCTAGCCTTAAGAACAGACACACAAACAAGAGAGCAGTAAACAAATGTGTTATGCTATACTTTCTCACCAAATAGAAGAGCAGCCAGAATAATCCACAGCCAAAGGTCCATCTCTACAACAAGGTTTGAACCAACAAGAGACCCGAGCTGATGTTCATCCAGAAGTGTGAGAATAGTTCACTTTACAGCAGCTGTTACATATGAATGCTTGAACAGAGTGCTGTGGTGATCTGCCCCCTTGATAATGTTGCCTACTAGTGGAGATTAAAAATATTACAATTGTGTATAAAACAGACTTCCAGCAGGTTTTTGTCCAGACTCTATGAAGGTCTTGATCAGTTTTACAAGATCCATTAATCTAAACCAACACAGAGGAAACCTGATCAAATAATTTTAACAATATCATGGTCAGCATATAATTAAAAACTGAGAGGACCCGGGAATGAACCCTGTGGAACACCTGAAGAAATCACAGCCCACAAAGAACAAAAGAGAAACTTCTTTAATAAAGATCAAGACAAAAGAAATCAACTCCAGAATCTGTAATGCAGGCTGTTTACTGAGTTACTTTATTTAAATGATACAATTCAACAGTGGTGAAATTAAACACCAGAGTAAATATGATGACAAACAAGACCTACTTTGTAGATATTTCACATTTTAATCAGATCTTTATTTTATTGTTAGAGCGCCTGTCAGAGAGAATCTTATCATCACTACAAGACAGTCGAGCCTACATCTCCATACCTACAGTTGAAGTTTATCAGTGTTTGACTCCCTCTAGTGGATGTTGAGGAGTATTGTGTTGTCTTCTCTCCAGAGGTTTTTGTACAGAGTTGTGGTGTTTCCTGTCACTGTGGGCCTCAGAGCACAGTAGTACACAGCAGAGTCATTCAGCTGAAGCTTCTGGATCTTCAAAGGAACTGATCTTAAAGTAGAATCCAGTGTGGATGAAAATCTCTCCTCAAACTCTTTTATAGTTTTCCCTTCTCCAATCTTAAAGCGGCTCAGTATGAATTTGGGGCTGTTGTTTCCATCCTGTTTGTACCAGTAGATATAATAATTTGTTGAACTGCTGTTGTATTGACAGCCAAGAGTTACTGCCTCTCCTTCAGTAGCAGTCACATCTCCTTCTGGTTGCAGCACGTTGTCTTTTTGTGCCATACATTCTGTAAAACAGTAACAAATAGTATTAGTGTGCTGTTAAAGAATCATGTCAGTGTTGGATTGATATCAAAGAAACAGAGTTATGTTCATACCAAGACACACAGCAGCCAGCAACACTGAGATAACCAGAGGCATCATATCTGCAGTGTTAATAACTCTGAGTTACAGCGAGTATAAAGAAGGCTGTGATCTCTGTGTTTAGTCCACATCAACACTAAGTTGGAGGATTAGAAGGAGGAGCCTGATCACAGAGACAGGTCTCATTCACAGCCCTGTGTTATTCCCCGACTGACAACTTTACACTGAACATCTTTTACTGACACTCTGCTCGCTTTTAATGATCCGTCTTCTAAGTTCCCATCATGAGCAATTCCAGTTTAGAGTAAGTGACTCCCTCTAGTGGATGTTGAGGAGTATTGTGTTGTCTTCTCTCCAGAGGTTTTTGTACAGAGTTGTGGTGTTTCCTGTCACTGTGGGCTCCAGAGCACAGTAGTACACAGCAGAGTCATTCAGTGCAGCAGAGGAGATCTCCAGATGAAACTCTTTAGATTGTTTGTCATGTCTTGTAGTCAACTTTGCCGTTTTCTCTGAATATTCTCCAATGAGAAGTTGTGGAGATGAGCTGGACTTCTGCTGATACCACCAGAGGTAGTTGGCAGAGCCTGAATAGTTGCAGGAGAGAGTCACATCATCTCCATCAACAGCCATCATTACCTCTCTGAATGGTGTCACTAATTCCTCAGAGGATCCTAAAAAGAAAGACATATATTTCACTGTGACTGTAGTTGTCTATCTGGACACACATGTTTCATGTCTTAGATCTTACTACGTCTTTTCAGTACTTACCAGTATGACAGAATACTATCATCATCCAAACCAAAGGAAGCTGCATTTTTGTGCCTGTGATAAATGAACAGTAGAGAGAACACAGCAGCTCTTCTGTTCCAAAGTGACACTGTTCATATTCATTTGTGTAGCTCCTCCTCTTAACACTTACATCTCAAATGTAGTAACATAGGAACATCTATGACTGGATTTAGATAGGATCTGTTCATCAACAACAACAACAAAGAAACTAGACTAATTTATTTTAAATCAAAGTCAACTTACAAATAAAAATGAGCGGGCCTAGAACTGAACCCTGTTGTACACCACGAGGAATCACAGCCAAAGAAGAACTTCTTCATCAAAGACAGAACAAAAGAAATGGACTTCTAAATTTGTGAAGCCAACTGTTTATGGTGGTACTTTATTCTAATGATTTGATCCAGATTAAATATGATGACTAACCATCACATCATATTCACTTTTTGTATATTAAGAGATTCATTTAAATCTAAAGTTTGCAAACTCAATTCATGTCACATTCAGACAGTTCTGGATATGTAGAGAGCGCCTGTCAGAGAGAATCTTTATCATCACTACAAGACAGTCGAGCCTACATCTCCATACCTACAGTTGAAGTTTATCAGTGTGTGACTCCCTCTAGTGGATGTTGAGGAGTATTGTGTTGTCTTCTCTCCAGAGGTTTTTGTACAGAGTTGTGGTGTTTCCTGTCACTGTGGGCCTCACAGCACAGTAGTACACAGCAGAGTCATTCAGCTGAAGCTTCTGGATCTTCAGAGTAACTGATGTCTTGTTGATTGCAGCATTAAATCTGTCTGTCTGGAACTCAGGAGCTTTGTCTGCTTTGTTTGAGTAACATTTCATCATGTACCTCGGGAATTCTTGAACTTCTTGTCGATACCAGAACAGAGTGGGAGATGCCGAAGTCTCAAATGTACAGTCAAGTGTGACTGTCTCTCCTTCAGAAGCAAAGACATCTTCTGTTGGCTGGATCACTCTGTCTTCTCCTTTACACTCTGAGAAGAGAACAGAAAGAGGAAGAGATTAATTGTTAAATGATTCTATAAATGAGAATTTAGGATTCTAGTTAACTTTCCTGAGAATCAGACACACAAACATGTACATGAGTAGTATAGACTTGTACTGCTCTGTTTCCCACCAAAGAAAAGAGCAGCCAGAATAATCCACAGCCAAATGTCCATCTCTACAACAAGGTTTAAACCAACAGGAGGAACTCTCTGATGTTCAACATCCAGAGTGAGAAAAGTTCTCTTCATAGCAGCAGTTTGTATTGACAGAAAGGTTGGACTCAGTGCAGGGGTGATGAACCGCCTACCTGATAATGTCGCCCTCAAGTGGAGGAAAAAAGATAAATACATCAGATCAGTTCTTCTGCATCGAGTCTGCTGGTTCTGTATGCTTACATAATGCATCAACCTACAACTATGATGAAAATGTGAAGACGTGTGTCCTAGAACCACCTTTCACCCTTCACCTCTGGGAGAGACTTCCAAGTTTCCAAGCAGTCTTCTTTCCTCTGCCAGCACATGCAGACACAGTGCCGTTCAATCTGTGTGTCATCCAGTAACTGCAGGTTGAGGTCCATTGTGGATCTGGAGAAGGTCTTCTTCCAGAGATGCATAGCCACTATTAACAGGTTGGTTGATCTGAGTGGACACTATAAATATTTGTTAATACATGACAGTGGACACAAATGTTCCAGTTGATGCTGTGGGGTGGCTTGGATTGCTTGGATGGTAGGATCTATCAGGATATGTCACATTGGCATTGTTGTGACAAAAACACCACGCAGGAGAGGATTCTGCAAAAGATGCACATGAAAATAACCCAGCACCAACCACCATACCATGTTTAACATCTAGAGTATCTTCTTGAAGGGTCATGAGGCAGCTGAAGAAGTTCAACCTGCCAAAGACCATGATGGTGCACTTCTACACTGCCATCATGGAGTCCATCCTCTCCTCCTCCATCACAGTCTGGTACGCTGCAGCCACAGCAACAGACAAGTGCAGGCTGCAGTGCATCATCCGCTCTGCAGAGAAGGTCATTGGCTACAGTCTACCATCTCTCCACCACCTGTACACCTCCAGGACCCTGAGGCGTGCAGGTAAGATTGTGGCCGACCCCTCTCACCCCGCACATGAACTGTTTGAGACTCTCCCCTCTGGTAAGAGGCTGCGGTCCATCAGGACCAAAACCTCTCTCCACAAGAACAGTTTCTTCCCCTCTGCTGTCAGCCTCATGAACAATGTCCCTCCCCCCCCCTCCTCCCACATAACACAGACTCTCATCAGCCCCACAGTCAGAAAACATCACAGTGATGTGAAGGCTGAAACTGTTTTTATGCGTTACATTAACGCTCACTGAACTTTACATTCTTTTTCTCACATGCACTCCATCACAGCTTGTAGATTTTGTTATTTTTTATTATTCTTTATATTTGACATTTTTAAATTCTATTTTATATATTTGTAATTGCTTCTTATATATTATTATTTAAGTCTTGCTAGTTCTGTTTTATCTCCTTTGTTAAATGGTTTGCACCGATACACCAAGTCAAATTCCTTGTATGTGTAAATGTACTTAGCAATAAAACCTGATTCTGATTGTAACGGACAAACCATGCTGGAATTTTATATACCAAAATCCTTTTGGGGTTTTGTACACAATCATTGGTTTTGAGGTGGTTTTTGACAAGATGAAAACGTCCAATGTGGATAAATGTTTTCCCTCAACATCACTTCATCAGGCTGTATTTAATATAACTGAAGGGTGCTGTGAATTCTGATGACATCACAGGTGGCCATATTCAAACTCATTAACTCTTAAGAACAGGCTGAGTAAATGATCGTACAATACTGGAGTTCAGTCAGGACCACTTTGTCAAGACAATATACTTTATTGCAGGTATTTATATTTCCACGTCTTTAGGTGGAAAGCATTAGGCAGGAACAGCACACCTTCCTGCCCTCCCCGTGCATACAAGGAAAGCTTAAGGCAGGGAGACAAGCAGCACACCCAAACAGCAGGCATCAATGACAACAGCATGACAATAATTAAGTCAGAACAGCATAAAAGGAGCAGCTGGGGTGGAGGACGTTCACAAATGTGGCTTGCGGAGGAAGCAGCAAACAGTAGGCAGGCTAGAGCCGTTTAAATAAGACAGCATACGTACTATTTGGACAATAGGATGCTTTGAAGAAAATCAGCTGGCCATCAGCTGATGAGGCTTGCGTGAGATCAGCTGTTACTATAAACTGTGGCCTGATAGTAGAGCGTGACTCCGTGGCCTGCCTGAACTAACGCTACATCTTTGTGATATCTCCAATACAGATAACAACAACAATTAGCTAGCTGGCTTTGGCATTCTTTCATAGACATAATAGTAGCTTTATACTTTGATACACATAACCACACTCAAATACATATTTAACTCTGTGACAAACATATATTAGCTAGTTCTAATTGACTTCACTGAAAGATTAGCTTGCTACCTGGCTAGTTACATTAGCTGCCTACCTTGCATGCATTATCTACTTTGTGATTCATTTTGAGTAGTTATTTGATGGCACGTTGAAAATGTGCAGATTATGTTAATATAACAACGAGTAAGGTCTCCACCTGCTCTTTTGTAGAGTGTCTTGAGATGACACTTGTTATGATTTGGTGCTATACAAAATGTGTAGTTAGTAGCTGAGTATTTCATTCCCTCAGAGTCTCATCAGCAGCTGTAACCACAGAGACTCTGAGCAAACAGGAATCATCAGAATCCATCTGACATGAAGCTGTGGTTTGAATCCCACTTCCCTCCTCTTTGAAGAGTAGTCAGATATCTGTGTTCAGGTTTTTGTACAGCCTCTTCTACACTTTGTATCACTGTGTTTCTAAAGCACAGTAGTAGAGAGCTGTGTCTGCAGGGGTTAGCTTTCTAATGGTCAGTTCAGTTGAGCTGGGTGATGTTTGAGATTCATATCGTTTATCTGGAATATATTCAGAACCACTGTTATCTCTGGCTCCTTTCCAGAGTATAAACTGAGGTGCCTGGAGGTCAGAATGATGTCTGTACCAGTAGAGGTTAACATACTGGTATGTTGTCTCATAGTTACATGTGAGTGTGACAGATTCTCCTTCTGATCCACTGACTTCATCGACTACAGGAAAGATTTTGTCCCCAGCTGTTGGTCCTGGAATACGTAGAGAAAATGAAGCCATGAGATTAAATATTGTTCAAGAGACTGAGAAGATGAGACAGTGGAACATATACGTTGTTCGGTCTTACTGCGAGAACAGAATAATTCAAGTGTTCAGAGATTTCTGCTCAGAACTTAAAAACACTTAAGACATGTTGTGCTTTGACTCTCACCAAAGAAAAGAGCAGACAGAATAATCCACAGCCAAAGGTCCATCTCTACAACAAGGTTTGAACCAACAGGAGGAACTCTCTGATGTTCAACATTCAGAGTGACGTTTGTTCTCTTCTCAGCAGAAGTTATTATTCAAAGACAGGTTGAGCTCAGTATCTGGGTTTTGTACCACCTACTAGATGATGTCGCCCTCTAGTGGAGGTTGATGCTGTCTAGTTGAGGTAAACATGTCAGGAGAGCAATGTGGGAGAAGTCTTCCAGCTGTTTGTAAAGAGTGTGAATGTTTGGAACAGCAGAACTTCACATGTTATAAAGTGGTTGAATCTATGACTGGATTTTAATAGAATCTAAAACTGGATCAATTCTTATCAGAAACTGGATCAAGTTATTTTAAGATGACCACATTTTATACATCATGTCTTTAGATTTAATCACTGTTCAGATGATCTGGTCTGTATCATGACATACAATTGAATTTCACACTGTGTGACTCCCTCTAGTGGATGTTGAGGAGTATTGTGTTGTCTTCTCTCCAGAGGTTTTTGTACAGAGTTGTGGTGTTTCCTGTCACTGTGGGCCTCAGAGCACAGTAGTACACAGCAAAGTCATTCAGCTGAAGCTTCTGGATCTTTAGAGGAACTGATGTCCCATTGATTTCAGCTTTAAATCTGTCTTCTGAGATCCCAGGAGTATTTTCTGAAATTCCTGCATAGCTTTTCCACAGGTACTTTGGGAAATCACCCTTTTCTTGTCTGTACCAGAACAAATAGAGGGTCGTTGAAATGGTCTCCACTTTACAGTCAAGTGTGACTGTGTCTCCTTCAGAAGCAAAGACATCTTCTGTTGGCTGGATCACTCTGTCTTATCCTTCACACTCTGAGAAAAATATAACATGAGGAGGGAGAGATTAATTGTTGACAAAAATACTTACTATGTTAAAAAAGTTACGTAGCCAGAGAATCAGAAACACAAACATGTACAGAGTAATCAGAATATGTTCTTTGACTCTCACCAAAGAAAAGAGCAGCCAGAATAATCCACAGCCAATGGTCCATCTCTACAACAAGGTTTGAACCAACAGGAGGAACTCTCTGATGTTCAACATTCACAGTAAGATAACTTCTCTTCTCAGCAGTTTTTATCAACACAGTGGTTCAACACAGTGCAGAAGCAGTCGCCCTCTAGTGGAGGTTCAAAGTTTGGTATTACATGTGGTGTTATATGTTTATCCTAGCCAATGTATGACTCCGTGTGGCCGGAAAAGGTAGTGCGGGCACACTGAGGCAGGGGTACAGTTTGCGTGTAACCTCAAGCATAAGTTGCACTGTTGTAGTATGCTGTGGTGTGTTCCAGAAATATACTCAAGTAAACTGTCAGCATATAAAGCTCAATCGTAGTCTTTATTGAGTATTTAGAACCTAACTCAACATGGTGTCAGAAGTGGAGCTACTTTGAGCAGCTGACAGGAGAGACCACGAGCGCGCGCACGGCTAGCGGGGAAGCTAACCATGGAGGACGAGGGAGCATCAGCGGCACCCCGACCGGGACCTCCGGCTCCTCCGACGGCCACTTTTACCATCAAACCTCCTGAACCTTTTGACTTCTCGAAGCCACAGGAGTGGGAGAAGTGGATTAGGAGATTTGAGCGCTTCAGACTGGCAAGTAATTTGAGTCATTCTTCTGAAGCCAACCAGGTGAATATGCTAGTTTACTGCATGGGAGACGAGGATGACGACGTGCTAAGAGGACTGGACCTAACAAATGAGCAGCGGCAGCGTTATGATGCAGTGAAAAGAGGATTCGATATATATTTTGTCCCAAAGAAAAATGTGATATATGAACGGGCCAAATTCAACAAGAGAGTTCAGCAGCCGACCGAAACTGTGGATGTTTTCATCACAGCACTGTATGCGCTGGCGGAGAACTGTGAGTATGGTGAACTTCACGATGAACTTTTGAGAGACAGATTAGTAGTCGGCCTTAAAGATTCATCATTGTCAGAGAGGATGCAACTTGATAAAGACCTCACTCTCACAAAAGCTATTGCTATGGCAAGACAGTCAGAAGAAATAAAACGGCAACAGACAGATTTGAGAGGTGACATGGCCACCAGCAAGACGGCTATGGATGCTTTACATTACAAAAGAGGGAAACCACAAAAAAACAAGTGTAAAGGATTTACCCAAGGACAACAAAAACTAAAGCATAACAAGGGAGACCACAAAGCATGCCCAAAATGTGGTAAATCACCATTTCATCCAGCGTTTAATTGTCCTGCTAAGAGCGCAGACTGCCACGGTTGTGGTAAACGTGGACATTATGGGAAAGTATGTAGGTCAACAGGTACTGTAAATGAGGTGTCAGAGGACATAGATGGACTGTTTCTAGGGGAAGTGGCTGCAGGGGATGACCCATGGATGGCTGACATTGACTTAAGGGACATTAAAGTGACCTTTAAAATAGATACGGGGGCTGGTGTCACAGCGATTCCTGAGCAGCTGTATAAAAGACTCATCAACAGGGATGAGAAGCTCGAGGAAACCAAGAAACCACTCTTTGGTCCGGGTGGAGCAAAGCTAACTGTCCTGGGGTCAGCCACAGAAACTCTAATCTACCGTGACAGGAGCACAATAGAGAAGATCTATGTGGTGAGGGATCTGCAGGTGGCGCTGCTGAGCAGACCAGCTTCAGTGAGACTCAATCTAGTGGCAAGAGTTGATTCTATAGACCAAGAGACAGTTAGAAAGACATATCCTAAACTCTGTGATGGACTTGGGCTGGTACAGAAACCCTATACCATTAAGCTGAAGCCTGATGCCATACCATTTTCTCTTAAAGTGCCACATCGAGTCCCACTGCCACTTTTGGGAAAAGTGAAGAAGGAGTTGGAAAGGATGGAGAAATTAGGGGTCATTAGCAGAGTGGAAGAGCCTACAGACTGGTGTTGTGGCATGTTCGTAGCCCCGAAAAAGAACAAAGAGGAAGTCCACATCTGCGTGGATATGACACCCCTAAATGAGTCTGTGTGCAGAGAAAAGTTCATTCTTCCTTCTGTTGACCAAACTTTAGGCATGCTGACAGGAGCACACTATTTCACTAAGTTGGATGCAAACATGGGTTTTTGGCAGATTCCCCTGTCTAAAGAGTCAGCTCTCTACACCACCTTCATTACGCCATTTGGGCGTTACTACTTCAACAGGCTGCCTTTTGGTATCTCCTCCGCGCCTGAACACTTCCAGAACAGAATGGTTACCGAGGTCACAGCAGGCCTTGAAGGCGTTGTGTGCCACATGGATGATATCCTCATCTGGGGAGCTACAAAGGAGCAGCATGATGCAAGAGTGCATATTGTTTTGGATCGAGCTGAAAAGACAGGTGTCACACTCAACATGTCCAAGTGTGAATTTGGAAAAACGGAGGTGAAGTTTCTCGGCTATATCATCTCAGCGGATGGCATGAAGCCAGATCCAGACAAAACAAGAGCTGTGCAGGAGATGAAAGAACCAACAAATGTAAGTGAGCTCAGGAGTTTCTTAGGCATTGTGAATCAGCTAGGGAAGCTCATCTCAAACCTGGCTGAAAAGGACAAACCACTGAGGGACTTGCTGTCTAAAAAGAACTTATGGTGCTGGGGTCATGAGCAGCAGAGGGCATTCTCAAGTCTCAAAAATGAGCTCTTGTCTACACCAGTACTCAAGTTGTATGACCCAAACAAACAGCTGAAAATATCAGCTGATGCCTCGTCCTATGGACTAGGAGCTGTAATGCTGCAAAAGGACGGAGAGGTTTGGTCACCGGTCGCTTATGCTTCCAGGTCGCTGACAAACACAGAGCAACGCTACGCACAGCTGGAAAAAGAAGCACTAGCATTGACTTGGGCCTGTGAGAGGTTTAGTGATTTCATCCTTGGTCTACATTTTGAGCTGGAAACAGACCATAAGTCTCTTGTGAGCTTACTAGGTGGTCAGGCTTTGGACTCGCTGCCCCCTCGCATTCAGAGATTCAGGATGCGCCTAATGAGATATTCATACACGATCTTTCACACACCAGGGAAAAACCTCACAACGGCAGACACGCTCTCTCGCTCCCCACTCAAAGGAGGTGCTTCATGTTCAGATCTGGGCCTGATGGAAGACACTGATATATATGTTGAGACTGTGCTAGACAACCTCCCAACGAGTGACAGGTACCTGACAGAGCTTCGCGAGCAGCTGTGTGCCGACAGTGTGTGTGCACAGGTCATGGAGTACTGCAGGGAGGGATGGCCAGAGAGGAACCATCTCCAGGGGCCAGTAAAAAACTATTGGACTGAAAGAGCAGTTCTGACAGTTCATAATGGACTTCTTCTCCATGGCACAAGGTTAGTCATACCTGCAAACATGAGAAATGATGTGCTGGGGAAAATTCATGAAGGCCACCAGGGGGTGGTAAAGTGCAGGGAACGTGCAAAACAGGCAGTGTGGTGGCCAGGGCTAAGCAGCCAGATAAATGAGTTAGTCCTGAAATGCAGAGAATGTATCAAAGAGAGAACAAGTGCAACAGAACCGTTGATGACGACTCAACTTCCAGACAGACCATGGCAAAAACTGGGTGCAGACCTATTCACACTTAGAGACAGGACCTATTTGCTTGTGGTTGATTACTTTTCTAGGTACATTGAACTTGCACAGTTAAGCCCCACAAGGTCCACTGATGTTATCGTTCATCTGAAGTCAATATTTGCACGGTATGGCATCCCGGAGACATTCATCAGTGACAATGGGCCACAATTCTCTGGACAGGCGATGAAAGATTTTGCAGTTGATTATGGATTCGAACATATCACCAGCAGCCCTAAATACCCCCAGAGTAACGGAGAGGCAGAGCGTGCAGTCCAGACGGTGAAAAACTTGCTTAAAAAGGGCAGGGACCCTTATCGTGCCTTACTGGCTTACAGAGCTACACCCCTGAGCAATGGCTACAGCCCCGCTCAATCGCTCATGGGACGCCGCCTTCGCACCACAGTGCCTACCCTTCCTGAAAGGTTGCTGCCTGCTCTCCCTAATGTTCAACCGTTAGCGCACAAAGAAAGGGAGAAAAGGTTAATGGACACACAATGGTTTAACAGAAGGCACAGGGCAAAGGATCTTACAAAACTGTCATCTGGAGACCAGGTTTGGATCACTGATGTTAAAGCACAAGGAACAGTGACGTCTGCCCACCACAGTCCACGGTCTTATTTGATCAGGGGACCGCAAGGGATGCTGAGGAGAAACCGTCACCATCTAGTGCTTATTCCACCACAAGAAGAGCAGAGTGAGAATCAAACCAATCACACTCCAGATGTGGAAATCACTGCTAATACCGGTTCTGAGACACTCACACCAGCTGCAAGGACTCAGAACACACCTGGGGTTATAAGAACAAGGTCAGGCAGAGAAGTAATAAAACCACAGAGACTTAACCTTTGAAAAAAGAAAAGACTCAACAAACAAACAGTAAGGTTTAGAGGTTTTGGTGATTGTGTTAAATTTGGTAAACCTACTGTAAGAATAACATTTGCATTTAGACCACTGTAATTTGAAAATGTGGTAATGTTATTTTTATTTGGGAGACTGTTTAAAAATAGAGGAGTTCAAAGTCAATTAGAGATGTATATTTTGTGTGCTTCTTAAATTGAAGAATCAGCTAGATTACTTTAAACTTCCTACAGTAAGGGGGATGTGGTGTTATATGTTTATCCTAGCCAATGTATGACTCCGTGTGGCCGGAAAAGGTAGTGCGGGCACACTGAGGCAGGGGTACAGTTTGCGTGTAACCTCAAGCATAAGTTGTACTGTTGTAGTATGCTGTGGTGTGTTCCAGAAATATACTCAAGTAAACTGTCAGCATATGAAGCTCAATCGTAGTCTTTATTGAGTATTTAGAACCTAACTCAACATTACATTGCGTAAAATGGCTTCCAGCAGTTTGTCAGCTTGTGTTTTTGTACAGAGTTGTGATGTGAGGAAGGAGAAAATTCTAGCTGAGACTGTAACGTCATCTGGTGAGAATGACAGGAAGAGCTGGGTATCATCAGCATAACAGTGGTATGAGAAGCTCAGTAGACTGGCCATGCTTAAAGCCTGACAGGTTTGGGTCATATTCTATTCTCATTTTCATCAATGTGTATGTGATGCTCACGTGGATCCTCCCTCAGAGTCTCATCAGCAGCTGTAACCACAGAGACTCTGAGCAAACAGGAATCATCAGAATCCATCTGACATGAAGCTGTGGTTTGAATCCCACTTCCCTCCTCTTTGAAGAGTAGTCAGATATCTGTGTTCAGGTTTTTGTACAGCCTCCTCTACACTTTGTATCACTGTGTTTCTAAAGCACAGTAGTAGAGAGCTGTGTCTGCAGGGGTTAGCTTTCTAATGGTCAGTTCAGTTGAGCTGCTTGATGTTTGAGATTCATATCGTTCATCTGGATTATATTTCCTGTCACTCCTTGATCTGGCTCCTTTCCAGAGTATAAACTGAGGTGCCTGGAGGTCAGAATGATGTCTGTACCAGTTGAGGTAAACAACATCTGATGTTGTCTCATAGTTACATGTGAGTGTGACAGATTCTCCTTCTGATCCACTGACTTCATCGACTACAGGAAAGATTTTGTCTCCAGCTGTTGGTCCTGGAATACGTAGAGAAAATGAAGCCATTAGATTAAATATTGTTCAAGAGACTGAGAAGATGAGACAGTGGAACATATACGTTGTTCGGTCTTACTGCGAGCACAAAATAATTCAAGTGTTCAGAGATTTCTGCTCAGAACTTAAAAACACTTAAGACATGTTGTGCTTTATATCTCACCAAAGAAAAGAGCAGCCAGAATAATCCACAGCCAAAGGTCCATCTCTACAACAAGGTTTGAACCAACAGGAGGAACTCTCTGATGTTCAACATCCAGAGTGAGAAAAGTTCTCTTCATAGCAGCAGTTTGTATTGACAGAAAGGTTGGACTCAGTGCAGGGGTGATGAACCGCCTACCTGATAACATTCACAGTGACGTTTGTTCTCTTCACAGCTGTTTTTATTGAAAGACTGGTTGAACCCAGAGCTGAGGTGATGCACTGACTGCTTGTTAATGACGCCCTCTAGTGGAGATTTTATGTCTCAGTTTCACAGTGTTGTAACAAGGCTTCCAGCAGGTTGTCAGGATGTCAGCTTGGGTTTTTGTACAGAGTTGTGGTGTTTCCTGTCACTGTGGGCCTCACAGCACAGTAGTACACAGCAGAGTCAGTCAGTGCAGCAGAGGAGATCTGTAGATCCAGATGTTTTTTATCCTCCCTCACTGTAACAGACAGTCCAGAGACTACACCTGATATAAGTCCTCCTGTTCCTGTGTGAGAGATGATGAACTCTGGTGGTGTTCCTGGATGTTGTCGATACCAGAAGAAATAATCGTTGCCACCAGCTTGTTTGGAGTAACTGTAGGACAGAGTGACGGTGCTGTCTTCTAAACTGTGCTCTTCATTCTTGACTGGAGTGAGTTCTTCACAGCTGACACCTAAAAAAGATGAAGCCAAAGAAATAATTCATGGTCACATGTCATTCAATCTTTACATTGAACAAACATAACTATACATCTAACATATTTAATGTTATAATGACAGCTGTTGTCCAAACTGAAATACTCTTTATTTTCAAAATCACAACACACTGTCCATTTATTCCATACATACCTATGAGAGCTGAGAAGAACAACATAACAGTGAGTTGTTCCATGTTTGTAGAGGTGAGATGCTGTAACTGAATGTTCAGTATGATTCAGTTTAGTGAGTAGAGTTTGGTCTGATGTTCACAGCTGGAATCAAACAGTTCTCTGTCATCAAACACCTCTGCAGTCATTGGGAGGAGACTCATCTGTTCAATTAGTTTCATTTCTGAATTGAGAAACATCCAGCCTTCATCATGACATACCTTTGTAGTTTATCAGTGTGTGACTCCCTCTAGTGGATGTTGAGGAGTATTGTGTTGTCTTCTCTCCAGAGGTTTTTGTACAGAGTTGTGGTGTTTCCTGTCACTGTGGGCCTCAGAGCACAGTAGTACACAGCAGAGTCATTCAGCTGAAGCTTCTGGATCTTCAGAGGAACTGATCTTAAAGTAGAATCCAGCGTGGATGAAAATCTCTCCTCAAACTCTTTCACTGTTTTCCCTTCTCCAATCTTAAAGCGGCTCAGTATGAATTTGGGGCTGTTGTTTCCATCCTGTTTGTACCAGTAGATATAATAATTTGTTGAACTGCTGTTGTATTGACAGCCAAGAGTTACTGCCTCTCCTTCAGTAGCAGTCACATCTCCTTCTGGTTGCAGCACGTTGTCTTTTTGTGCCATACATTCTGTAAAACAGGAACAAATAGTATTAGTGTGCTGTTAAAGAATCATGTCAGTGTTGGATTGATATCAAAGAAACAGAGTTATGTTCATACCAAGACACACAGCAGCCAGCAAGACTGAGATAACCAGAGGCATCATATCTGCAGTGTTAATAATTCTGAGTTACAGCGAGTATAAAGAAGGCTGTGATCTCTGTGTTTAGTCCACATCAACACTAAGTTGGAGGATTAGAAGAAGGAGCCTGATCACAGAGACAGGTCTCATTCACAGCCCTGTGTTATTCCCCGACTGACAACTTTACACTGAACATCTTTTACTGACACTCTGCTCGCTTTTAATGATCCGTCTTCTAAGTTACCATCATGAGCGATTCCAGTTTAGAGTAAGTGACTCCCTCTAGTGGATGTTGAGGAGTATTGTGTTGTCTTCTCTCCACAGGTTTTTGTACAGAGTTGTGGTGTTTCCTGTCACTGTGGGCTGCAGAGCACAGTAGTACACAGCAGAGTCAGTCAGTGCAGCAGAGGAGATCTCCAGATGAAACTCTTTAGATTGTTTGTCATGTCTTGTAGACAACTTTGCTGTTTTCTCTGAATGTTCTCCAATGAGAAGTTGTGGAGATGAGCTGGACTTCTGCTGATACCACCAGAGGACGATGGCAGTGCCTGAATAGTTGCAGGAGAGAGTCACATCGTCTCCATCAACAGCCATCATTACCTCTCTGAATGGTGTCACTAATTCCTCAGAGGATCCTAAAAAGAAAGACATATATTTCACTGTGACTGTAGTTGTCTATCTGGACACACATGTTTCATGTCTTAGATCTTACTACGTCTTTTCAGTACTTACCAGTATGACAGAATACTATCATCATCCAAACCAAAGGAAGCTGCATTGTTGTTCCTGTGATAAATGAACAGTAGAGAGAACACAGCAGCTCTTCTGTTCCAAAGTGACACTGTTCATATTCATGTGTGTAGCTCCTCCTCTTAACACTTACATCTCAAATGTAGTAACATAGGAACATCTATGACTGGATTTAGATAGGATCTGTTCATCAACAACAACAACAAAGAAACTAGACTAATTTATTTTAAATCAAAGTCAATTTACAAATAAAAATGAGCGGGCCTAGAACTGAACCCTGTTGTACACCACGAGGAATCACAGCCAAAGAAGAACTTCTTCATCAAAGACAGAACAAAAGAAATGGACTTCTAAATTTGTGAAGCCAACTGTTTATGGTGGTACTTTATTCTAATGATTTGATCCAGATTAAATATGATGACTAACCATCACATCATATTCACTTTTTGTATATTAAGAGCTTCATTTAAATCTGAAGTTTGCAAACTCAATTCATGTCACATTCAGACAGTTCTGGATATGTAGAGAGCGCCTGTCAGACAGAATCTTTATCATCACTACAAGACAGTCGAGCCTACATCTCCATACCTACAGTTGAAGTTTATCAGTGTGTGACTCCCTCTAGTGGATGTTGAGGAGTATTGTGTTGTCTTCTCTCCAGAGGTTTTTGTACAGAGTTGTGGTGTTTCCTGTCACTGTGGGCCTCAGAGCACAGTAGTACACAGCAGAGTCAGTCAGCTGAAGCTTCTGGATCTTCAGAGGAACTGATCTCAAAGTAGAATCCAGTGTGGATGAAAATCTCTCCTGAAACTCTTTCATTGTTTTCCCTTCTCCAATCTTAAAGCGGCTCAGTATGAATTTGGGGCTGTTGTTTCCATCCTGTTTGTACCAGTAGAGATTATCATTTGATGAACTGCTGTTGTATTGACAGCCAAGAGTTACTGCCTCTCCTTCAGTAGCAGTCACATCTCCTTCTGGTTGCAGCACGTTGTCTTTTTGTGCCATACATTCTGTAAAACAGTAACAAATAGTATTAGTGTGCTGTTAAAGAATCATGTCAGTGTTGGATTGATATCAAAGAAACAGAGTTATGTTCATACCAAGACACACAGCAGCCAGCAACACTGAGATAACCAGAGGCATCATATCTGCAGTGTTAATAACTCTGAGTTACAGCGAGTATAAAGAAGGCTGTGATCTCTGTGTTTAGTCCACATCAACACTAAGTTGGAGGATTAGAAGGAGGAGCCTGATCACAGAGACAGGTCTCATTCACAGCCCTGTGTTATTCCCCGACTGACAGCTTTACACTGAACATCTTTTACTGACACTCTGCTCGCTTTTAATGATCCGTCTTCTAAGTTACCATCATGAGCGATTCCAGTTTAGAGTAAGTGACTCCCTCTAGTGGATGTTGAGGAGTATTGTGTTGTCTTCTCTCCAGAGGTTTTTGTACAGAGTTGTGGTGTTTCCTGTCACTGTGGGCTGCAGAGCACAGTAGTACACAGCAGAGTCAGTCAGTGCAGCAGAGGAGATCTGTAGATCCAGATGTATTTTATCCTCCCTCACTGTAACAGACAGTCCAGAGACTGGACCTGATATAAGTCGTCCTGTTCCTGAGTGAGAGATGATGAACTGTGGTTGTTTTCCTGGATGTTGTCGATACCAGAAGAAAGAATCACCAGTTGACAGTTTGGAGTATCTGAAGGTCAGAGTAACAGTCTGGTCTTCTAAACTGGACTCTTCATTCTGAACTGGAGAGAGTCCTTCACAGCTGACACCTAAAAAATAAAACAACAGTTATTTTATTTTGAAAAGCGTCATTTATAAACCACAATCATATTTGATTGAATCTAGACTGTATTTCTGCATGATCTAAAATACCTGTTGGACATAGTTGAGAGCATGTTAAAGTGAAAGGATTGTTGTAATCAGTGAAATATGTCACACTGACCATGTCTCACATACCTGTGAACGCTGAGAACAACAATATAGCAGTGAGTTTGTCCATGTTTGCAGAGCTGAGAAGCTGTAACTGAGAGATCAGGAGGAATCAGTTTAGTGAGTTTGGTTTGGTCTGATGTTCACAGCTGGAATCAAACAGTCCTGTTAGAAAACATCTGCTCAGTCAGGAGGAGGAGACTCATCTGTTAGTTACATTTCTGAAGCTCTTCATCACAACTGTCTCATGAGAGAGAAGAACCTAGACTGTGTGATCACATACCAAAACATGTTTCCAGCGTGGGACTCCCCCTAGTGGATGTTTGGGAGTAAATGTTGCTGCAGAGCACAAAGATACACAGCAGAGTCAGTCAGTACAGCAGAGGAGATCTGAAGATCAAACCTTGGTACAGATCAGCAGAGAGAAAGAAACATTCATTAGGATAGAACTCACTTTAAGTGTAGAATTATCTACTGCTTATTCTTCTGATGAATCTTTGATTGTGTTGAATGCATTCTGCTCACGTGGATCCTCCCTCAGAGTCTCATCAGCAGCTGTAACCACAGAGACTCTGAGCAAACAGGAATCATCAGAATCCATCTGACATGAAGCTGTGGTTTGAATCCCACTTCCCTCCTCTTTGAAGAGTAGTCAGATATCTGTGTTCAGGTTTTTGTACAGCCTCTTCTACACTTTGTATCACTGTGTTTCTAAAGCACAGTAGTAGAGAGCTGTGTCTGCAGGGGTTAGCTTTCTAATGGTCAGTTCAGTTGAGCTGGGTGATGTTTGAGATTCATATCGTTCATCTGGAATATATTCAGAACCACTCCATGATCTGGCTCCTTTCCAGAGTATAAACTGAGGTGCCTGGAGGTCAGAATGATGTCTGTACCAGTAGAGGTAAACATTATCGTTTGTTGTCTCATAGTTACATGTGAGTGTGACAGATTCTCCTTCTGATCCACTGACTTCATCGACTACAGGAGAGATTTTGTCTCCAGCTGTTGGTCCTGGAATACGTAGAGAAAATGAAGCCATTAGATTAAATATTGTTCAAGAGACTGAGAAGATGAGACAGTGGAACATATACGTTGTTTAGTCTTACTGCAAGAACAAAATAATTCAAGTGTTCAGAGATTTCTGCTCAGAACTTAAAAACACTTAAGACATGTTGTGCTTTATATCTCACCAAAGAAAAGAGCAGCCAGAATAATCCACAGCCAAAGGTCCATCTCTACAACAAGGTTTGAACCAACAGGAGGAACTCTCTGATGTTCAACATTCAGAGTGACGTTTGTTCTCTTCACAGCTGTTTTTATTTCAAGACAGGTTGAACCCAGAGCTGAGGTGGTGCACTGACTGCTTGTTAATAACGCCCTCTAGTGGAGATTTTAAGTCTCAGTATCACAGTGTTGTAACAAGGCTTCCAGCAGGTTGTCAGGATGTCAACTTAGGTTTTTGTACAGAGTTGTGGTGTTTCCTGTCACTGTGGGCCTCACAGCACAGTAGTACACAGCAGAGTCAGTCAGTGCAGCAGAGGAGATCTGTAGATCCAGATGGTTCTTTCCAGACACCTTAGTCGAGAACTCTGAGTCTGATTTGAGAGATTTTGCTGGTCTTGAAGAATTAGTCCCAGAGATATACAGAATAAACTCTGGTGGTTTTCCTGGATGTTGTTGATACCAGAAGAAATGATCACTACTAGAAATAGTCTTGGAGTATCTGTAGGACAGAGTTATAGTGCTGTCTTCTGAACCCAACACTTCATTCTTGACTGGAGTGAGATCATCACAGATAACACCTGAAGGAAAAAGAACACTTACTCTCTTTAATGTGATTTCCAGTAGGAACAAAGAAGTGCTTCTGATTCACATTCCTCTTTTTTAATGAATAAAGCTCTGATATTCTTAATGACCTACCTGTTAATGTGAGCAGAAACACAAACTGACTCAAATATACTGAAAGCATCTTGAAACATAAAGAGTCTCCTTTTGTATGAACCACCTTTGTGAAAGTTAGTCTTTTTGGTCGTTGAGTCACAGTTTGACTCCTCCCTTTAACCCCTCCCTCCACTCAACTCTAAGATCATCTCTGTTTGTCTCTTATGTAGGACTGTACTGTGGCTGAGGAATGAAACCACGTTGCAACAGCTCCAAAGATTTACATTTGGAGAGACAGGACTTTTTGCTTCATTAAGATACGTTGCATATCTTATCAGACTATATTTTGTCTCCTTTTGTCACATACTGTTGAGCCAGGTTGTGATGTACAGTTTCACCAAATTGGACTCTTTGGACTGTTGCAGTGTGGATGCTCCTTTTTGTCCATCACAGGATTGTTGTTCAGAAATATTGACTATATCCTTTAGAGAAGAAATAGCTGTTAACAGAACCCTGATAGACATGTGACCTATTGAGTGAAGCTCCTGCATGAGTTAGAGCTTTTTATTAGATGATAAACGAGAATTCATAAACACATGAAACCCATGACTATATCAATGCCCCTCATCAGCGTCGAAGGCATTCAAGGATTTCACAAGATTTACAGAATTTTAAATGTAAGTAATTCTATACTCGCTCAAATATAGGAAGGTCCTAACTGATGAAGGTTTGCTAGCATGTTACGCCCTCTTGTGGGTATTTTGTACAGAGTTGTGGTGTTTCCTGTCACTGTGGGCTGCAGAGCACAGTAGTACACAGCAGAATCAGTCAGTGCAGCAGAGGAGATCTCCAGATGAAACTCTTTAGATTGTTTGTCATGTCTTGTAGACAACTTTGCTGTTTTCTCTGAATATTCTCCAATGAGAAGTTGTGGAGATGAGCTGGACTTCTGCTGATACCACCAGAGGTAGTCGACAGAGCCTGAATAGTTGCAGGAGAGAGTCACATCGTCTCCATCAACAGCCATCATTACCTCTCTGAATGGTGTCACTAATTCCTCAGAGGATCCTAAAAAGAAAGACATATATTTCACTGTGACTGTAGTTGTCTATCTGGACACACATGTTTCATGTCTTAGATCTTACTACGTCTTTTCAGTACTTACCAGTATGACAGAATACTATCATCATCCAAACCAAAGGAAGCTGCATTGTTGTTCCTGTGATAAATGAACAGTAGAGAGAACACAGCAGCTCTTCTGTTCCAAAGTGACACTGTTCATATTCATTTGTGTAGCTCCTCCTCTTAACACTTACATCTCAAATGTAGTAACATAGGAACATCTATGACTGGATTTAGATAGGATCTGTTCATCAACAACAACAACAAAGAAACTAGACTAATTTATTTTAAATCAAAGTCAACTTACAAATAAAAATGAGCGGGCCTAGAACTGAACCCTGTTGTACACCACGAGGAATCACAGCCAAAGAAGAACTTCTTCATCAAAGACAGAACAAAAGAAATGGACTTCTACATTTGTGAAGCCAACTGTTTATGGTGGTACTTTATTCTAATGATTTGATCCAGATTAAATATGATGACTAACCATCACATCATATTCACTTTTTGTATATTAAGAGCTTCATTTAAATCTAAAGTTTGCAAACTCAATTCACGTCACATTCAGACAGTTCTGGATATGTAGAGAGCGCCTGTCAGAGAGAATCTTTATCATCACTACAAGACAGTCGAGCCTACATCTCCATACCTACAGTCGAAGTTTATCAGTGTGTGACTCCCTCTAGTGGATGTTGAGGAGTATTGTGTTGTCTTCTCTCCAGAGGTTTTTGTACAGAGTTGTGGTGTTTCCTGTCACTGTGGGCTGCACAGCACAGTAGTACACAGCAGAGTCAGTCAGTGCAGCAGAGGAGATCTCCAGATTTACTCGTTTCTCCTTTTTGTTAATGTAAGCTGAGAAATCAGAAACTGTTGGGTGAATCGATCCTCCCTCTGTGATGGAGAGCAGGAACTCTGGTCTGGATCTCTGGTTTTGTCTGTACCACTGGATGTTGTAGATTACACCATCATATGTACAGGTCAGGTTGATGTTTCCTCCCTCTTCAACATCTTCTTCAGTTCTTTCTGGGTTTATGCTGTTCATGGAGCCCAGGGCTGCAAAATAAGTATTATACATGTGTGTTAGTCTGCAAGAGATTCAGACATGAAGAGAGTGAAAAGCAGTCCTTTACTTCATCAGTCATCTTTGATCATTTTGAGATTCATGAAGAAAACAAAAGTCTTTTTCTATCAGTGGAATTTGTAGCTCCCACAGATAAACGTCTACTTTGAAATAGTTGTTCAGATATCTGGTCTAAACAGCAGGTGAAATTAGAGTTTGATGTGTGTTGTAACACTCACCTATAAAGTGAGAGAAAAGTAAAAAGAGGTAAAGCAGCATGTCTTTGGAGTTGTTGAAGACAAACAGACAGCAGATGAGTAATGTTCTTCTAAACTAAACAGCCTCTGTGCTGCACACATGTTCTCCTCTACTTTGACACCATTTTCATTTGACTTCCTCAAACTTTTCTGCTCTGGAGATAGAGACAATCTCATTGGTTTGCCTCAGTGGGCGGAGTCAGAGAAACACCTTATTAAGAAGTAGAACTTGTTTTTAACTGGAGGCCATTGTGAGTTCTCCCACATTTACGGAGGTGAGGTGCTGTAAAGGAAGAACTTGCAGAATGGCTTAAATCTCAAGGAGCTGGTGTCCTTAAATGTTTTAAAATCTAAATAAAAGACATAGAAACAGATTCTATTGGATGTCGATGCTTTTAGCTCGACTGCTTGAACTACTGACTCCTGGATTTGACTCAGATGTTTTTTCTATTTTAGTGTAAAGTTGAGTGTTTTGTACATCGTTCTCTGTCTTTAACTTTGTGTTTGTGCCGCTGACTGTCTCGGCCAGGTCTCCCTTGGAAAGGAGGTTCTTAATCTCAATGGGACCAATGTTAAAGTGTTATGTTTTTATTTCTGATGTGCCTGTGTTTTCTATGTGTTTCTTGTTTTCACTGGCTGTAAAACAAATGTCAAATAAAGTTCATGTCCAAGTTTACACTACTGTTCTATTATAGCCAGTGTATTATTGCATTTTGGTAATTTTATGCTGACATGTATTTTGCTGCAGAACAACAAAAACATGTATTCAATAACTAATGTTTTTTTTATTCATTTCATTTAAAGGCTGAATATGCGACATTTTACACATAAACATAGCATAAATCCAGTATATCCTCTGAAGAGAACTCTCTGAGTCCTGACTGTCTACAATGAGTGAGACCCCTGAGTCATGCTGTCTGTGATGTTCTCTGAGCCGTGTCTACATCTTGTTTACATGGACGGGACGGCTGGCTCCTCCCCTTGCGTATAAAAGTTCTTTAAATGAGGGACCATAGAAAAGAAGAATAACATACTGTCCTCACTGCTTATTGGAATGTCACGTAAGCATTTTTAGATCATGGTCATTTCCTGTAAATGTACATGCAATGTGAAGATATGAGCTAACTAAAGGGTGCTACCATTAGCCTGCTAGCACAACAATGCAGCTCGAGTTGTTTTGGTTTCATGCTGGTGCTCCAGGGCGACATCTACTGGATCAAAAAGTCACATATTCTTCCTTTAAATGTTCTTATCTTGATATTGTCCCTTTAATGTAAATTGGAAATGTGATATCTGTTGGTTCTCTGCTGCAGGGAAGGTTAAATGCAAAGATGGTTTGTTGGTAATGGAAGCCTCCTTTATTCTGATTCAGACAATCCTCTTCTTCTTAAAATTAGATTCTGTTGGGTCTTTCTGTCTGTTTCTCTGTGGGGAAACAACATATCTGGTGATTATAGAGTGTTATAAGGTCATGATGTTGGGTTTATTCAGTGTATTCAAACAGAGTACAACAGGCTGTGCACCATGGAAGCAGTTTATTTGGGAGTTTGTGTTTTTATTGGTTTCCTTGCTCACGTGGATCCTCCCTCAGAGTCTCATCAGCAGCTGTAACCACAGAGACTCTGAGCAAACAGGAATCATCAGAATCCATCTGACATGAAGCTGTGGTTTGAATCCCACTTCCCTCCTCTTTGAAGAGTAGTCAGATATCTGTGTTCAGGTTTTTGTACAGCCTCTTCTACACTTTGTATCACTGTGTTTCTAAAGCACAGTAGTAGAGAGCTGTGTCTGCAGGGGTTAGCTTTCTAATGGTCAGTTCAGTTGAGCTGCGTGATGTTTGAGATTCATATCGTTTATCTGGGATATATTCATAACGACTGTTATCTCTGGCTCCTTTCCAGAGTATAAACTGAGGTGCCTGGAGGTCAGAATGATGTCTGTACCAGTTGAGGTAAACATCATCTGTTGTTGTCTCATAGTTACATGTGAGTGTGACAGATTCTCCTTCTGATCCACTGACTTCATCGACTACAGGAGAGATTTTGTCTCCAGCTGTTGGTCCTGGAATACGTAGAGAAAATGAAGCCATTAGATTAAATATTGTTCAAGAGACTGAGAAGATGAGACAGTGGAACATATACGTTGTTCGGTCTTACTGCGAGACCAAAATAATTCAAGTGTTCAGAGATTTCTGCTCAGAACTTAAAAACACTTAAGACATGTTGTGCTTTATATCTCACCAAAGAAAAGAGCAGCCAGAATAATCCACAGCCAAAGGTCCATCTCTACAACAAGGTTTGAACCAACAGGAGGAACTCTCTGATGTTCAACATTCACTGTGTTGAAGTGTTCTCTTTACAGCAGCAGCTGGTATTAACATGATGTTTGAACACAGTAGTTCACCACCTGGTTGATAATGTCTCCCCCTGGAGGAATTGTAAAAGTGTAGTGCAGAAATTCTAGAAGTGACTTCCAGGAGCTCGTCTCTGAACTGTGTACATCCATTTTATTATTTCTATCCACTTCATAGATAATCTAGACGGTTTCAACACATGCATTTAGAGTTTCAATGTGAGTGACTCCCTCTAGTGGATGTTGAGGAGTATTGTGTTGTCTTCTCTCCAGAGGTTTTTGTACAGAGTTGTGGTGTTTCCTGTCACTGTGGGCTGCAGAGCACAGTAGTACACAGCAGAGTCATTCAGCTGAAGCTTCTGGATCTTCAGAGGAACTGATGTTTTGTTGATTGCAGCTTTAAATCTGTCTCCTGAGATCCCAGGAGCATTTTCTGAAATTCCTCCATAGCTTTTCCACAGGTACTTTGGGAAATCACCTATTTCTTGTCTGTACCAGAACAAATAGATGTTTTTTGAAGTAGTCTCAAGTTTACAGTCAAGCGTGACTGTGTCTCCTTCAGAAGCAAAGACATCTTCTGTTGGCTGGATCACTCTGTCTTCTCCTTTACACTCTGAGAAAAATAGAACATGAGGAGGGAGAGATTAATTATTGACAAAAATACTTACTAGATTAAAAAAGTTACGTAGCCAGAGAATCAGAAACACAAACATGTACAGAGTAATCAGAATATGTTCTTTGACTCTCACCAAAGAAAAGAGCAGCCAGAATAATCCACAGCCAAAGGTCCATCTCTACAACAAGGTTTGAACCAACAGGAGGAACTCTCTGATGTTCAACATTCACAGTGAGATAACTTCTCTTCTCAGCAGCTGTTTTTATCAACACACTAGTTCAACACAGTGCAGAAGCAGTCGCCCTCTAGTGGAGGTTCAAAGTTTGGTATTACATTGTGTAAAATGGCTTCCAGCAGTTTGTCAGCTTGTGTTTTTGTACAGAGTTGTGATGTGAGGAAGGAGAAAATTCTAGCTGAGACTGTAACGTCATCTGGTGAGAATGACAGGAAGAGCTGATTATCATCAGCATAACAGTGGTATGAGAAGCTCAGAAGACTGGCCATGCTTAAAGCCTGACAGATTTGGGTCATATTCTATTCTCATTTTCATCAATGTGTATGTGATGCTCATGTGGATCCTCCCTCAGAGTCTCATCAGCAGCTGTAACCACAGAGACTCTGAGCAAACAGGAATCATCAGAATCCATCTGACATGAAGCTGTGGTTTGAATCCCACTTCCCTCCTCTTTGAAGAGTAGTCAGATATCTGTGTTCAGGTTTTTGTACAGCCTCTTCTACACTTTGTATCACTGTGTTTCTAAAGCACAGTAGTAGAGAGCTGTGTCTGCAGGGGTTAGCTTTCTAATGGTCAGTTCAGTTGAGCTGTGTGATGTTTGAGATTCATATCGTTTATCTGGAATATATTCAGAACCACTCCTTGATTTTGCTCCTTTCCAGAGTATAAACTGAGGTGCCTGGAGGTCAGAATGATGTCTGTACCAGTAGAGGTAAACATTATCGTTTGTTGTCTCATAGTTACATGTGAGTGTGACAGATTCTCCTTCTGATCCACTGACTTCATCGACTACAGGAAAGATTTTGTCTCCAGCTGTTGGTCCTGGAATACGTAGAGAAAATGAAGCCATGAGATTAAATATTGTTCAAGAGACTGAGAAGATGAGACAGTGGAACATATACGTTGTTCAGTCTTACTGCGAGACCAAAATAATTCAAGTGTTCAGAGATTTCTGCTCAGAACTTAAAAACACTTACGACATGTTGTGCTTTATATCTCACCAAAGAAAAGAGCAGCCAGAATAATCCACAGCCAAAGGTCCATCTCTACAACAAGGTTTGAACCAACAGGAGGAACTCTCTGATGTTCAACATTCAGAGTGACGTTTGTTCTCTTCACAGCTGTTTTTATTGAAAGACAGGTTGAACCCAGAGCTGAGGTGGTGCACTGACTGCTTGTTAATGATGCCATCTAGTGGAGATTTTAAGTCTCAGTATCACAGTGTTGTAACAAGGCTTCCAGCAGGTTGTCAGGATGTCAGCTTGGGTTTTTGTACAGAGTTGTGGTGTTTCCTGTCACTGTGGGCCTCACAGCACAGTAGTACACAGCAGAGTCAGTCAGTGCAGCAGAGGAGATCTGTAGATCCAGATGTATTTTATCCTCCCTCACTGTAACAGACAGTCCAGAGACTGGACCTGATATAAGTCCTCCTGTTCCGAAGTGAGAGATGATGAACTCTGGTGGTGTTCCTGGATGTTGTCGATACCAGAAGAAATAATCACCACCACCAGCTTGTTTGGAGTAACTGTAGGACAGAGTGACGGTGCTGTCTTCTAAACTGTGCTCTTCATTCTTGACTGGAGTGAGTTCTTCACAGCTGACACCTAAAAAAGATGAAGCCAAAGAAATAATTCATGGTCACATGTCATTCAATCTTTACATTGAACAAACATAACTATACATCTAACATATTTAATGTTATAATGACAGCTGTTGTCCAAACTGAAATACTCTTTATTTTCAAAATCACAACACACTGTCCATTTATTCCATACATACCTATGAGAGCTGAGAAGAACAACATAACAGTGAGTTGTTCCATGTTTGTAGAGGTGAGATGCTGTAACTGAATGTTCAGTATGATTCAGTTTAGTGAGTAGAGTTTGGTCTGATGTTCACAGCTGGAATCAAACAGTTCTCTGTCATCAAACACCTCTGCAGTCATTGGGAGGAGACTCATCTGTTCAATTAGTTTCATTTCTGAATTGAGAAACATCCAGCCTTCATCATGACATACCATAGAAGTTTATCAGTGTGTGACTCCCTCTAGTGGATGTTGAGGAGTATTGTGTTGTCTTCTCTCCAGAGGTTTTTGTACAGAGTTGTGGTGTTTCCTGTCACTGTGGGCCTCACAGCACAGTAGTACACAGCAGAGTCAGTCAGTGCAGCAGAGGAGATCTCCAGATTTACTCGTTTCTCCTTTTTGTTAATGTAAGCTGAGAAATCAGAAACTGTTGGGTGAATCAATCCTCCCTCTGTGATGGAGAGCAGGAACTCTGGTCTGGATCTCTGGTTTTGTCTGTACCACTGGATGTTCTGGATTAGACCATCATATGTACAGGTCAGGTTGATGTTTCCTCCCTCTTCAACATCTTCTTCAGTTCTTTCTGGGTTTATGCTGTTCATGGAGCCCAGGGCTGCAAAATAAGTATTATACATGTGTGTTAGTCTGCAAGAGATTCAGACATGAAGAGAGTGAAAAGCAGTCCTTTACTTCATCAGTCATCTTTGATCATTTTGAGATTCATGAAGAAAACAAAAGTCTTTTTCTATCAGTGGAATTTGTAGCTCCCACAGATAAACGTCTACTTTGAAATAGTTGTTCAGATATCTGGTCTAAACAGCAGGTGAAATTAGAGTTTGATGTGTGTTGTAACACTCACCTATAAAGTGAGAGAAAAGTAAAAAGAGGTAAAGCAGCATGTCTTTGGAGTTGTTGAAGACAAACAGACAGCAGATGAGTAATGTTCTTCTAAACTAAACAGCCTCTGTGCTGCATAGATGTTCTCCTCTACTTTGACACCATTTTCATTTGACTTCCTCAAACTTTTCTGCTCTGGAGATAGAGACAATCTCATTGGTTTGCCTCAGTGGGCGGGGCCAGAGAAACACCTTATTAAGAAGTAGAACTTGTTTTTAACTGGAGGCCATTGTGAGTTCTCCCACATTTACAGAGGTGAGGTGCTGTAAAGGAAGAACTAGTATGAGTTGGTGCTGAGTTGTTTGTTCTGATGTTCTCAGCTTGATTAAAAGAGTTCTCATTCAATCTTTATTTGTAAAGCACCAATTCATAACAAATGTTTTCTGAAGACACTTTACAGAAGAGCAGGTTAAAGACCTTACTCATTGTTATATTACAAAGACCCAGTTCTCTGTCATCAGGCTCCTCTGCAGTCAGTAGGAGGAGACTCATATCAAATCATTTTCATTTCTGAAGGGTTTTATCACAACTGTATCATGAGGGAAAAGAATCTAGACTGTATCAACACATACAACTAAAGTTTATCAGTGTGTGACTCCCTCTAGTGGATGTTGAGGAGTATTGTGTTGTCTTCTCTCCAGAGGTTTTTGTACAGAGTTGTGGTGTTTCCTGTCACTGTGGGCTTCACAGCACAGTAGTACACAGCAGAGTCATCCACCTGAAGCTTCTGGATCTTCAGAGGAACTGATGTCTTGTTGATTGCAGCTTGGAATCTGTCTTCAGAGATCCCAGGAGCATTTTGTGACAATCCTGCATAGCCTTTCCACATGTACTTTGGGATATCACCCATTTCTTGTCTGTACCAGAACAAATAGGGGGTCGATGAAGTCTCAAATGTACAACCAAGTGTGACTGTGTCTCCTTCAGAAGCAAAGACATCTTCTGTTGGCTGGATCACTCTGTCTTCTCCTTTACACTCTGAGAAGAGAACAGAAAGAGGAAGAGATGAATTGTTGATTGTTGAAAAAAGGCTTGAGGTTAAACAAGTTACCTAGCCTTAAGAACAGACACACAAACAAGAGAGCAGTAAACAAATGTGTTATGCTACAGTTTCTCACCAAATAGAAGAGCAGCCAGAATAATCCACAGCCAAATTTCCATCTCTACAACAAGGTTTGAACCAACAAGAGACCCGAGCTGATGTTCATCCAGAAGTGTGAGAATAGTTCACTTTACAGCAGCTGTTACATATGAATGCTTGAACAGAGTGCTGTGGTGATCTGCCCCCCTTGATAATGTTGCCTACTAGTGGACATTAAAAATATTACAATTGTGTATAAAAGAGACTTCCTGCAGGTTTTTGTCCAGACTCTATGAAGGTCTTGATCAGTTTTACAAGATCCATTAATCTTCACCAACACAGAGGAAACCTGATCAAATAATTTTAACAATATCATGGTCAGCATATAATTAAAAACTGAGAGGACCCGGGAATGAACCCTGTGGAACACCTGAAGAAATCACAGCCCACAAAGAACAAAAGAGAAACTTCTTTAATAAAGATCAAGACAAAAGAAATCAACTCCAGAATCTGTAATGCAGGCTGTTTACTGAGTTACTTTATTTAAATGATACAATTCAACAGTGGTGAAATTAAACACCAGAGTAAATATGATGACAAACAAGACCTACTTTGTAGATATTTCATATTTTAATCAGATCTTTATTTTATTGTTAGAGCGTCTGTCAGAGAGAATCTTTATCATCACTACAAGACAGTCGAGCCTACATCTCCATACCTACAGTTGAAGTTTATCAGTGTGTGACTCCCTCTAGTGGATGTTGAGGAGTATTGTGTTGTCTTCTCTCCAGAGGTTTTTGTACAGAGTTGTGGTGTTTCCTGTCACTGTGGGCTGCAGAGCACAGTAGTACACAGCAGAGTCAGTCAGTGCAGCAGAGGAGATGTTCATGTTGATTTCTTTTTCCACCACTGAAATCTTCAATCCTGATCTTTGTGCATTTCCTACTTTTCCTGAAGCCAGATGACTAACAAGGAACTCTGGTTGTTTTCCTGGATGTTGTCGATACCAGAAGAAATAATCACTAGTTGACAGTTCAGAGTAACTGTAGGACAGAGTGACGGTGCTGCCCTCTAAACTGATCTCTTCATTCTGAACTGGAGTGAGCTCTTCATAGCTGGAATCTAAAAAAAGAACATTTTAACAATGATACAGAATCGTATGTAATTGACATTAATCTCTTAATGCAACATAATCCGTCACACCTCGAAAATCAATTGTTTTGCTTCAACTTCTTTTAAAACTGAGATAAAATTAATCTCCATAAACACCACACATTTTCCTTTCCATACATACCTATGAGAGCTGAGAAGAACAACATAACAGTGAGTTGTTCCATGTTTGTAGAGGTGAGATGCTGTAACTGAATGTTCAGTATGATTCAGTTTAGTGAGTAGAGTTTGGTCTGATGTTCACAGCTGGAATCAAACAGTTCTCTGTCATCAAACACCTCTGCAGTCATTGGGAGGAGACTCATCTGTTCAATTGGTTTCATTTCTGAATTGAGAAACATCCAGCCTTCATCATGACATACCATAGAAGTTAATCAGTGTGCGACTCCCTCTAGTGGATGTTGAGGAGTATTGTGTTGTCTTCTCTCCAGAGGTTTTTGTACAGAGTTGTGGTGTTTCCTGTCACTGTGGGCCTCAGAGCACAGTAGTACACAGCAGAGTCAGTCAGTGCAGCAGAGGAGATCTGTAGATCCAGATGTATTTTATCCTCCCTCACTGAAACAGACAGTCCAGAGACTGGACCTGATATAAGTCCTCCTGTTCCGAAGTGAGAGATGATGAACTCTGGTGGTGTTCCTGGATGTTGTCGATACCAGAAGAAATAATCACCACCACCAGCTTGTTTGGAGTAACTGTAGGACAGAGTGACGGTGCTGTCTTCTAAACTGTGCTCTTCATTCTTGACTGGAGTGAGTTCTTCACAGCTGACACCTAAAAAAGATGAAGCCAAAGAAATAATTCATGGTCACATGTCATTCAATCTTTACATTGAACAAACATAACTATACATCTAACATATTTAATGTTATAATTACAGCTGTTGTCCAAACTGAAATACTCTTTATTTTCAAAATCACAACACACTGTCCTTTTATTCCATACATACCTATGAGAGCTGAGAAGAACAACATAACAGTGAGTTGTTCCATGTTTGTAGAGGTGAGATGCTGTAACTGAATGTTCAGTATGATTCAGTTTAGTGAGTAGAGTTTGGTCTGATGTTCACAGCTGGAATCAAACAGTTCTCTGTCATCAAACACCTCTGCAGTCATTGGGAGGAGACTCATCTGTTCAATTAGTTTCATTTCTGAATTGAGAAACATCCAGCCTTCATCATGACATACCATAGAAGTTAATCAGTGTGTGACTCCCTCTAGTGGATGTTGAGGAGTATTGTGTTGTCTTCTCTCCAGAGGTTTTTGTACAGAGTTGTGGTGTTTCCTGTCACTGTGGGCTGCAGAGCACAGTAGTACACAGCAGAGTCATTCAGCTGAAGCTTCTGGATCTTCATAGGAACTGATGTCTTGTTGATTGCAGCACTAAATCTGTCTGTCTGGAACTCAGGAGCTTTTTCTGCTTTGTTTGAGTAACATTTCATCATGTACCTCGGGAAATCATGAACTTCTTGTCGATACCAAAACAAAGTGGGACCTGTATTTGTAGTCTCAAATTGACAACTAAGTGTGACTGTGTCTCCTTCAGAAGCAAAGACATCTTCTGTTGGCTGGGTCACTCTGTCTTCTCCTTTACACTCTGAGAAAAATAGAACATGAGGAGGGAGAGATTAATTGCTGATTGATGAAAAATATTTAGTATGAAGGAGTCACCTAGTTAGAGGATCAGACACAAACATTTTAGAGTCATTAAAAACAAGATTTGCTTTTGTCTCTCACCAAAGATACAAATAGTCAGAATAATCCACAGCCAAAGGTCCATCTCTACAACAAGGTTTGAACCAACAGGAGGAACTCTCTGATGTTCAACATTCACTGTGTTGAAGTGTTCTCTTTACAGCAGCAGCTGGTATTAACATGATGTTTGAACACAGTAGTTCACCACCTGGTTGATAATGTCTCCCCCTGGAGGAATTGTAAAAGTGTAGTGCAGAAATTCTAGAAGCGACTTCCAGGAACTCGTCTCTGAACTGTGTACAATTGTGTAACACTCACATTTCAAACGTACTGAACTTGATGCACACGTTACTGAATCTGTATAGAGTCCATTCATTCATATTACTTTTAGACAAAGGGAACTAGATCAAATCATTTTCTAAATTTCAACATCAACCATGTGATAAATAAATCTTTGAAATGTACTCGCCAAATGGAAAATCTACCTTCTGTAATTTATTCAAAATGTGCATCCCATCTATAGATAGTTTGAAAAAACATCCTAGGATGCGCTGGGACACATCCTCAGTGATGTATCCTGAGTTCATCAGGTGTTTCGGGTCTCACAACATCAGACATCCTCCCTCAGGCGACCCAGCCAGGGTTGATCAGGCCCTGGCTTGGGTCCCAGAAGCAATGTCCCACGGGTCGGACCTCTTCATCCAAAGCCACCTAGAGGCCCTCTCTGTAGCCTCAATGGTGGTCTCAATGGCTCTTCTTTTAGCAGCTCCTGTTATGCTAAACAGTGCAAAGACCTTGCACAATGTGCGGCCTGCAAAGCCTCTGCATCCCACCTCGACGGGCTCGCAACAAACTTTCCAGCCCCTGGTCCGGCACTGCTCTACCAGCTCCTGGTACTTGAGCTGCTTGCGCTCATTCGCCTCTTCCATGCGGTCTTCCCACGGGACCATCAGCTCTATTAGAAGCACCTGCTTGGAAGAGGCAGATATTAGCACCATGTCTGGCCTCAATGAAGTTGAGGTAACATGGTCTGGGAACTTGAGCTGCCTGCCCAAGTCAACTCGAAGCTCCCAGTCTGATGCTGATGTGAGCAGGCCTGCTGATGATGTTGTCTTTGGCTGTGATTGCTCTCCAGCTCTGACAAAGGTGATGTGTCTCTTTGTTGGGACATACTTGTTATGAGCAACTCCTCTGGAAATGGCTTCTGCTACTGCTTTAAGCACCTGCTCATGCCTCCAGCGGTAGCGACCATCTCCAAGAGGTCTTGGGCAGCTACTCAGGATGTGCTCCAATGAACCTTTGCCAGGGCAAAGAGGACATACAGGACTCTCACACATGCACCAGGTATAGAGATTTGCTGGGCTAGGCAACACGTCATACACCACTTGGACCATGAACTTGATACGCTGAGGTTCAGCCTGCCAGATGTCATTCCAGGTTACCTTCCTCGCCAGTGCTCCCTCCCACCTTGTCCATGCTCCTTGCTGCCGCATGCCTACCATTCTGTTGGTCCGCTCTTCCTCAACACCTGCCCGCACCTCCTCCAGGACCAGCTGGTGTCTGTCCTTTCCACGGGCTTTATCATATCGAGGCTGCGTGACGGCTCCCAACCCTGCTCGCCCAGTTGCCACTGCGCCCATGAGAGCCCTGCTGTGTCTAAGACGTGACTCAGCCAGCTCCAGACCTGCCTGGGCTCTCCACTTCCTGCCTGTCTGCACTATGATGCCTGCTGATTACACTAAAGAATGAATATGACAAAGCATTAATCAGACATGCTGTTATGATATTGAAGATTTAAATACCAAGAATTGTTTGAAAATTTGGAAATATTTGAATTCTGGACGGTTCTGAAAAAGTAGAAGGTGCCAAGAAAAGAGTGGGTCATAAAATAAGTAGTCAACGGACATTAGCATACATTTACCTAGATATGAAGATGTTGTGTTGTATAAAAACAGTTTAAGTCTTTTTTATCGCAAGTTCATCCATTTTCTGTTTCTATCCACTTTGCAAATAATCTAGACGATGTCAACACATGTGTTACGACCCGGCTCGTGTGGGGAAAGGGAAGCAACATAAAACCAGTTGTTTTTGGTAAATAAAAGTTATTTATTACAAAAGAAGCAAATTGTGATACACAACAAAAGGTGAGGCAAACTGAAAGGGCCAACGAGTGCTGCTCAAATCAAAAACATAGTAAAACTGAAGGACTCTAAATAATTGTTTTACATGCTAAATCTAAATAGTGAAATAAATGAAAATAAAACCTAACTAACCAACTCAAACAACAAACAAACAGCACCTCTGAACCTACTGTTTCTAAACAAATACGAAACCTAATGCGAGTGCGTGTGTGTCTACAAAAATACTAATACCTGACCTAGTCGAACACAAAACGAGAGCCTCAGAACACAGAAGACACAAGACAACAAGTTCTTTAAAGAACTTTAACAAACATAGACAAAGACAACGAGAGGCACAGTGGCGAGCTTAAAACAAACAGAGCTGCGCCCCGACTGCTGGCTGACCAAGCTTCTTAAAGGTGTGTGGCTGCAGGGCTGTCATCTGATTGGTTAATTGCCTCCTGCAGCCGTGTTCCAATCAAGCTTTTCCAGCAGGCAGCACAGGTGAACAAAATCAGGCCTGGAGGACACATTCAAACACCCTCACACACAAACACTCCAAAACAGAGGTCAGTCACAAACACAGGAGAGGGGGTGTGGCTGGGGCCGTAACAACATGCATTTAGAGTTTGACACTGAGTGACTCCCTCTAGTGGATGTTGAGGAGTATTGTGTTGTCTTCTCTCCAGAGGTTTTTGTACAGAGTTGTGGTGTTTCCTGTCACTGTGGGCTTCACAGCACAGTAATACACAGCAGAGTCATTCAGCTGAATCGTCTGGATCTTCAGAGGAACTGATGTCCCGTTGATTGTTGCATTAAATCTGTCTGCCTGGAACTCAGGAGCTTTAGATACGTCTTTTGAGTAGCATCTCAACATGTACTTTGGAAAGTCACCCGCTTCTCGTCTGTACCAGAACAAATATGGATATTTGTCGGTAGTCTCAAATTGGCAACCAAGTGTGACTGTGTCTCCTTCAGAAGCAAAGACATCTTCTGTTGGCTGGATCACTGTGTCTTCTCCTTTACACTCTGAGAAGAGAACAGAACGAGGAAGAGATGAATTGTTGATTGATGAAAAAAAGGCTTGAGGTTAAATAAGTTACCTAGCCTTAAAAACACACAAACAAGAGAGCAGTAAACAAATGTGTTATCCTATAGTTTCTCACCAAATAGAAGAGCAGCCAGAATAATCCACAGCCAAAGTTCCATCTCTACAACAAGGTTTGAACCAACAAGAGACCCGAGCTGATGTTCATCCAGAAGTGTGAGAATAGTTCACTTTACAGCAGCTGTTACATATGAATGCTTGAACAGAGTGCTGTGGTGATCTGCCCCCTTGATAATGTTGCCTACTAGTGGAGATTAAAAATATTACAATTGTGTATAAAAGAGACTTCCAGCAGGTTTTTGTCCAGACTCTATGAAGGTCTTGATCAGTTTTACAACATCCATTAATCTAAACCAACACAGAGGAAACCTGATCAAATAATTTTAACAATATCATGGTCAGCATATAATTAAAAACTGAGAGGACCCGGGAATGAACCCTGTGGAACACCTGAAGAAATCACAGCCCACAAAAGAACAAAAGAGAAACTTCTTTAATAAAGATCAAGACAAAAGAAATCAACTCCAGAATCTGTAATGCAGGCTGTTTACTGAGTTACTTTATTTAAATGATACAATTCAACAGTGGTGAAATTAAACACCAGAGTTAATATGATGACAAACAAGACCTACTTTGTAGATATTTCATGTTTTAATCAGATCTTTATTTTATTGTTAGAGCGCCTGTCAGAGAGAATCTTTATCATCACTACAAGACAGTCGAGCCTACATCTCCATACCTACAGTTGAAGTTTATCAGTGTGTGACTCCCTCTAGTGGATGTTGAGGAGTTTTGCGTTGTCTTCTCTCCAGAGGTTTTTGTACAGAGTTGTGGTGTTTCCTGTCACTGTGGGCCTCAGAGCACAGTAGTACACAGCAGAGTCAGTCAGTGCAGCAGAGGAGATCTCCAGATGAAACTCTTTAGATTGTTTGTCATGTCTTGTAGACAACTTTGCTGTTTTCTCTAAATGTTCTTCTATGAGAAGTTGTGGAGATGAACTGGACTTCTGCTGATACCACCAGAGGTAGTCGACAGAGCCTGAATAGTTGCAGGAGAGAGTCACATCGTCTCCATCAACAGCCATCATTACCTCTCTGAATGGTGTCACTAATTCCTCAGAGGATCCTAAAAAGAAAGACATATATTTCACTGTGACTGTAGTTGTCTATCTGGACACACATGTTTCATGTCTTAGATCTTATTACGTCTTTTCAGTACTTACCAGTATGACAGAATACTATCATCATCCAAACCAAAGGAAGCTGCATTGTTGTTCCTGTGATAAATGAACAGTGGAGAGAACACAGCAGCTCTTCTGTTCCAAAGTGACACTGTTCATATTCATTTGTGTAGCTCCTCCTCTTAACACTTACATCTCAAATGTAGTAACATAGGAACATCTATGACTGGATTTAGATAGGATCTGTTCATCAACAACAACAACAAAGAAACTAGACTAATTTATTTTAAATCAAAGTCAACTTACAAATAAAAATGAGCGGGCCTAGAACTGAACCCTGTTGTACACCACGAGGAATCACAGCCAAAGAAGAACTTCTTCATCAAAGACAGAACAAAAGAAATGGACTTCTAAATTTGTGAAGCCAACTGTTTATGGTGGTACTTTATTCTAATGATTTGATCCAGATTAAATATGATGACTAACCATCACATCATATTCACTTTTTGTATATTAAGAGCTTCATTTAAATCTAAAGTTTGCAAACTCAATTCATGTCACATTCAGACAGTTCTGGATATGTAGAGAGCGCCTGTCAGAGAGAATCTTTATCATCACTACAAGACAGTCGAGCCTACATCTCCATACCTACAGTTGAAGTTTATCAGTGTGTGACTCCCTCTAGTGGATGTTGAGGAGTATTGTGTTGTCTTCTCTCCAGAGGTTTTTGTACAGAGTTGTGGTGTTTCCTGTCACTGTGGGCCTCACAGCACAGTAGTACACAGCAGAGTCATTCAGCTGAAGCTTCTGGATCTTCAGAGGAACTGATGTCTTGTTGATTGCAGCATTAAATCTGTCTTCTGAGATCCCAGGAGCATTTTCTGAAAAACCTGCATAGCTTTTCCACAGGTACTTTGGGAAATCACCTATTTCTTGCCTGTACCAGAACAAATATAGATTTGTGTCAGTGGTCTCAAATGTACAACCAAGTGTGACTGTGTCTCCTTTAGAAGCAAAGACATATTCTGTTGGCTGGATCACTCTGTCTTCTCCTTTACACTCTGAGAAGAGAACAGAAAGAGGAAGAGATGAATTGTTGATTGATGAAAAAAAAGTCTTGAGGTTAAATAAGTTACCTAGCCTTAAAAACACACAAACAAGAGAGCAGTAAACAAATGTGTTATGCTATAGTTTCTCACCGAATAGAAGAGCAGCCAGAATAATCCACAGCCAAAGTTCCATCTCTACAACAAGGTTTGAACCAACAAGAGACCCGAGCTGATGTTCATCCAGAAGTGTGAGAATAGTTCACTTTACAGCAGCTGTTACATATGAATGCTTGAACAGAGTGCTGTGGTGATCTGCCCCCTTGATAATGTTGCCTACTAGTGGAGATTAAAAATATTACAATTGTGTATAAAAGAGACTTCCAGCAGGTTTTTGTCCAGACTCTATGAAGGTCTTGATCAGTTTTACAAGATCCATTAATCTAAACCAACACAGAGGAAACCTGATCAAATAATTTTAACAATATCATGGTCAGCATATAATTAAAAACTGAGAGGACCCGGGAATGAACCCTGTGGAACACCTGAAGAAATCACAGCCCACAAAGAACAAAAGAGAAACTTCTTTAATAAAGATCAAGACAAAAGAAATCAACTCCAGAATCTGTAATGCAGGCTGTTTACTGAGTTACTTTATTTAAATGATACAATTCAACAGTGGTGAAATTAAACACCAGAGTAAATATGATGACAAACAAGACCTACTTTGTAGATATTTCACATTTTAATCAGATCTTTATTTTATTGTTAGAGCGCCTGTCAGAGAGAATCTTTATCATCACTACAAGACAGTCGAGCCTACATCTCCATACCTACAGTTGAAGTTTATCAGTGTGTGACTCCCTCTAGTGGATGTTGAGGAGTATTGTGTTGTCTTCTCTCCAGAGGTTTTTGTACAGAGTTGTTGTGTTTCCTGTCACTGTGGGCTGCACAGCACAGTAGTACACAGCAGAGTCAGTCAGTGCAGCAGAGGAGATGTTCATGTTGATTTCTTTTTCCACCACTGAAATCTTCAATCCTGATCTTTGTGCATTTCCTACTTTTCCTGAAGCCAGATGACTAACAAGGAGCTGTGGTTGTTTTCCTGGATGTTGTCGATACCAGAAGAAATAATCACTAGTTGACAGTTCAGAGTAACTGTAGGACAGAGTGACAGTGCTGCCTTCTAAACTGATCTCTTCATTCTGAACTGGAGTGAGCTCTTCATAGCTGGAATCTAAAAAAAGAACATTTTAACAATGATACAGAATCGTATGTAATTGAAATTAATCTCTTAATGCAACATAATCCGTCACACCTCGAAAATCAATTGTTTTCCTTCAACTTCTTTTAAAACTGAGATAAAATTAATCTCCATAAACACCACACATTTTCCTTTCCATACATACCTATGAGAGCTGAGAAGAACAACATAACAGTGAGTTGTTCCATGTTTGTAGAGGTGAGATGCTGTAACTGAATGTTCAGTATGATTCAGTTTAGTGAGTAGAGTTTGGTCTGATGTTCACAGCTGGAATCAAACAGTTCTCTGTCATCAAACACCTCTGCAGTCATTGGGAGGAGACTCATCTGTTCAATTAGTTTCATTTCTGAATTGAGAAACATCCAGCCTTCATCATGACATACCATAGAAGTTTATCAGTGTGTGACTCCCTCTAGTGGATGTTGAGGAGTATTGTGTTGTCTTCTCTCCAGAGGTTTTTGTACAGAGTTGTGATGTTTCCTGTCACTGTGGGCCTCAGAGCACAGTAGTACACAGCAGAGTCATTCAGTGCAGCAGAGGAGATCTCCAGATGAAACTCTTTAGATTGTTTGTCATGTCTTGTAGACAACTTTGCTGTTTTCTCTGAATGTTCTCCAATGAGAAGTTGTGGAGATGAGCTGGACTTCTGCTGATACCACCAGAGGTAGTTGTTAGATCCTGAATAGTTGCAGGAGAGAGTCACATCATCTCCATCAACAGCCATCATTACCTCTCTGAATGGTGTCACTAATTCCTCAGAGGATCCTAAAAAGAAAGACATATATTTCACTGTGACTGTAGTTGTCTATCTGGACACACATGTTTCATGTCTTAGATCTTACTACGTCTTTTCAGTACTTACCAGTATGACAGAATACTATCATCATCCAAACCAAAGGAAGCTGCATTGTTGTTCCTGTGATAAATGAACAGTAGAGAGAACACAGCAGCTCTTCTGTTCCAAAGTGACACTGTTCATATTCATTTGTGTAGCTCCTCCTCTTAACACGTACATCTCAAATGTAGTAACATAGGAACATCTATGACTGGATTTAGATAGGATCTGTTCATCAACAACAACAACAAAGAAACTAGACTAATTTATTTTAAATCAAAGTCAACTTACAAATAAAAATGAGCGGGCCTAGAACTGAACCCTGTTGTACACCACGAGGAATCACAGCCAAAGAAGAACTTCTTCATCAAAGACAGAACAAAAGAAATGGACTTCTACATTTGTGAAGTCAACTGTTTATGGTGGTACTTTATTCTAATGATTTGATCCAGATTAAATATGATGACTAACCATCACATCATATTCACTTTTTGTATATTAAGAGCTTCATTTAAATCTAAAGTTTGCAAACTCAATTCATGTCACATTCAGACAGTTCTGGATATGTAGAGAGCGCCTGTCAGAGAGAATCTTTATCATCACTACAAGACAGTCGAGCCTACATCTCCATACCTACAGTTGAAGTTTATCAGTGAGTGACTCCCTCTAGTGGATGTTGAGGAGTATTGTGTTGTCTTCTCTCCAGAGGTTTTTGTACAGAGTTGTGGTGTTTCCTGTCACTGTGGGCCTCAGAGCACAGTAGTACACAGCAGAGTCATTCAGCTGAAGCTTCTGGATCTTCAGAGGAACTGATGTCTTGTTGATTTCAACTTTAAATCTGTCTTCTGAGATCCCAGGAGCATTTTCTGAAAATCCTGCAGAGCTTTTCCACAGGTACTTTGGGAAATCACCTATTTCTTGCCTGTACCAGAACAAATATAGATTTGTGTCAGCGGTCTCAACTTTACAGTCAAGTGTGACCGTGTCTCCTTCAGAAGCAAAGACATCTTCTGTTGGCTGGGTCACTCTGTCTTCTCCTTTACACTCTGAGAAAAATAGAACATGAGGAGGAAGAGATGAATTGTTGACAAAAATACTTTCTATGTTAAAAAATGTATGTAGCCAGAGAATCAGAAACACAAACATGTACAGAGTAATCAGAATATGTTCTTTGACTCTCACCAAAGAAAAGAGCAGCCAGAATAATCCACAGCCAAAGGTCCATCTCTACAACAAGGTTTGAACCAACAGGAGGATCTCTCTGATGTTCAACATTCACAGTGAGATAACTTCTCTTCTCAGCAGTTTTTATCAACACAGTTGTTCAACACAGTGCAGAAGCAGTCGCCCTCTAGTGGAGGTTCAAAGTTTGGTATTACATTGTGTAAAATGGCTTCCAGCAGTTTGTCAGCTTGTGTTTTTGTACAGAGTTGTGATGTGGGGGAGGAGAAAATTCTAGCTGAGACTGTAACGTCATCTGGTGAGAATGACAGGAAGAGCTGGGTATCATCAGCATAACAGTGGTATGAGAAGCTCAGTAGACTGGCCATGCTTAAAGCCTGACAGATTTGGGTCATATTCTATTCTCATTTTCATCAATGTGTATGTGATGATCACGTGGATCCTCCCTCAGTGTCTCATCAGCAGCTGTAACCACAGAGACTCTGAGCAAACAGGAATCATCAGAATCCATCTGACATGAAGCTGTGGTTTGAATCCCACTTCCCTCCTCTTTGAAGAGTAGTCAGATATCTGTGTTCAGGTTTTTGTACAGCCTCTTCTACACTTTGTATCACTGTGTTTCTAAAGCACAGTAGTAGAGAGCTGTGTCTGCAGGGGTTAGCTTTCTAATGGTCAGTTCAGTTGAGCTGCGTGATGTTTGAGATTCATATCGTTCATCTGGAATATATTTCTGATTGCTATAATCTCTGGCTCCTTTCCAGAGTATAAACTGAGGTGCCTGGAGGTCAGAATGATGTCTGTACCAGTAGAGGCGAACATAATCTGATGTTGTCTCATAGTTACATGTGAGTGTGACAGATTCTCCTTCTGATCCACTGACTTCATCGACTACAGGAAAGATTTTGTCTCCAGCTGTTGGTCCTGTAAAAAGTGTAGAAATGGACACCATGAGACTAAACATTGTTAGTGAGGCTGAAGGGAAGACAGTGAATAGTGTCAACTCTACAGTTATAGTCAGAACAGACACATGTCAACAGTTCAGAGATTCCTGCTCTGAACTCCAGTTTACTTATTTAATAAATAGAATCATTCAAATGTGTTGTGCTTTATATCTCACCAAAGAAAAGAGCAGCCAGAATAATCCACAGCCAAAGGCCCATCTCTTCAACAAGGTTTGAACCAACAGGAGGAACTCTCTGATGTTCAACATTCAGAGTGACGTTTGTTCTCTTTTCAGCAGAAGTTATTATTCAAAGACAGGTTGAGCTCAGTATCTGGGTTTTGTACCACCTACTAGATGATGTCGCCCTCTAGTGGAGGTTGATGCTGTCTAGTTGAGGTAAACCTGTCAGGAGAGCAATGTGGGAGAAGTCTTCCAGCTGTTTGTAAAGAGTGTGAATGTTTGGAACAGCAGAACTTCACATGTTATAAAGTGGTTGAATCTATGACTGGATTTTAATAGAATCTAAAACTGGATCAATTCTTATCAGAAACTGGATCAAGTTATTTTAAGATGACCACATTTTATACATCATGTCTTTAGATTTAATCACTGTTCAGATGATCTGGTCTGTATCCTTACATACCATTGTAGTTTATCAGTGTGTGACTCCCTCTAGTGGATGTTGAGGAGTATTGTGTTGTCTTCTCTCCAGAGGTTTTTGTACAGAGTTGTGGTGTTTCCTGTCACTGTGGGCTGCAGAGCACAGTAGTACACAGCAGAGTCAGTCGGTGCAGCAGAGGAGATCTGTAGATCCACTCGATCCTTTTCTTCAGAGAGTCGTGTAAAAAACCTTTTCTCTGATTTCAGAGATTCTGCTGTTTTTGTGATGTTAAGTCCTGTGATGAACATGATGAACTGTGGTGGTGTTCCTGGATGTTGTCGATACCAGAAGAAATAATCACCACCACCAGCTTGTTTGGAGTAACTGTAGGACAGAGTGACGGTGCTGTCTTCTAAACTGTGCTCTTCATTCTTGACTGGAGTGAGTTCTTCACAGCTGACACCTAAAAAAGATGAAGCCAAAGAAATAATTCATGGTCACATGTCATTCAATCTTTACATTGAACAAACATAACTATACATCTAACATATTTAATGTTATAATGACAGCTGTTGTCCAAACTGAAATACTCTCTATTTTAAAAATCACAACACACTGTCCATTTATTACATACATACCTATGAGAGCTGAGAAGAACAACATAACAGTGAGTTGTTCCATGTTTGTAGAGGTGAGATGCTGTAACTGAATGTTCAGTATGATTCAGTTTAGTGAGTAGAGTTTGGTCTGATGTTCACAGCTGGAATCAAACAGTTCTCTGTCATCAAACACCTCTGCAGTCATTGGGAGGAGACTCATCTGTTCAATTAGTTTCATTTCTGAATTGAGAAACATCCAGCCTTCATCATGACATACCATAGAAGTTTATCAGTGTGTGACTCCCTCTAGTGGATGTTGAGGAGTATTGTGTTGTCTTCTCTCCAGAGGTTTTTGTACAGAGTTGTGGTGTTTCCTGTCACTGTGGGCCTCAGAGCACAGTAGTACACAGCAGAGTCATTCAGCTGAAGCTTCTGGATCTTCAGAGGAACTGATATCCCATTTTTTTCAGCTTTAAATTTGTCTTCAGAGATCCCAGGAGCATTTTCTGAAATTCCTGCATAGCTTTTCCACAGGTACTTTGGGAAATCACCCGTTTCTTGTCTGTACCAGAACAAATAGGGATTTGTGTCAGTGGTCTCAACTTCACAGTCAAGTGTGACTGTGTCTCCTTCAGAAACAAAGACATCTTCTGTTGGCTGGATCACTCTGTCTTCTCCTTTACACTCTGAGAAAAATAGAACATGAGGAAGGAGAGATTAATTGTTGAGAAAAGTACTTACTAGATTAAAAAGTTACGTATCCAGAGAATCAGAAACACAAACATGTACAGAGTAATCAGAATATGTTCTTTGACTCTCACCAAAGAAAAGAGCAGCCAGAATAATCCACAGCCAAAGGTCCATCTCTACAACAAGGTTTGAACCAACAGGAGGAACTCTCTGATGTTCAACATTCACAGTGAGATAACTTCTCTTCTCAGCAGCTGTTTTTATCAACACAGTGGTTCAGCACAGTGCAGAAGCAGTCGCCCTCTAGTGGAGGTTCAAAGTTTGGTATTACATTGTGTAAAATGGCTTCCAGCTGTTTGTCAGTTTTTGTTTTTGTACAGAGTTGTGATGTGAGGGAGGAGAAAATTCTAGCTGAGACTGTAACGTCATCTGGTGAGAATGACAGGAAGAGCTGGGTATCATCAGCATAACAGTGGTATGAGAAGCTCAGTAGACTGGCCATGCTTAAAGCCTGACAGATTTGGGTCAAATTCCATTCTCATTTTCATCAATGTGTATGTGATGCTCACGTGTATCCTCCCTCAGTGTCTCATCAGCAGCTGTAACCACAGAGACTCTGAGCAAACAGGAATCATCAGAATCCATCTGACATGAAGCTGTGGTTTGAATCCCACTTCCCTCCTCTTTGAAGAGTAGTCAGATATCTGTGTTCAGGTTTTTGTACAGCCTCTTCTACACTTTGTATCACTGTGTTTCTAAAGCACAGTAGTAGAGAGCTGTGTCTGCAGGGGTTAGCTTTCTAATGGTCAGTTCAGTTGAGCTGCGTGATGTTTGAGATTCATATCGTTTATCTGGAATATATTCATTTTTATTATTTCTTGCTCCTTTCCAGAGTATAAACTGAGGTGCCTGGAGGTCAGAATGATGTCTGTACCAGTAGAGGTAAACACTGCTGTATGTTGTCTCATAGTTACATGTGAGTGTGACAGATTCTCCTTCTGATCCACTGACTTCATCGACTACAGGAGAGATTTTGTCTCCAGCTGTTGGTCCTGGAATACGTAGAGAAAATGAAGCCATGAGATTAAATATTGTTCAAGAGACTGAGAAGATGAGACAGTGGAACATATACGTTGTTCGGTCTTACTGCGAGAACAGAATAATTCAAGTGTTCAGAGATTTCTGCTCCGAACTTAAAAACACTTAAGACATGTTGTGCTTTATATCTCACCAAAGAAAAGAGCAGCCAGAATAATCCACAGCCAAAGGTCCATCTCTACAACAAGGTTTGAACCAACAGGAGGAACTCTCTGATGTTCAACATTCACTGTGTTGTAGTGTTCTCTTTACAGCAGCAGCTGGTATCAACATGATGTTTGAACACAGTAGTTCACCACCTGGTTGATAATGTCTCCCCCTGGAGGAATTGTAAAAGTGTAGTGCAGAAATTCTAGAAGCGACTTCCAGGAACTCGTCTCTGAACTGTGTACAATTGTGTAACACTCACATTTCAAACGTACTGAACTTGATGCACACGTTACTGAATTTGTATAGAATCCATTCATTCATATTACTTTTAGACAAAGGGAACTAGATCAAATCATTTTCTAGATTTCAACATCAACCATGTGGTGAATAAATCTTTGAAATATACTCGCCAAATGGAAAATCTACCTTCTATAATTTATTCAAAATGTGCATCTCATCTATAGATGAATTACACTGAAGAATGAATATGACAAAGCATTAATCAGACATACTGTTCAGATATTGAATATTTAAATACTAAGAATTGTTTGGATTTTTGGAAATATTTAAATTCTGGACTGTTAGGACCCGGGTCGTGTGGGGAAAAGGTAAGAAACATAAAACAAGTTGTTTTTGGTAAAGTTAATGATTAATAAAGAAAAAAACTTTAACTAACCAAACAAACAAATAGGTGAGAATAATGTGTGCTCCACAACATTACTACAATACAAATACCTGGCTCGGCCTCAGTCTAAATGAGTACCTCTATCTTTACAGTAAGTTACACAAACACTCCAAGAGGCAGACCAAACGTCTCGACCCTAAAGCAGCTCCTGCATGCTGCACCAGTCGACTTCTTAAGCTGTGATGTTGGGGCTGTTCTTCTCTGATTAGTCGCTCAGATGGGTGCGCACCAATCAGACCTACCAGGTGGCTACGGTGGATGATTCTCACTTAACCGGAGAAATAGACACACACACACCACACACTCACAGGACACTCCAAAAAGACACATTTACCACCGTAACCTGGACAGTTCTAAAAAAGTAGAAGGTGCCAAGAAAACATTGGGTCATAAAATAACTAGTCAACTGATTGAAGCATACACTTTGATAGATACGATGATTTAATGATGTATAAAAACAGGTAAAGTCTTTTTTATCTTCAGTACATCCATTTTATTATTTCTATCCACTTGACAGATAATCTAGACGATGTCAACACATGCATCTAGAGTTTCAAAGTGTGTGACTCCCTCTAGTGGATGTTGAGGAGTATTGTGTTGTCTTCTCTCCAGAGGTTTTTGTACAGAGTTGTGGTGTTTCCTGTCACTGTGGGCTGCAGAGCACAGTAGTACACAGCAGAGTCAGTCAGTGCAGCAGAGGAGATCTGTAGATCCACACGATTTTTCTCATTCAGTTTAACAGTCAGTCGAGGGTGTGGAGGTTTTGCTGTCACTACAGTTGGATCTGATGTGTCTGTGATCAGGAGAAGGAACTGAGGAACTGATCCAGGATCCTGTTGATACCACTGGAGATTATCAGCTTTAACTGAGTATTTACAGGACAGAGTAACACTGTGACCCTCTGATGAAAACACTTCAGCACTGCTGGCAGTAATATCATCCTCCAAGGTGTTACCTGATGGAGACAAACACATGATGTTTCAACATCAGACATACTGTAGTTTAAAGAAGTCACACGATAAACATCTAGTGTTCAAACAAACGATACTAGAAGCAGTCATTAGTAAAGAAGTGTTGTTTTCTAGAAAGTGTTTTTGAAATGTTAAATTGATCTGTGGCTGATCCAAAATTCATTCTGGATCTCAAAGTCTTTAAAAACTTCTTTTTCATTTAGATTTCTAATCAAACACAAACTTACCCAGGAGAGTTAAAATGAAGATAATAGTGAGTTTTTCCATGTTTGTAGAGGAGAGACGCTGTAACTGAAGAACAAGTATGAGTAAGTTTGGTGAGCTGTTTGGTCTGATGTTCACAGCTTGATTTAAAGAGTTCTCTGTCATCAGGCTCCTCTGCAGTCAGGAGGAGGAGACTCTTTAAACTACTCTAATTCCTTAAAGGCTTTATCACAACTGTATCATGAGTGAAATAATCTGAGGTTTCACAGTGTGTGACTCCCTCTAGTGGATGTTAAGGAGTATTGTGTTGTCTTCTCTCCAGAGGTTTTTGTACAGAGTTGTGGTGTTTCCTGTCACTGTGGGCTGCAGAGCACAGTAGTACACAGCAGAGTCAGTCAGTGCAGCAGAGGAGATCTGTAGATCCAGATGTATTTTATCCTCCCTCACTGTAACAGACAGTCCAGAGACTGGTTCTGATATAAGTCCTGTAGATGTGTGAGAGATGATGAACTCTGGTTGTTTTCCTGGATGTTGTCGATACCAGAAGAAATAATCATTGAGAGCAGCAGATTTGGAGTATCTGAAGGTCAGAGTAACAGTCTGGTCTTCTAAACTGGACTCTTCATTCTGAACTGGAGAGAGTCCTTCACAGCTGACACCTAAAAAATAAAACAACAGTTATTTTATTTTGAAAAGCGTCATTTATAAATCATAATCATATTTGATTGAATCTAGACTGTATTTCTGCATGATCTAAAATACCTGTTGGACATAGTTGAGAGCATGTTAAAGTGAAAGGATTGTTGTAATCAGTGAAATATGTCACACTGACCATGTCTCACATACCTGTGAACGCTGAGAACAACAATATAGCAGTGAGTTTGTCCATGTTTGCAGAGCTGAGAAGCTGTAACTGAGAGATCAGGAGGAATCAGTTTAGTGAGTTTGGTTTGGTCTGATGTTCACAGCTGGAATCAAACAGTCCTGTTAGAAAACATCTGCTCAGTCAGGAGGAGGAGACTCATCTGTTAGTTACATTTCTGAAGCTCTTCATCACAACTGTCTCATGAGAGAGAATAACCTAGACTGTGTGATCACATACCAAAACATGTTTCCAGCGTGGGACTCCCCCTAGTGGATGTTTGGGAGTAAATGTTGCTGCAGAGCACAAAGATACACAGCAGAGTCAGTCAGTACAGCAGAGGAGATCTGAAGATCAAACCTTGGTACAGATCAGCAGAGAGAAAGAAACATTCATTAGGATAGAACTCACTTTAAGTGTAGAATTATCTACTGCTTATTCTTCTGATGAATCTTTGATTGTGTTGAATGCATTCTGCTCACATGGATCCTCCCTCAGTGTCTCATCAGCAGCTGTAACCACAGAGACTCTGAGCAAACAGGAATCATCAGAATCCATCTGACATGAAGCTGTGGTTTGAATCCCACTTCCCTCCTCTTTGAAGAGTAGTCAGATATCTGTGTTCAGGTTTTTGTACAGCCTCTTCTACACTTTGTATCACTGTGTTTCTAAAGCACAGTAGTAGAGAGCTGTGTCTGCAGGGGTTAGCTTTCTAATGGTCAGTTCAGTTGAGCTGCGTGATGTTTGAGATTCATATCGTTCATCTGGAATATATTTCCTGTCACTCCATGATCTGGCTCCTTTCCAGAGTATAAACTGAGGTGCCTGGAGGTCAGAATGATGTCTGTACCAGTAGAGGTTAACATACTGGTCTGTTGTCTCATAGTTACATGTGAGTGTGACAGATTCTCCTTCTGATCCACTGACTTCATCGACTACAGGAAAGATTTTGTCTCCAGCTGTTGGTCCTGGAATACGTAGAGAAAATGAAGCCATGAGATTAAATATTGTTCAAGAGACTGAGAAGATGAGACAGTGGAACATATACGTTGTTCGGTCTTACTGCGAGACCAAAATAATTCAAGTGTTCAGAGATTTCTGCTCAGAACTTAAAAACACTTAAGACATGTTGTGCTTTATATCTCACCAAAGAAAAGAGCAGCCAGAATAATCCACAGCCAAAGGTCCATCTCTACAACAAGGTTTGAACCAACAGGAGGAACTCTCTGATGTTCAACATTCACTGTGTTGAAGTGTTCTCTTTACAGCAGCAGCTGGTATTAACATGATGTTTGAACACAGTAGTTCACCACCTGGTTGATAATGTCTCCCCCTGGAGGAATTGTAAAAGTGTAGTGCAGAAATTCTAGAAGCGACTTCCAGGAACTCGTCTCTGAACTGTGTACAATTGTGTAACACTCACATTTCAAACGTACTGAACTTGATGCACACGTTACTGAATCTGTATAGAATCCATTCATTCATATTACTTTTAGACAAAGGGAACTAGATCAAATCATTTTCTAGATTTCAACATCAACCATGTGATAAATAAATCTTTGAAATATACTCGCCAAATGGAAAATCTACCTTCTATAATTTATTCAAAATGTGCATCTCATCTATAGATGAATTACACTAAAGAATGAATATGACAAAGCATTAATCAGACATACTGTTCAGATATTGAATATTTAAATAACAAGAATTATTTGGATTTTTTGAAATATTTGAATTCTGGACGGTTCTGTAAAAGTAGAAGGTGCCAAGAAAAGAGTGGGTCATAAAATAAGTAGTGAACGGACATTAGCATACATTTACTAGATATGAAGATTTTGTGTTGTATAAAAACACTTCAAGTCTTTTTTTTATCTGAAGTTCATCCATTTTCTGTTTCTATCCACTTTGCAAATAATCTAGACGATGTCAACACATGCATTTAGAGTTTCAAAGTGTGTGACTCCCTCTAGTGGATGTTGAGGAGTATTGTGTTGTCTTCTCTCCAGAGGTTTTTGTACAGAGTTGTGGTGTTTCCTGTCACTGTGGGCCTCACAGCACAGTAGTACACAGCAGAGTCAGTCAGTGCAGCAGAGGAGATCTGTAGATCCAGATGTTTTTTATCCTCCCTCACTGTAACAGACAGTCCAGAGACTGGACCTGATATAAGTCCTCCTGTTCCTGTGTGAGAGATGATGAACTCTGGTGGTGTTCCTGGATGTTGTCGATACCAGAAGAAATAATCACTGCCACCAGCTTGTTTGGAGTAACTGTAGGACAGAGTGACGGTGCTGTCTTCTAAACTGTGCTCTTCATTCTTGACTGGAGTGAGTTCTTCACAGCTGACACCTGAAAAAGATGAAGCCAAAGAAATAATTCATGGTCACATGTCATTCAATCTTTACATTGAACAAACATAACTATACATCTAACATATTTAATGTTATAATGACAGCTGTTGTCCAAACTGAAATACTCTTTATTTTCAAAATCACAACACACTGTCCATTTATTCCATACATACCTATGAGAGCTGAGAAGAACAACATAACAGTGAGTTGTTCCATGTTTGTAGAGGTGAGATGCTGTAACTGAATGTTCAGTATGATTCAGTTTAGTGAGTAGAGTTTGGTCTGATGTTCACAGCTGGAATCAAACAGTTCTCTGTCATCAAACACCTCTGCAGTCATTGGGAGGAGACTCATCTGTTCAATTAGTTTCATTTCTGAATTGAGAAACATCCAGCCTTCATCATGACATACCATAGAAGTTTATCAGTGTGTGACTCCCTCTAGTGGATGTTGAGGAGTATTGTGTTGTCTTCTCTCCAGAGGTTTTTGTACAGAGTTGTGGTGTTTCCTGTCACTGTGGGCCTCAGAGCACAGTAGTACACAGCAGAGTCATTCAGTGCAGCAGAGGAGATCTCCAGATTTACTCGTTTGTCCTTTTTGTTAATGTAAACTGAGAAATCAGAAACTGTTGGGTGAATCGAACCTCCCTCTGTGATGGAGAGCAGGAACTCTGGTCTGGATCTCTGGTTTTGTCTGTACCACTGGATGTTCTGGATTAGACCATCATATGTACAGGTCAGGTTGATGTTTCCTCCCTCTTCAACATCTTTTTCAGTTCTTTCTGGGTTTATGCTGTTCATGGAGCCCAGGGCTGCAAAATAAGTATTATACATGTGTGTTAGTCTGCAAGAGATTCAGACATGAAGAGAGTGAAAAGCAGTCCTTTACTTCATCAGTCATCTTTGATCATTTTGAGATTCATGAAGAAAACAAAAGTCTTTTTCTATCAGTGGAATTTGTAGCTCCCACAGATAAACGTCTACTTTGAAATAGTTGTTCAGATATCTGGTCTAAACAGCAGGTGAAATTAGAGTTTGATGTGTGTTGTAACACTCACCTATAAAGTGAGAGAAAAGTAAAAAGAGGTAAAGCAGCATGTCTTTGGAGTTGTTGAAGACAAACAGACAGCAGATGAGTAATGTTCTTCTAAACTAAACAGCCTCTGTGCTGCACAGATGTTCTCCTCTACTTTGACACCATTTTCATTTGACTTCCTCAAACTTTTCTGCTCTGGAGATAGAGACAATCTCATTGGTTTGCCTCAGTGGGCGGGGTCAGAGAAACACCTTATTTAGAAGTAGAACTTGTTTTTAACTGGAGGCCATTGTGAGTTCTCCCACATTTACAGAGGTGAGGTGCTGTAAAGGAAGAACTAGTATGAGTTGGTGCTGAGTTGTTTGTTCTGATGTCCACAGCTTGATTAAAAGAGTTCTCATTCAATCTTTATTTGTAAAGCACCAATTCATAACAAATGTTATCTGAAGACACTTTACAGAAGAGCAGGTTAAAGACCTTACTCATTGTTATATTACAAAGACCCAGTTCTCTGTCATCAGGCTCCTCTGCAGTCAGTAGGAGGAGACTCATATCAAATCATTTTCCTTTCTGAAGGGTTTTATCACAACTGTATCATGAGGGAAAAGAATCTAGACTGTATCAACACATACAACTAAAGTTTATCATTGTGTGACTCCCTCTAGTGGATGTTGAGGAGTATTGTGTTGTCTTCTCTCCAGAGGTTTTTGTACAGAGTTGTGGTGTTTCCTGTCACTGTGGGCGTCAGAGCACAGTAGTACACAGCAGAGTCAGTCAGTGCAGCAGAGGAGATCTCCAGATGAAACTCTTTAGATTGTTTGTCATGTCTTGTAGACAACTTTGCTGTTTTCTCTGAATGTTCTCCAATGAGAAGTTGTGGAGATGAGCTGGACTTCTGCTGATACCACCAGAGGACGGTGGCAGTGCCTGAATAGTTGCAGGAGAGAGTCACATCGTCTCCATCAACAGCCATCATTACCTCTCTGAATGGTGTCACTAATTCCTCAGAGGATCCTAAAAAGAAAGACATATATTTCACTGTGACTGTAGTTGTCTATCTGGACACACATGTTTCATGTCTTAGATCTTACTACGTCTTTTCAGTACTTACCAGTATGACAGAATACTATCATCATCCAAACCAAAGGAAGCTGCATTGTTGTTCCTGTGATAAATGAACAGTAGAGAGAACACAGCAGCTCTTCTGTTCCAAAGTGACACTGTTCATATTCATTTGTGTAGCTCCTCCTCTTAACACTTACATCTCAAATGTAGTAACATAGGAACATCTATGACTGGATTTAGATAGGATCTGTTCATCAACAACAACAACAAAGAAACTAGACTAATTTATTTTAAATCAAAGTCAACTTACAAATAAAAATGAGCGGGCCTAGAACTGAACCCTGTTGTACACCACGAGGAATCACAGCCAAAGAAGAACTTCTTCATCAAAGACAGAACAAAAGAAATGGACTTCTACATTTGTGAAGCCAACTGTTTATGGTGATACTTTATTCTAATGATTTGATCCAGATTAAATATGATGACTAACCATCACATCATATTCACTTTTTGTATATTAAGAGCTTCATTTAAATCTGAAGTTTGCAAACTCAATTCATGTCACATTCAGACAGTTCTGGATATGTAGAGAGCGCCTGTCAGAGAGAATCTTTATCATCACTACAAGACAGTCGAGCCTACATCTCCATACCTACAGTTGAAGTTTATCACTGTGTGACTCCCTCTAGTGGATGTTGAGGAGTATTGTGTTGTCTTCTCTCCAGAGGTTTTTGTACAGAGTTGTGGTGTTTCCTGTCACTGTGGGCTGCAGAGCACAGTAGTACACAGCAGAGTCATTCAGCTGAAGCTTCTGGATCTTCAGAGGAACTGATCTTAAAGTAGAATCCAGAGTGGATGAAAATCTCTTCTCAAACTCTTTCACTGTTTTCCCTTCTCCAATCTTAAAGCGGCTCAGTATGAATTTGGGGCTGTTGTTTCCATCCTGTTTGTACCAGTAGATATAATAATTTGTTGAACTGCTGTTGTATTGACAGCCAAGAGTTACTGCCTCTCCTTCAGTAGCAGTCACATCTCCTTCTGGTTGCAGCACGTTGTCTTTTTGTGCCATACATTCTGTAAAACAGTAACAAATAGTATTAGTGTGCTGTTAAAGAATCATGTCAGTGTTGGATTGATATCAAAGAAACAGAGTTATGTTCATACCAATACACACAGCAGCCAGCAACACTGAGACAACCAGAGGCATCATATCTGCAGTGTTAATAACTCTGAGTTACAGCGAGTATAAAGAAGGCTGTGATCTCTGTGTTTAGTCCACATCAACACTAAGTTGGAGGATTAGAAGGAGGAGCCTGATCACAGAGACAGGTCTCATTCACAGCCCTGTGTTATTCCCCGACTGACAGCTTTACACTGAACATCTTTTACTGACACTCTGCTCGCTTTTAATGATCCGTCTTCTAAGTTACCATCATGAGCGATTCCAGTTTAGAGTAAGTGACTCCCTCTAGTGGATGTTGAGGAGTATTGTGTTGTCTTCTCTCCAGAGGTTTTCGTACAGAGTTGTGGTGTTTCCTGTCACTGTGGGCTCCAGAGCACAGTAGTACACAGCAGAGTCAGTCAGTGCAGCAGAGGAGATCTGTAGATGAAACTCTTTAGATTGTTTGTCATGTCTTGTAGTCAACTTTGCTGTTTTCTCTGAATATTCTCCAATGAGAAGTTGTGGAGATGAGCTGGACTTCTGCTGATACCACCAGAGGACGGTGGCAGTGCCTGAATAGTTGCAGGAGAGAGTCACATCGTCTCCATCAACAGCCATCATTACCTCTCTGAATGGTGTCACTAATTCCTCAGAGGATCCTAAAAAGAAAGACATATATTTCACTGTGACTGTAGTTGTCTATCTGGACACACATGTTTCATGTCTTAGATCTTACTACGTCTTTTCAGTACTTACCAGTATGACAGAATACTATCATCATCCAAACCAAAGGAAGCTGCATTGTTGTTCCTGTGATAAATGAACAGTAGAGAGAACACAGCAGCTCTTCTGTTCCAAAGTGACACTGTTCATATTCATTTGTGTAGCTCCTCCTCTTAACACTTACATCTCAAATGTAGTAACATAGGAACATCTATGACTGGATTTAGATAGGATCTGTTCATCAACAACAACAACAACAAAGAAACTAGACTAATTTATTTTAAATCAAAGTCAACTTACAAATAAAAATGAGCGGGCCTAGAACTGAACCCTGTTGTACACCACGAGGAATCACAGCCAAAGAAGAACTTCTTCATCAAAGACAGAACAAAAGAAATGGACTTCTAAATTTGTGAAGCCAACTGTTTATGGTGATACTTTATTCTAATGATTTGATCCAGATTAAATATGATGACTAACCATCACATCATATTCACTTTTTGTATATTAAGAGCTTCATTTAAATCTAAAGTTTGCAAACTCAATTCATGTCACATTCAGACAGTTCTGGATATGTAGAGAGCGCCTGTCAGAGAGAATCTTTATCATCACTACAAGACAGTCGAGCCTACATCTCCATACCTACAGTTGAAGTTTATCACTGTGTGACTCCCTCTAGTGGATGTTGAGGAGTATTGTGTTGTCTTCTCTCCAGAGGTTTTTGTACAGAGTTGTGGTGTTTCCTGTCACTGTGGGCCTCAGAGCACAGTAGTACACAGCAGAGTCATTCAGCTGAAGCTTCTGGATCTTCAGAGGAACTGATGTCTTGTTGATTGCAGCTTTGAATCTGTCTTTAGAGATCCCAGGAGCATTTTCTGAAATTCCTGCATAGCTTTTCCACAGGTACTTTGGGAAATCACCCTTTTTTTTGTCTGTACCAGAACAGAGTGGGTGTTGTTGAAGTCTCAAATGTACAACCAAGTGTGACTGTGTCTCCTTCAGAAGCAAAGACATCTTCTTTTGGCTGGGTCACTCTGTCTTCTGCTTTACACTCTGAGAAAAATAGAACATGAGGAGGGAGAGATTATTTGTTGACAAAAATACATACTAGATTTAACATTTTACGTAGCCAGAGAATCAGACACACAAACATGTACAGAGTAATCAGAATATGTTCTTTGACTCTCACCAAAGAAAAGAGCAGCCAGAATAATCCACAGCCAAAGGTCCATCTCTACAACAAGGTTTGAACCAACAGGAGGAACTCTCTGATGTTCAACATTCAGAGTGACGTTTGTTCTCTTCACAACTGTTTTTATTCAAAGACAGGTTGAACCCAGAGCTGAGGTGGTGCACTGACTGCTTGTTAATAACGCCCTCTAGTGAAGATTTTAATTCTCAGTTTCACAGTGTTGTAACAAGGCTTCCAGCAGGTTGTCAGGATGTCAGCTTGGGTTTTTGTACAGAGTTGTGGTGTTTCCTGTCACTGTGGGCCTCACAGCACAGTAGTACACAGCAGAGTCAGTCAGTGCAGCAGAGGAGATCTGTAGATCCAGATGGTTCTTTCCAGACACCTTAGTCGAGAACTCTGAGTCTGATTTGAGAGATTTTGCTGGTCTTGAAGAATTAGTCCCAGAGATATACAGAATAAACTCTGGTGGTTTTCCTGGATGTTGTTGATACCAGAAGAAATCATCACTACTAGAAATAGTCTTGGAGTATCTGTAGGACAGAGTTATAGTGCTGTCTTCTCAACCCAACACTTCATTCTTGACTGGAGTGAGATCATCACAAATAACACCTGAAGGAAAAAGAACACTTACTCTGTTTAATGTGATTTCCAGTAGGAACAAAGAAGTGCTTCTGATTCACAATCCTCTTTTTTAATGAATAAAGCTCTGATATTCTTAATGACCTACCTGTTAATGTGAGCAGAAACACAAACTGACTCAAATATACTGAAAGCATCTTGAAACATAAAGAGTCTCCTTTTGTATGAACCACCTTTGTGAAAGTTAGTCTTTTTGGTCGTTGAGTCACAGTTTGACTCCTCCCTTTAACCCCTCCCTCCACTCAACTCTAAGATCATCTCTGTTTGTCTCTTATGTAGGACTGTACTGTGGCTGAGGAATGAAACCACGCTGCAACAGCTCCAAAGATTTACATTTGGAGAGACAGGACTTTTTGCTTCATTAAGATACGTTGCATATCTTATCAGACTATATTTTGTCTCCTTTTGTCACATACTGTTGAGCCAGGTTGTGATGTACAGTTTCACCAAATTGGACTCTTTGGACTGTTGCAGTGTGGATGCTACTTTTTGTCCATCATAGGATAGTTGTTCAGAAAGATTGACTATATCCTTTAGAGAAGAAATAGCTGTTAACAGAACCCTGATAGACATGTGACCTATTGAGTGAAGCTCCTGCATGAGTTAGAGCTTTTTATTAGATGATAAACGAGAATTCATCGACACATGAAACCCATGACAATATCAATGCCCCTCATCAGCGTCGAAGGCATTCAAGGATTTCACAAGATTTACAGAGTTTTAAATGTAAGTAATTCTATACTCGCTCAAATATAGGAAGGTCCTAACTGATGAAGGTTTGCTAGCATGTTACGCCCTCTTGTGGGTATTTTGGATAAGTTGTTTGTCTTCTCTCCAGAGGTTTTTGTACAGAGTTGTGGTGTTTCCTGTCACTGTGGGCCTCAGAGCACAGAAGTACACAGCAGAGTCATTCAGCTGAAGCTTTTGGATCTTCAGGGGAACTGATGTCCCGTTGATTGCAGCATTAAATCTGTCTGTCTGGAACTCAGGAGCTTTTTCTGCTTTGTCTGAGAAACATTTCATCATGTACCTCGGGAAATCATGAACTTTTTGTCGATACCAGAACAGAGTGGGGGTTGTGTAAGTGGTCTCAAATGTACAGTCAAGTGTGACTGTGTCTCCTTCAGAAGCAAAGACATCTTCTGTTGGCTGGATCACTCTGTCTTCTCCTTTACACTCTGAGAAAAATAGAACATGAGGAGGGAGAGATTAATTGTTGAGAAAAATTCTTACTAGATTAAAAAGTTACGTATCCAGAGAATCAGAAACACAAACATGTACAGAGTAATCAGAATATGTTCTTTGACTCACCAAAGAAAAGAGCAGCCAGAATAATCCACAGCCAAAGGTCCATCTCTACAACAAGGTTTGAACCAACAGGAGGATCTCTCTGATGTTCAACATTCACAGTAAGATAACTTCTCTTCTCAGCAGTTTTTATCAACACAGTGGTTCAACACAGTGCAGAAGCAGTCGCCCTCTAGTGGAGGTTCAAAGTTTGGTATTACATTGTGTAAAATGGCTTCCAGCAGTTTGTCAGTTTTTGTTTTTGTTCAGAGTTGTGATGTGAGGGAGGAGAAAATTCTAGCTGAGACTGTAACGTCATCTGGTGAGAATGACAGGAAGAGCTGGGTATTATCAGCATAACAGTGGTATGAGAAGCTCAGTAGATTGGCCATGCTTAAAGCCTGACAGATTTGGATCATATTCTGTTCTCATTTTCATCAATGTGTATGTGATGATCACGTGATCCTCCCTCAGAGTCTCATCAGCAGCTGTAACCACAGAGACTCTGAGCAAACAGGAATCATCAGAATCCATCTGACATGAAGCTGTGGTTTGAATCCCACTTCCCTCCTCTTTGAAGAGTAGTCAGATATCTGTGTTCAGGTTTTTGTACAGCCTCTTCTACACTTTGTATCACTGTGTTTCTAAAGCACAGTAGTAGAGAGCTGTGTCTGCAGGGGTTAGCTTTCTAATGGTCAGTTCAGTTGAGCTGCGTGATGTTTGAGATTCATATCGTTCATCTGGAATATATTTCCTGTCACTCCATGATCTGGCTCCTTTCCAGAGTATAAACTGAGGTGCCTGGAGGTCAGAATGATGTCTGTACCAGTAGAGGTAAACATTATCGTTTGTTGTCTCATAGTTACATCTGAGTGTGACAGATTCTCCTTCTGATCCACTGACTTCATCAACTACAGGAAAGATGTTGACTCCAGCTGTTGGTCCTGGAATACGTAGAGAAAATGAAGCCATTAGATTAAATATTGTTCAAGAGACTGAGAAGATGAGACAGTGGAACATATACGTTGTTCGGTCTTACTGCGAGAACAAAATAATTCAAGTGTTCAGAGATTTCTGCTCAGAACTTAAAAACACTTAAGACATGTTGTGCTTTATATCTCACCAAAGAAAAGAGCAGCCAGAATAATCCACAGCCAAAGGTCCATCTCTACAACAAGGTTTGAACCAACAGGAGGAACTCTCTGATGTTCAATATTCAGAGTGACGTTTGTTCTCTTCACAGCTGTTTTTATAGAAAGACAGGTTGAACCCAGAGCTGAGGTGATGCACTGACTGCTTGTTAATGACGCCCTCTAGTGGAGCTTTTAAGTCTCAGTTTCACAGTGTTGTAACAAGGCTTCCAGCAGGTTGTCAGGATGTCAGCTTGGGTTTTTGTACAGAGTTGTGGTGTTTCCTGTCACTGTGGGCCTCACAGCACAGTAGTACACAGCAGAGTCAGTCAGTGCAGCAGAGGAGATCTGTAGATCCAGATGTTTTTTATCCTCCCTCACTGTAACAGACAGTCCAGAGACTGGACCTGATATAAGTCCTCCTGTTCCTGTGTGAGAGATGATGAACTCTGGTGGTGTTCCTGGATGTTGTCGATACCAGAAGAAATAATCACCACCACCAGCTTGTTTGGAGTAACTGTAGGACAGAGTGACGGTGCTGTCTTCTAAACTGTGCTCTTCATTCTTGACTGGAGTGAGTTCTTCACAGCTGACACCTAAAAAAGATGAAGCCAAAGAAATAATTCATGGTCACATGTCATTCAATCTTTACATTGAACAAACATAACTATACATCTAACATATTTAATGTTATAATGACAGCTGTTGTCCAAACTGAAATACTCTTTATTTTCAAAATCACAACACACTGTCCATTTATTACATACATACCTATGAGAGCTGAGAAGAACAACATAACAGTGAGTTGTTCCATGTTTGTAGAGGTGAGATGCTGTAACTGAATGTTCAGTATGATTCAGTTTAGTGAGTAGAGTTTGGTCTGATGTTCACAGCTGGAATCAAACAGTTCTCTGTCATCAAACACCTCTGCAGTCATTGGGAGGAGACTCATCTGTTCAATTAGTTTCATTTCTGAATTGAGAAACATCCAGCCTTCATCATGACATACCATAGAAGTTTATCAGTGTGTGACTCCCTCTAGTGGATGTTGAGGAGTATTGTGTTGTCTTCTCTCCAGAGGTTTTTGTACAGAGTTGTGGTGTTTCCTGTCACTGTGGGCTGCAGAGCACAGTAGTACACAGCAGAGTCAGTCAGTGCAGCAGAGGAGATCTCCAGATGAAACTCTTTAGATTGTTTGTCATGTCTTGTTGTCAACTTTGCTGTTTTCTCTGAATATTCTCCAATGAGAAGTTGTGGAGATGAACTGGACTTCTGCTGATACCACCAGAGGTAGGTGACAGAGCCTGAATAGTTGCAGGAGAGAGTCACATCGTCTCCATCAACAGCCATCATTACCTCTCTGAATGGTGTCACTAATTCCTCAGAGGATCCTAAAAAGAAAGACATATATTTCACTGTGACTGTAGTTGTCTATCTGGACACACATGTTTCATGTCTTAGATCTTACTACGTCTTTTCAGTACTTACCAGTATGACAGAATACTATCATCATCCAAACCAAAGGAAGCTGCATTGTTGTTCCTGTGATAAATGAACAGTAGAGAGAACACAGCAGCTCTTCTGTTCCAAAGTGACACTGTTCATATTCATTTGTGTAGCTCCTCCTCTTAACACTTACATCTCAAATGTAGTAACATAGGAACATCTATGACTGGATTTAGATAGGATATGTTCATCAACAACAACAACAAAGAAACTAGACTAATTTATTTTAAATCAAAGTCAATTTACAAATAAAAATGAGCGGGCCTAGAACTGAACCCTGTTGTACACCACGAGGAATCACAGCCAAAGAAGAACTTCTTCATCAAAGACAGAACAAAAGAAATGGACTTCTAAATTTGTGAAGCCAACTGTTTATGGTGGTACTTTATTCTAATGATTTGATCCAGATTAAATATGATGACTAACCATCACATCATATTCACTTTTTGTATATGAAGAGCTTCATTTAAATCTAAAGTTTGCAAACTCAATTCATGTCACATTCAGACAGTTCTGGATATGTAGAGAGCGCCTGTCAGAGAGAATCTTTATCATCACTACAAGACAGTCGAGCCTACATCTCCATACCTACAGTCGAAGTTTATCAGTGTGTGACTCCCTCTAGTGGATGTTGAGGAGTATTGTGTTGTCTTCTCTCCAGAGGTTTTTGTACAGAGTTGTGATGTTTCCTGTCACTGTGGGCTGCAGAGCACAGTAGTACACAGCAGAGTCATTCAGCTGAAGCTTCTGGATCTTCAGAGGAACTGATGTCCCGTTGATTGCAGCATTAAATCTGTCTGTCTGGAACTCAGGAGCTTTAGATACGTCTTTTGAGTAGCATCTCAACATGTACTTTGGAAAGTCACCCGCTTCTCGTCTGTACCAGAACAACTTTGGATATGTGTCGGTAGTCTCAAATGTACAGTCAAGTGTGACTGTGTCTCCTTCAGAAGCAAAGACATCTTCTGTTGGCTGGATCACTCTGTCTTCTCCTTTACACTCTGAGAAGAGAACAGAAAGAGGAAGAGATGAATTGTTGATTGATGAAAAAAGGCTTGAGGTTAAATAAGTTACCTAGCCTTAAGAACACACAAACAAGAGAGCAGTAAACAAATATGTTATGCTATAGTTTCTCACCAAATAGAAGAGCAGCCAGAATAATCCACAGCCAAAGTTCCATCTCTACAACAAGGCTTGAACCAACAAGAGACTCGAGCTGATGTTCATCCAGAAGTGTGAGAATAGTTCACTTTACAGCAGCTGTTACATATGAATGCTTGAACAGAGTGCTGTGGTGATCTGCCCCCTTGATAATGTTGCCTACTAGTGGAGATTAAAAATATTACAATTGTGTATAAAAGAGACTTCCAGCAGGTTTTTGTCCAGACTCTATGAAGGTCTTGATCAGTTTTACAAGATCCATTAATCTAAACCAACACAGAGGAAACCTGATCAAATAATTTTAACAATATCATGGTCAGCATATAATTAAAAACTGAGAGGACCCGGGAATGAACCCTGTGGAACACCTGAAGAAATCACAGCCCACAAAGAACAAAAGAGAAACTTCTTTAATAAAGATCAAGACAAAAGAAATCAACTCCAGAATCTGTAATGCAGGCTGTTTACTGAGTTACTTTATTTAAATGATACAATTCAACAGTGGTGAAATTAAACACCAGAGTAAATATGATGACAAACAAGACCTACTTTGTAGATATTTCATATTTTAATCAGATCTTTATTTTATTGTTAGAGCGTCTGTCAGTGAGAATCTTTATCATCACTACAAGACAGTCGAGCCTACATCTCCATACCTACAGTTGAAGTTTATCAGTGTGTGACTCCCTCTAGTGGATGTTGAGGAGTATTGTGTTGTCTTCTCTCCAGAGGTTTTTGTACAGAGTTGTGGTGTTTCCTGTCACTGTGGGCTGCAGAGCACAGTAGTACACAGCAGAGTCAGTCAGTGCAGCAGAGGAGATCTCCAGATGAAACTCTTTAGATTGTTTGTCATGTCTTGTAGACAACTTTGCTGTTTTCTCTGAATATTCTCCTATGAGATGTTGTGGAGATGAGCTGGACTTCTGCTGATACCACCAGAGATAGTTGACAGTGCCTGAATAGTTGCAGGAGAGAGTCACATCGTCTCCATCAACAGCCATCATTACCTCTCTGAATGGTGTCACTAATTCCTCAGAGGATCCTAAAAAGAAAGACAAATATTTCACTGTGACTGTAGTTGTCTATCTGGACACACATGTTTCATGTCTTAGATCTTACTACGTCTTTTCAGTACTTACCAGTATGACAGAATACTATCATCATCCAAACCAAAGGAAGCTGCATTGTTGTTCCTGTGATAAATGAACAGTAGAGAGAACACAGCAGCTCTTCTGTTCCAAAGTGACACTGTTCATATTCATTTGTGTAGCTCCTCCTCTTAACACTTACATCTCAAATGTAGTAACATAGGAACATCTATGACGGGATTTAGATAGGATCTGTTCATCAACAACAACAACAAAGAAACTAGACTAATTTATTTTAAATCAAAGTCAACTTACAAATAAAAATGAGCGGGCCTAGAACTGAACCCTGTTGTACACCACGAGGAATCACAGCCAAAGAAGAACTTCTTCATCAAGACAGAACAAAAGAAATGGACTTCTACATTTGTGAAGCCAACTGTTTATGGTGGTACTTTATTCTAATGATTTGATCCAGATTAAATATGATGACTAACCATCACATCATATTCACTTTTTGTATATTAAGAGCTTCATTTAAATCTAAACTTTGCAAACTCAATTCATGTCACATTCAGACAGTTCTGGATATGTAGAGAGCGCCTGTCAGAGAGAATCTTTATCATCACTACAAGACAGTCGAGCCTACATCTCCATACCTACAGTCGAAGTTTATCAGTGTGTGACTCCCTCTAGTGGATGTTGAGGAGTATTGTGTTGTCTTGTCTCCAGAGGTTTTTGTACAGAGTTGTGGTGTTTCCTGTCATTGTGGGCCTCAGAGCACAGTAGTACACAGCAGAGTCATTCAGCTGAAGCTTCTGGATCTTCAGAGGAACTGATGTCCCGTTGATGGTTGCATTAAATCTGTCTGTCTGGAACTCAGGAGCTTTATATATGTCTTTTGAGTAGCATCTCAACATGTACTTTGGAAAGTCACCCGCTTCTTGTCTGTACCAGAATAAATTTGGATATGGGTCGGTAGTCTCAAATTGGCAATCAAGTGTGACTGTGTCTCCTTCAGAAGCAAAGACATCTTCTGTTGGCTGGATCACTCTGTCTTCTCCTTTACACTCTAAGAAGAGAACAGAAAGAGGAAGAGATTGATTAATTAATAAAAATATTTAGTATGAAGGAGGCATCTAGTCAGAGGATCAGACACAAACATTTTAGAGTCATTAAAAACAAGATTTGCTTTTGCCTCTCACCAAAGAAAAGAGCAGCCAGAATAATCCACAGCCAAAGGTCCATCTCTACAACAAGGTTTGAACCAACAGGAGGAACTCTCTGATGTTCAACATTCAGAGTGACGTTTGTTCTCTTCACAGCTGTTTTTATTGAAAGACAGGTTGAACCCAGAGCTGAGGTGATGCACTGACTGCTTGTTAATAACGCCCTCTAGTGGAGATTTTAAGTCTCAGTTTCACAGTGTTGTAACAAGGCGTCCAGCACGTTGTCAGGATGTCAGCTTGGGTTTTTGTACAGAGTTGTGGTGTTTCCTGTCACTGTGGGCTTCACAGCACAGTAGTACACAGCAGAGTCAGTCAGTGCAGCAGAGGAGATGTTCATGTTGATTTGTTTTTGCTCCACTGAAGTCTTAAATCTGGATATATGTGTATTTCCTGTTGTTCCTGAAACCAGATGACTAACAAGGAACTCTGGTTGTTTTCCTGGATGTTGTCGATACCAGAAGAAATAATCACCAGTTAACAGTTCAGAGTACCTGTAGGACAGAGTGACAGTGCTGCCTTCTGAACTGATCTCTTCATTCTGAACTGGAGTGAGCTCTTCATAGCTGGAATCTAAAAAGACAGATACATTTTACAGAATTGTTTGTCATGGAAATTCAACTCTTAATGCAACATCTATTGTTTTAATTCAACGTATTTTAAAATGTACATACATATTATTTCACTGAACACCACACATTTTCCTTTCCATACATACCTATGAGAGCTGAGAAGAACAACATAACAGTGAGTTGTTCCATGTTTGTAGAGGTGAGATGCTGTAACTGAATGTTCAGTATGATTCAGTTTAGTGAGTAGAGTTTGGTCTGATGTTCACAGCTGGAATCAAACAGTTCTCTGTCATCAAACACCTCTGCAGTCATTGGGAGGAGACTCATCTGTTCAATTAGTTTCATTTCTGAATTGAGAAACATCCAGCCTTCATCATGACATACCATAGAAGTTTATCAGTGTGTGACTCCCTCTAGTGGATGTTGAGGAGTATTGTGTTGTCTTCTCTCCAGAGGTTTTTGTACAGAGTTGTGGTGTTTCCTGTCACTGTGGGCTTCACAGCACAGTAGTACACAGCAGAGTCATTCAGTGCAGCAGAGGAGATCTGTAGATCAATTTTATCCTCCCTCACTGTAACAGACAGTCCAGAGACGGGTTCTGATATTGGTCCTGTTCTTGTGTGAGAGATGATGAACCGTGGTTGAGTTCCTGGATGTTGGCGATACCAGAAGAAATAATCATCGAGAGCAGCAGCTTTGGAGTATCCGTAAGTCAGAGTAACAGTTTGATTTTCTAAACTGTGCTCTTCATTCTGACTTGGAGAGAGATCGTTACAGCTGACACCTGAAAAGATGAAGATTTCATTCATAATTAGTCTTTTAGATTACAGCCATATTTTTAATGTTAATGATCTTAAATAAAATCTCCCTTACTGTCTAATAAAATACAAATAGTAATGCAGTGTTTGATGGACTCATTTCTGCACCTTTCTTATGAAGCAGGTGTGCAAAGTGTACTTGTAGTGTTAGTATTTATCATGTGACGTACCTGTCAGTAGGATCAGAAACAAACTCATGAACAGCCTGAAGTGCACGGCCTCCATCTCAGAGACGTGACCTGTTTCTGTTAAAACAACACTGAGACATGTTCTTTCTCCTCACTCATATGCTCCTCCCTTCACCTTCTCTGCTGCACATTCTGAGTCTCAGCCTGCTGACATTTTTCATTTCATGACTTGATAATAATTTACCATTAAGTTATTGTTTTTTGAAATCTCTTCTGTCTCCACCATCATTGTTTTTTTTTACATTTACTAAATACTTTGCCGGCTTAAAAAAACATTAATATCAGCCTTCAATTCTCTTTTTTATCTTTTGTAATTACTTGTACTCTCACAACAATCTAAATATACATTTGTTTGTGTGTCTGATTATAGTATTTATTAAAAATATGTTTTCTTAATGAAAGCTGCATTATGTTTACGTCACTTTTGATGACTAATGATCTTATGAATGTAAATCATACACATTCACACACTGATGGTAGAGGCTGCTAAGTAAAGAGTCCATCAGTATTAACTCATCCATTCATACACATTCACTCACTGATGGTAGAGACTGCTGAGTAAAGAGACCATCAGTATTAACTCATCCATTCATACACATTCACACACTGATGGTAGAGGCTGCTGAGTAAAGAGTCCATCAGTATTAACTCATCCATTCATACACATTCACTCACTGATGGTAGAGGCTGCTGAGTAAAGAGTCCATCAGTATTAACTCATCCATTCATGCACATTCACACACTGATGGTAGAGGCTGCTGAGTAAAGAGTCCATCAGTATTAACTCATCCATTCATACACATTCACTCACTGATGGTAGAGGCTGCTGAGTAAAGAGTCCATCAGTATTAACTCATCCATTCATACACATTCACACACTGATGGTAGAGGCTGCTGAGTAAAGAGTCCATCAGTATTAACTCATCCATTCATACACATTCACACACTGATGGTAGAGGCTGCTGAGTAAAGAGTCCATCAGTATTAACTCATCCATTCATACACATTCACACACTGATGGTAGAGGCTGCTGAGTAAAGAGTCCATCAGTATTAACTCATCCATTCATACACATTCACACACTGATGGTAGAGGCTGCTGCGTAAAGAGACTATCAGTATTAACTCATCCATTCATTCACATTCACTCACTGATGGTAGAGGCTGCTGAGTAAAGAGACTATCAGTATTAACTCATCCATTCATACACATTCACTCACTGATGGTAGATGCTGCTGAGTAAAGAGACTATCAGTATTAACTCATCCATTCATTCACATTCACACACTGATGGTAGAGGCTGCTGTGTAAAGAGTCCATCAGTATTAACTCATCCATTCATACACATTCACACACTGATGGTAGAGGCTGCTGAGTAAAGAGTCCATCAGTATTAACTCATCCATTCATACACATTCACACACTGATGGTAGAGGCTGCTGAGTAAAGAGTCCATCAGTATTAACTCATCCATTCATACACATTCACTCACTGATGGTAGAGGCTGCTGAGTAAAGAGACCATCATTATTAACTCATCCATTCATACACATTCACACCCTGATGGTAGAGGCTGCTTTTGGGATTTGAAGTAAAAATGTGGCTATTAAGATATATGAATAAGTATTATACATTAATATTGGAAATGAATACAATTATACATTTGAATTATAATTAAAAAATAGCATTTATTTATATTAAACATTAATTTATCATGGTTTTTTTTTTACTTACTACAAAATTTTTGAAATCAAATCCCAACATAATTGGTGCCCCGTGTGAGGTTAACCATGTTAGCACGGAGAAGTGTGTCACCAGAGCTTTTATGTCCTGTCCTGCGTCACTGGGACCCCTGTGGCTCTCCCTCATGTCTCCGCCAATGAAGGCAGAAAGTCCAGGTTCCCCTTTTCTCACATCTAGGTGTGAGGTGCTGAGAGTGATGGAGGGAATATGATTTCTGGTACCTTTGTTATTTTCCATCCAAATATACTCAAGTCAGGCTTTTGAGTCCATCAGTATTATCTCATACATTCATACTCCGCCACAATTTGGGCTTCAGCGTCTTTCCTGTGGATGCTTGGATGTGAATGCAGGATCTGTGGATCACAACCTGACCCTTGGGTTTAGAGACCACTGACTACCATTGAGTGACAGCCGCCCCTTTATCATATCATTTTATTTTGTTCGATCATTTGATTTGTTACACTGTTTAGTTTCCAGTGGAAGTTCCTTAAATATCAAGTAGGCTAAATGTTAACCATTCAACGTTTTTTTCCCTTTTCACATGAATTCATGTGTTTTCATTAAAGTACAGCTGGCTTTGGGGCTGTTTGCAGCCTTTTGCAAAGCGGTCTGAATGCAGGCCAGCATCCCCAAAGCCATGGTTCTCTGCCGGAAAATGTTGGATTGCTCCCTCTGGGTGGGGAGTGAGTCTTTGCCCTATGTGGAGGACTTAGTAGCTCGGGGTCTTGTTTACAGTGAGGTTAGGATGGACCATGAGATTGACAGACGGATTGGGGAAGCATCAGCAGTAATCTGGGCGATGTGTTGTACTGTTGTGGTGAAGGGGGACTGAGCCTGAAACCAAAGCTCTCAATTTATCAGTCGATCTTTGTTCCAAACCTCACCTTTGGACAGTGACCGAAAAAATGAGATTGCAGATACAAGCGGCCGAAATGAGTTTCCTCCAGAGGGTTTCTGGCCTCAGCCTTAGAGATAGGATGAGGAGCTCACACATTTGGGGGGAGCTCAGAGTAGAGCTGTTACTTTTTAACAAGGAGCCCTTTGAGGGGGTTCGGGCATCTGATCAGGATGCCTCCTTGACGCCTCTCTTTGGAGGTTTTCCAGGACCGTCCAACTAGGAGGAGACCCTGAGGTAGACCTAGAGCTCACTAGAGGGATTATATTTCCCATCTGGCTTGGGAGCGTCTTAGGATTCCCCAGGAGGAGCAAAAAAGATGCAGTAAAACATGTAGTGCTGGCTGAACTTAAAAAAGATTTAAAGTCTAAAGTAGTTTCATTATGATTGTAAGACTAACATTTTAATTCCCCATATTTAAGCCTAAAGAAACTCGCTGCATTTGTTTAGAATAACATAATGTATTTATTCATATCCAATATATATGGTACAAAGTAAAGATAAAGCAATGTCCTTTTTTCCAGTATTGTTCAGCTCTTTTCTCTGATGTAAAACCTTAAAACGTAAAGAAATAAAGCAGCGTGTCTTAAAGCCAGACAGACAGTTTCTGATCCATGTTTTTCAGCCTCTCTGCTGAGTCTCTCCTCAGCTCAGCCTATAGTTCCTCAAAAGTTGTCACGGGTTGATGAAAAACAAAGGAGGTGGACCCCATTGCAGATACTAAAGAAAACTATTCAATATAACAAAAAAAAGGGTTAAAAACACAGAAGCTACGAGGAATCACCAGGAGGACAAACATGCACCAACAACTTACATACAACATAGACTCACAATATGCCTTGAACAACTTTGACTAATCTTAACCCCAGAGGTGAACTATGAACGTGATGCTGATGTTGTCAAACCATCAAAGTGAAGTATCCTGCTAGATTATATTCCTTTATTTGAAACCTCGTGGTTATTAGGATTATTTCACCGGTAAGAAGGGGAAAGATTTTTAGATCAGCTGTAGTCCATTTTCTGAACATTGTAGTTTCACCACAGCAGACCCACGTCACTAACCTCCGCCGCCGTCGCATTATTACGTCACAGAGTGGAAATGAGGTTGGATTGTCAAAACAATGCGATCACCTTTCCCTAAGTCCTTTATGAATTCTCCTAACACCTTTCCTTAACCCCATGACGTTTTCACGGGGTTAAGGTGAAGAGGAGAGAGGAGGGACAATCTGAACGCACCCTAGAACATAGAGAAACACTAGAATAACAGATTGCAAAATAAAACAGGAAACACTAAAGATTAAACTAGGAAACATTAAGATAACACACAAGGGAAACAAGCAACAGAAATAAAACATGGAAACTTCAACTCTGAAATAAACAAAATACTAAACTGAAGACCAAATCATGACAAAAGTTTCTGAGCAGAACGAGCTGCCTCAGGTTTGAGTGCAGACTCTGAGGGTTTGCCGTCACTGTGGGTCTCACAGCAGAGCAGCACGAGATCTGCAGAAACCTGATGTTTGCTTTCAGTTTATAAAAGCTGAAGTGCTGATTAACATGATAAGTTTGGATGGTTTTCTGATTGTTGTACACACAGGAGGAAATATCTCTGCAGTCAGCAGCTTCAGTCGATCTGGAGGAGAGACCAACGCTGCTGTTTATGAACTGTGCTCCTTTTGTTTTAAAGACATCGGTTCTTCAGAGCTGACGCTAGAAGGATATCAAACTGTGCTGAATCCAAATCTGCACCTTCTGGATCAGTGTCCCCCCCCCCCCCGACTGGAACTAAACAGAACAAGTCCTGCATGTTCTGTTTTCACGAGTCTCTGCTGCACTCTGCTGGACTAACATCTCAAACACCTCGTCACTCTGTATGCTGTGATGTCATTTCCTTTGATTTTGAGTAAACATGAAATGAATGAAGTATTCTGTATTTCACATATTTTCACTGCTATTTTAAAACATCTTTTCCATATTAACCTTCAGGTCTGTCAGAACTTAGTAAGGCTCTATGTGTATTTGTTCAGTCCTAATCTTTAGTGAGTATAGGACAGGTTGAGGTTAGTTTAGTTGTAAACTGTGTTAATATGAGGATTCAAGGCTGTTCAAATTAAATCATCAAGTTAGGACTCTGATTCTGCCGAGCTGCGTCCTTTCCATGAGTCATACCTGCAGACTCTCCAGAGGGACTTACCCAGAGTTCAGTGTGAATATTTTAAGTAAGATTTCAGAGACTACATTTGAACAAACCCAATATTTACCTGATTAGCCACTGAGGGATGAATTGAAACTAGTTCAAGTACTAGTGGGTAGCTCCGTCTGCAGGGACTTGGGTTAGGAGGGGGGTTGCCGGTTCAAGTCCTGGTGCGGACCAAGTCTAGAAATTAGTCTGGTAGCTGGAGAGGTGCCAGTTCACTTTCTGAGCACTGCAGAGGTGCCCTTGAGCAAGGCACCAGCGTATTGTTGATTTCAGAAGAAAGAAGGACGAGGTCTCCCCAGTGATCATTAAGGGTCAACAGCGTTTTTAACGGACTCAGTGAGCGACCAGTGATGCCACAATGTTCCGACTCAGGAGCTCCTTAGTTCCTGCAGCAGTCCGATATTTGAATCAACATTTTGAGTTGTGTTTCTGACTCATGGCAAATGGTTTCAACTTTGTTTGTTCTTTATTTACTTTACTGGGATTGTGTGTCCATAATGTTTGTTGAGTGTATGAATTGACCGGATGGCAGATGAGTTTCCCCTCGCGGGATCAATAAAGTTTCTAATCTAACAACAGAGTGTAAAATCTTATTTCCTCTCACAGGATTAACAAATATTTCTTCTTCTACGTATTTAATTTTTGAGATAATATTGATAATAAAATTGCAGGAATAAATGACAAATATGTGTTTCATATGTTTTATATTCAACATTGTTGCATGTCTTTAAATTAACTTGTTTTCTATGATGTGTCAAATGTTTTCTTCTTGGATTGGGACATAAATAATCACTTTATGATGAAATGACTTTATCTATGAAGGTGATGTGTTCAGTGAAGAGCCGGGCTGGCAGCTTTAATCTGGTTTGTGTGTTTGTTTCGAGGTGCTCAGAGGAAGAGGTAAACCACTTTAACTGATCCTACATCCGTTTGTTTGCAGCCACAGGGCGTGGGACCTTTAACTCCTACAACGCTGCTGCTCATTGGTCAACACGATCTGGTGGCCGCCAGCCATCCAATCACAGGCCTCGATTTTGATACGTCAACGTCCTGGTTCTTTTCAGCAGGAAGAGTCGCCGCAACAGAATTTCTGTCACTGTAAATGGATCCATAAACGTACTTTTTTATTGAATTTAATTTAAAAAAAAGACAACCTGCGGGTCACATTTTTCTGTCTCCAGCTCGCGCGTCAAAGACGTCACCTGTCACCTGAGAGGTCGATGTCTGCCGCAGGTGAGGCGTGAGTCCGACGGAGGAGAAGCTAACTGCTAACGTTAGCCTGCAGAGAGGTGAGCGCTGTTAGCATTAGCATCCTTCCTGCTGACACAGCAGCTCACACCGCAGCTCCGAGCCGAAATAAGTCGTTCGAGAGGCGGCCTGTGGGAGTGACAACCCCCGCTGTCGGTAGCTCACCCCCGGGTCCGCAGCGTGTGTGAGGCACGCCGAAAGTGATGCTAAAATGTGACATTTTAACTGGTTCATGTGCACCAGATCAGAAAAACACGCCCTGCTAATCTGACTGAATACTTTTATTAAATTAAAAATATTTGTGGTTAATTCGGCGCCTTTCATCCTCCAGTTAATAATGTTTAAAATCTATACATGTGGGGAGAAGGAGTTAGTTCACACCAGGCTCAGGTTTGAACTCCATTGATATGAATGTTGTCAACGTGTTGACCATTTTCAATACCACATGTTTTAAAACGTTTCTGTGATTTTAAAGATTGATTTATAATCCATGAAAAGGTGCAATCAGTCACCTGCACCTGTCTCAGCTGCAGAATGAAAATATTGACCATGAACCACGCCCTGTTTCGTTGCTCCATGAGGTTGTCAACATTTTCAATTCTTTAGTACTTCAATACCACCTAGTGTTGTAGTCAAGACCAGACAGACTGAGACCAGGGTGATCTGAGACCGAGTCAAGACCAAGACCATCACAGGGCGGTGGTGGACTTAACCCGTCTTGATTTGGTTTTGATTCCGAGACGGAGACCCACAATCTGTTATTTTATGATCTAATAGAACCAAACTGTTAAAAAGAAATCTTCACGTCTTCAGGCAGATGTTTAAACAGAACTCCCGGAGAGACGGGAGACAAGAATATGAAGACAGGTTGGAAGATGGCGCACCGCTTGCAACCTCGGTTGGTCACGTCCGTGATGTGTACCAACCGTGCAAAGCTGTGAAAACAAAATTCCCCTCTGAGGGACAATAAAGTATTGTAGAACAGAATTCACAGAGTTCTGTGTCTGTTAAAGAAACTAAGTAAAAGTCAGAAATCACAACAGTCCTGCGAGAGCTCAAATTGGATATTTCCTCGTTTCACTGCGATCTGTTTATCACAGAACTTAAAAATGGCGTTGTCCAATGAGGACGATCTTTTTAAACTCGCTGTATCGTAACGTTTCAGAGTATCTGCGGTATCAACAACAGTATGAAGCAACAAAAAAGGGCGTGCTAGTCGACATTTTGACCCCGGAGGTCAGGAGGCCTCTGACTGATGGAAAACAGATTTGAATGATTTTAGGAGCGACCTTGAACGCGTCGCAGTCTCAGAGGTTTATTCATGTTTGAGTGTTTGTTTCTTCAGTTGGTTCTTGTATGGGTGACTGAAGAGCAGCCATGAGTGCGGAGCCGGACGCCCTGGCCGTGGTCAACCAGCTGCGGGACCTGGCCGCCGACCCCATGAACCGCAGGGCCATCGTCCAGGACCAGGGCTGCCTGCCAGGACTCATCCTGTTCCTGGATAACCCCAACCCTCAGGTGGTCTACTCCGCCCTCCTGGTGAGCTCACGGATCATCCATTGTTTGTCAAAATCTCCTTTTTAGTTAACATGAAGCAGTTTGGCTGCCGTCACCCTCACACCTGGAGAGTTATTTTCAAGGTTTAGGATCAGTATTTTGGTACCTGGTTCTCTGGACCTCCCCCTTCATCTGGCTGACTGTGATTGGTTGTTCCAGGCGATCCGTTACCTGGCAGAATGCCGAGCCAACCGGGAGAAGCTGAAGGGGGAGCTGGGGATGATGCTGAGCCTCCAGAACGTCGTGCAGAAGTGAGTCCTGATGTTTCCGAGAGCAGCGAGCGTCTTGTTTCTGTTCAGTTATTTCAACATCTCAAACCGAGCTCCCGAACCTGAACTGATTCTTATTATTATCCAAACAGGTCCAAACTGTTTCTTTGTCAGAACAGTCCAAATGACAGAGTTTAAATCCATCCTTTGGGGGGGGGGGGGGTGGAGCTGATCCTAGCTGTCATTGGACGAGAGGCGGGGTTACACCCTGGACTGGTCGCCTGTCAATCACAGGGCTGACATATAGAGACAGACAACCAGCCACACTCACATTCACACCTACGGACAATTTAAAGTCACAAGTTACCTTGAAATCTGGTGTATAAGACGCTCTTTAATACCTTCTTTTTCATCTAAAGAGTCGGCTGCATCCTTTATACTGGTGTTACCAATATACCAGTATACATACATACATATATATATATATATATATATATATATATATATATATATATATATATATATATATATATATATATATTACAGATGAAGGTGGACAGCACGACTCGAGAGCCGTCAGTACTTCTGAACTTTCACTTCAGGCTGAGAGATCAATTATCGTACTGTAGCTAGGAGAGCAAACGCCACAACGAGAAAACAGACGGAGCTAAAAGAGCGCTACACAAACTGACCGTTGTGGACTTTGTTAAGCACAGGAAGACATATCGAACCTTTTTATTCTCTGAGAGATTGTGTTCCAGTTATAATCAGTTACTGGTCTCGTCCAGGTCGACCACTCCCGGGGAGACAAAGCTGCTGGCGTCTGAGATCTACGAGCTCCTTCAGGCGTCGGGCAGCGCCGACTCCGAGACAGCAGAGGAGACGGTCAGCAGCCGGCGGAAAGCCCAGTTCTTCCTGGGCTCGAGCAACAAGAGAGCCAAGACGGTCATCCTCCACATCGACGGGCTGGACGACTCGGTGAGCGGGGAACACCGAATGATGACATCACTCAGTATTTTTTTTTTCAGTAACAAAGAACAGACTTCTGTTCACTGATACTCTGAGAATCGTCTGAGAGCTCCTGACTTAGCTGAAATATTCTTTAGGTTTATTTCATTCATTAAACAAACAAAACAATCTTTCATAGAGTGCCCCCCTCAAACGAGACAATAATGAACAAAGCTCATCAGTTCAAAAGGCGGAGACAGCTCTCTGCAATGTTTAGAATTTGGACTGCAGTACCCGTTTTAAACACTAGGTGTCAGAGTTACAGATTGCTTCGTGAAGTTACAATTGGTTTAATATCATTCAAAGAAGATCACTAAAATGTTTTACCTGTCACAACAACACTGAACTCGTAGCTGAGGAGTGATTCAGAAACTCTGATCTTATTGGGGAGGCGTGCTCGACCTCGTCGTTAGGTATGACACATTCTTTCAACAGCCGTGATTGGTTGATCCAAAAACGAGAAGAAAAAAAGAACATGAATAACTCTTTAGTGATTATGTAAGTCACACTCTAAAAGTTGTTAGTTTCTAAATGTTTGAGTATCCTCTTCACGTACTGATGGTTTCATGACGGTGGTGTCTGTCTGCAGAGTCGGAGGAGTCTGTGCGAGGAGGCTCTGCTGAAGATCAGAGGAGTCATCAGCTTCACCTTCCAGATGACCATCAAGAGATGCATCGTCCGGATCCGCTCAGACCTCAAGGCCGAGGTCAGAACAGACTCTTCTTCTACACCTTACGCCTCCTTACACGTCACATCACTTCAAAACTCGCTGATCTTGATTGATAAGGTTCAGCTCTGTTTGGGGGATTTTACGCCTTTAATTGATAGAACAGAGGACAGAGTATAAAATCAGAGAGAGAGCGGGGAACGACATCGAGAAGGAGCCAGGACCGCACGCTTGGAGGACTACAGCCGCTGTACATGAGGCTCGGCCTAACCACTAGGCCATCTGCGCCCCGATTATTAAGATTTAAAGCTGTAAAAAGAGAACGCTGTTTTATAAATTTATAGAGTCAAATAAAAATCACTTCATTTACTTTAAAGGCAGAATGTGCGACACGTAAATATATATCAGACTGTGTAAATGTGTCTCTGAGTCCTGACTGTCTACAATGAGTGGAGGGGGGTTGGAGGTGTGTCTCTGGAGGAGAGCGGAGGCGTCAGTAATGAGGAGGCGTGGCCAAACAGCAGTTTGTTTTGGTTTCCTGCTGGAGCTCAAGGGCGACATCTACTGGATCAAAGAGTCGCACATTCTTCTTTTAATGCTCTCATTAATTAATTAAAGGAAAAGTTTAAACTCAGACTGAACCTGAATAATCATGTTCTCATTTATTGAGACAACAAAACAGCTGATGGACGAATGTTTTGTGTTTCAGGCTCTGGCGTCTGCGATCGCGTCCACTCAGGTGATGACGGCTCAGCAGGTGGTGAAAGGAGAGAACGGAGACGAGGTGAGTTTGAGCCGTTGACAGGACAGAGAGCGCCGCTGCTGTAAACGTAAATCCTGCTCTTTTTAGCTCTTCTTAGCTCTTCAGTATGTTTTGATAACACCTGAGGATGATGGCCTCTGAACACGGTCCTGTAGTGCGGCGCAGTTTTTAGATCTATAAAACAGAGTTGTACGACGGCCAAATTCAACCCACAATGCACTGCTGTTTGGTTCACTTCCCTCATATGGTTCGGATCACGTTCTAACCTACAGCGAGCCGAGGTCTGGTGCACTTGAAAGCGAAACGAGACCAGAGTTCAATTCTTTGACTCGCAGCAGAGTTCGTTGAGCGTTCACATCACCCCAAACCAAACGGCTCAGGTGTGAAAGCACCTTTACTCTCTGTAGAAGGTGAAAAGGTGACGAGTGGAGTTCTTTTAAACTCCATCACAGTTTGAAATCATTCATGTAACAAGTGGATTCCTCCGATGAGGTATCAACAAAGTTTATCGTTATTTGTTTCCTGTGAGTCTGATGGAAGCTTTCCTCCGCAGGTTTTGATCCCGTTTGCAGAGGACGGTTCGGTGTTGGTGGAGCAGAACGTGAACCTGCCGGACTACCTCCCCGAGGACGAGAGTCCGTCTCAGGAGCCCGACAAGGCGGTGACCCGGGTGGGATCCGGTGAGGACGGGGCCGGCTGGCTCGGCACTGCCACCAACTTCCTGTCCCGCTCCTTCTACTGGTGACCCTGCCTGCCCCCCTTCCTCTGTTACACCTCCCGCCTCCTCTCAGAACCAAAATCACCAGCTGCCAAATGTCACCTGTGTGTGTCGGCGGCAGAGATGGACACTGAGACAAACTGTGGATGAAACAAACTGCTGTCAGAGACGAGCCGGCCTCCCAGGAGGACCGTGGATTCTGTTTAAAGTCTGTGTGTGAACATGACCCTCCCTCTGTTACCGAAATGTCTTAACAGCAGCAACATGAACAAACGCCAACGAGTGAGAGCGCAGAGGACCGAGCAGGACGCCCCTCTCTTTCTCAACCTTCTTATTTATTTATTATTAACCACCAGACTGAGTGAAGTCCAGTCAGCTGTGCCTTCACCTCCTCTGATCGTCTCACCGTCGTCTTTCAGTTCACTTTAAAAAGATCAAAAATTATGACAACTCCCAGCAGACCGCAGAGCGAGGTGTCGAATAATAGATATGAACACGTTTACTTCACGTTGATCTTATTTATGGGACGGGAATCACAGCTAACAAACGGCGTCCTCCATTTCTGACCTTTTGGCACTCTGATCCCTCAAAGGTCAAAACGGTCAACCCGTCTGGCTGTTGATGACGTGTAGAAGAGTTTTAACGTTTCCTCCTTCTTTATCATTCGAACTAAATTAAAAGCTCGGCTGCAGACTTTGTTGGAGAGGTGGAGACCCCGAGCGAGGATGTATTTTTACACAGAGTCAACGTGTTGAAAAGGATTCTGGGTATTTGTCATAATTTTTGACGATGATGATAACTGTTACGCCCCCTCCTGTGATGTCACTGCACTCCTGCGTTACCATGGTGACACACCGATGTGCAGAGGTCAGAGACTCGTTACTGAAAGGCGAAAGGTTTGATTCCTCTTCACTCGTCCTGCTGTGATCGAGACCCAACGCTGCTTTACTTCCTGTATTTGCCCCGCCTTCTGAACGCCTTCGCACGGATCTGTGATTTCCTGCTTCACCTGCAGCCGGACGTTCACCAGTTTACTTCTCTTCTGTTTCTGTGAAGTCTTAACGGGAACTCAGATTTGTGTTTGTGATTTAAATCAGAGCAGACATTAAACTGCTCCGTTTGACAACGCCCTGACGTGAGAGCAGGCGTCTGACACAGCGCCTCCTGCAGGGGTCAGTGGTGAAATGTTTGTAATTCAGAGTGAATTCATTTCTCTCCTTCGAAGCTCACATTCCTCATATCCTCTGAAAACAAACATGGAGGACTCAGGATACAGAAACTGATTTTTAATTTTGCACACACACAGTGAGCGCTGACATGTTCTTCATACTCCAGCGGTGTCTCCTCAGAGTCATGAAACGACCTTTAACGACCTTGTACAGATTTGTCCTCGTGTGATGTCGGTGTTCTCGTCAGTGACTCTGCGTGTTCGTGTACCTGAGCCACAGCAAGCCCTCTGACATTTCATAAGATTCAGTTTTTCATAGAAATACTTTGAACTTAAGTCTCAATTAAAGTTCACGTGTTTTAACCGTCATCACAGATTTACAGATCGTATTTATTTAAGATTCCTGTTTCACTTTAATGAAAAATACGCTCAACTCCCACTTCATTGACCAAACAATGAAGTGGACCACTATTTGACGTCATTCTAAACGTCTCCTGTCGCTTCAAAAACCGTCGTATCTGCGCAGCACGACCCCTTTGACCCCTCTGAGCTGCCCTTAAACTTTTCTGTCATTGTCCCTGAAGCTGTGTGTCACATCCCGTCTGCCTCTACACTGCCCCCTACTGTTCAGGTGCATACTGCATCTTGCATCGGTGTAGTGTTTTAATTTTGCGGACATGCACAGCCGATGCTCCGAACTGACACAGGGGACACGCCATCCTGCATTCGTGTATTCGTAGTTAAACGCAGGTTTAGTAGATTCACTTTCAAGAACTTAATTGATCATTGAAAACTTGATTTTAGATTTTAAGAAGTCAATAATTAATCAGCACTGTGAGAAGGAGCGTTTATATCCAGTGAAACGAGTCAGAATTGAGCTGATGAACGAAGTGACCACACAGCGTTAACTGTATCATGTATCATTAAAAACCTGTCAACAAACAAAAGGGATGTTGACATTATTATCTTTTAATTGAATGTTAAAGGGCTTGCTTTCCTAGCTCCGCCTCCACCACTCACTGTCCAATCACAGCCTGAGATGTAAGCATGACGCTTTGATCTTGATGCTGTTTCGCAGACGACATTGTTTATAAAACGACTCTACACGTACGTACGTTTTCTCCTTTAACAGGTTTAAAAAGTTTGAATGATGTATGCTGTCACTCCAACATCCCAAGAAACATTTGTAGATTCATAAAAACATTCCTCTTTTAAAAAGCTTTACTCGTTGACTTATCATGACTCACTAAAAGCCGCCGGTCTCTGTTGGGTTTGATGTCTTTTCCCTCTGACGTATTTTCTATGCAGATGACACTCTTCTGTCGGTTTCTGAGCTAAAAACTTCCGACGAGTTAGCACGTGTATTTCCTCCAGAGACTCCACGTTACATCCATTCAACAGGTAGAAAGTGGACAAAACCCCCAATTTCCACATACTCTGTGCGCGTCACACACTACGCCGCCACTCTAGTTAATGCTCCTGTTTCCACAGCCAGCGCCTCTACGCTCTGCTCCTGTTCAAATACACTGCTAGTCTGAAGAATAGATCCCCCCTGACAGGAAGTTGACATTATGGTTGTTGCTGACGTGGTTGTCTGGAGCAAGGAGTGACCATATTTGGAAAAGAGGGAGGAGCTGTTAACTCGCTCCTCTTCAGCTCCACCCTCTTTTCCAAATATGGTCACTCCTATTTAAAATGATACGTTTTTATTTTTTTGGTCGGTTTGACTCTAAAAGAACTTCGTGCCGTTTTGAAGAAGCCTCGAATCTCCAGATTGAGACCATAAACTAATCAGGAAAATGTTTACTTTATCATAGTATTTATTTATAACCAGTGGAGTCGCCCCCTGCTGGGCATAAGAGAGAATGCAGATGAAAATCTAAACTGTGTTCAGGTTGATGCAGTCTGTGTTTTATATCCTTTAGAGCTGTTACGTTATCTCTCCTTCACCTGATCTCTACTGCTCCTTCTACTCAGGTTTTATTTTACACCTAAATTATGTTTTAATTTTTGAATGATGTGATTTCTATTGAAATCTTGATTTTTGGAGTTATTCCCTGAAGCCTGTAAACAAGAGTGTTCTTCTTCATCATCTTCATAATCATCTTCATAATCATCGGTGTGCTGCTGTACAAACAGTCCATTGTGTGATGATGATTCCTAAAGTTTGTCCAGAGAATAAAAACCGTGTCATGGAGTTCAAAGTGTGTCTGGTCACTGAGAGTTTGTTTAAGTGTTTTAGGTTCCACACAACCCCACGACAACAGGAACATCAAATATGAAAGGTCACATATTATTCTATTGGTGTGTCTCAGAATACTTTACTTTTTACTCCAGACGTCAGTGTGTCAGCTTGAATGGAAACTTGTCCAATTACTTAACTGAGAGGGGAGTGCCACAGGGCTCATCTCTAGGACCGCTCCTTTTCTCCATTTCTATTAATAATCTTCCCGAAATTGGTTCAGAGTGTCAAGTAAGTTTAAATGCTGACGACACCGTGATCTATACATCCAATGCTAATAGATCCTCTGTTAAAAGATCACTCCAACGAGAGTTTGCCCTTTTTCAGAACTGATTCTTAACAAACTATTGATAAACAAAATAAATCATGCCGTCTGATGCTCGGTACCAGACCTTGGAGAAACTCCAGATCTGACCGTCTCTTAATAATGGATCATCCCTCACACGTCTCTTCTTTTAAAAACCTGGGCCTCTGGTTTTGTGTTGGTGCTGTGAGTGTGCAGGAGGGATATGTGGGCGGACGGGTGGGTGGGAGCCTCTATGTGTGTGTGTTGTGCCTGACTGTGTCTGTATCACACTGTACTGTTATGTGGTTTTTTGTGTCGGACCCCCTCGAGAACCAGATGGTTCATCTCGAGGGGATATCCATCAATCAGAATTCACATTCATAATAAACAAAATACACAAATCAATCATTTGGGGTCAGATTTTAAACACCTTCACCTTTTCAATGTGCTGTTTGCATTACTGTGACATGAGATGAAACCACAACAGTCACAAATAAAAGAATCAGAATCCATAACATTGACTGAGAGAATCATTCTCTGGATGATTTCCAACAGACAGTAATGATCTGTAACAACAGCTGCAGCATGTTCTGGAAGCTAAGAGCACAGTGATGTCGTTTTTTAGACGTCTTTAAACTCCGATAACGAGGAAATAAACGGAGGAACTCTTTTCAACCTGCTGCTTCAAATCAAGTCACTGACTCGTCGTCTTCAAGCTTCTTATGTGAACAGACGCTGAGGTGACATTCAGAGTCTACTCGTGGAAAATCAAATCAGAACATGGACTTAATTCAGCTGAAAATATCAAACAGCTCGCACATCCCAATCGTTGAGTTCTGGGTGCTGGACAAAGAACAAATCAAAGACCGAGGAAAACGAAGTCGGCACACCAGAAGCTGCTCCCATTAACATTTAATGGGAATTAACAGCATGTGTAACATTTGGGGCGCTGACTTGAACAATTGAGGAGACACACCTCCACATATATACATATATATAACACCTGAGGTCACCTGAGGTCACCAGGCAAGGAACGATATCCACCACCACCATCATCTTCATCATGTATTAGTGTTCCACAGTCACAGAGATCTTCTCTGGTAAAATCTTCAGTGAGACTTCATACCAAGTTCCAACGTATGGAAGCATCCTGTCAGTGAAAGTGTGTGTGACGGTGTGTATGTGTGTGTTAGTATCAGGATCAGAGAACGACAGCTCTCCTCTGTTACAGTCCAGATTCACTCTGATCCTCTGAGGCTTCTTCTTCACTGAGAGATCAGTGTCTCGATGTGATGGGGAGGCTGCTGTGTATTTACCTTTATTGAACCGTATTATCCATAATCCAGACTGTATGTTTCCCTTCCTCTGTACAGACTCTGCTGACACACCTAGTCCCCAGTGTGTACTGTCTCCAACCAGGATGTCCCAGCTGTGAGTCCCTGAGTTAAAGCCCTCAGAGCCCAGGACAGACCAGAAATTATCAATCCTCTCTGGATTATCAGGAAGCTGCTGTCTCTCTCCTCGTCTCACACAGGTCAGATCTTCAGACAGGATGAGGTCTGGACGAGCAGTGTTTGGGTCCAGAATGACAGGACTGTAGGAGACCATGTCCTTCATCTTGTTCCAGATGTTGAAGCTCAGGTTGCCCAGGTGTTTGGCCTGGTCTATCAGAGCTCCTGAGGGCAGCTGTGGATCCTCCAGCAGGGGGGCGCTGCTGGACTCTTTCCACTGCAGCCTTGTAGTTTTTCAGGAATGAGACGTCTGCAGCTCTCAACTCGTCCTCTGTGTCTCTGACTGTGAGTGAAAGAGCTGCTATCTCTCTGCTCAGAGCCTCCATCTCCTTCTTCATCCTCTGAGTCTTCTGCTCCTCTTCCTCCCTCAGTGCCCACAGCCTGGCCTCCTCTTCCTCTTCTAGAAACTGGTGAAGCTTCTTAAACTGCTCCTTAATCTGCCTCTCTGTGTGTCGGGCCTGGACCTGAATGTGTTCTGCTGTTTGATCAAACTCCACTTTAACTCGTTCACAAACACTTAACTTCTTCTTTACCGGCTCCAGAGTTTCCTGAAGGTTCTTCTTGTGTTGTCGAGCAGCTTCATCGATGGGTCTGATTGTGTGTTTGCGGTGTGTTTGTGAATCTCTGCAGACGAGACACACCGGCTCCTGATGGTCCAGACAGAAGAGTTTGAGTTTCTCAGAGTGCAGACTGCAGAGATCCTCTGAAGCTCTCTGATCTCTCTCCTGCAGAAAACTCTCACACAGGTTCTTTAAAGCAAAGACAGGAGGTAAGATATTCTTTGAATTTCTCCTCTTACAGAGAGGACACTCCTGGTTCTCCTTCTCCTTCCAGCAGTCCTGCACACACACTCTACAGAAGCTGTGGCTGCAGGACAGCATCACTGGATCTTTAAAGATGTCGAGGCAGACCGGACAGCTCAGATTTTCCTCTAACTTGGACGCCATTTTATCTCAGAGTCAAGCTGAAGACGCAGCAGAAAAAACAGGAAGCCACTCCCCGTCCCTGAGAGTTTCTCTCACCTTGATTGTTTCACTTTGAAACTCTCGTTCAGTTTGTGGATTCAGCAGCAGGTTGAAGTGTTAGTATTCCCAGTATCCCAGTATAACAAGTACTCCCAGTATTCCCTCCTCCTGTCCTCTCTCAGTGGGAGTCGTGCTGGTTTGTGTCTGCAGGTCCGTCTGTCAGTGTGTGTCTCTTCAGAGTGAGGCAGAATAACGAAAGTTACGTATGTAACTACGGTTCTATGAATCCTGGATGACCGCCAGAGGCGGTGCTTTAAGCACTGAATGATACCATATCGCGCATGCGCAGGTCGAGTAGCTATACCAACAAAGTCACGTGTGACCCCTGATGACCCCGACAGGTCTATATCTTCCGGTGTCATCAGAGGATCTGTTCCTTCAGAATCTTCTCGCGAGACACGATGATTCCGAGTGACCAGAAGCTCTGGCGGTCATCCAGGATTCATAGAACCGTAGTTACATACGTAACTTTCGTTCTATTTCATCCTTCCTGACCGCCAGAGGCGGTGCTTTAAGCACTGGATGACTCATACCAACACAGTCACGAGGAATCCCCACCTACCAACCTCATTTCAGTGAAGCTGACGAATCTGGTAACAGGACCACCCCCAGCGGATGGGGGTTAGGGATGTTAACCCTGTAGAACCTCGTGAAGGTGCTCTGCGATGCCCAAGAGGCCGCGGCACAAATGTCCTCCAGGGGCACCCCTCTCAGGGCTGCCCACGACGTGGAGACACTCCTCGTGGAATGGCACCGCACCCCCGGGGGCAGAGGACGACCGGCTGCCTGATATGCCTGGTTGATCACGTCCACAATCCAGTGGGACAACCGCTGCTTTGAGAGAGCACGACCTCTCTTAGGACCGCCATGACAAACAAACAGCTGGTCTGATCCACGCATACCGGCTGCACCCCTGACATATGCTCGTAAGGCCCGCACAGGGCAGAGCAGCGCTGACCTGCTGCTGTCTTCCCCCGGTGGGGGGTTGAAACGTGCCAGCAGTATCGGCTGATCAAGGTTGGACCTTGACAGAACCTTAGGCAGAAATGTGGCCTTCGGCCACAAGGTGACCCCCGAGTCGTCTGGGCTCCACCTTAGGCATGAAGGATCTACAGACAAAGCGTGGAGCTCCCCCACGCGCTTTGCTGTGGTAATGGCAAGGAGGAAAGCAGTCTTTGCTGACAGCCACCTCAGATCTGCCTCTGCCAGGGGCTCAAAGGGAGGCAGACATAGACTGTCAAGCACAAGGGGCAGGTCCCAAGCTGGTGCTCTCTGGGCTCGAGGTGGACGAAGCCTCATAGCCCCCCTCAAAAAGAGAGAAACCAACCTGTGGCACCCAACAGTGCTGTTTTCTACCCGCACATGTCGAGAGGAAATGGCAGCTACATAAACCCTCAGGTTAGAGAGGGAACGGCCAGTATCCATGAGGGATTGCAAGAACTCTAGGATGGACGGCACAGAGCAGTGCTCAGGGTCCAAATTCCTGCCTGAACACCAGGCTGAGAACAGCTGCCACCTGTTCTCGTATTGAATGCGAGTGGATGGCGCCCTGGCGTTTAACACTGTCCTGCGAACAGAGAGCGAGCAATCTCTCAGCAGCGAATCGGGCCCTGCAGTGGCCAAACCCACAACTGAAGGCGACAGGGGTCGGGGTGCCAGATCCGACCCCCCATCTGGGACAGGAGGTCTATCCTGTCTGGGAGGCGCCATGGTTGGCCGTGACAGAGTCTGCACAGCAGTGGAAACCACGTCCTCCCCGGCCAAAAGGGGGCTACCAGGAGCAGCCTGTGGCCCTCCCGGAGAACCCTCTGAAGCACCGCCTGTATCAAAGGAAGCGGGGGGAAAGAGTAGAGGGGACCCCCTGGCCAGTCGTGAGCCAGGGCGTCCTGACCCAGAGGGCTGTTCACCTCCGTGCGGGAGAACCAGAGGGGGCACTGAGTTGTGGCCTCTGAAGCAAAGAGGTCTACTGACGCCCTGCCGAAGTGGTCCCAGATGCTGAGCACCACCTCCGGATGTAAACGCCACTCCCCCGGAGAAGGCTTGCCCCGAGACAGAAAATCTGCCACCTGGTTTCGGTCCCCGGGTAGGTACATTGCCCTCAGACTGGCCAGGCGGGGGGCTGCCCAAGTCAAGAGTTCCCAGGCCACGCCCAGCAACCTGGCAGACCTGGTACCCCCCTGATGATTTACGTGAGAGACCGCTGGGATGTTGTCCAACCGCACAAGGACATGCTTCCCTCTGAGGCCCGGCAGAAAACACTGCAGAGCCAGGTGCACAGCCCGTAGCTCCAAGACATTGATGTGGTCTGTGCAGATCTGGGCGGCCCACTGCCCCTGAGCAGTTCGGTTTTGCCAGACTGCGCCCCAACCTGAGAGAGAGGCATCGGTCGTGACAGTCTCGCGGCGGGCAGGAATCGAGCCCATGGTCACGCCTCTCAGCATGAATGACCTCTTCCTCCAGTGGGCCAGGGCAGTGAGGCACTGCTGAGACACCCTGAGTGCCCTGTGCCTGTGCCACTGTGCATCTAGGTGGAAGCCGTTGAGCCACCTTTGGAGGGGGCGTAGCGACAGCAGACCTAACGGTACTACGGTTGCGGCTGACGTCAGCTTCCCCAAGAGCTGGAGGAACTTGACATAAGGGAGCTTCCTGCCCCCACGGAAAAGTGGAAGGAGGCCTAGGATGCTGTCCACCCGCCGACGTGATGGATAAGCCTTCATAGACACAGTGTCCAGATCCACACCCAGAAAGGTGATGGTCTGGGAAGGAATAAGGCAGCTCTTCTCGGAGTTCACCCTGAGGCCCAACTGGGCCACATGGGAAATGAGGGCTGCGGTGTCCTTGGCTACCTGTGACTGCGACGGCGCACACACCAGCCAGTCGTCCAGATAGGGGAGGACCTTCATGCCCTGGGATTGTAGGGGGGACAGAGCTGCTGCCACACACCCGGTGAACACTCGGGGAGAAAGGGAGAGACCAAACGGAAGAACCCTGAACTGAAAATGACGGCCGTGAAAGGCAAACCGGAGGAATTGCCTGTGTTGAGGAAATATGGGGATGTGAAAGTAAGCATCCTGCAGGTCTATGGATGTAAACCACTCTTCCCTGTCCACAGCACGCAGAACCTCTGCGGTGCTGAGCATATGGAAGGGCAAGACCTTTAGGAACCTGTTGAGGCCCCGCAGATCTAAAATAGGGCGAAGTCCACCGTCCTTCTTTGCGACAAGAAAGTACGTTGAGTAGTAACCCCCGGGCTGAGCCACAGGGTCTACTGGCTCGATGGCACCCTTGACCAAGAGGGTAGACAGTTCCTGGTCGAGAGCAAGGGCTTTTGCCGGGTCGCCTATGATGGTCATCTTGACCCGGCCAAAGGCTGGGGGCCGGCGTCTGAACTGCAGTCTGTATCCCTGGGCTATGGTGGAAACCACCCAAGCGTCTGGTGTTGAAGCAGCCCAGTAGCTGAGCTGCTTCTGGGAAAAAACAGCCGACAGCCGGCCCCAAGGCCTCAGGGCCTGGCCCCCCGGCCCCGAGAGGCTCCGGGGGCCGGCGATTTGAGCCCCAGGTCTGAGGCTGCCTGGAGGGCATGTGATCGGGGACCCGAAAGTCCCGGGCTGCCCGGCGGCCAGGATGCTGGGCCGGTCGCCGAGGCTGCTGGTGACCACTGGCACCCGCTGGGGACTGAAAACGGCGCTGAGGAGGGGCCAAAGCACTCCTAGGCCTATTATGGGGAGGCAGGCTCCTGCTGAGACCAGAGAGCTGCTGCCTGGTCTGTCTAGCCTGAATGGTCCGTTCAAGAGCCTCCAGAGCTGCTGATCCGAACAGCTCTCCAGGCTCCACCGGAACACTGCGAAGGACCCTCCTGCTGGCCTCGGTGAGGGGCGACTGCGCTAGCCAAACCTGGCGGCGAGCCTGTACAAGTGTGGACATCACCCGCCCCAGCTCCCTAGTCATCAGCGCGAAAGCCTGCAGGGACGCATCGCTAAGGCTGTGCACCGATGCATCCGGTGAAGCCTCTGGCAGGGAGGCTGAGAGGGCAAGCAGAAGGTGGGACATAGAGTTCCCTATCCGCCCCATACGGGCTGCTGCCTCATAAGCCTTAGACAGGAGGTCATCTGTTACCCTACATTGAGGACGGGGACACCTCGCATCCTGCCTAAGGGCCTCATCAGGAGACACAATAAGAGCAGCAATAGTTGGCTCTATCGCTGGCATGTGGCCCAACCCAAACTTGGCCGCATCCTGCATAGCTGCAAGTGCCCGGCCATCTGAGGTTGCGTGGGAGAGGGCTCTTGAATCCCTCCAGCATGCATGCAACTCTCTCAGGTACTCTTCTGAGGGAGGCACCGTGAAGGTTGCTGGGGCCGAACTGCGCCGAAAAAAGGCACTTGCCGGGGGGCGCTCTGGTTGAGGAGGGTCCAGCTGCAGACGCGCTAGGGCCCTACGAATGAGGGACCCCATGGAGTCATCCAACGAGCCCTGCCCCGAGCTGAGGGCAGAGGAACGGGAGCCAGCCGCCGAGGCCTGAGAAGCCCTCTCTTGTGAGAGTGCCTCCCCCCCATACTCCCCAAACTCTGTGGCGGATGCCGCCATGGAGAGAATGTCCTCCTCGATAACAGCTGTGGCAACAGGAGGAGCAGGCGGAACCACACTGCCCCTACTCGCCTCAGTCTGCCTTGTGAAAAACGCAGCCTTCATCTGATTAAGCTCTGATGTAAGCTGATCCACCCTGGAAGCAAGCTTGGACTCCCTGGCCCTCTTCCCTTTCCGGTTGGAAGCGCCTCCAGTCTCAGCAGCTCTACGCTTCAGCCGGCCAGGAGGGGTCAGCCCCTGAGCCGGAGTTAGCTGAGGAGGAGACAAACAACCTGGTGAGCTCACCCCCCCCAGGAGTTCCTCCACCTCAGCCAGTCGAGCAGCCCTCATGGTCCGAGGCATGTAGCTGCAGTTCATGCAGGGATCCTCAGACAGGCCCTCCCTCAAATGTTCAAGACCCAGGCAGGAGGGACAGAGATCATGACCGTCCTCAGGCGGCATGGTAGCCATACAGGCAGCACAGCAGTGATTGCCCAACATAGTGGGCACTGACAGAGGACCCAACAACCAGCTGGGAGCGGGGAAGCGGAAACACTGCCTTCACCAACCAGTTGACATTCAATACAGCGACCGGCACTAGCGGGAGCACTATTGCCGGACGAAACACAGCACACACCTATGCTGGAGTAAGAGCGGAAACACTGCCTCTCCAACAAGGTAATGGACGCGCGTCACTTACAGCCAGCTTCGAGCGAAAACACCCCGCCAGACAACTAACAGGACGCACCTATGTCGGGAGAGGGAGCGCACACGCTGCCGTCACCGACAAAGGATCTATGAAGACAAAACGGTACAACCACAGTGGCTACCACCAGTTTGCTGTCATCGGAAGCGCTGCACACTTAATGGGGAGGCGCGCAAACACCGCCTTTACCCTAAAAAAGGCATGCACCAGACAACGGGTGCTGCCGGTAATATCAGGTAGCTCAAAGAAACGCTACCGTCAAACAATAAAGGCTGCCAACAGAGACAGCACGGGCGCAACCGAGTTGCTACCCTACACCGTTAGCGTGTTAGCTCGGCCGGACACGACCGCTAACTGTAACAAAACTTAATTATTACTTAACTTAGACTGAATTATGCTGGATGTGGCGAAAACACACTACCGTCAGCAACAACGAGAAAACTGTGATACTCACAATTGAGACGGCGACCAACCTTTAGGGATTGTGATCCAAAGGAAAAACGCCGAAAGGCCAAGCTCGTCGCAGCCCTTGGAGGGCGACTGAAGAGACGCAACTCCGACAAAAGTCACAGGGCTACCAGCGACAAGCTCAAGTTAAATGCTACTTCAATAGTCCGACACCTGCGAGCGAGAAGATGTAAAGGAACAGATCCTCTGATGACACCGGAAGATATAGACCTGTCGGGGTCATCAGGGGTCACACGTGACTTTGTTGGTATAGCTACTCGACCTGCGCATGCGCGATATGGTATCATTCAGTGCTTAAAGCACCGCCTCTGGCGGTCAGGAAGGATGAAATAGAACAGCCTGTTTCCTGGTTTGTCTCAGGTGAGACAGGTGAGGGGGCGGAGCTTCTTCAGAGCAGGAACACAGGAAACAGTCTCATTTCTCTTCCTGCAGCTTGAAGAGGAATCTCTAAGTCACTCTTCTTGTTTTTAGTTCCTCTACATCGCTGTGTGGAGCTCTGACTGCTCAAAGAGCTCAGTCAGGTCTTCAGTCTGTGTGTCGAAGTTTGAGTGAAACCAAAGAAACCAAAACATGGAGAACAGGATTCAAAGAGACGTGAAGACGTCTTCTTATTTAATGAGGAGATCCAGTGAGATGAAGTTATGAACCATAAGCTGAATACCTGCACTGACTTGATTTTGATCAGAAACCTATGAGCTGCTGAGGGGCTGACAGCCTCCCGTACTTTCTTAACTGACACGTCGTCCTCGGTGTGGCGTGGCAATAACTCGGCCAACAACATCCGTGCAATGACCCTGAAACAGGTTTAATCTGACCTCGTCTGTAACGCAAAGCCTCCGTTCATCTACAAACATTTATATCTTAATATATTTATATTACACCTTCCTCTACTCGTACCTTCACCGTACACCAGAGAGAGAACGCCACCTACTGGGACAACAAGGAATTACAACAGAGAACACAAAAATGGCTCCAACATTTCCAGGGCCCGACCGATATGAGACGATATTAGGGAGAGGAAAAATCAGATACCGATATATCGGCCGATATCGTTCTTAGATCTTTGATCTGTAGAGATGGATTCAGATAAACACATTTATTGAGTCGATCCCTCAGTTATCAAACACGTGTGTTGTTGTAATCCATATAGCGCCCTCTGCTGGAGACAGAGAACTGCTAGAGTAACACAATGAAACTCAGATGATGTTTGACTGGAGAATAAATCTGTAATATCTGAGATAAAGTTAGCCGATACTAAGAGTCACTGGATACGCTGATATCGGCCGATATTATCAGCTGGTCGATGAATCGATGTAAACATTACCGTTTAAAATACAAAATGAAAAAAACAAAAACTGTTATTAAATGCAAAATAACTTATATCTATATATGGTCAGAAAAGAGATGAATTGCATTTAAAAAATGTAATGGTTTGACTTTAAACATGTATTAATTATAAACATGTTCATTTAAAGGTCACTTATTATTTAAAATCCTCTTCCCCATGTTTCTCTAACTCTAATATGTGTCTCTAGTCTGTCTACAAACCCCCCAATGATGAGAAAAGTCCATCCTCTCCGTCTTCTGCCTGCTCCACTTTTCAGAAAATGTGTGCTCAAATAGGCCGTTTGGAGATTTTCCCTTCATGACATCACAAAGGGCAGTAACCCCTCCCCCAGGTGGGTGACACTCCCACAGCTAGGTGTTTGTTTTGCCCTCTGAGTCTGCCTTCTCACCGTAAACAATAGGACATGGAGCGAGAAAGCCCGAGCCACCCAAGCCCTTCCAGAGAGGGGCGTGGTCAGACACAGCTCATTTACATTTAAAGCTACAGACACAGAAACAGCCTGTTCTGAGCAGGGCTGAAATAGAGGGGTTTACACTGAAGAGGAGGAGGATATGTGACCTTTAAAACAACCAATAACATGTATAAATATGGAGTCCCTAATCATGGGACATGGGCAGAAATACAGAACAAAGAATAAACTTCTCGTGCTCACAGGATTGTTCCGAGGCCGTAGATTTGTGACGCTCAGATCTGAAAATATTTTTCTTTGAGCAGGAGAAGTTTCTTAGTGTTTTTAGAAGAATCCAAGGAACTGAGGAGACTAAAAACTTGTCGACTATTTGAAGCTTTAATGTGCAGACAGTTCTGAATAAAAAGAATCTGACTCTGAGCCGCGAATCCGTCTTTAGTGTGAGCTCAGCCCTGACTGCCCTCTGTGTCTCTGTGTGCACTGAAAGAAGCTCTTTGAGCGACTCCTGGACGCCACACGAGCTGAACACAGCGTTTTGTCTCAGCGTGAAAAGGCGAGCAGAACATTTCATTCAAACGGAGAGAGAGAGTCGAGCTGAGGAGAGAGAAGCTCGAGCTGTTGACGCCTAAAAGCAGCACAGAGAGGTTACTGCAGGTCATCCTCAGGGAGCTGGAAAAAAACAAGGAGACTGTAAACGCCTCGTCTAACATCAGTGAAACTTTGATTTCTTTAGATTTCTTTTTTCTCTTCCCCTGTTCTTTGTCTTTTCTTTATGACAAAAACACCTCTTTGAAACGACGATGTCAGAGTCGACACTGCTCTCTGTTTTCTCGCTCAAATCTCCGGAGAGAGCGGAGGGTGGCAGACATGTTCCCCGTTGACACCACAACGATTTCAGCCAAAAACAGAAAGCTTTTGTTGTGTGTCAGCTGATCATTTACACGGCAACGCCGTTTAGTGTGAGTGAAAACGCAAAGTCTTGGAAGCAGGTTCCAACGGGTCCAGGAGTGCAAACTTTTTTTTAAACTGTGTGAGTGTGTCGTTCTACGTCATTCTGAGCCGCATGACAGGAAACAAGTCATCATGATGTCATCGTCAGCTGCTGAGCCCTCTCACGCCTCTTGTTTCAGATCTCAGGTGACCACAGGTATGAACGGGGTCGACGTGTCTGGACAGGAACTGCTCTAATAAAGACGCCTTCCTGATGCATTATGAGAGGTTTCCTGTCCAGGCCTGATGTTCTCTCTCAGCCTGTCAGAGGAATTTCAACACCACTCGGAGTCTCTGGAGTCTCAGTTGAGTTTTTAAGTTTTATTAGACATGCAGCAACCAATCACAGCAAAACACTCTCTGAGCGGTGCAAACGTATTACTTTACTTTAGACTCGAGCTCTTTAAAAACGCTGATTGATACCAGACAAGGCTATGAAGGAGTATTAAAGCCACAGTAAGGGACAAAAATACCTAAGATTTCATGATTAAAGAAAGAAATTTACCAGAATAAAGTTTTTAATTTGCAAGAAGAAAGTTATACATTTAAGAGAATAAAGTAATAAATGTATGAGAGAGTAAAGTCGTAATTTTACGAGATTAAAGTCATAAATTAACAAGATGTAAATTGTAAATTTAACGAGCTTAAAGTAGTAATCTTTAACAGAATAACGTTGTATTCTCACATGAATAAAGTCATGAATTTACAAATTAAAGTCATGATTTTACGAGACTAAACGTAAAGTATGTAAAATCCGCCGCTCTCAATCAAAACAATAACAAAAGATGACGCTGAGGCTCGTGGGGTATCATGGGTCTACGACATAGACAGAGTCAATACGAACGGGCGAAACCGACCTGAGAAAGACAATATGTGTACTGACGATGTATCCAAGTATAATTTACATGACGTTTTATATCACAGCAGCACATACAGCGACAGAACGGCAGCTTTCAGTAGCAGCTAGCGCTAGCTAATGCAGCGGTCTTTGACGTAACATCCGGTGTTTCCTTGACAACGATCAACATTTCCTGTCTGTCATGGCGGCTCATCATGGCGGCCGCCTACAAGACACGTCACGTTACAACTATAAAATTACGGATTTCTCTGGCTTTGATAACTTTTGGAAATATTTGAGGTGATGTAAGAACTCAACTAAAACATATATATAACATGGGTTTAGTCCATTTTTAATTGAAGTTAGATAAACATTAGCAAGTCATGCATTTACAGGCCTGAATAAATGTGGAGCAGGTCCAACAGTTAAACTGACCCAGTCTGGTTCAACCCTCTAACTGACCCGGGTCAGGTTAATCCGGCACTGTGTGAATGTTTAACCCGGTTTACAGCGCTGTTGCCTTAATTATCCTCAGGTCACCGTGAGGGCTTTTACTTTGAAGGTCCCAGCCGGACGTGGTGTGTCATAATCTCCTGGGTTTGACAGCCGTGCGTAGTGTTGTGTTCATGTTGTGATTCATTGAGGATTCGCGGGTCCGTCTCCCCGGGCGCTCACACAAACATGTCCCCGCTGCTGCTGCTGCTGCTCGGCCTGCTCTCCCTGCTGCTCTGCCTGCTCCGCCGGAGGAAGAGGTCAGTTCTCCCGCTACACACACACCGAAGTACCGCAGAAAACCTGAGGTACTACCGGACACAACCACAGTCCGAGTACGGTACTGTTATCTGCTACATGTAGTTGAAGTGTCAGAGGAAAAGGACAGCGGTATCATCTGCGTTATGTAGTGAACATGTAGTGAAAGTATCACCGCATGAGTTCAGTACTGTAATAAACAGAATGAATTACTTCTACAGCTGCTTTTTCAAACATCTTCTATTTGTAATTATTAAATAGAGTTCTGAATAGACAGAGAAAACCTTGTTGTTGTTTTTTACCACTAAAGAGCTGAAGAATAGTTTTTAAAGGATAACTCTTTTCATGTACGACAAATATCCCGGGGAGTAAAGTATTAAAGGAGCAGTATGTAACTCTGACCCCTAGTGTTTAAAATGGGTACTGCAACCAAAACATTACAGAGAGCTGTCTCCCCCCCCCCTCCTCTCTAGAGTGGATGCTCACGCAGGTCACCATGTGGTGGACACTGAAGCTTCAGTGTTTATCCAGCTCTGCATCGGTCTGTAAACCTTTCTGCGTTCTAACCTCTCTCCATTTTTCAAAAGCATCTCCAATATTGATCCTAGTTTGAGCACGTTTCTGCTCGTGGAGCTTATTAGAAACATGCAGAGGCTTTTTAGGTCGGGTACAATCACTTCTATCTGAACCAGTTCTCTTGCCCGCTTCCATCGCTGCAACACCTGTTGGTTTGACCTGATAACTGCTCTCTTAACCGAACACGTAATGTAAGCTGACGTAACTTACTGTAATGTAATGTAACATACTATAATGCTACATACAATAAGCTAACGTCACGTACTGTAAGCTAACGTAACGCACTATAATGTAAATTACATACAATAAGCTAACGTCATGTACTGTAAGCTAACGTAACGTACTATAATGTAAATTACATACAATAAGCTAACATCACGTACTGTATGCTAACGTAACATACTATAATGTAAATTACATACAATAAGCTAACGTCACATATTGTATTCTTTCATCACGCACTGTTTGCCAATGTCACAAACATAAGCTAACGTAACGTTCTATAATGTAATGTCACAAACATAAGCTAACGTAACGTTCTATAATGTAATGTCACATAATAAGCTAACGTAACGTTCTATAATGTAATGTCACATAATAAGCTAACGTAACGTTCTATAATGTAACTCATCTCAGAGAGAGTCTGCTATAACCCACTTGTATGTGTAATTGTACTTAGGTTGTATTAGGCTTTGGACCTGCTGAGGGTCCTGACCCTCATGTTGGGACCCTGGGAAACTTCAAATCTTTCACTGTTGGATGTTTTCAGTAGTTTCAGTTTAGTTTGGGGGGGTTTCCTGGCTTCAGATGAGCTGAACTGTTCAGACTCCTGCTGGGATGTTCTGTTCTTAATGTGGACCAGCTGTCCTCAAACACACTCAGGTTTCTGTTTGACTTCTCTGCTGTTTCTCACTCTGTTCCTCGTTGTTTCCCGTGTTTGAGTGTTTACTGCAGACAACAAACTTCCTCCAGTTTATGTTCAGTATATGATAGAAACAGAAGAGAAGAAAGAACACAAACCAAAGAAACAAGTGCATCTGTAATCCATAACAGCAGTGTTTGAGCTGACGGTGTTTGTGATTACTCTGTAGCCCCCCCTCAGCTTCACAGAGGCTCTCATGGACTTCACTATCAGCGCTCCCATAGTGTCAGTTACAGAATGAAGGCTGTAAAACCAGTTAACATCACCTGATCAGACACAAACAGCAGAAACACAAAGAGAGAGCTAGCTAACATAGAGGTCCATTTTGAAACTAGAGATACCAACAATTCCCTTGGGGGGGTGCTGGAGACCAAAAACAGACCCGAGAGGGAGAGAATGTTATAGAGCCATTCACCAGGAGAGAGCTGTCCCCCCCCCCCCCCTCTCTAGAGTGGATGCTCACGCAGGTCACCATGTGGTGGACACTGAAGCTTCAGTGTTTATCCAGCTCTGCATCGGTCTGTAAACCTTTCTGCGTTCTAACCTCTCTCCATTTTTCAAAAGCATCTCCAATATTGATCCTAGTTTGAGCACGTTTCTGCTCGTGGAGCTTATTAGAAACATGCAGAGGCTTTTTAGGTCGGGTACAATCACTTCTATCTGAACCAGTTCTCTTGCCCGCTTCCATCGCTGCAACACCTGTTGGTTTGACCTGATAACTGCTCTCATATCTGGCAAACCGAGGGGCGTCCAAAACGGCCGTGTGGGGGTGCCTTAAAACCGCCTACCTTCTCTGGTCCAAACAAATCCAGACCATTCAGGACCAGAATCTAAAGTTAGAAGGAGGACATACTGGCTGCTGCATTGTTGTCAGAGAAGCCAGCACTTCAACATAGCATGTTTCCTTAATGTCTGATCATAGAGTAAGCTCACTTTATCATCTCACTGATTGGACCTTTAAAGTTTGATTCTGTTAGGAGCTGATGTGGGTGCTTTCAGGGGAATGCTGCATTATTTAATGATCTCCTTCAGCTCCGCCTAGAACAAGATCCAACACGTGAACGAGTCTGAATGATTCTCTTCATTCACACGTAACTGGTTCTCACGTTGTCTCTGATCACTAAATAAAGGGCTTAAATATTTATCCACACATTCAGCGCTTCACTTTACAGCTGACCATTGTTCGCTCATCAATTAGTCAGCAGTTTGTTCATCGGATTACGTCAGAGAAACGTTTCATAACCACTTGAGCAGTTGTTTTTTCAAACCTATCGATGATCAGACTTTGCTCGTGTTCATTTAAGAACCTGAAGCTTCACATTTTGTGGCTCTCCTGATTGAAAATAACAAACATTTAATCAGAAAGTTTCAGATTCAGATCCTTTCCCCGACTGACTGATCCAGGTCCACTTCAGGTCTCGTTGAGCTTTGGTTCAGTTTGGGAAACTCAACACGACCTGCTCGTGATTCTTCAGATGTTAACGTCCCGATCTCATCCACAGACGGTGAAACACTGACACAACTCAAACAATTTCAAAAAAACTTTATTTGTCCCCGGGGATCCATTCAAAGGCACACAGAGCAGCAAGTTAACGACAGTCAACAAAGAAAGATGCTTTATTGTCCTTTTATAAGTTAGCCTTCTTATTACATTTTTTAACCTTTCATTTGCTTTGTGTTTAAAATGCTTCAGCCTCTGTTTTGACCACACGTCGGCGTTTGTTTGAAGGTACCCTTTAAGACGTAGTCCTCTCTTCTGTTTAATGAAGGTACCTTTAGTTATGTGGACTTTAGATTTTGTTTGAGGTACCCGGTCAGAGTTTTCAAGGAATCATTTGATTTCTGTTTTAGGTTCTGTTTTCTTTTTAGAATACGCTTCAACAGCCGGTTTCAGGTACCTCTTAAGATTAGGGTCTGGTTTGGGGAACCATCTAGCGGTTGTTTCAGGTACGCCCCTTTTACATCTGTTTGAGTGTTTTTGAGACGTGATTCCTCCTGTGGAAAACTCCTCTTTAGTTTAGTTTTAAGGTACCTTCCGTGTCTTTTTTAGGAACCCTAATTCTTCTGTTTTAAGTATCTTTCAGCAGCTGGTCTTAAGGTTTGAGGTTCCCTTTCTGTTTTAAGGAACCATTGAGTGTCTGTTGGCGTTACCCTTTTGTGTCTGTTAAAAGATACCAAACTTTGGAGTTCATTTGAGCGTATCAAGGAGCCTGAAACCATCAGCATGTTGAGTTTATTCAAACAGAACAAAGTCTGTAAAAAAGAACGAATTGTTTTATGACTTAACTACGGATCGATTAATTATTGATACGGTCGCAAAAAGACACGATGTTCCTTTTAAGAGTCACGTTCAGATTAGCTGGTCGACACACACAAACACACACCAACAGGTTTAAAGAAATAATCAGGGTCGTCTCCAGGACTCCTGGACCCCATGACCAGATCTCACATTTGGCCCCTCCCCCACAGCCTCAGCAGACCCTGAGATATTACTATAACCACACCAGCCATTTCAAGATTTAGGCCATAGTCCACACGTAGGTGGGTTTATTTTAAACTGTCGCGACTGTCATGAGCTCGCCAAGTCAACAACAACAACAACCTTTCTTTGAGGCGATCTCCTCACAGTCCCACCGTTGATGTGCGGGCGAAGCAGCTCACTCAGAGACAACAACCATGTTCCCGAAATTTGAACATTTTCTTCCCATTCCTCTACAATGACCATTTCATTTTCCCGAAGTCCAAAACCAAAGACTCCAGCGTTGGGGTTTGTGTGGTGGGAGTGTTGTATGAAGCAGCAGTGACCTCCGTTTTCAAATCACCGTCTACGTGTGGACGGGGCCTTAGATTAAAATCGACAACATTTTACTCCTTCAATACTTTTCGATACCACACATTTTTAGCGACCTGTCATGTGAAGATGGAGGCTGGTCGTGTTGTTCCAGTATCTCAACGTTTTGTAAAGCTTACACATTTCATGACTCGTGCCCGACTCCTGACTTCCTGGTGTTTGAAAAATCAGAAACGCTCCCTTAACTTTGCGTTCAGTTTTGTTGGCGGTGGATCGAGTTTCTCATCCATGCTTGTTTCTTTGAATTTGAAACATGTGCTGCATCATATGGTTTGGTTTCTAGTACCGCCGCCTTCTGGCTTTTTTGTGAACTGCACCACAGGTGATGAGTCTTTAAAACTACCACAGTGTTGCAGCCGATCCGTTCTGTAACATCTGCATCAATGAACGTGTTGGGAAGGAGTACATGACGATACATCGCCGTATCGACCTGTTGAGCACAGCCATATCCGTCCATCCATTTATTATCACAGGGGGCTGAAGCCGATCCCAGCTGTTATTGGGCGAGAGGCGGGGTTACACCCTGGACTGGTCGCCATCAACCACAGAGCTGACATATAGAGACAACCAGACACACTCACATTCACACCTACGGACAATTTAGAGTCACCAGTTAACCTAACCAGCATGTCTTTGGACTGTGGGAGGAAGCCGGAGTACCCGGAGAGAACTGTGTCTGGTGTTAAATAGAAACTGAGCCAGGACTATAAAAACATTCATGTGAATATGTGTAGACTTGTTTTCAGCACGGGGGAGGGGGCGGGGGGTTAGTACCTAATGTGAGCAATAATCTGACTGACACACACACACAGACGCGCACACGCACACACACACACGCACACGCACACACACACACACACACACACACACAGACGCACGCACTCACACGCACGCACGCACGCACGCGTGCACACATACACACACACACACACACCATCCGTCCTCCAGAGAACAAAGAGATAACAGAGAGGGAGAGTTCCTGCTTGCACAATCTGCTCCAAAGTCCACCATGACTCAGCACGACACCCTGTGACACACTGAACTGTTGGGAACACACAGAACCGTACTGTGTCTTTACTGACAAACTTGTTTTAAGATCTCAAACACAAAGACTTCTAAAAGCAGACAACATGAAACACCATCCAAAATACTCTGATTGGTTTAGCTTTAGGTGAGGGGGCGGAGCCTGAGTACAGGGCGCAGCAGGGGTCATCCTGGATTGTTTGTGTGTTAAGATCGTTATGACATGTATGAGGATGTTTACACTGGGGTGGTCATTATACCCGATATCTCAACACCTGTTTAAAACCACGGCAACACAAACAGAAGTCCTACACAGCCAACGTTCGGCCCTTTTTTGTTTTTAGGCGAGCAGTAAAAAGTAAAAGGAACTCCGCCCCATGTGAACTATGTCATGGCTCCGCCAACTCGCTCAACCTGAATGTTTGGGACTGTTACCTGCGGGGTTCACACATCCAATTCCCCCTGACATCACACAGACTTTTTCCAGGAGGCTTCAGGAAAGTCTGCTCAGAGTGCGAGTTACAAACGCGGGTAGTGTCGATACATTTTCAGGAGTTCAGTTTTGTGAAACAGTTTTCTCTTTTCTCTCTCGGTTGCAGAAGAGAAGGCGAGCCTCCGCTGATTAACGGATGGATTCCTTACATCGGGAAAGCGTTGGAGTTTGGACGAGATGCCAACAGATTCCTGGACAAACATAAGAGGAAGTTTGGAGACATTTTTACAGTGCAGATGGCAGGTTAGTACGGAAACTTCATATCAGGGCTACAAGAGGCTAGCTAGGCTAATCACAGAAAAAACTGCTTTTATTTTGAAAGAAAAGGGGAACTCCTGGTAGATTGAAAGTTACGACATTAACTTTACCACTGATTTTACTAAACAAGATTTAGACGTGATGCTAAATCTGTTAGCCCATTAATGACATTTTCCATTAAGTGTTAGCATCAAGCTAACAAACTAGGACGTACGTCTCGGTCCATCTGGGAGAAAATGAGTCACTGGCAATCATTCAGATGTTTACATTGACGTGCAAAAAGTAATTTTACTCGACATGAACATCCCTACTTTAACGTGTTCACACCGACAGCCATGGTTATAGTAGAAAGGGTTAGGTTATTGTGGTTATGAATCCAATGCTGCCCTCACTCAGGTGTCTCCTCCCTGCAGGTAAATACATGACCTTCGTCATGGACCCGTTACTCTTTCCAAACATCATCAAACATGGCCGCCAGCTTGACTTCCACGAGTTCTCCAACAAGGTGGCGCCGATGACCTTCGGCTACCCGCCCACCAACAGCGTGAAGTTCCCACGCATGCAGGAACAGATCAGCCGCTCCTTTCAGCTCCTCCAGGGGGACAACCTCACCATCCTGACAGAGAGCATGATGGGTAATCTCATGCTGCTGTTCCGTCAGGATTACCTGGGGGAGGGGGCGGGGCAGGAAGGCTGCTGGAGGAGCAGCAGAATGTACGAGTTCTGTAACTCTGTGATGTTCGAGGCCACTTTCCTCACTATGTATGGCCGGCCGGTGACAGCGCCGAGGCACAACGGGACAAGCGTTCTGCGTGAGGACTTTGTCAGGTTTGATTCCATGTTTCCTCTGCTCATCGCTCAGATACCCATCGGGCTGCTGAGGCGCACCAAGACCATCCGCCAGAAACTCATCAACAACTTCCTGCCGCACAGGATGTCGTGCTGGTCCCACACCTCGCAGTTTATCCAGAGACGGTCGGAGGTGCTCGAACAGTACGACACGCTTAGGGACACCGACAAAGCAGGTACACACATTCAAACCCAGTTCAATAAAGACCTCCAGGAATCTGTAACTTATGATAACCAATTATCAGCATCTCTCTGATTGGCTGTTCGGAGGTTTCATTTATCTCCAGCTCTCGTCACAGGTTCAGGAAAGCCCCTTGAGCCTGCCGCTGTAGTATCCATGCTTTCACCCATTAGTGCGGTTTCTCCTTATTTATCGCCTCCGCCTCTTTTCTTTTTCCGCCAGGGCTATTTTCCACTTTTTATCAGACATTATTCTCTATTAGAAGTTCCTATAATACGAGTGGTGAGCGACAGCGGTGTGAAAATGGTCTTCTTGTATCAGAACAACAGACTACCGCCGCTGGCATGGAGAGTTATTTCCTCTCACGCTTGCGCAGAACGTACGTGGTGGTTGGCGGTCTGCTGTAGTCTTTGCGGTGTGTTCTAGTGCAACTTTTTGGCTAACCGTGAGGCGACGCCACAGGTGGCGTCCATCGCCACTAGTTCTTTGCTGTTTGCTTGGTGTGTCGGCTTTTAGAGTCATCTATCCATCCATCATTCTTCCAAAAATGACTTGACATCGTCCACAGAGGGACTCTCAGTCTGTTGGATTTGTTACTTAAACACTCTGATTGCTGTTACAGAGTGGAGCATCTTCCCCTCACAAACTATCTTTGAGTAAGTGTAGAGTTCAGCCTGCTGTTACTGTAAACAAACATTTCATTTTTGGGTTTGTAGAATAAACAACAGTAAGGATAACAGATGATGAACAGTCCAGTAAACAAAGGATCACATTGATTTGATCTCTTCAGCTCCTCAGAGACTGAGCCCTGTTTGTGAGGACATGTTGTGTAATTCCAGAAAACACGGGGGCGGTCTGCCTTCCCGACATTAATATAAGCCTTCAGTGATCCACTGTCTGCTTTGCATTCAGAGTCAAACTAAAACAAAGTTAGATTCTTGAGCAAGAGGTCTCTGATCCCTCTGAGATTTCTATTTATTACTCTCAGCTGATGTCCATGTTCTTCTCTCTCACTGAACTCTTTAATATTCTCTGATCAACAATCATAAATACAAAGTGAGTGAGCTGTAGCAGAGACAGGGCGGCCAGGTTTCCTTCAGGTGGTAAGAGTAGGAAAGATTTAGAAGAGCTGTAGGTGAGATGTGGGCGGGGGGGGGGGGATGTTCAGGTAAGAATGGAGGGAGGTTCAGATGAGCTGGGTGGGAGGTCTAGGTGTGAGGTGGGGGAGGAGAGCTGTAGGAGGTGTAGATGGGGGGGAGATGTATGTGACGTTTGGGGAGTTTTAAGTGTTAGGGGTTAGGGGGAGTCATGAGGGCAGTTTGGATTAGATGAGGCGGAGGTTTGGGTGAACTCTAGGTGAGTTTCAGGTAGGAAGGGAGGGAGGTTCAGGTAAGGAGGGAGGTTCAGGTAAGGAGGGAGGTTCAGGTTAGAGCTGTGGGTGAGGCTCAGGTGAGGTAAGGGAGAGGTGTTGGATAATAAATCATGAAAGTCGATCTTCAAAAATTAATGCGATCACGTTTACTGTCAAGTCAAAAACAATCACGCTGATAAATGACTCTCGCCAACATTCACTGGAATAAAGCTCCTCGAACTTGAACGTGATGTAAAGAGATGTGAAACCAAACCTCATTCAGAAAACGAGCATTTTAAAAGTAGTTTGATGGTCGTCTTGTAGTCAGACCTGACGGATCTTAAAGTCGACGATGTTATCTCAGCTTCCTTTCAGCCTGATTATCGTCATCACATCTTCGATAAATGTTTCCTCAGAGATCCCTCTTTGCTTCTTCTCTCCTCCAGCTCATCACTTCGCCATGCTCTGGGCGTCGGTGGGGAACACCATCCCCGCCTGCTTCTGGTCCATGTACTACCTGGTGAGTCACCCTGAGGCCCTGGCGGTCGTCCGTCAGGAGATCCACGACGTCCTGAAGCTCAGCGAGGTGGAGTTCAGCAGCGACAGAGACGTGACGCTGAGCAGAGAGCAGCTGGACAAGCTTCTGTTTCTGGGTATGACGGTCTCATCTGTGTATACATTGGTGTGAAAGGACTGACCTCTTGTTTTAGAAGCTCTGATCTTCGTCCACAGAGAGCGCCATCAACGAGAGTCTCCGCCTGTCCTCGGCCTCCATGAACATCCGAGTGGTTCAGGAGGACTTCAGTCTGCGGCTGGACGCCGAGCGCTCGGTGGCCGTCAGGAAAGGTGACATCATCGCCCTCTACCCTCAGAGTATGCATATGGACCCGGAGATCTACGAGGAGCCTCAGGTACAGCCTCTGACTGATCGTTTATCAATGAACAATAATTAACCGTCATCGGTCTCAGCAACCTTGATGACAAACTTCTGAAATCTGATTGGATGCTCTGCCTGTTTCGCACGTACCTGAAATAGGAACCTGCAGTCATTTACAGCCAGGGCCTCTTATTACGACCCGGGGCGCGGCCCACACGACCAATTAAAGACCGGCCTCCTTTAGCAAGCCGGGTGTACTTGTTAACATCTTGGGAACTTTGATACTATGGATCGTTCAAGGACCAGAGATTGTGTTATTTTAAAACGCCTCAATCAGAAAGAATCAGAGTACCATAAACAACGTGGATCATCGTGAGCTGAACGTCTCAAATGATGGAGACTGTTATTACGTTTACTTTCATTAGTTTGTGTTTCTTGGATCTGTTTTTAAAAAAACCTGTGGTTGTTTTTGAACCGTCAGATGTTCCGACTCGACCGCTTCATCCAAGACGGCAAAGAGAAGACGGACTTCTTCAAGGATGGTCAGAAGCTCAAGTATTACCTGATGCCGTTCGGCTCCGGCTCCTCCATGTGTCCCGGACGATACTTCGCCATCAACGAGATCAAGCAGTTCCTGTGTCTGATGCTGCTCTACTTCGACCTGCAGCTGGAGGCGGGGCAGAGCCAAGCCACACTGGACTCCAGCAGGGCCGGGCTGGGCATCCTGCTGCCCGCCCAGGACGTCCGCTTCCGCTACAGACTGAGAGCAGTCTGAGCAGGACGCGGCGTGTGTGCGTGCATTACGCTTAACGTAATGTGTACGTTACAAAGTGCTTTACAGATAGCCTAAAATACAATTCAAATATATATATATATATATACAATTAGTCATAGGACTCAAAAATCGAGCTGAAGGCGTACGCCAAGCTTAAAAGAACAATCTGTATATCTGACCCCTAGTGTTTAAAATGGGTACTGCAGTCTAAATTCAAAACATTGCAGAGAGCTGTCTCCCGCCCCCCCCCCTCCTCTCTAGAGTGGATGCTCACGCAGGTCGCCATGTGGTGGACACTGAAGCTTCAGTGTTTATCCAGCTCTGCATCGGTCTGTAAACCTTTCTGCGTTCTAACCTCTCTCCATTTTTCAAAAGCATCTCCAATATTGATCCTAGTTTGAGCACGTTTCTGCTCGTGGAGCTTATTAGAAACATGCAGAGGCTTTTTAGGTCGGGTACAATCACTTCTATCTGAACCAGTTCTCTTGCCCGCTTCCATCGCTGCAACACCTGTTGGTTTGACCTGATAACTGCTCTCATATCTGGCAAACCGAGGGGCGTCCAAAACGGCCGTGTGGGGGTGCCTTAAAACCGCCTACCTTCTCTGGTCCAAACAAATCCAGACCATTCAGGACCAGAATCTAAAGTTAGAAGGAGGACATACTGGCTGCTGCATTGTTGTCAGAGAAGCCAGCACTTCAACATAGCATGTTTCCTTAATGTCTGATCATAGAGTAAGCTCACTTTATCATTTCAATCACTAAACTTCTTACTGATTGGACTTTTTATAAACTTTGGTGCGCACATGGGGCGCGTGCACCAACCACTAGACCAACAGCCCCCCGGGTTCAAGAGACCTCTATGTAACTTTAGCACTTGTTGTTAAACCTCGTCACATAACTGAACACTTTAAAGTCCAGTCTGTATGTTTGGATCAGACTTCTCATCTTCATATAGAGAATCACTAAAACATCTAACGAGCAGCACTAAGTCATATTCTCAGTTTCAAACGTTCAGGGTTACTGGACAAGCATTGAAGTGAGAATGTGAATACTCCACGTGTTACTGTTTGTTGAGCTCCTTACACTGTAAACTGAACTATCAGATTAAACTGTAGATATATGATGTTAATCTGACGACTGTGAAGAGAAGCAGAACACGACTGAGCCAAATGCAACTCAAAATGCAGGAGCGTGTCCAGACTTTTGGACTGGGGGGACTGGGGCTCTGAAGTTAGTGTGCACACACATGAATGAAGAGCATTTCTTTTACCTGTCCTGTCTGCACTGATTACATCGTTTTATGAGTAACTCAAGATAACGGCAACATAAACATCTTCTTATCTTATTTGTTAAAACAACGTGTACGTCTAAAGTCTCAGTTTTAAGTATTTCATTTTAAAATCTGCACGCTGACAACTATAAACGGCCTGTTGCACCACAGCATGAATCGTGGATTACAACATAAATTCCACCTCTGGCAAGCAAAACAGCCAATCATAGTTCAGGATTTTGGGGTGGCCAATAAGATTTCAAGGGGGGCCAATGCCTCCCCTCTGTCGCCATGATATCAGAATGATTCTCTTTTTTTAGATTGTAGTAAAAACAAGACATCTATCGATACCTGTTTGATACCGTGGTAACTCAAACAGAAGTCCTTCACGTAACGATGGTGTGATTTCTTGTTTGTAAGTATAAAATAATGCGACTAATCGCCTGCAAATTGTCTAAACTGCACAAATATGTGCGAAATGGTTCTGTATCAAAACGTTGACAACTTCTTCGTGCAATTTAGGCAGTGTGGAGCTGATTGCTCGCAATTTTTTGACCTTCTCAATCCTCTCGAACACGCCTCTGTTATAAATCAGATGTCATTACTGTCGGTCATTAAAATAACAGATCGTGTCGTTTTTAAACCAGCGGCATCAAATAGAATCAAACATTACAACGACCTTATTTTACCGTCGAAAGTCACGTTACGATGTTTAAATACTTCTTACTGTCGTTACACTACGGTTAAAGGAACAGTCGACCATTTTAGGAAACCCTTCTACTTCTTCTTCTGCATCAGATGTTTCAGATTCAGGGTGTGTTAGCCTAGCTTAGCACAAAGACTGGAAGCAGATGGAAACTGTTAGCCTGGTCCATTAAAACTAAAAACACCTGATTAATGACATCAAACATTTAACTTTGTTACCGTCGAGCTGTTTGACTTTAGTTTGTGATCCTTAACCACTTCCTGTTTCTGTGCTTAACTTCATGTCATAACAGGAAGTTCTATTTCTTTCAAAATAAAGTAGTTTTTAAAAAGAGAATCCAAAACAGAAAGTAAAGCAAACTTAGCTTTAAAAGGTTCAAAACACAAACTGTTTTGAAATGCAAACTTACAGAATTTCAAACATGCGATTAAAAAAGCGATATCGAGATTAACAGTCGAAATGTATCGATTAATCGTGGTTAAAAAAATGAGTCGTTTGCCGTCCGCCTTCTTCCAACAAACATGTGAATACTCTAGAATGCAGATGACCAACAGGGCGCCCCGTGCTCAGCCTACACGTCCTCAGGGGCACATGGTTGGCACACTTAGTGTGAGTGAACAACGTGTTTCGCCTGTAGCTTTCTCGGGTTCGCCCAGAACTCTAGATTCCAGTTTTGATGTTTCTATCAGCCGACTGACGAGAGGATTCCCTTAACGTGGACGAGTTCCTTTAAAGTCTCTGAGAGTGAAAGAACAATGACTTCAAGTGTTTAAATGTGAACTGAGTCCAACAGCAGCTGAAGGACTGATTCATACTTCATGAAATGTTGGTGATTTGTTTTGTTTCATTTTTTATAATGTATGATTTATGTGATGATAAGTGCTGCCCTGCATCAATAAACATTTTTGTACTGAAGTGGTCGTCGAACATTAAACTGAAGCAGAGTTTGTTTTGATTTTTAGGGTTGGTAGTTTTCAGATTTTGGTTGAAATTGTCTTTAGGTCCTGACAGAAGTTAATAACTCAGGTGCTCTGAAAAAGGAACAAAGAAAATCCATCATCTGTAGCAGTTGTAAGTCTGTAAAAACTTCCACCAATGTCTGCCACGAGGTACCAATCTGATGAACCAATCACAGCCTCCCTGTCTCCCTGCTCGCTCTCTACCTCTTGCGTGCTCTAGTCCACACTCAAAGCATGTCACTGATGACGGAGTTTATACTGAGAGTTTACTTACCGCTGAATGAGACATGAGACGACGTAGTTTCTACACAATGCAAGAGATGAGCTGAGGTCCGCTTCTGGAGTGACGGCGCTCGTGCATGTAAGTGAGGGGCGTGGCTTTAGAGGGAGCACAGAGGGGAGGGGGTGGGTGCAGACGGAGCACTGAGGGAATGCTACTTTAATACCAGGCTGATGGTCTTTTAAAGTCAAGATTGCTTTGATGGACTGTTGTTGACGATCTGTACATTGACAACGGAGACAAAAGATGACAGTCATTTATGTCTTAAAATGTTGCCTCAGGGATCCATCACACAAAGTCATAAACACAGAGTCTGTAACTTTGAATAATGTAAACAGTGTCGTCACAATACCAGATTTAACTTTACTTCAATACATACACCTACTCCCCACCCCTCCCCCTCCCAGGATTGGTTATTTTTTTATGAATTCTTTAAATTTCATTTTACAATTTCGGCATCTGTGGTTTGTTTTAGGTTCGGTAGGAAGTATATTCCATTAGTCAGCTGCCTTAAAGCAAAGGGCGTCTCGCCAAAAGAGGTACTACGGTGTGGTACTGGACAGTTCCCTGTGGTACTCCTGGTTAAAGATGCGAGGCCTTCAGGGTCGCACCATGTCTCAGAGAACCAGAGGAGCCTGTAAACGTGGGAATACGATTGGCGTTTGCAAATTTAATGTAGGATAACATGAGCTGAGCTGAATATTACAGTAGCAATGGTGACATCTGCTGGACAACATGCAGAATTACAGCTGACAAAAAAAGTCCAACATTACGATTGCATTGATGGTGAAGACGAAGAAGAAGATGGCATAAATACTTTTTTATAGAAAAGTAGTTTTTGTCTCTGATGGCAGCATTTTTACGAGTGTAACTGTGTGTGTGTGTGTGTGTGTTTGTGTGTGTCTGTATGTGTGTGTGTGTGTATCTGTGTGTGTGTGTGTGTGTGTGTGTATGTGTGTGTTTGTGTGTGTCTGTATGTGTGTGTGTGTGTGTGTATCTGTGTGTGTGTGTGTGTGTGTGTGTGTGTGTGTGTGTGCGTGTGTGTGTGTGTTTGTATAATGAGCTGTCAGCAAGACTGCCTTCAGCCCTCATTATGCTGTCGACACACCTTGTACGGTAACTCAGCCTGTGAGTGTGTGTGTGTGTGTGTGTGTGTGTGTGTGTGTTCATGGCCTAGCGCCAAGCATACGGCGCCACTTTATGAGTGCTATGATCTCACCTCGACCCTCCTCCACACAGAGTTTATTCAGCAGTGTGTGCGTGTGCTTTGACTCAAAAACGGTGGTGTAACAATCAAAACGTTTTGATCCTTTTTTAAACGACACAGACATTTATAGCTCAACGTTCTCCAGACATCATGAAATGTGGAGACATCAGTAACAAACATTTGACTCGTCCACCTTGGTCATTTGTGAGATAATCTTAATGCGTCATTAGTGGAGCACAGTAAGCTCTGGTTTAAAGGTCACCCACCTGGGGGAGGGGTTACTGCCCTTTGTGATGTCATGAAGGGAAAATCTCCAAACGGCCTGTTTGAGCACACATTTTCTGAAAAGTGGAGCAGGCAGAAGACGGTGTTAAATCACAAGTCTCCACCCAATCTGCATTACCACACCTGTTCAAGCCACACCCCCAACATTATAAAGGCCTGCCCCCATACCTCCTACTCCCTCTTTTCCCTCCAAACCGATAGTATTTACTTTTGACCCCTGAAGCAGACCAGGAGTGGATGCATTATTGATGCAAGTTTAAAAACCTAAGATAAGAATACTTTTTGGATTCTTCTGACTTGTTTAGTAGCCTATAATTTATTGAGAGTTTTAATGTTTCCATTTCTTTCCCTGTTTGTGCACAGAGGAAATCATCCACACGCTCTTCAAATAAACATGTTCAAACCCAGCAGCATCGGATCCTGTGTTTAAATGTGCACCCACAACTGATGTTCTATGGACTGGCAGCATGCTCGTCCTTTTTCAGACGGAGAGGATGGACTTTTCTCATCATTGGGGGGTTTGTAGACAGACTAGAGACACATTATTAGAACAACATGGTGAGGTGTATTCTGCATAATATGTGACCTTCAAAAAAAGAAATAGTTCAGTGAGTTAGTTTGTCTGCAGTTGGGTGAGTGTGCAGCCTGTTGTCTGGAGTAAAACAACAGTACGGTGCGACGAGGAGCTGTGTGGTGATGGTGAGAGTCTGAGAGCGAATGAGAGAGTGAACCGGCTGACTGACGGATCGTAAGAAGCATACACCGGAGAGACTGGCCAGGTCTGCCCAGTGGAGGAGCCCCGCCCACCAGCGACCTGCAGGGAAACAAACACACAGACAGAAAGGCAAAGTACAACAGCACACCCTGCTGGCGGGAGGGCTGTCACAGTGGTCTATCGAGAAGAAGGATCATTTCAGCACGGTAACCTTCAGTTTCCTGGATCATAAAAAGATGTCTGACGTTTGTTACAAAATAATCGGTTTGAAAATGGATTCACATTTCAGCGAGTTATGAATCTTTAATCGTGCAGACATTCATTAAGAGCTGCGGTTACCCTCTCCAAGATGGCGGCCGCGTTGACGTCTCTAAAGCCTTAAAGCGGCTTCTACTTGTTTATGTCTAAGAACACTCATTAGCAGCTGTTAGAATCGGAGCTATTTGTTAACCAGCAGTTTCCCCCTGCGCCGTGTCTTTATGCTAAGCTAGGCTAAATACATCCTGAACATGAGGAAAAAAAATGTTGGTTAAACGCAGAATTTAAACTCTGAAACGATGAATCACAACGACAGCGAGGAGACAGATTTTATTTCAGAAATATTAACAACTCGTTTTTGTCACACGAGGAGAATAAATATAAAAAATACAGAATCAGAGAGTCGTGTCATATGTACAGACGTCGTTATAAAACCTGTGAGCTTCATCATGAAAATATTTAACAACAAAGTCTGTGTGCTGCTAAAACTCATCCGTTTGGATATACACGTTTCACCACAGCTGCAGTTCCTCTAATGTCCACTAGAGGCTGCTCCAGGAACACGGACAAAAAATAGAGAGTTTATAAAAAGTCTGATTGGAGGAGACGAGAAGCATCAGATTTTTAACTGCTCGTTTTCATGACTTGAGTTGGTTTGAACATTTCTGACGCAGCATCAGGACGTCGAGAGAATCAGACCGGATTTTAAAGTACCTGTTCAGATTGCAGCTCAAAGTGTGCGTTCTCGTCTCGTCACGTGTTTTGTTTAAACCTTGTATGAGTGAATGAAACGACACAGAGAGAGAGTTCGGCTTCAGTCCATCTGAAAACACCTTTAAAATCTAACAGCTGACTCTTCATCACATCAGTGTGTGCGTGTGTGTGTGTGTGTGTGTGTGTGTGTGTGTGTGTGTGTGTGTGTGTGTGTGTGTGTGTGTGTGTGTGTGTGTGTGTGTGTGTGTGTGTGTGTTTGTGTGTGTGTGTGTGTGTGTGTGTGTACACGTCCTCGTCCTGGGTCAGTGAATGTTTTGTTACGTTGTGTGAGGTTTAAAACTCCTCAGGTCAGAGGTCACCTGTGTGCACCTGCTGAGGGCGGAGTCCTGAGAGCAGGAAGTTCAGGTGCTGCTCTGGTGGAGAATCATCCTCCTCCTCCTCCTCCTCCTCCTCCTCCTCCTTAGTCCTACTTGGTCTGTCGTCTGCACACGCTCAGTCTGTCGTCTGCACACGCTCAGTTTGTGTGTGTGTCTGTGTTCACACTCCGAGCAGGATCCCGGAGAACAGAGAGTCCTGCAGCACGTTGACCACTGAGCCGGTACCGTTATCCACAAACACCGATACATACTCTCCAGCCTACACACACACACACACACACACACACACACACACACACAATGTCAGACACGACAGTCTTCAGGTAAATTAAATCTCTGAGGAGTTACGAGGTCAAAGTAGAGACGCCAAACTCAAACTATGTTCTGCTGCTGCGCTAAATATTTAAAATGAATACAAACGTGTGAGTGTGTGTGTGTGTGTGTCATACCTGCAGGTAAAGAGTTCCTGTCAGTAAGATGCTGAATGTTCCACCAGCAGCCGCCACGACCATCACAGACTCTACAGAACTATCACACACACACACACACACACACACACACACACACACACACACACACACACACACACACACACACACAGAACAATGCATTACTTTACTCTTATAAACACACTGTCAGCTGACCCAACAAAGGGACTTTTATAGCTGCTTTCACACGTGCAGAAAAGCTCCTGATATCTCCAGGAGGAGCTGCATGTGTGAACACAAACAGCTGAATGTTTCTCTCTTCACCCGGAGTTTCTCCTCCAGCCTCCTCGTATTTATTCTGCAGAAAGTCAGAGTGAGCTGATGTGAGAACGCAGCAGGATATAATCAGGAGAATTCACCTCGAGCGAGTGGGAGGGGGTGGTGACGTTTATTCCCTGTGGTCGCTGCACGACCATAGACTGTCTGCACGCCACCTCTACGATCTCCGTGCTCTAATGAACCTGCTGCATTCTGTTTCCTGTTCTCCAGTATGTTCTTCTCCACTCTTTAGTTCAGATAGTGATTCTGTTCAACTACACGTAGCATTGATAGAAAGACACATATTCTCATTATAGCGTCGTATAGAGGACTCTGTTGCTTCGTCTGCTACGTCCATGTCGTCCTTTTTACGTCACGTCTTACCTCAGTAGACCCCCCACCCCCCTCCTGTCTGACAGGGATAGTCTCCTGCTGTGAGGTGCATGTGTGAAAACGGCTCAAATCTCTGTGGGTGACTTTACACCAACAAATCTATTTCTTCATAGAGCTGGCTATGTCTTTAAAAGCATAAAACATAAACGGAGGGTGCAAATTTAAGGCAAACAAAGCCTCCAAAGTTGTGGTATTCATGTTGAGTTTAACCTCAGGGATCCTTTGTGTGCAGAAACACTGCAGTTCCTCCAGTGTCCACTAGAGTCTGTCTCCTGCAGTGAGTCGGTCCTCATAGAGCCCCATGTTACCCACAGGGGTAGAGCAGAGAGAGAGAGAGGTGTGTGTTACTCACAGATTACTCTGACAGAGAGACTCGATGCAGATCGCTGCCCTCACACTGTCTCTGAGCCGCACCTGGACTCTGTCACCTGACTCTGACACACAAACACAAACACAAAACAGGGGCGTTTAGGAGGTGTGTGTGTGCACGTGTGTGTGTGTGTATAAGTGTGGGTGTGTGTTCTCACCGATAAGCAGGCTGGCGGTCAGCTGATAGAACCCAGAGATGACGGCAGTGTATCGTCCCGTGCTGCTGTGAAAGCTCTGACCTCTCTGCAGGGGGCGCTCTGAGCCTGAGGGCTGCAAACACACACCAATCACACTCCTGTAACCTCACCTGTGTGTGTGTGTGTGTGTGTGTGTGAGTGTGTGTGTGCGCGCGTGTGTGTGTGCGCGCGTGTGTGTGTTACCTGGCTGAACGGTTGCAGCTCCAGGAGGCTGCGTCGGGGGACGGTAACATCCTGCAGGAGGCGACTGAGGAAGGAGGTGGAGACACGAGGAGGACGATCACACATGAAACACACTCCTGCTGCGGCATCTGAGAGGAGGAGGAGGGCGGAGGAGGGGAAAAAGGGGGAAGAAGAAGAAGAGTTTTAAGGAGGAAAAGAAGGAGGAGGGGGAGGAGGAGGAGGAGGACATGTAGAAAGAGGAAAAATAAGGTATAATGATGGTTTGTATAAAGTTTTTTCAAAATGATGTCATACAAGGAAAAAGTGGTCCACACACACACACACACACACACACACACACACACTCGCAGACTGTGGTCAGACTTCAGACGTCTGAGTCCAACAGTCAAACAAACCTCTACAGAAGACTAATTAGCTATGAATTCTGGGTAAATTATGTATTTTTTCAGCATAAACACACACGCACAAACACACGCACGCAGGACTCACTGTGAGACACTGACGCTCTGTCTGACACACACACACACACACACACACACACACACACACACACACACACACACACACACGTCCTGGTTTGAACCACAGACTGTATAAACACTGGACGTCATGTCACTCGCTGGTTTGTTGACGTCTGTTTTGATGTCTAAAGTTCTGCTTTTCTCAAGCGGACTCAGGCACACAAGTACGGCATGTTTGTGTTCACACTGATCAAACGAACAGGACTTTGGGGTCAAGCCTACTCGGATCCTAATGTGAAACCACTTTACGGCCATGTTTACACAGAATGATCCACTGAGAACGGAACACGAGAAATTAAAACAAGAAATTGTCAAATATTGGGCGTCTAGTCCTCAAAAAAGTTCAGACGATGAAATTTCGATAACAACCGCCAGGCACACAGATCCACGAAACGACTAATAGGCTGTAGTACACATGCCAGGCCAATAGAGGGCGATGTGACTTTGTAATGAAATAAGACCAAATTGCTTACATCCTCTTCCTTCTTCAGAGCAGTGAGGTGTAACCACACAAACGTTTGTGTGGACGGACGATGAGGTGGCGTTGTTACTCCGAGTGACCCTAAACTACAAAGAGAGAACATGTCAGTCGACATTTTCACAAGCAGAACTCAGGAGTCCGCCGTTGTTGTAGTCCACCTCCTCGCTCCTGGCTACTGACGTGAAGCGTAATGAGCATGTGCAAAAAGTGAATATTGACAGTTTACACGGCGACGACAGAGACAGCGTCATTTTCAAGTCTTTGCGTTTTATAGGCCAAACAAACGCGGTTTCCCCGTCTGTGTCTGAGCGAGCCAGTGGCGATTTGTCTGGGGGGTCCTCTGCAAAACTTCTCAGGGGCCCTCTCCGACCAGCGTCCGTCTCCTCCAACGTTCATTGACAAACTTTAAGAAGTGCATCGAGAGTGAGGTGGCCTGAGGGGCCCCGTGTCCACCTGGCGTTGTTCCGGGCAGAAAAGCTCTGGCTGTGCGCTCAGGAGTGTTTACATGAAGCTTTTGTGAGCTGAGAAGAAAAGTGCTTTGCATCCGTCCTGTCGCTATGACAACAGTCTGTTGACAATGGCAACATTTCTCGATCAGACACGGAGCAAAGAGGATGTGGTTACAAGACGCGTAGGAGGCAAAACTACAGGGAATATCATACATTTGGAAAAGAGTGCCGGTGACGTGAACAGCGGGCGCTCGGAGCAGCCGCACAGAAAGGCGGAGCGCTCGGAAAAAAGACACTGGGTGCTGTGTTTTTTCTCCACGTGACCGCTTTCTGCTGCGAATACTCTCTACTCACTGAAAACAATCGAAAAAAGACGCTGGCGCTCAGAAAGAAACGCCCGGTGGACACGGGGCCCCTTTAGGGAGGTTTCATTCTGTCATTGCAAACAACCGATACAAATAATCCCGACTTTAAAGAGACGTGACGTTAAGTTCAATAGATGAATACAAATATTCTCTGATAATAGAAATGATAAATATCTTTGTAATTCTTTATAAATATAAGGTTTATTAGTTTCTCTGAGACGTCTGGTTTTGTTTTTTTGAAATGTGTCGAGGACTTTTGTGTTGCCGTGGTATCAAATAGGCATCGATATTTTCTGATTCTTACTTGAATCATATCAAAGTGTAAAATTGTGATCAGGTAAACACCCTGCACTCACACGCAGAAAGTAACAGAGACACACCATCAGACAGCAGGAATGTCAGGAATCCTGCAGCCGAGCCAAGTCACATCCACGCTCCACAAAATTACCCCTATTAAGGACTCAGACAGGCTGCCTCCACACACACGCACGCACACACACACACACACACACACACACACACACACACACACATATTTATATAACCTACATACAAACAGCGGGGGGGAAATGAAAAACTGCAGTGGGGTAAATGACGGTAAATGAAAGTCTGAGTGGAGAGTTGGTCATTTTTTCCATCTGTTTATAAAAAGTCTGCTGATGGAGGTTCATGTAAACACTCTGCAGCCACATGGCTCATCTGTGTGTGTCCACTACACACACACACACACACACACACACACACACACAAACACTGGGCACTGTTAGCCTATAGCTTAGCACAAAGACTGGACACTGAGGGAAAGACTATCTTAAGACAGGGCGCCTATATAACCTGCTAGCTGCTATCTAGTCAGGTCTTCACTGAAATCAAGGGGGGGGAAAGTCCAGAGTCAGGAATCGTCTCGTGGCTCTGCTCTCACCGTGTAAGTGTGTGCAGTCGTACGACCAAAACATCAAACATGTCAGAAATTCAACCGACTGATCGGGAGCAGCTGATCAGGCCGTGATTGGCTGTCGTGCCTCAATGTACAATGCACGACTGATGCACGGGGATCGGGCTGAAATTTGGCCAGGCTCAGAAATGAGTCTTACAACTCAGAAACTAAATCGGCCTGAAATGGTGCAGTGTACGCGGGGCTTACGGGTTTGGTGCAGTGTACGGGTTTTCCTTCTGGCAGCACTCCTGACCTCAGTATCAGAGCGCTTCTCACCCGGGCTCACTGTCGCGAGGTTACAAAAGTGTGTCTCACGGCACTACTGTTCCCCTCAGTAGTGTACGTAAGATCTGTTATAAAAAGCTGAGTGTGCTCAATGTTTGCTTTTCTTTAAGTGAATCTGAAAATATTCAATGATCAGCGGCTTTAATTTGCAGCGCGAGCTGGGGGTGAGTTGTCAGACTACGCAACGATCCGGTTGGTGACGCTCCCAAGTCTGCTCGCTCTCATTGGTTGCTGCGGGTAATCTGTTGTAGGAAGCTCGATCGGGAATCATGAATATCAAACATTTTTGATGTTTATGATTCCAGACCAGGGAGCAGTAGAACAATCATAGTGACATCACACACTGGAGGTGTATTGGGATTAATAATCGGTTGCAAATCTTCGATATTGTGGATCATTAAAATAACAGAGACTGATTTAAAATGTGTGTTGAAGGAGTCTCATTAGTGTGATGGAGGTGTGGTTTTGGTATTATCTCGGGGGGGGAGGGGCCCAATGAGAGATCTGCTCATAGGGTCCAGATAAATCCTGGAGACGCCCCTGATGACAGCCGTCCAATCAGATGGACTAATGGAGCTGTGAATGTGGAAACAACCTGAGCGTCAGGTGTTCAGTATTGGTTAGTTCTCACCTCTCAGTCGGAGCCGCAACTCCTCGATCAGCTCCTGTTGTTGGGGGAGGAGGGGGGCAGGGGGACCTGGAGGCCCCTGAGGTCCTGGAGGTCCTGGAGGACCTGGAAGACCATGCTGCAAAGACACAAACGGGTTTAGAGACTTATCCTGTGGACTGTGGTAGATCTAAAGCGCCTTCAGGATCAGGTCGATTACAGAGTCGATTGTCTCACACGTGTTCTGTTTGACTCGTTGTTTTAAAGTTTGATATCCTGTCATTGAATTCCTCCTCAGTCGTTCAGTCTTTGTGTCTGAGCTGCCGGTTAAACGTCACAATGTTTCTGTTCCTACACTCCATTGACATGAGTGACTGTGCACCAAAGAACAGAAACATCAGTAAAACCACGACACCGAGAGTATCTATGAAGAAACGTTTGATATGAGTGACTGGGTTTCCTTTCTTTAATGTGGACATTTCCCTGCAAACCTGCAGAAGAAATAAATGTAGTTTAAGGCCTTGTTCACACGTGGGCGGGTATTTTTGAACACGTAGCTTTTTCTTTACGTTTCGATCTTTCGTACGCAAACTGCGTTTTAGTTCACTGAAAACCAAGCAGCAACTTCCGGTTTTGAAAAATGAAGCCAATGCGTAAATGCAAAATCCTGCAGTTTGTCGAGTGTCCACTAGAGGCTGGCTCCAGGAACACAGGAAGTCATAGAAATAAACATGTTTACAGCCTGGTACAAAATACGAAATAGGACAGATTAGTATTGTCTTCACTGGCACACACTGTAGGCTACGGGGGAATTTATTTAAATGGCTCTCAGCCTGTCGTTAGGTTGACTGAAAGTTAGGCTGAGACAGCATTTCCAGCATGGAGACCGCCATCGATGGGACTCCAGCGCCCCTGCAGGAACAGACGGGGGACTACACTAAGGCTTTAAACATTCATATTTACAGTCTATGCTGAAAACATTCCTTTAGTAAAACTCTTTCCAGGGTGAAGATGTTCAGAATCTCCGTTTAAGGTGTTTCTGTGTAGACGGTAACGTCACGCTGTGCGCCGATTTCTCCTCCGTTTGACCGAGTGGACGGGATTATATTTTTAAACGGAGGAGGAAAACCTCAGTTTTAAAAAAACACGCCTACATGTGGACAAGGCCTCAGCTTTGGTCTTACACTGCCTCAAGTGGACACTCGAGGAACTGCAGGATTTTGTACTTATGCATCTGGTTGCCGCTTGGCTCCGACTGAAGTTGTTCAAGTTTAAGAAAAACTGACGGGTAAAACGTTCAGGTAGAAACAGCAGCTGACTGTTTTTTTGTTTTTTACCCAGAGATAGGACAAAGGACAGAGTCAGAAACAGAGAGAGAGAGAGAGAGAGAGAGAGAGAGAGAGAGAGAGAGAGAGAGAGGGAGAGAGAGAGAGAGGGCCCCCAGGAAAAGGAGCCACAGGTCGGATTTGAACCCGGGCTGTCCGCTTGGAGGACTGTAGCCTCTGTACATGGGGTACACACACCAACCACTGCGCCACCAGCGCCTCAAAAGAGGACAATTTTAAGTGTTGGACTCATTTAAACATTTTTTTCTGCAGAGACGAGTCTGACCTTGGACGTCTTCCTGCTCGCTTTGCTCTTCCGGTTGTCTCCCTTGTTGGAGTTTCTCCTGAAGACGAGCCAGGAGCTGAGAGGAGACACCCGGGACAGGTCGGAGGACGGTGGCTCCTGTTGGGACAAAAATCAGGTTCATATGTTTAATGTTGCATTTATTTTATTCAGATTCCTGCTGTCCTCTGACGTTATGATTGGTCCCAAAGAAGCAGGCTTCTCATTGGCTGTAAAGACAGACGACAGGTTCAAAATCCCGTGGAACCAAATTAGGGTCAGAACAGTTTTTTATCACACTTTCATTTTGTAATTCAACTCAGCTTTTATTTTTAAACCAAAAAGAACCTTCTGGTAGTTATGTGAGTAAAAGTCTACAGTTTCCCTAAAGGTCAACTTCAAAATCATTTTACTGCAAAAATATGAAATGTAACAAAAACATTTCATGAAACACAAAAACTAGGGCTGTCTTATCCTAATTAACCGATAAAAATTGATAGTTAATCACAATTAATCACATTCTTAATCGTAGGTCTTAAATTTAAAAAAAAGTGTTTGTCCTGTCTTAAGCTGAGAGTCCTTTACTTCCTGTGTGCTTTTATTTTGAAATAAAGTAAGGAGCTTCTGGTTGATGGAAGGTTAGGACATAAAACCCAGAAACAGGAAGTGGTTAGGAATCCCAAAGTGAGGTCAAACAGCTCAAAGGAACGGTAACAAAAGTCAATGTGTGATGTCATCAGGTGAACGGTAACAAAGGTCAATGTGTGATGTCATCAGGTGAACGTTAACAAAGGTCAATGTGTGATGTCATCAGGTGAACGGTAACAAAGGTCAATGTGTGATGTCATCAGGTGAACGTTAACAAAGGTCAATGTGTGATGTCATCAGGTGAACGGTAACAAAGGTCAATGTGTGATGTCATCAGGTGGATATGACTTTGGACTCGTCAGCTGAGCTGTCTGAGAGTTTGTTAAAGTGAAATGAGACATTCAAAGATGCAGCAGTGTCCTTCTTTTACATCACTGAGACTACAGAGAGACACTGAGGACCACTATCTACAGGGAGACACTGAGGACCACTATCTACAGGGAGACACTGAGGACCACTATCTACAGGGAGACACTGAGGACCACTATCTACGGGGAGACACTGAGGACCACTATCTACAGGGAGACACTGAGGACCACTATCTACAGGGAGACACTGAGGACGACTATCTACAGGGAGACACTGAGGACCACTATCTACGGGGAGACACTGAGGACCACTATCTACAGGGAGACACTGAGGACCACTATCTACAGGGAGACACTGAGGACCACTATCTACAAGGAGACACTGAGGACCACTATCTACAGGGAGACACTGAGGACCACTATCTACAGGGAGACACTAAGGACCACTATCTACAGGGAGACACTGAGGACCACTATCTACAGGGAGACACTGAGGACCACTATCTACAGGGAGACACTGAGGACCACTATCTACAGGGAGACACTGAGGACCACTATCTACAGGGAGACACTGAGGACCACTATCTACAGGGAGACACTGAGGGACACTATCTACAGGGAGACACTGAGGACGACTATCTACAGGGAGACACTGAGGACCACTATCTACAGGGAGACACTGAGGACCACTATCTACAGGGAGACACTGAGGACCACTATCTACAGGGAGACACTGAGGACCACTATCTACAGGGAGACACTGAGGACCACTATCTACGGGGAGACACTGAGGACCACTATCTACAGGGAGACACTGAGGACCACTATCTACAGGGAGACACTGAGGACCACTATCTACAGCGAGACACTGAGGACCACTATCTACAGGGAGACACTGAGGACGACTATCTACAGGGAGACACTGAGGACCACTATCTACAGGGAGACACTGAGGACCACTATCTACAGGGAGACACTGAGGACCACTATCTACAGGGAGACACTGAGGACCACTATCTACAGGGAGACACTGAGGACGACTATCTACAGGGAGACACTGAGGACCACTATCTACAGGGAGACACTGAGGACCACTATCTACAGGGAGACACTGAGGACCACTATCTACAGGGAGACACTGAGGACCACTATCTACAGGGAGACACTGAGGACCACTATCTACAGGGAGACACTGAGGGACACTATCTACAGGGAGACACTGAGGACGACTATCTACAGGGAGACACTGAGGACCACTATCTACAGGGAGACACTGAGGACCACTATCTACAGGGAGACACTGAGGACCACTATCTACAGGGAGACACTGAGGACCACTATCTACAGGGAGACACTGAGGACCACTATCTACGGGGAGACACTGAGGACCACTATCTACGGGGAGACACTGAGGACCACTATCTACAGGGAGACACTGAGGACCACTATCTACAGGGAGACACTGAGGACCACTATCTACAGGGAGACACTGAGGACCACTATCTACAGGGAGACACTGAGGACCACTATCTACAGGGAGACACTGAGGACCACTATCTACAGGGAGACACTGAGGACCACTATCTACAGGGAGACACTGAGGACCACTATCTACAGGGAGACACTGAGGACCACTATCTACAGGGAGACACTGAGGACCACTATCTACAGAGAGACACTGAGGACCACTATCTACAGGGAGACACTGAGGACCACTATCTACAGGGAGACACTGAGGACCACTATCTACAGGGAGACACTGAGGACCACTATCTACAGGGAGACACTGAGGACCACTATCTACAGGGAGACACTGAGGACGACTATCTACAGGGAGACACTGAGGACCACTATCTACAGGGAGACACTGAGGACCACTATCTACAGGGAGACACTGAGGACCACTATCTACAGGGAGACACTGAGGACCACTATCTACAGGGAGACACTGAGGACCACTATCTACAGGGAGACACTGAGGACCACTATCTACAGGGAGACACTGAGGACCACTATCTACAGGGAGACACTGAGGACCACTATCTACAGAGAGACACTGAGGACCACTATCTACAGGGAGACACTGAGGACCACTATCTACAGGGAGACACTGAGGACCACTATCTACAGGGAGACACTGAGGACCACTATCTACAGGGAGACACTGAGGACCACTATCTACAGGGAGCCTGAAGGGACAAAATTGAACAAGAGTAATCGAGATTAAAACAAATGAATGCCTTCATTTGTTAATCTTCATTAGTGCTGACAGCTCTAATAAAAGCATTTATGAAACGCAAAAACGTTTTGTGAGACGGGAAAACATTCGTGAATATTAAAACAACTTTTCCACAAACGTGTAAACGTTACGTGGATTTCGTGAAACAAATCGCCCTGAAAGACAAAATAACATGCGATGAATTGGGATGAAAAAAGTTGATGCAATAATTTCCTGAATGAACGGTGATGAACATGTTGATGCTGACAGCCCAAATGTTTTAAACATTTATATTGAATTAAACGTTTCAAAAGTTCTTCTTTAGTTCTTATTCTTTCATATTAAAGATCCCTTCATTCTGTGGGAGGTTTTATCTTCTTCTATTTATATTTCTGTTTTCTTAAAGAGCAGTCATCTGTTCTCTGTGATCAAACCGTCTGTGAGCGCTCTGCAGGTTTGTCCTCTCACCAGCATCTCCGTGCTCACCTCCTCGTCCTCCTCCAGGAGCTCCAGACTCTCCTCGCTCTCCAGCTCCTCCAGGCTCGCTGCCTCCACCTTCATCACCACCATCATCATCATCATCATCATCACCATCATCAGTCCAGGCAGCCCCCCTGCCCCACACAGGGAGCTCCTTCTGTGGGACACTCTGCTCGGCATGCTGGGAGGAGGAACCAGAGGAGGAAGGTATTCAGGTGGAGGTTCCCATGATGCACTCTGCTGCGCCTCCTCCTCTCAGATCAGAAGGTTATTAATACGAGTTACTGAGTTAATCAGTGAGTTAGCTCTCCATCCTGACGCGCTCCGTCTCTCCGCAGGGATTCTTCTGATCTCAGCTGCTGTGGACTCAGTGTGAGCTCTCTCTCTGGGTGGTTTGGTGCATCCTCCGCCTCCTCCTGCTCCTCCTCTTTTTCCACGTCTTCTTCTCTTGTCTGTCAGCGCAGACTCGTCCCCCCCTTTCCTATACTCTTTTTTCTGCACGCTGCAGACAGATGACAGACTTTCCTCTCTGATCTTCTTCAGTTTGGACGTCTCTGCTCTGCTGAGGCAGTTTTTTTATCTGCTTCCCTCCTCCCTGACTCCTCCTCCTGTTCCTCAGCTCCTCCTCCTCTCTTTCTTCTCTGTATCTGTGTGTGGATCTGAAGCTGTCACTGCGTCTCTCTGCAGCTTCTTTCTTAATGTCTCCCCTCAGCGTCCGTCTGTCTCTCTGTTTAATCTCCTCTGCCATCGTTTGTCTTGCTTTGACTCCAGACTTTGTTTTTCTCCTTCTTTCCACTCCTCCTCCTCCTCCTCCTCCTCCTCCTCCTCCTCCTCCTCCTCCTCCTCAGCCCTGCAGGGTCCTAATGCAGCACCTCTGACATAAATCTGAATTATGAACATGTGTGTGTTACGTATTCTGCATTTTATTCCAAACAGACTTTTGGATATGTTGTTACTTTTATTAAGCACACATCGATCTGTCTGCTGAAGCTGCAGAACAGGAGCTCAGTTTTTCTGCGTGCATGTTCTGTCATCTGAGTTAAACTCGGACTTTAGTAAGCATGAGTCACAAAACAACAGCGGCACGTTCCCCTCAGATAAGGAGGGCGTGTCGTCAGCCTGACAGGATGATGAAAGTTAGCCTGAATTTTGATCAAACATCAACGACCGTTTCCTCCGAATCTGACTGAGGCTGATAGAGACACACACACACACACACACACACACACACACGCACACACACACGCACACACACACAGTAACATTACATCAGCAGCTCCTCACACACACACACACACACACACACACACACACACACACACACACACACACACACACACACACACACACACACACTTTCTTAAACTCTGAACTCTTTGAGGAACTAAAAATCAGTCAGAGTGAGAAGTCTGTGGACTCGTTAGATCTTTGTTCACAGTTTAAATAAAGTCTGACGGTCTTCATCTCTTCTAAAGATGCGCTGAATGTTTCTGTATACAACAGTTTTGCTTGTCACAAAATGTTTTTTTTGTGTTTCATCAGCTCAGCTGACGAGTCCAAAGTCATATCCACCTGATGACATCACACATTGACCTTTGTTACCGTTCACCTGATGACATCACACATTGACCTTTGTTACCGTTCACCTGATGACATCACACATTGACCTTTGTTACCGTTCACCTGATGACATCACACATTGACCTTTGTTACCGTTCACCTGATGACATCACACATTGACCTTTGTTACCGTTCACCTGATGACATCACACATTGACCTTTGTTACCGTCCACCTGATGACATCACACATTGACCTTTGTTACCGTTCACCTGATGACATCACACATTGACCTTTGTTACCGTTCACCTGATGACATCACACATTGACCTTTGTTACCGTTCACCTGATGACATCACACATTGACCTTTGTTACCGTTCACCTGATGACATCACACATTGACCTTTGTTACCGTTCACCTGATGACATCACACATTGACCTTTGTTACCGTTCACCTGATGACATCACACATTGACCTTTGTTACCGTTCACCTGATGACATCACACATTGACCTTTGTTACCGTTCAACTTATGACATCACACATTGACCTTTGTTACCGTTCACCTGATGACATCACACATTGACCTTTGTTACCGTTCACCTTATGACATCACACATTGACCTTTGTTACCGTTCCTTTGAGCTGTTTTTTTGTCACTTTGGGATCCAACACCACTTCCTGTTTCTGGGTTTAAAGAAGCTCTTACTTTATTTCAAAATAAAAGCACACAGACAGTAAAGTAATCTCATCTTGTAGTCAGGACAAAAAGCCTGAAATATATAAATATTTTTGTGTTTAGTAAAATGATTATCGCAGTTGACCTTCAGGGACACCGTAGACTTTTACTCACCAAACCACACACACATCAGCGAAGAGACACTCTGTCCACTTTCTTCAATACAAATTCTTTCTCTCTCTCTCTCACACAAAAGCGCCTACTCTCTCACACACATACACACACACACACACACACACACACACACACACACACACACACACACACACACACCTGTAAGAGTTAGCAGCAGGTGAAGCACCTCTAAGTCCAGCTAAGAGGATCTGTCTGCTCACACACACACACACTCTCTCTGTAAGCTGAGCTTTGCGTGCTGAGGATCAGTCTGTGTCTGTGAGTGTGAGGTGTTGAACAGAGGCATGATGGTAGCTGACAGAGGAGAGCCCCTAAAACACGCCTGACCCCTGAACCCTGTGTGTGTGTCAGTTATGATGGACGCCGTGGATCCTTCTCCTCTGCGTCACTTTGTGGTGGCGAAGCGTTCGATCACCTCCATCTTTGATCAGCTGCTCGACTTTGTGAAGGATGGCTCCGCCTTTGTGGACGGTGAGACACACACACAAACACACAAACACACACTCTCAGACTGCAGGTGGTCGTTGCTCAGGTGTGTGCTGAGGGTTTCCTTTACATGCATACTGGTTACCTGTTAAAAGGTTCAAAGTATAAAAATGGTATGTATATTTAATTCTCAGTCCACTAGATGGCGCGGTGTCTGGTGAGGTCGTCAGAGGTCACTGTGAGGTGGAACAAGACGTCTTGTTTTCATTTTTATTAAACTATAAATTTTCATTTGATGAAACATGTTTACAAAGTTTTCTCACAAGAGGCGAAAATATTTAAAAAATAAATCGCAAATCTTTTCTGTCTTCTTTTTGCATGTTTGTTGTGATGTCAGAGGCGTGGCGGGGGGAGGAGCTTGGTCAGGTGGCGGTGGAGGAGCAGAGTCTGGAGATGCAGAGCTGTGAGACCAAACTGTGGACCATCAGAGACGTTCTGCTCAGGAGGCACATGAAGGTGGCCTTCTTCGGCAGGTACGACAGACACACGCACACACTGAAATGCATAGAGCCCCATGACTAACTTTACAGCTGCAGTTCCTCCAGTGTCCACTAGAGTCTGTCTCCTGCAGTGAGTCAGTCCTCATAGAGCCCCATGTTAAAATGTCCAACTTTACAGCTGCAGTTCCTCCAGTGTCCACTAGAGTCTGTCTCCTGCAGTGAGTCAGTCCTCATAGAGTCCCATGTTAAAATGTCCAACTTTACAGCTGCAGTTCCTCCAGTGTCCACTAGAGTCTGTCTCCTGCAGTGAGTCAGTCCTCATAGAGCCCCATGTTAAAATGTCCAACTTTACAGCTGCAGTTCCTCCAGTGTCCACTAGAGTCTGTCTCCTGCAGTGACTCAGTCCTCATAGAGCCCCATGTTAAAATGTCCAACTTTACAGCTGCAGTTCCTCCAGTGTCCACTAGAGTCTGTCTCCTGCAGTGAGTCAGTCCCCATAGAGCCCCATGTTAAAATGTCCAACTTTACAGCTGCAGTTCCTCCAGTGTCCACTAGAGTCTGTCTCCTGCAGTGAGTCAGTCCCCATAGAGCCCCATGTTAAAATGTCCAACTTTACAGCTGCAGTTCCTCCAGTGTCCACTAGAGTCTGTCTCCTGCAGTGAGTCAGTCCTCATAGAGCCCCATGTTAAAATGTCCAACTTTACAGCTGCAGTTCCTCCAGTGTCCACTAGAGTCTGTCTCCTGCAGTGAGTCAGTCCTCATAGAGCCCCATGTTAAAATGTCCAACTTTACAGCTGCAGTTCCTCCAGTGTCCACTAGAGTCTGTCTCCTGCAGTGAGTCAGTCCCCATAGAGCCCCATGTTAAAATGTCCAACTTTACAGCTGCAGTTCCTCCAGTGTCCACTAGAGTCTGTCTCCTGCAGTGAGTCGGCCCCCATAGAGCCCCATGTTAAAATGTCCAACTTTACAGCTGCAGTTCCTCCAGTGTCCACTAGAGTCTGTCTCCTGCAGTGAGTCAGTCCCCATAGAGCCCCATGTTAAAATGTCTAACTTTACAGCTGCAGTTCCTCCAGTGTCCACTAGAGTCTGTATCCTGCAGTGAGTCAGTCCCCATAGAGCCCCATGTTAAAATGTCCAACTTTACAGCTGCAGTTCCTCCAGTGTCCACTAGAGTCTGTCTCCTGCAGTGAGTCAGTCCTCATAGAGCCCCATGTTTACAGCAGAAATAAACATGTTTAGAGGTCGTAAACATGACCTACTTCAGCTGATTAATAATGAAGATGTGTACACAACAGTGTTTCACCCGGCCACAGGAACAGACTGTTAAACTTTGATAAATTAGCTACCCCTCCCCCTCCCCCTTCTCCAGCTCCACCCTGACCTGTTTGGTTCGGTTAAAACAAACTCGACTCTGTTTGCCAAGTATGTGCGGTTCATTAGTGCTGGTGTGAAAGCTGTCAATAAAAGCCTGGTGTGGACAAATCAACCGTACAGAGACTGAAAAGATGGGTCCTTGTCCGCTTGCATTCACGCTCAGGTGCTGTTTGTAAGGATTAGAGCGACCTCGATCCAAACGACCTGCCATTCAGTAGAACACTGAGGCATCACTAGTCGCTCACCGAAGGGGCTCCTGAGAAGTTCAGTAAAACACTGAGACATCACTAGTCGCTCACCGAAGGGGCTCCTGAGAAGTTCAGTAAAACACTGAGACATCACTAGTCGCTCCCTGAAGGAGTGCTTCAGTCGTTCAACACTGAGACATCACTAGTCGCTCACTGAAGGAGCTCCTGAGTACATTATAAACACTACAATGTGCAAAGGGGTTTCCTTCAAAGAGTAGAACCATTTTTTAGATTGTTACTTGTTTTGTTTTCATTGGTAACCTCAGGTGAGTCGGGGGTAATGCCAGTCAGAGAGCCCGCCATTTTGATCAGCTTATTGATCCTATTTTTATCATCCACACAGATGCTGCCCCCTCACCCCCACAGCACATTACAGCCCACCACCAGCAGCCGGAGCATGTGCAGCAGAGTGTGAACAAACTGTCCCTGCCCATAAACTTATCTCTAACCCACAAACTGCTGCAGCTTCCTCTTTCAAACACTTTACATCAGCCGCCCTGGTGTGATGAAATGTTTCTCCCTCTGATGACGTCTTAACTGAGAGACGTGACAGAGACTCTTACACACAACGTCTCTTCATGTTCACGCTTCATAAAATAGGAAATATTCTCATTTTCTGTTGCAACACACGGCATGCAGTAAAAGTTAATTTGATGTTTAAGGAGCTGATTCTTAAAAGTTTCAGTTTGTCAATCAAATTTTTTTGATTAAGGTGTTTAAAATATTTGAAATTGATTTATAACTTTCTCCTGGGGGCAACGAAAGGTCATGTCACACGCCCGAGCGTCCCAGCGGCTGAGGGTTCGAATCAAGCAGCAACCTCAGGTGTTGAACAATAAAGCCAATGCTCAAGTTTAAAAGCAGTGCAGATCATCGAGTGTCCACTAGAGGCTGGCTGTTGAAACACAGGAAGTCACGTACACACCCATTCAAAATAGCCTATTTAATGTACGAAGCCTGAGTGATGTCGCCCGTCTGTTCCTGCAGGGGGCGCTGGAGTCCCATCGATGGCGGTCTCCATGCTGGAAATGCTGTCTCAGTCTAACTTTCAGTCAACCTAACGACAGGCTGAGAGCTGGAGCTGAGGCGGGTTTTAAGCCTCCTGACAAACCGTTACACCGCGCCCACCTGTCAATCAGGTCAGCTACACGCCTTATTGTGAATAACTCTTATCCTTCATCAAATCAAAACTGATGAGTCATCAAAACATTCACCCCCCGTACAGTGTGTGCTGATCGAGACATGAGCTAATCAGACCTGTTTGTTTTTTTGAACCAGGCTGTAAACATGTTAATGTCTGCTGTAAAAACAGGCTTTTTAGAATGGGTGTGTATGTGACTTCCTGTGCTTCTGCAGCCAGCCTCTAGTGGACACTCGAGGAACTGCAGGATTTTAAGAGGAAACGAAGCGTACATCAACTGACCAAGTCAATACAATCAGAAGGATTTATACCACCAGTGGAGGCGCCCTCTGCTGGACATCAGAGGGAATGGAGGTTTAAGGTAATGGTGATGATGTTTTTTATCCAGGACGAGTAACGGGAAGAGCACGGTGATAAACGCCATGCTGAGGGACCGCGTGCTGCCCAGCGGTATCGGTCACACCACCAACTGTTTCCTGCGGGTGGAGGGAACCGACGGAGACGAGGCTTACCTCACCACCGAGGCGTCCAATGAGAGGAAGAGCGTCAAGGTACGCATTACATACATCAGGCCGGCTCTGTCCCTGTTGCTCTGTCCACCAATCAGCCGGCTCTCTAATAACTCCGCCCCCTCTGCTCCTCCTCTACTTTTTATCCCGCTCCTCTTTCTCCTCCTCCCTCTCTTCCTCCCCTTTGTTGTTTTCTTTACCTCTTCTTTCTTCTCCACCTCCTCATGTCCCTCCTCTCCACCCCCTTTCTCCTCTTCCTGATCATCCTCCCTGTCTTACTCTTCCCTGGTTGCCTTTTCCTATCGGTCCTCCCCCCTCTCGTCTCCATCCATCTCTTCCTCCATACACCTCCTTTTCCTCAATCCTCCACATCTTCCTTGTAAATCTCTTCTTTTCTCCCTCCCTCCCATCTTCCTCCTCCTCCTCCCTCCTTTCCTCTTCCTCCTTCTGTTCTTTATCCCCCTTACTCCTCTACCTCCTTTAACTCCTCCTCGTCCTTGTCTTCATCTGTCTCCTCCCCATTCTTATCTTCCACGTCCCTCTAATTTTTTTATTTTCCTCCTCTTCTTCTTTATCCCGTTCCAATTACTCTTCTTTCTTTTCTTCACCTCCCCTTTTCCTCCTTTTTCATGTCTTCCCGCTCCTGTTACTCCATCTCTTCTCCCCCTTGCTTGTTCTCCCCCTTGCTCCTCTTCCTCACCATCTTTCCTTTCTTCTTCCTTCTTCTCTGCCTCCTCCACCTCCTTCTTCTCTTCTTTCTTTTCCTCCTTCCATTTCTCCTGGTCCTTGACCATCTTCCTCCTCTTTATCCTTTTAAATTGTCCCTATCTCCCCATCCTCCCCTTACCTCCTCAACCTCCTCTTCCTTCTCCTCCTCCTTCTTTCCCTTCATCCTCCTCCTCTTTATTCTTTTCTTCCCCCCACATTTCCTATTAAACTCCTCAACCTGCTCTTCCTCCTTTTCCACCTCTTTCCTCACTGTTATTCTTCCCTCCCTACTCCTACCCTCCTCCTCTTCCTTTCCCCCCCTACATTTCCTATTAAAATTCTTCATCCTTATTCTCCTCCCTTCTTTCTCCTCCCGCTGTTCGACTCCTCCTCCTCAGACAGTGAACCAGCTGGCTCATGCCCTCCACATGGTCCCGACTCTGGACTCTGGCAGTCTGGTGAAGGTGTTCTGGCCGAAGACTCGCTGTGCCCTGTTGAGAGACGACCTGGTGCTCATGGACAGGTGACCTCTCATCATCCTCTTCATCACTACCCATCATGCATCAGTGTTAACGGATCTGCTGAAGCCTGAACAGACTCACTCAAGTTCTCTACAACACTAGAACTCTAAAGCTGTGTATGATACGTGTTCGGTCTGTCTCCGCTGCGTCATGTTAGCAGAGATGATCTTTACTTTATTCAGTGTGTGTGCTTCCTCTGCGTGTCAGCTCCGTCAGTCCTCTGCAGCAGATACACAAGGCTTCTATTCCTGCAGCATGCCAAAGCACGGAGCATCATTTTATCACAGAGCAGATCGAGCGGGACAGGAAGTCACCCGTGCTCACTGACCCGGTAGAAGCACAACAGTCTCAGGCTAGTTTCTATCCTCACATTAGTTTTGGCCTCTTTATGGTTTCTGGATAGCAGCCCGACGTTCTTCTATATTTGCATTAAAAAGACGTGTTTTGTCGTGCATGTACACTACCGGTCAAAAGTTTTGACACACAACAGTAACTGTGTTATCAATAATACAGTATAATATATTATAATAATATAGTTAGCTGTATCTAGGGCACACTTACTAATAGCAGGGGTTTTATTAATTTTCACTTTTTTCCACATTTTAGAATAAATGGTATTAAAACAATAAAAATAAAACATCATTTCTTTTTCTTCTGGAAAGAAATGACCGGTAGTTTAGTGTCTCGTTTGTCCGGTGGGACGTGATTCTATAATTCTCTGACCTCTGACCTCCTGCAGCCCTGGCACTGACGTCACTCTGGAGTTGGACAGCTGGATCGATAAGTTCTGTCTGGACGCAGACGTCTTTGTTCTGGTGGGAAACTCAGAGTCGACGCTCATGAACACAGTGAGAGAACAGATCCTCCTTCAGATTTAGAATCAAGTTAAAGATCGTATTTAAGAGGTGAGAACTCTTCTTCTCTTCTTCTGTTTGCAGGAGAAACTTTTCTTCCACAAAGTCAGCGAGAGAATCTCCAAACCCAATATCTTCATCCTTCACAACAGATGGGACGCTTCAGTGAGCGAACCAGAATACGTTGACGAGGTGTGTGTGTGTGTGTGTGTGTGTGTGTGTGTGTGTGTGTGTGTGTGTGTGTGTGTGTGTGTGTGTGTGTGTGTGTGTGTGCGTGCGTGCGTGCGTGCGTGCGTGCGTGCGTGTGTGTGTGTGTATGATATCACCTCTTAATCAGCTCTCTAGAAGGTTTTCAATGTTAAGTCTTGCAGGAAGTGCCATTTGACCATACAGAAATCTGACAGCTGTCATTGTAGTAAACTTTACCATGGCAACAAACACATCCTGTCCTCTGATTGGCTGGTGTCTGTTCAATCAGATAGACAGAACTTGAAATGCAAAAGCTTTGAAAAAGCTTTGCCTTAAGTACTTAGAAATCTGCTCCTTCTGCTGGCCAGGTGAGGAAGCAGCACCTGGACCGCTGTGTGAGCTTCCTGGCTGAGGAGCTGAAGGTGGTCAGTCTGGACGAGGCTCCGGGCAGGATCTTCTTCATCTCAGCTAAAGAGGTCCTGAGCTCCAGGATGCAGCGAGCGCAGGGCATGCCTGAGACAGGTGAGCCAGGTGAGGGTCAGCAGCAGCAGGAGGAGCCCACCGGAAGCTTCCTGATGTGTCTGTAAACAGGTCGCAACATTTAACACTGACAATATCATCTGTGCTCCCTGAAGACACGAGTGCCTCCCATTGTTTCAAACTCAAACTAACATAAACCTGTTAAAGGGAAAGTCAGTATCATGTCCCTTCAAAATAAAATACAGACTTCTCCTAAAGTAAAGCTCTTCCATCGTCCCTTCTGGGCCTCCGTACATGTGTGCTGGTGACTGTGTCTGCAGAGACCTCTGACTGGATTTTACTTGACTTTGACTTTTTCAGAAATTGTACTAGGGGTGAAAGATCTGTCCGTTTGACCTCAGTACATTTCAATAGATTTTCAGGAGTTTTGTGCATGTGTGAATACAGCAATAGAAACGTTTACATTAACTAAAGAGCCCCCCTTGTGTCCTCCTGCAGGTGGCGCTCTGGCTGAAGGTTTCCACGAGAGACTAAGAGAGTTCCAGATGTTTGAGAGGACCTTTGAGGTAGAACAGCTGCTCTGTGATGTGTTTTCACTTTCTCTGACTGAAGACTGTTGAGCAGTATGTGAGAGTAAACGAGCTCTGACCCTGCAGGAGTTCATCTCTCAGTCTGCCGTGAAGACCAAGTTCGAGCAGCACACAGTGAGAGCGTGGCAGATCACCGAGGCCATCAAAGCTGTGATGGATGCCATCAACATCGCCTCGGCCGACAGGAAGTCAGGAAACACAATCCTTCACTGATACTCTTTCCAAAAAACTCGTTTCCCAGAATCCCACAGTGTTTCTAACTCTGTCCTTTGACCTCCAACAGGATCTTCTGCCTGGAGGAGCGGGAGGATCAGAGAGACCGGCTGGAGTTTGTCCGAGGACAGATTAACCGCCTGACTGACAGCGTCAGAGAGAGGATCAAGACTCTGACTGAGGATGTCGCTGCCAAGGTGAAGAAATCCTCCTGCTGACGTTCACACACATCACAGTTTATCATACATCAACATACAGACCGATATTCATTTGTCACACACTTCAAATAACAATCACAGCCTGTCAGCAACAAAAACAACTTTTAGTGGACACTCTTTGATACATCAACCATTGTGTTGCAGACATTACAGCCTGTCTACCTGCTGCAGGATGAAGACATGTACAGGAGACCTTCAGAAACTTTTTGTGCCTTTCAATCATTTGAAAATTATGTAAATGAGAATTATGGTGTGGCTACAAGAGGCTTTTTTGTAGATCTTCGTGAGCCACATCTGCCTACTGAATTTCATAACTCTATGGGGAGCTATTTTTTCAAAATTCAAGAGGGCGCTATTGAGCCATTTCTCAAAAGTCATCCGTTAAACCACCAATATCAGGAAATGTTGGCGAGACCTGATGGGCATACCAACTCTAGTGAGTTTTCGCGCATGTTCAGGCAACATTTCAGGCAAAATGCAACTTAAGAGGGTCCTCGCTCCGGGGTCGGTTCTCAGGCCCTAAACAAGGCAAAAGTATACCTACAGAATCTAATAGTTCTCAATCATTTCCATTAATGTGTCCGGCAGCATTTGTGTTGTTTGGAGGTCGTTCAGTAACAGCCGGTTGGTGCTCGTCATCAGGTTGCGACGGCCCTGTTGGATCAGATTCGGTCACTTCCTGTTCTGGTGGAGGAGTTCAGAGCCGATTTTAACCCGACGCAAGAAACTCTGGAGCTCTACAAAACTGTGAGTACTGCAACACAAACACTGTGACCAGGGCCGTCTCCAGGATTTCTGGGCCCCATGAACAGATCTCACATTAGGCCCCTCCCCCACAGCCTCAGCCAACCCTGAGATATTACCATGACCACACCTCCATTACACACATGAGCCATTAAAAGATTGAAATTAAGGTCGACAACATTTAACTACGTCAATGCTTTAAGAAACAACACATTTTAAAATTATAGAACCTGGTAGCCAGTCCCACTTTTCCCCTGCTACGTCCATGACTGATGACTGATACATGTAGCCTAGCTTAGTATAAAGACTACACAGAGAGGAAACTGTTAGGAGAGCCCAGATAGAAGAGAGAATCAGTCTGACTAATAGCTCTGTAATCTCACTACACCTAAACTCATGCACACACACACACACACACACACACAGTAAATGTTGCTTCAGAGGAACTAACGCCACATTAAGCTGCTTTACTAACAATCCAGTTGACTGCACAGAGTGTGTTTGATTCACGCACCCTGAAGTTCACCACAATGGAATGTTTAGCCCTGAGTTTTGTATCTTATAGCAGCATGACTAGGAGCTGGTCCAAGCCTGAGCCAGCCCTAACTCTATGCTTTTCCAAAAAGAGAAGTTTGAGCATAATCTTAATTTTAAAAAGGGTGCTTCCCAGACCCTCATTGCTAGATGATTCAAAAAGAGAAGGGCCTGCTAACTGAAGGCTCTACCTCCCATAGTACATTTAGAGACTGTAGGTACCACGAGCAGGCCTGATAACTGAAGGTTCTACCTCCCATAGTACATTTAGAGACCGTAGGTACCACGAGCAGGCCTGATAACTGAAGGCTCTACCTCCCATAGTACATTTAGAGACTGTAGGTACCACGAGCAGGCCTGATAACTGAAGGCTCTACCTCCCATAGTACATTTAGAGACTGTAGGTACCACGAGCAGGCCTGATAACTGAAGACTCTACCTCCCATAGTACATTTAGAGACTGTAGGTACCACGAGCAGGCCTGATAACTGAAGGCTCTACCTCCCATAGTACATTTAGAGACCGTAGGTACCACGAGCAGGCCTGATAACTGAAGGCTCTACCTCCCATAGTACATTTAGAGACCGTAGGTACCACGAGCAGGCCTGATAACTGAAGGCTCTACCTCCCATAGTACATTTAGAGACCGTAGGTACCACGAGCAGGCCTGATAACTGAAGGCTCTACCTCCCATAGTACATTTAGAGACCGTAGGTACCACGAGCAGGCCTGATAACTGAAGGCTCTACCTCCCATAGTACATTTAGAGACCGTAGGTACCACGAGCAGGCCTGATAACTGAAGGCTCTACCTCCCATAGTACATTTAGAGACTGTAGGTACCACGAGCAGGCCTGATAACTGAAGGCTCTACCTCCCATAGTACATTTAGAGACTGTAGGTACCACGAGCAGGCCTGATAACTGAAGGCTCTACCTCCCATAGTACATTTAGAGACCGTAGGTACCACGAGCAGGTCTGATAACTGAAGGCTCTACCTCCCACAGCGTAGTGTGCTAGAGGGGTAATACAGCACAGCTCTTTAATATAAGATGGTGCCTGGCCATTAGGAAAGATGATCATTATGATGATGTACTTGCTCTACAGAAACTGATGCAGCACATGGAGGAGAGGATGGTGGGCGGTCTCTCTCATCGTTGCTCCGTCAGCATCCATAGAGACATCAGAGCCGCTCAGGCTCACATGATCGGTATGACGTCTCACTCTGGTCACATGATGTGTCCCCGGCAGGTGAATGTGATGTCATATCCTCTCTCTGTCCTCAGACAGCGTACGGCCTCTGCTGTCTACGTCCCTCCAGGAGCAGGTCTCTCCTCCCTCCACCTCCTTCGAGTTGACCTATGACCTCGGTCTCACTGCCCTCTGTGCAGATTTCCACGAAAACATTGAGTTCCAGTTCAGTCTGGGCTGGACCTCCCTTGTCACACGCTTCATTGGAGCCGCCAATGCCAAGCGAGCGCTGAGCGGCCCTGAGCGCCGCCTGCAGGTGATGACATCACATTGAAGGCCTTTTAATGAGAACTCATCATCTTCATCTTCATCATCATCATTATTTCTTCTCTCTGCAGGATAGCTCCTTTAAAGACGAGATGGTGGTGTCCATAGCAACAGGGCTGGTCTCCGTCACCTCGCGGGCGTCCATGTCGGTGCTGGTGATCGGAGGAGTGGTGCGTCTTGAGCTGAGCTACTGATCCCTGATTGATTTCTTTATATGTTAAATGTCTCCAAACATTCGGAGCAACAGCACGACAGCAGAGATCTCACCCTGATTGAAAAACCAATCAATGATTAATAAATATAACCATCAATATACCTGTCAGTACAACAATCCATACAACTATTGACAAGAATCACTTTAAACATCAAGAAGTCAAAATCTCTTTGAAGATCAACTACATTTTCAGTCTGTAAAGACAGGTTGTTTGAGTCTCAGGTGTGTTTTGTGCTGCAGGTGTGGCGTTCAGTGGGTTGGCGTGTCATCGCTCTCTCTCTCTCTCTGTATGGTCTGCTCTACCTGTACGAGAAACTCACCTGGACAAACGCCAGCAGAGAGCGTGCTCTAAAGAAGCAGTTTGTGGAGCACGCAGCTCAGCGCCTAAGAGCCATCATCCCTGTCAGCAGCTCTGCCTGCAGCCAGCAGGTGTACAAGTAAGGCCCCGCCCCCTTATGAAGCACTGCCCCCTTATGTACCTTCATTCAGTGAGTGACAAAGCCTGAGACTCACCTGTTGTGTTTGTGTTTGTGTTTGAGGGAGCTGGCGTCCACGTTTAGCCGTCTGACACAGAGAGTCGACCTGAGCGAAGCTGAGCTCGAGGGAAACATCCGGCAGCTGAGCTTCAGGATCCAAAGACTGGAGAACATCCAGAGGAGGTCCAAGGCCTTCAGGTCAGAGTTCACACCTGAGGGATAGGGGGCATTTCACACAAGGCTCAGAGTACTTATCAGTTTCCAATCTTTGTCCTACTCTAGGCTAGATGTTTCCCCTGCTCTAATGGAGTGCAAAGCTACGGTTTAAAGGAACATTATGTTACTCTGAAACCTAGTGTTTAAAATGGGTACTGCAGCCTGAATTCTAAACATTGCAGAGAGCTGTCTCCCAGCTTCCAATCTTTGCTCAATGCTAAAACAGAAAAGCTTCCAGGAACATCGCAGTGTTTCCTTCAATCCATATGCTAATTTTAGCTTGCATCAGTTACTGATTGTAGGGATCCTTGAAAGCCTTCCAGGATCTTTAAAGGTATAATATGCATGTCCACAGGACTGAGCAATATCTTGATATATTCTTAAACAAGATGTGGGTTTAGACAATATCGTCTTTGTCATTATAGTTTATGTTGAGTCAAAACAATGTGATATGTCAACAACAGAAAATGCAGGATAGGTAGAGGAATGGGTAGTTTAGGGTCATTTTTCATGAACGTGTTGACGTTGTGCAGCAGGCTGTTAATAAAAGTGCCTCAGTGCCATTTGGAATTTGGTCCATGTGGACTTGACTTAGAACAGACTTTGTTTGCGTTATTTCTTTACAGAAAGAAACATCAAGATGGTGTATCGCCATTCAGCTAAAACATATGGAGATATGATTATTGGTTCATATCGCCCAGCCCTAGAAGTTCAGAAGTTGTCCCACTTTAGCACCAGTCTCTCAAACCAAAACAAAGCTGTCCCTTCAGTGCCCCTCCTCCCTCAGTGTTCCCCTCCCCCACCATCCATGTGGTCTCCTCTCAGTTGGGTTTTCCCAAAAAACCTACAAATTGTACTCTTGCAACAAATGCCTCTACTAACACTTATCAATGAGCTGATTATATTTTACACCTTTATGAAGCACAGTAAAGGTGCAGGTAGAACGTTCAAGTCAAACTGAATACCTGAGTGACTCTGCAGTATTATCTCCATCCTGTTGTTTCCACTTTAACTACAACAAGTCTCTTTGTGTGTTCAGGAACAGAGCCACAGAGCTGGAGACGCAGCTGGAGGCCTTCTCAGTTCAGTACCTGCAGTGACACTCAAACACACCTGGACTGTGGCACCCCCTGCTGGTGGACTTGATCATCACACACTGCCTGCTCTACCCTCAGGTCTAAAACTGTGACTGATTCCTCACAGACAGAGACGGACACCGTGTTTCTAACCGAAGGTCATTTCAGGGTTAATCTGTCGGTCCCTCCCGTGTGAAATGATCGATCACAAATCAATGAACTGGAAACTAAAATTCAAACAGATAGTGAGGCAGTCTTTGAGCACAAACACGGATCAAACGAGTGTGTCAGATCAATGAGTGCTGAAGCTAGGGGGCGCTGCAGCATAACACAACCAGAGAGCTGAGCGTGTCTGCAATAATAAACACCTGAACAAAAACTTTATTCTGAAAAGATGTAACAGGAAACAGAAGTTGGTCTATTGACCTTTGACTGTGAATCTTCCCTCTGCAGCTTTTAAAAGATGTGCTCAGACCGAAACCCACGGGAACTACAACTCACCTGACCAACACATTTCACAAACTTCTTCTTCTTCTCTCCTGTGGAGGTGAAACAGGAAGCTGACACATGCTGTCATCAGGTGAGTCACACCTGCAGAGTTAACTCACAGGAGCGGGAAGAAGAAGCAGACCAGGGTCAGGTTCTGTGTTCGAGGATCTGATTACGGACCGGATTGATGGAGCTCCAAGGACCCGACGATGCTTCTCCTTCTCTGATTGGCTGCAGCATCATGATTGTTTATTCTTTACAAAACACAAAAATAAGGGAAACCTACAGAGGCTCAGGTAAGATTAGAGAAAGACATTTTAAATCTATTCCCAGAGTTTTACAAATCCGTACCCACGGTTTACAAATCCGTACCCACGGTTTACAAATCCGTTCCCACGGTTTACAAATCCGTTCCCACGGTTTACAAATCCGTACCCACGGTTTACAAATCCGTTCCCACGGTTTAAAAATCCGTACCCACGGTTTACAAATCCGTTCCCACGGTTTACAAATCCGTTCCCACGGTTTACAAATCCGTACCCACGGTTTACAAATCCGTTCCCACGGTTTACAAATCCGTACCCACGGTTTACAAATCCGTACACACGGTTTACAAATCCGTTCTTAAAAGTTTAAAGTTTACAAAACTATATCCACAAATTGATTAGATCAGCTTGTTAGTTTTTCTTACCTGAGCCTTCAGGTGTTCTGTAGAAAACACATCAATATTAAAATACATTTGATTGGACTTAATCTACAGCTTGACATTTGAATCAAACAGCAGGAGGAGCGATTTGTTTCTCTTAATTTAAATTCAGACTGAACACAATGATTTGTTGTTTTACACAAATGAAGTTCAGAGAGTTTTCAGGTTCTGTAGGATTTGTTTAATTTCTAAAATATCAGTTTACATGTGAGTATTATCTGTACAGACAGTAACTTAACGCAAACACATGGAAACAAAAGACAGGATTAAATTCACTGTGTTCAGACCAGAAGTGAAGTTAGCTAGGATCAGTACCAGGTCCCAGTATGATGACCTGTTAGCTAGGATCAGTACCAGGTCCCAGTTTGATGACCTGTTAGCTAGGATCAGAACCAGGTCCCAGTTTGATGACCTGTTAGCTAAGATCAGTACCAGGTCCCAGTTTGATGACCTGTTAGCTAGAATCAGTACCAGGTCCCAGTCTGATGACCTGTTAGCTAGGATCAGTACCAGGTCCCAGTCTGATGACCTGTTAGCTAGGATCAGTACCAGGTCCCAGTCTGATGACCTGTTAGCTAGGATCAGTACCAGGTCCCAGTCTGATGACCTGTTAGCTAGGATCAGTACCAGGTCCCAGTCTGATGACCTGTTAGCTAGGATCAGTACCAGGTCCCAGTCTGATGACCTGTTAGCTAGGATCAGTACCAGGTCCCAGTTTGATGACCTGTTAGCAAGGATCAGAACCAGGTCCCAGTTTGATGACCTGTTAGCTAGGATCAGTACCAGGTCCCAGTTTGATGCCCTGTTAGCTAAGATCAGAACCAGGTCCCAGTTTGATGACCTGTTAGCTAGGATCAGAACCTGGTCCCAGTTTGATGACCTGTTAGCTAGGATCAGAACCAGGTCCCAGTTTGATGACCTGTTAGCTAGGATCAGTACCAGGTCCCAGTTTGATGACCTGTTAGCTAGGATCAGAACCAGGTCCCAGTTTGATGACCTGTTAGCTAGGATCAGAGCCAGGTCCCAGTCTGATGACCTGTTAGCTAGGATCAGTACCAGGTCCCAGTTTGATGACCTGTTAGCAAGGATCAGAACCAGGTCCCAGTTTGATGACCTGTTAGCTAGGATCAGTACCAGGTCCCAGTCTGATGACCTGTTAGCTAGGATCAGTACCAGGTCCCAGTCTGATGACCTGTTAGCTAGGATCAGTACCAGGTCCCAGTTTGATGACCTGTTAGCAAGGATCAGAACCAGGTCCCAGTTTGATGACCTGTTAGCTAGGATCAGTACCAGGTCCCAGTTTGATGCCCTGTTAGCTAAGATCAGAACCAGGTCCCAGTTTGATGACCTGTTAGCTAGGATCAGAACCTGGTCCCAGTTTGATGACCTGTTAGCTAGGATCAGTACCAGGTCCCAGTCTGATGACCTGTTAGCTAGGATCAGTACCAGGTCCCAGTTTGATGACCTGTTAGCAAGGATCAGAACCAGGTCCCAGTTTGATGACCTGTTAGCTAGGATCAGTACCAGGTCCCAGTTTGATGCCCTGTTAGCTAAGATCAGAACCAGGTCCCAGTTTGATGACCTGTTAGCTAGGATCAGAACCTGGTCCCAGTTTGATGACCTGTTAGCTAGGATCAGAACCAGGTCCCAGTTTGATGACCTGTTAGCTAGGATCAGTACCAGGTCCCAGTTTGATGACCTGTTAGCTAGGATCAGAACCAGGTCCCAGTTTGATGACCTGTTAGCTAGGATCAGAGCCAGGTCCCAGTCTGATGACCTGTTAGCTAGGATCAGTACCAGGTCCCAGTTTGATGACCTGTTAGCAAGGATCAGAACCAGGTCCCAGTTTGATGACCTGTTAGCTAGGATCAGAACCAGGTCCCAGTCTGATGACCTGTTAGCTAGGATCAGTTCCAGCATTTCTTTCACATTTGCAGGATTCAGGTAAACTGTTGTCTCTGTTTGGAACCACTTCGATTGCTCTAGGTCTGAACACACCTTTAAGAAGCTGCAGAGGGAAGATTCACACTCATTGGTCCAAAGATTGACCAATCAACCAATCGACCAATCGACCAGGTAAATTTGTCAACTTTTTCCGCTTTCTGCTCGATCTGTTCCGTTCTGTTTTGGAGAAATTAACCAGGTTTGTAACGGACTGTAGATGAGGGGAAATAAAGTACAAATTTGCTCAACAAACGTTTGAATACTGACTTTGACTCAAACAAAAAACAGCAGAAATGTCAACCATACCAAACTCATATCACAGTTTCTCTGAAAACTCTCTAAAACTTAGTGAATCTTCCCTGAAAAACTCTGAAGCTTCATCAACATGTGAACAAAGAGTTAAACATGAGACCTGAGCAGCTGAGAGCTCAACGTTCGCAGCACCTGTCCTTTAAAACTGGATTCTCTATTTCTTATACTTTTTCTTTTCAAAGGTTTACTTTTGGGCTTTTTAAGCCTTTATTTAGAGACAGGACAGTGGATAGAGTTAGAAATCGGGGGGAGAGAGAGAGAGAGAGAAAGAGGAGAATGACATGCAGGAAAGGGGTCACAGCTCAGGCCGCCCACTTTAGAGGACCACAGCCTGTCTATGGGGCATGCACACTATCCACTAATCTACCGGCGCTCACTGACTCTTTATTTTCTTGTTTTTCATGCTGCAAATGTAGAGCAAAAATTCAGACCTTAAAGGTCCAATCAGTGAGATGTGTAGAGAGTGAAATGATAAAGTGAGCTTCCTCTATGATCAGACATTAAGGAAACATGCTATGTTGAAGTGCTGGCTTCTCTGACAACAATGCAGCAGCCAGTATGTCCTCCTTCTAACTTTAGATTCTGGTCCTGAATGGTCTGGATTTGTTGTTGAAATCAAACATTGAATTTGCAGTCCAAATTCAATGTTTTGAATGTGGACTGCAGTACCCATTTTAAACACTAGGTGTCAGAGTTACATATTGCTCATTTAAAGAAAGAAAACCCTTTGGAGGTTTTCCGGCATGCCCAACTGAGAGGAGACTCAGAGGTAGACCCAGAGTTTGCTGGAGGGATTATATATCCTGTCTGTCCTGGGAACGCCTTAGAATCCCGAGGAGGAGCTGGAAACCGTCGCTGGGGAGAGGGACGTCTGGGTTGACTTATTAAGCCTGCTGCCACGACGACCCAAACTCAGATAAGCGGAAGATAATGAGTGGATGAATGGATGGAGGAAGAGGGTTTTTAAACCACAAACAGCCGTTACAGCCCTCTCTACAAACCGACCACACTACATCTCTAAAAACAGAACTGTTACCTCACAGGACACAAAGAGTTGCTGCTCTACTGCTGCACAGATTTGTGTTATTGTGAGTCACAACAACACAAGGAAACAAAGTGGACTATGCAGCACTACACCAGCCACTCATGATTGGGTAGATTACTATTTTTCTCAATGGAGTTTGGTGGCTTAAGAGAAAGGTATTACAGCCTGTTTCACAGCTGCAGGCTGGAACGATCTACTGAAAGCATTTCTAAAACTCCTCTGACTGATTTCTTTCACTTTAAAAATGGTTCCCGAGTGTGAAAACACCAGAACTGTCCTGTGAAAACACTTTGTCTTAATAAGAAGTAAACATGAGTCTTTTCAATGAAACTCTGTGACTGTGATTTCTTCTTCTTGCGCTCGCTGCTGCACGTTGAGTTCTCAGCAGGACCTGGACCTTTGGTTCTTTAACAAACTGAACGTGACTGACAGGAATATATCTTCATTATTTATTCATTCAAGGTTACATGTTTGATATCTGAAGCTGTATAAATATGTTTGTGCATCGAGCAGAGAAAGTGCTGCAGCTTTGACTTGTTGTCCATCGAACTGAAGATTCACCTGAGAGCCAACGACAGGTAGGAAGTGACCACACAGATCTACAAACAGCAGAGGCCTTCAAAATAAGAGCCTCGGCAGACACAAATCAACAGCAGCTGTTTCAGAGCTGAAAAGATTACAAAGATTACATCGTGTAAAGTTAATAGATTGAAATGAAAGATCTGTGGTTATTTAGTGTCTTACAGTCTTATTTAAAGTCGTGTTTAATGCTGGATGCTCGAACTAAACGTGGGCTAAGTTTCATATCATGAGGTAAATGTATGTACGTATAGTTCCCCGATATAAACCAAGACTTTCACCAGACGGCTTCAAGCTGCTGAAACCTCTTACATACACTCTCTCCCCCCCCCCCCCTCCGGAAGGCTTCCAGAGAGCCAATCAGAATAAAGTGGGCACATGGGGAGGGGGGCCTTAAAGAGACAGCAGCTGAAACAAAGCTGCTCTATAGGTTTCACAGACTGACGGCATGAGGACGATACCGGAGCTTTATTCATTTTCCTTTTTTCCTCTTCCTGTTTGACGTTAAACTTCCTGCAGATATTTCACATTAAAAGCTTGCTGAGGATTATGGCTACATACGTTTGTGGACGACTTTGAAGGTGAAATATTTGTTCAAGAAGTTTAAAGTTTCACTGATTGTTGATTAAATATTAGTGGAAAGAGTCGATTATTGAACGTGATCAAATGATTCTGTTGATTTATGGAGAGAGATAACACCTGTGCGTTTATTGCCTCTATATTTATTTATTTTTAAAATGTTCAAAATAAATTAAAATTAAAATCTAAAGAGTAACTCTGATGCCCTCTGGTGGTGAAACTCTCACACTGTGCGTCGCAGTGACATCACAGTGATGTCAGGGGGTGCTGTGACATCAGATGTTGCTTCACTTTAACACCTCATCAACTCGTTCCTGACACTTCAACAGTTAGACTAAAGTGAGATCATGTTGGACTTAAGGACTCCTTAAGGATTCTTAAAGTGCTCGTTAAAGACTCCCTCTTAGGACGCGTTAAAGACTCCCTAAGGACGCGTTAAAGACTCCCTAAGGACTCGTTAAAGACTCCCTAAGGACTCGTTAAAGACTCCCTAAGGACTCGTTAAAGACTCCCTAAGGACGCGTTGAAGACTCCCTAAGGACTCGTTAAAGACTTCCTAAGGACGCGTTAAAGACTCCCTAAGGACGCGTTAAAGACTCCCTAAGGACGCGTTGAAGACTCCCTAAGGACGCGTTGAAGACTCCCTAAGGACTCGTTAAAGACTCCCTAAGGACGCGTTAAAGACTCCCTAAGGATTCCTTAAAGACTCCCTAAGGACGCGTTAAAGACTCCCTAAGGACTCGTTAAAGACTCCCTAAGGACTCGTTGAAGACTCCCTAAGGACTCGTTAAAGACTCCCTAAGGACGCGTTGAAGACTCCCTAAGGACGCGTTAAAGACTCCCTAAGGACTCGTTAAAGACTCCCTAAGGACGCGTTGAAGACTCCCTAAGGACTCGTTAAAGACTTCCTAAGGACGCGTTGAAGACTCCCTAAGGACGCGTTAAAGACTCCCTAAGGACGCGTTAAAGACTCCCTAAGGACTCGTTAAAGACTCCCTAAGGACGCGTTGAAGACTCCCTAAGGACTCGTTAAAGACTTCCTAAGGACGCGTTAAAGACTCCCTAAGGACGCGTTAAAGACTCCCTAAGGACTCGTTAAAGACTCCCTAAGGACGCGTTGAAGACTCCCTAAGGACTCGTTAAAGACTTCCTAAGGACGCGTTAAAGACTCCCTAAGGACGCGTTAAAGACTCCCTAAGGACTCGTTAAAGACTCCCTAAGGACGCGTTGAAGACTCCCTAAGGACTCGTTGAAGACTCCCTAAGGACGCGTTAAAGACTTCCTAAGGACGCGTTAAAGACTCCCTAAGGACGCGTTGAAGACTCCCTAAGGACGCGTTGAAGACTCCCTAAGGACTCGTTAAAGACTCCCTAAGGACGCGTTAAAGACTCCCTAAGGACGCCTTAAAGACTCCCTAAGGACTCCTTAAAGACTCCCTAAGGACGCGTTGAAGACTCCCTAAGGACTCGTTAAGGACCTGTAGAACCGTCAAGCCTTCACGCCTCTCTGACACGAAGCTAAAGGGTTGTGCTGTTATACTGCAAAGGATGGTCCAGCTCTTTGGTTTCAAACCAAATGCCTCAGTCTCTGGTGCGACCTGAACCCGTCAGTCCCTCCGTCACACGTCGCCCACGTCAAACACCCTCATCAGCAGGTCCAGGTCCCCCACGCTAGCCGCCTGGAACAACTCGGGTCGGTCCATCATGGAGATGGCGATACGGAGGGCGGCCCAGATGTTAGCCGACATCTGCTGTTGGCTGCAGCGTTGACTCCGCCTCTGCTGGTTCAGAGCCGTCAGGAAGTTACTGACCGCCTCCCTGCAGGTACAAAAACATCCACCATATGTATCCACCATTTATCTCTAGATGTAATATTTCTATACTATATTCTCAGCTCAGGTGTTTTACCTTACCTGTGAGCTCAGGTGTGTTACCTTTCAGCTCTGGTGTTACCTGTGAGCTCAGGTGTGTTACCTTTCAGCTCTGGTGTTACCTGTGAGCTCAGGTGTGTTACCTTTCAGCTCTGGTGTTACCTGTGAGCTCATGTATGTTACCTTTCAGCTCTGGTGTTAGCTGTGAGCTCAGGTGTGTTACCTTTCAGCTCTGGTGTTAGCTGTGAGCTCAGGTGTGTTACCTTTCAGCTCTGGTGTTACCTGTGAGCTCAGGTATGTTACCTTTCAGCTCTGGTGTTACCTGTGAGCTCAGGTGTGTTACCTTTCAGCTCTGGTGTTAGCTGTGAGCTCAGGTGTGTTACCTTTCAGCTCTGGTGTTAGCTGTGAGCTCAGGTGTGTTACCTTTCAGCTCTGGTGTTACCTGTGAGCTCAGGTGTGTTACCTTTCAGCTCTGGTGTTACCTGTGAGCTCAGGTGTGTTACCTTTCAGCTCTGGTGTTACCTGTGAGCTCATGTATGTTACCTTTCAGCTCTGGTGTTAGCTGTGAGCTCAGGTGTGTTACCTTTCAGCTCTGGTGTTAGCTGTGAGCTCAGGTGTGTTACCTTTCAGCTCTGGTGTTACCTGTGAGCTCAGGTATGTTACCTTTCAGCTCTGGTGTTACCTGTGAGCTCAGGTGTGTTACCTTTCAGCTCTGGTGTTACCTGTGAGCTCAGGTGTGTTACCTTTCAGCTCTGGTGTTACCTGTGAGCTCAGGTATGTTACCTTTCAGCTCTGGTGTTACGTGCGAGCTCAGGTGTGTTACCTGTCAGGTCAGCCGTGTTACCTGTGTGCTCAGGTGTGTTACCTTTCAGCTCTGGTGTTACGTGCGAGCTCAGGTGTGTTACCTGTCAGGTCAGCCGTGTTACCTGTGTGCTCCCAGGTTGATGCAGCTGATCCCCAGGTTATATCTGGACCGGATGAACCCGGGCTGCAGCTCCAGAGCTCGGGTGTACGCCTCCACTGCCTCCTCGCTGCGGTCGCCGTTTGCCAACGTGGCGCCCAGACGGTTCCACAGCAGGTAATCCTGAACAGACAGAAAGTCATGACATCATCGCGTAATGTTTATGGCTAGGGTGGATTCTGTTACTTTATATAATTCTAACTTTGTGTTACAGCCTCACAAGAAAGAACGGAATAATCTTCCAACTAGTCTCAAACTTTGCACAAACCTCTGCACGAAGTCAAAGTAAGTAACCAGTCAGCATTAATGTGTCATGTCCACAACCGTTTACATCTCAGGTGAAACTTGTACATAATGTTTTCTGTATATTGTTCTGTCTTTCTTCTCTCTTATGAAATGTGTGTGTGTGTGTTTGTGTGTGTGCGACTAGTTGATTTGTATTTTCCTCTTGCCATCACCTGCCCGGGGACAACAGATGGAACTTAGCTAGTTAGCTAAGTCTGGTACAAAGCATCTCTTCTCTTGTGAGACTAATGTGTTTTTGTTCAATGTCCCTGATTTAAATAAACCCCCCCCCCCCCCCCCCCCCGGTGAACTACGCCATGTTTAATGACCTGCGGTCTGACGGACAGCGCTGCGGTGAACGCCTCCACCGCCTTGTTAAACTCCGAGCTCAAGTTGAAGAGAACTCCTAGACCGGTCTGCAGGTCTGGATCCACACAGTCCACATTCAACAGAGCCGCGTCCTGGAACAGGTGCAACACGTCCTGCAGCCCGGACCTGCACACACACACACACACACACACACACACACACACACACACACACACACACACACACACACATACGTTTACACACACACACACACACACACACACACACACACGTTTACACACACACACATTTACACACACACACACGTTTACACACACACACACACGCATTTACACACACACACGTTTACACACACACACACACACACACACACACACACACGTTTACACACACACACACACACACACACACACACACGTTTACACACACACACACACACACACACGTTTACACACACACACACACACGCACACACGTTTACAAACACACACATGTTTACAAACACACACATGTTTACAAACACACGTTTACACACACACACACACACACACACACACACATGTTTACAAACACACATTTACACACACACAAACACAAAGAGAAACAGGAGGGAGATATTACGACGGCCACGTTAAAGAATAAAAATAATCTAACATTTCTAGAATAATCTCGTAAGTGAACGAGTTCGAGAACAGCCTGCGCGAAAATGATGACAGGAGAACTCTTAAAGCCTTTTCCTCTGCAGACACAACTTCCTCACAGTCAGTGCGGTTCTTTCTTCGATGATCCAAAGTTTCTTTCAGTGTCTTTTCAGGGTCCTGATAGTTTAAGACAATGTGATGATGATGATGATGATGTGTAGTTTCAGATCTGCATAAGTAAAGCCCTAACACAACTATGGCATTTTTCTGTCTGTTATCTGCACTTGTCTGCCTTGTTAAAGTGTCGAGGTTATGTGCAGAGACAGTTAGTGTCCTGTTCATCATTCACAGACATACAAGTCCTTGTTAGGTGAAGAGAAAACTTCTCTTGAACTGTTTTTTACCGACTACACAAGGAAGTAGCCTCGCGCAGGCTGGTCTCGAACTTTTTTTTATTTTTTATTTTTTTTTTTATATACTTTATTAATCCCCTACGGGGAAATTGTGGTTCGGAACTTGTTAATTTACGAGTTTAATCTCGTAAATCTACGACTTTATTTTTTTTTTTTTTACATGGCCCTTATCCTCCTTCGTAAGTTATAAATGTTGACACGCTGACCAACATAAATTCCCATCACACTCGTGTCTGTACCTGGCAGGTGTGGAGGTGTGGGGGCCCCTGCGTGGCGTGGCTGGGGAGCCCTGTAGCGGACTCCTGTGGCCGTGGACCAGGTGTTTGTATCGGGGGTTGTGGCGGATCCAGCGGTGCAGAGCGTCACAGGCCTCCCGCTGCATGCTGACGTTGGTGAAGCTGACGGCGAGCGCCATGAGAGCTGGCAGGTTGTTGGGGCGGAGCTCGAGACACCTGCAGCAGGTTACACCGGTTAGCTTCACCCTGCTAGCATTGGCTAGCACATGTGACTCTTCAATTAGGCAGGTGACAAACACCTGTAGATAAACTCCGGGTAGTTTTCATATTTCGACTCACACCTTTTTGTTTGATGGTTAATTTAGTCTAATTCAGTCTGTGAAACCAGAAAACTCTAAACTTGTAGTCGATCTCTTCTGCTGACCTCCATCTTAAACCTCACATACAACCTAAACGTGGGCACAGTTTCAGATCATGAGGTAATCGTATGTTGGAGTAATCCCAGGATGAGTCTGCAGAGGGCGCTAAACGGCTCGTTCTGTAAATCACGCCATAGTTCCCCGATATAAAACCAAGAACTTCACCAGACGGCTTCAAGCCTCTACGTAAGCTGTGAACCTCTTACATAGACTCTCGTCTCCCAGCTCTGGAGAGCAGCCCTCCTCTGGCAGCCCTGCAGCGTTCTGACCCCCCAGGAAGGCTTCCAGAGAGCCGGCCAATCAGAAGAAAGTGGGCACGTGGGGAGGGGGGCCTTAAAGAGACAGCAGACTAATGAAGGTTTTTACTGACGCCAGTATCAGATAAATAAGATCATGTAAAGCTGCTCTAAAGGTTTCACAGACTGACGACATGAAAGGAGAACATGAGGAGGAGATGGGAGCTTTAATAATATCTACCTCTAAGTAATTATTGGAGACATAACAGTGATTATTCGTTTTCTTCACCGTTGGGATAGACGGTTTAAAATCTGAACATCCAAAGAGCCACTCATCGTGAACAGTTAAAATGTTCAGATCACTTTATCATTTCACTCTCTACACATCTCACTGATTGGACCTTTAACACTTTGACACGTTAGTTGCAGGCTTAACTTTTGTTCATGTTTTTTAACACATACAGAAGAAAGCTGTGATTTAATACTGTAAAAGACAAACTCTCTGGCCAGTGGGGGGCGCAGATGTTCCTCTATCCCCCGCCCCCTCATGATATCTTTATTATGTGACTGAAGAGCAAACAGGAAGTCTGACCTCTGCAGCGACACGATGGCGGCCTGTTCGTTCTCGTTCTCCGCCTGAGTCATTCCTAAAACCTGCCAGGCCTGAAAACACACAAAGAAGAGCGGTCATTTTCAAGGACTTTATCATCACTGACGCTGCAGGCAAGAATGCTCAGTTTTGGGGAACACAGAAACCCCGATATATATATCATCCTGATGGGCAGACAAGTTCAGCTCACCTCCGAGTCCTGCGGGTCCTGTAGGATGGCGGCCTCTAGTAGCAGCACGGCGGCGTTCAGGTCTCCCTCCCGGGCCTTCTCCTGACCCTCGGCGAAGGCGCTGGGCCAGTCTCTGTACGGGTTGTTGGTGTTGAAGTAATAACTCTGCAGGAGACACACACCTGGTCTTTAACACATCAGACAGACTCTAGTTAAACAGGACCGATGTGACGTTTGGAGTTCCACAAGGCACAAAGGCTCCTCAAAGTTTCAGGGAGGGGGGGAAACAGAAAAGAAACAAAGACTGGTGAAATGTGACGAAGAAGACCAAAAACAGAACCTTCAGGTGAGTATTGACCTGCACCTGTTAGAGCAGTGAACTGATGTTTGATAATTGACGTGTCTGGAGGAGGAGGATGAGGACCAGGACCAGGACCAGGACCAGGACCAGGACGAGAAGGATAAGGAGGACAAGGATGAGAAAGAGGAGGAGGAAGGGGAGGACGACGATGACGGGAAAAAGAAGGGGGAGGAGGATGAAGAGAAGGACTAGGACGAGGAGGATGAGGTGTATGAAAACGGGAAGGAGGACGAGGAGGAGGATGAGGAGGAGGTGTACAAGGAGGAGGAGAAGAAAAAGGAGCAGGAGGAGGAAGAGGATGAGGAGCAGGAGGACGAGGAGGGATTACTGCAGGATTACAACTGATCACTTCAGAGCTCATCTCTGGATTTACAGATTAATGCTCTCAGCAATCATGCCCAACACAGGACTCCTTCATAAAATGAAAGACTTCAACGAGGGAGAAATGCATGCTGGGAAATGTGTAAAAGTAAAAAAAAACAAGGAAGGAAGTGAATTTTTCAGGTACATAAAGATTAAACACAAACTCCCTCACTCACCTGTTCCTCTTCACCTGACCAAATTATAACACTTTATCGTTAAACTGACGTGTGAGCTCTAGTGCAAAGCATTCTGGGTAATAAATTGGGCAACGTGTAGGTGACAGACAGGAAACGAACAAGGAGCAGGTATGAACTCACATTCTCCACAGGTGAGACGGAGGGCGGCGCTGGCCCCTGACCATCAGACTCCTCCAGCCAGTTCCTCCGAGCAAGCTCCTCCCACTCGGCCTGCATCTTATCCCAGAACTCAGTGTCCGACTGAGAGAGAGAGACACACAGCACAGATTTCTGGTCATGTTTTTATTCTGAAAACACGGTGTCCTACATTTCCCATAATGCAGCAGCCTCCCTACATGAACCTTAACTTATTAAAACACCTGGACCACCCTAATTTAGCCACAGCCTATAGTGGTCATGGTAACAGTTGAATACACAAACACATACTCCACATGCTAACAGTTAGCTTACAACAGGCTGTAGACTGTCAACAACACTGTCTTAACTTCTCATAACATCTTTGTGAGCTTCTCCGCCCTGTGATGGTCAACAGATGCACGTTGTCGATGAGGAGTTAACAGCACTGTGTGTGTTTTAAGACAGTGCAGTTGCAGCCAGAGGCCTTCGGGGGGCACCAAAGTGCACCAAACCAAATTCTGACAGAACAGAAAAGTACCAAAACTTTTAAAACAACATCTATTTCATAGAAAGCTAGGGTTGTTACGATACCGGAATTCTAAAATTCAATATGATTCTAATCAAATGAATCAATACCTGTTTGATACCATAGCAGCAAAAACAGAGTCCTAGACACACAATGTTGGATACAAGTTGCAGATAAATTCCTGCACACGGTCTAATATGTACATTGGGAACATTTTGGTACCAAAAGAAACTTGAACACCTCAAAATGAACTGATCCTGAGTCTGCAGGTTCATCCTGATGGAGGCTGATCTCAGTGCAACAGTCATCAATCTGAGCGTGTGCAGAATCAGAGTCTCACATGACAGGAAGTACAGAGAGGGTGTCAGGTCAGCCTCCTCCTGCAGGGATCAGTTTCTCAACATCTGATCATCATCCTCATCAGCTGATCTCTGAAACATTAAACCTCGGGCCGCACTGAGAACATTACAGGACGAGGATATTCTTCTGTTTTATGGACAGGAACTGAAAATAACCACTCTTTAAGGACAGCGAAACCAGCTTCCTGTTTCAGCAGCTGTGTCTTAAGCTCTGGTGTAAAGACGAACGGTTCATCCTAACCAGAGCGTAACGTCCAAGCTGACCTGAACAAAGTGTCAGTAAAGAGGTTTGAACTCGATGTCTGATCGTCTCCAAACGGCTGAAAAGAAGTTCTGCTCACTGACGTTCATCCACAAACACAAACTCTAATGTTTGTACAATAAGACAGAGCATCATGATGAGGGGAGAAATAAAGACTGACACACACACACACTGAGCTGCAGACACACACACTCACACACACACACACACACACACACACACACACACACACACACACACACACACACACACACACACACACACACACACACACACACACACACACACACACACACACACACACACACACACAGAGCTGCACACACACACACACACGCAGAGCTGCACACACACACACACACACACACACAGAGGTCTGACAAAGGACAAGAATTGAAATAAGGACTTTAGACTTTAGAATCTTTGTTTCCTGTAAAGTCAGGATGTCTCTGGACAGAGGACCTTGGTCCCAGTGTGTGTGTGTGTGTGTGTGTGTGTGTGTGTGTGTGTGTGTGTGTGTGTGTGTGTGTGTGTGTGTGTGTGTGTGTGTGTGTGTGTGTGTGTGTGTGTGTGTGTGTGTGTGTGCGTGTGTGTGCGTGTAAGTACCTCTACAGCTGCCTTGGCTCTGACAAACTCGTCCTCCAGAGACTCCTTTCTGGCCAGCAGGGAGCGAGTCCGTCTGCGCTGCCTGGTTGCCCCACAGTCCTGAAAGCACGCACGCACGCACGCACGCACACACACACACAGAGGAAGGTCAGGCAGCAGCTGTCAGTAAGACAGAAAAGACAAACTAACGAGTCAAAGTTTAATTTAAAGAGACATTAAAACAGCTTAAGTGACCTCTGAGGAAACACTCCTTTCTCCCACGCTCCCTGAACTACACGCTGTGTTTGGTGGCTTTGATTCTCGGTACAATACATGATGAAGTTCTGCATTATAAGGTGTGTTCACCTGGTGTTTATTTCAGGCAGAAAAGTGCTGGCTGTGCGCTCTGCAGCCCACGGATGAAGCGTTGTGTTCTGAGAATTATTTTTAAAATGTAATGTGAAGATACGAGCTAACCAAAGAGCGCTTCGTTGTACGAACGCGAGGGGAGGGGGGTTGGAGGTGTGTCACTGGAGGAGAGCGGAGGCTTCAGTATGGAGGAGGTGTGGCCAAACAGCGGTTTGTTTTGGTTTCAAGCCGGTGCACAAGCACGGCATCTACTGGATCAAAAGACCGCACATTCTTCCTTTAATACACATTTTTGTTTTTTTTGGTTTATTTGTTAGGATCCCCATTAGCTGTACCCGAGAGCTCAGCTATTCGTCCTGGGGTATTAATGATGGCCTCGCTATCACAGCTCCAATCAGACATGGCACGAGGAGGATGTGGTTTCACAACACGATCCATAGGAGACAAAAACACAGGGAAAATAATATGCTTTGAAAAAAGCGCCCGCCTGAAAGCTAGACTAACTAGAAGCATTCAGAACAGCGTCACAAAAAAGGCGTGAAATCAGATCTTAGCGGCTGTGAACGCATCTTCACATCGGGAACAAATGTGTAGGAGAGGAATGAGTCACACAAACTCCTGCACAGCGTCTCAATTGCACAAAAACGTTTGCAAGTTTCGGTGGGATATCAAAACAGGTTCTGATGTCGTTATATTTTTGATAGAATCAGAGAAGCTTAAAAGTCGGGATGGTGACGACGCTCCTGCAGTATAAGTATGATCAGCTCACCTGTGAAGAGGAAATGAAGTCGAGGTCGTCAAAGCTGTGGATGTCGAAGGAGTTCTTATTCAGAGGGTCAGTTTTAAACTCTGCAGACCTGAAGGAGCAAAAGACAAACCTGATGTTAGCGTCGTTTCATGTCTTGAGCATGATTTATATGTACTCGAGTATGGTGCACGGGAAATGTGAATGCAACCGCGCTCAAACAAGGAAGTGCACCGCTATACGATGTCATTCTGGGTGGATATTCAAACCAACTATGTGCATACTGCCACCTACTGTATCGGTCTGTAACGACGCATGTTTACATCACCTGACATTTTTTCGCTATTCCTAACCGGTGTTACGTTTTAAAGAGTGACCATGTTAACTGTCGACTTTCAGCCGAATACAAACCTTACATGTCCTAACAATTTGCCTCTTTGTGCAGTTTTTATATTATTATGATGTCAAAAATACTTATAAGACATGTTTTAATGAAAGCTAGACAAAGAGGCGTTCGTTAGCACACTTTAAGTCCCGTTTGTCTGAAAGTCGTCAGTTAACATGGTCCTTCTTTTAACCGTAACACCAGAACGTCTCCTTGGCTGCACGTGGTACCTGCAGTCTCTAAATGTACTATGGGAGGTAGAGCCTTCAGTTATCAGGCCTGCTCGTGGTACCAACAGTCTCTAAATGTACTATGGGAGGTAGAGCCTTCAGTTATCAGGCCTGCTCGTGGTACCTACAGTCTCTAAATGTACTATGGGAGGTAGAGCCTTCAGTTATCAGGCCTGCTCGTGGTACCTACAGTCTCTAAATGTACTATGGGAGGTGGAGCCTTCAGTTATCAGGCCTGCTCGTGGTACCTACAGTCTCTAAATGTACTATGGGAGGTAGAGCCTTCAGTTATCAGGCCTGCTCGTGGTACCTACAGTCTCTAAATGTACTATGGGAGGTGGAGCCTTCAGTTATCAGGCCTGTTCGTGGTACCTACAGTCTCTAAATGTACTATGGGAGGTAGAGCCTTCAGTTATCAGGCCTGCTCGTGGTACCTACAGTCTCTAAATGTACTATGGGAGGTAGAGCCTTCAGTTATCAGGCCTGCTCGTGGTATCTACAGTCTCTAAATGTACTATGGGAGGTAGAGCCTTCAGTTATCAGGCCTGCTCGTGGTACCTACAGTCTCTAAATGTACTATGGGAGGTAGAGCCTTCAGTTATCAGGCCTGCTCGTGGTACCTACAGTCTCTAAATGTACTATGGGAGGTGGAGCCTTCAGTTATCAGGCCTGCTCGTGGTACCTACAGTCTCTAAATGTACTATGGGAGGTAGAGCCTTCAGTTATCAGGCCTGCTCGTGGTACCTACAGTCTCTAAATGTACTATGGGAGGTAGAGCCTTCAGTTATCAGGCCTGCTCGTGGTACCTACAGTCTCTAAATGTACTATGGGAGGTAGAGCCTTCAGTTATCAGGCCTGCTCGTGGTACCTACGGTCTCTAAATGTACTATGGGAGGTAGAGCCTTCAGTTATCAGGCCTGCTCGTGGTACCTACAGTCTCTAAATGTACTATGGGAGGTAGAGTCTTCAGTTATCAGGCCTGCTCGTGGTACCTACAGTCTCTAAATGTACTATGGGAGGTAGAGCCTTCAGTTATCAGGCCTGCTCGTGGTACCTACGGTCTCTAAATGTACTATGGGAGGTAGAGCCTTCAGTTATCAGGCCTGCTCGTGGTACCTACAGTCTCTAAATGTACTATGGGAGGTAGAGCCTTCAGTTATCAGGCCTGCTCGTGGTACCTACAGTCTCTAAATGTACTATGGGAGGTAGAGCCTTCAGTTATCAGGCCTGCTCGTGGTACCTACAGTCTCTAAATGTACTATGGGAGGTAGAGCCTTCAGTTATCAGGCCTGCTCGTGGTACCTACAGTCTCTAAATGTACTATGGGAGGTAGAGCCTTCAGTTATCAGGCCTGCTCGTGGTACCTACGGTCTCTAAATGTACTATGGGAGGTAGAGCCTTCAGTTATCAGGCCTGCTCGTGGTACCTACGGTCTCTAAATGTACTATGGGAGGTAGAGCCTTCAGTTATCAGGCCTGCTCGTGGTACCTACGGTCTCTAAATGTACTATGGGAGGTAGAGCCTTCAGTTATCAGGCCTGCTCGTGGTACCTACAGTCTCTAAATGTACTATGGGAGGTAGAGCCTTCAGTTATCAGGCCTGCTCGTGGTACCTACGGTCTCTAAATGTACTATGGGAGGTAGAGCCTTCAGTTATCAGGCCTGCTCGTGGTACCTACGGTCTCTAAATGTACTATGGGAGGTAGAGCCTTCAGTTATCAGGCCTGCTCGTGGTACCTACAGTCTCTAAATGTACTATGGGAGGTAGAGCCTTCAGTTATCAGGCCTGCTCGAGGTACCTACAGTCTCTAAATGTACTATGGGAGGTAGAGCCTTCAGTTATCAGGCCTGCTCGTTGTACCTACAGTCTCTAAATGTACTATGGGAGGTGGAGCCTTCAGTTATCAGGCCTGCTCGTTGTACCTACAGTCTCTAAATGTACTATGGGAGGTGGAGCCTTCAGTTATCAGGCCTGCTCGTTGTACCTACAGTCTCTAAATGTACTATGGGAGGTAGAGCCTTCAGTTATCAGGCCTGCTCGTGGTACCTACAGTCTCTAAATGTACTATGGGAGGTAGAGCCTTCAGTTATCAGGCCTGCTCGTGGTACCTACAGTCTCTAAATGTACTATGGGAGGTAGAGCCTTCAGTTATCAGGCCTGCTCGTGGTACCTACAGTCTCTAAATGTACTATGGGAGGTAGAGCCTTCAGTTATCAGGCCTGCTCGTGGTACCTACGGTCTCTAAATGTACTATGGGAGGTAGAGCCTTCAGTTATCAGGCCTGCTCGTGGTACCTACAGTCTCTAAATGTACTATGGGAGGTAGAGTCTTCAGTTATCAGGCCTGCTCGTGGTACCTACAGTCTCTAAATGTACTATGGGAGGTAGAGCCTTCAGTTATCAGGCCTGCTCGTGGTACCTACAGTCTCTAAATGTACTATGGGAGGTAGAGCCTTCAGTTATCAGGCCTGCTCGTGGTACCTACAGTCTCTAAATGTACTATGGGAGGTAGAGCCTTCAGTTTTTAGTTACATATGCGTCTTCTACAGTAGCAGGATTCCCCCTTACCGCTCCCCTGTTCACGCTCAGTCTGAATCTGATATTTACCACAGCAGTTCGCTGGAGGAGTGGTGGGAAGTGCATCTCTTCTCGTACCTCCTGCGTCCTCCGTCCTCCAGGTCCAGGTTCACATCGTCCCATTTGTCCAGAGGAGACGACAGACTGACTGCAAACACACAACGACAACACGATGTCACTGAAGAACGAATCGGAGGCTAACTGATGCTAACATGCTGTGAATTATCAGGTTTCACAGATTCAGCTGCGTGCGAATGTGTGTGTGTGTGTGTGTGTGTGTGTGTGTGTGTGTGTGTGTGTGTGTGTGTTTGGAGGACACTGAGGTGAAACAGGAAGTTAAACTCTCATCACTGTAAAAGCTCAGATTAAAAATCACTTATTTTTACTCACGACTGACTGAGTTCAAAGCTTTTAACCAAATGAGCGACGACATGAATCTAAAATAAACTGCAGCTGAAGCGGAAGGTGGAGTCTCTGACTGGGACGATGATGTTGGTCAAAACATCCAGGAGACATCTGAGGACTTTTTTATAAGCGTATCTGAGCAGTCGATGACTCTGAGCACAAAAACTAATATTTTACAAGAACTTAAAATAAAAGTTATAGACAACCAAAAACCAAAGACTTTGCCCAAACGCTTGCTCACCATGGCACCGTGATACAACTGTCTCCTAAGGCTGGGAGCAGACTGACGTTACTTCTCTGTTGCCCTGACGACCACGACTTTCACCTTTTTGGAATGAAACAATGCTCTGAAAAAGCAGGCGGCAGATTAGGAAACACTAGTACCATGACCACGGACGTCAGAGAGGAGGGGGGAGAAGTGGGCCTACCCAAATGTTGGAAGGGGCCATAGTCAATACCAGAATTCTAAAATGTGTTACCTTTTTGATACCATGGCAACAAAAATGTTAGTCCTACACACACATTTCTTTTTTATAAAAAATCGTTGCAGGAAAACTCCTGCAAATTGTCTAAAGTGTACAAAAACATTGGCAACGTTAGGATATGTGCGTTGGACATCAAAAACCCCAACAGCTCCTGTACCTGAGTCCAGGGAGATCCTCTCAGGTGTTCTGGGACTGGCCGGCAGGTGTTCCACCTCCACCTGGATCAGCTCCGTCTCATCAGGTTTGGTGCGTCGTCGGGGGCTCTTGGAGCTGCCCTTCCTCCTCCTCGGCTCCTTGTTACAGACTCCTCCTCCTCCTCCTCCTCCATCACTGCCCCCGCTGCTCTCCCCCGGCTCACTGAGGTCCACCAGGTCCAGAGCTGTGGACAGGACTACAGGACGACATTAAAAAGATCACACAACACAATGTGAAACAATATAAAACATCGCAGGAAAGTCGGGCTCAAACCAAAAAGGAATTTAGTGAAGTGCAAACTGGAGGTTAAAGCACAAAAAGAGTAACCAAAGGGCAATTTCATATATTCATTGTAACAGGGACAAATGAGACCTGGGGTCTTTTGGTTTTCCCCACAGGAGCTCTGAAATGACAACCTCAGGGTCAAAGTTCAAAGTCCCTGTGAAGTGGGTGATCTGATTTGACAAGTATAGCCTGAGCTCTCCTCACGACCTGCTCGTTATAAATGGTCAGAAGCCGCAGCCAGACGCGTCCCTGATATTTTGCTTCTGGTTTTTACAAGCCTCCCACGGATACAAACAGATTAGATAGAACTTCTATAAAAGAGAGTCATCATGTCAGAAGAAACAACAGTCTTTGCTGAACCTTCTTAGAGGACGCATCGACATGAGGTCCACAGCACAGTTTGTCATTCAGAACAACACTCAGGTATCTGTAGCTCTCCACACGCTTAATATCAGGAGGTCTCTTTCACAGAGTTTACAGAGTTTGTAGTACTATCTTTTACATTCTTTTACTTTGTCCCCTTTAGTGCACAAACTAGATCCGTTACAACACCGGATCTTTAAAACCTCTTTCTTCATGTAAAAACAAACAAAACCAATTCCTGTTTGATACCACCTCAACAAAAACAGAAGTCCTACACACCAGGCACTGATCATATCGTGTCCAAGGAAAACTCCTGCACACTGTCCAGATTACACAAAGACAATGGCAACTTTTGGGTACCTGAAACGTTTGATGGATTACTTCCTCTACTACACACCTGTCCTCTGAGATGGATGTCGTTTCTTTTTGGTACGATGGTTCATTAAAATGTATTTTGGGTCTTTTATTGTATAGAGATAGGACGAGTTGGAAATTAGAGAGAGAGAGAGAGAGAGAGAGAGAGAGAGAGAGAGAGAGAGAGAGAGAGAGAGAGAGTGGGGAATGACAAGTGGGAAAGGAGCCACAGGTCGGATTTGAACCCAGGCTGCCCTCTTTGAGGACTACAGCCTCTGTACACGGGGAATGCACTAACCACTCGGCCACTCGCGCCCCGAGAGATCGTATTGTTTTAAACGTGTGATATCAGAAAGTGTTGAACATTTGGAGCTTCGTACGAACATGCTGATCTGTGTATTCTCACATCATGAACCTTTACCGTAAAAACGTCCCAGTTCTTTTTTTACCCGATCTGATTGTTTAATAAACACATTTGAATTGACTTGAAATATTTTGGGCGTCCTTGTAGAGAATGAGTCAGAGAACCTGCGGTGAAAACGGATGTTTTAATGTGATCTCTGTAATCAATAGTTCTCTGAGTATGAGGTCACGTGTTCATCTGATCATATATTCCCCGTACGCTGAGCAGATTCACGGCGACCTTTAAACGTCTTTATCAAACTCTGAAACACGACGCCACAGTTTCACACATGAAACTTCAGCTGCTGTTTTAATGAAAATGCAGAAACAAACAGAGCGAGCGCTGAGTCTGTTAGAGATAATGAACGCGAGGAGGAGGGAGGAGCAGACAGGAGGAAGGAGCAGGTCAGAGGTGTTAATGAATGTGTGGGGTACCTGCTGAGAGGACAGGTGACAGATGGCACAGAGGAGGACGCAGGACAGCCAAGGACGCAGAGTTAGAGGACGACAGGAGGAGAGAGAGGGGGGGAGACGAGGGAAGAGACAGTGAGAGAGAGAGGGAGGAGGAGAGAGAGGGAGAGAGAGGGAGTAGAGGGGGAGGGGATACAAGGGAGGAGACAGTGAGAGAGAGAGAGAGGAGAGAGGGAGGGGATACAAGGGAGGAGACAGTGAGAGAGAGGGAGGAGTAGAGAGGTGCCAGAGAGAGAGAGAGAGCGATAGGGGGAGACGAGGGACGAGTCAGTGGGGGAGAGAGGGTGGAGGACAGGATGAGAGAGGGGGAATGAGGGAGGAGACAGTTAGAGAGAGAGAGGAGGAGACGAGGGAGGAGTCAGTGAGAGAGGGGAGGAAAGGAGGAGAGGGGGGGCGAGGGAGGAGGGACAGAGAGAGAGGGGAGGAAAGGAGGAGACATTTAGAGAGAGAGGGGGAGATGAGGGGGAAGAGAGAGAAGGGGTGTCACAGGAAAGGGGAGATGAGGGAAGAAACAAAGAGGGGAGAGAGGGGAGGCTGTCCACGAGTGAGAGGAGGTGAGGAGGAGGGCAGAAGAAACTAAGTTGGAGGAAAAGTTGTTTTCCCTCCTGAAAGTTAGTGCAACACTTCAGACAGTCTCTGCCTCCTTCACACATGACCCTCACAGAAGGAGACGTTCACTGACGGAGGAGGGACGTGACGTGAAAGGGCGTCGCGGAAGGGGAGGACAAAGCAACCGCCTCCAACACGACCAACACGAAACTAACATCAAATGTATCAAGGGGGGGCTGGAAGGAAAACGTCATGTCAAAGTCGGGGTGAAAACGGTATCTGTCTGCGTTCACACTTGTAGCTCACTGAAAATGAGACAAAGATAAAAAAACGTGCATGATGGTGGGAGTATACGGGCAGTGACGGTTACATCGTATGGATCTATTTTTATAAATGTAGAAAGAGGAAGGGAGGAGTTGGGGTTCCCTGCTGAGTGGTGGAGGACGGGGGGACGGGAGGTGAGGCAGAGGAGGACATAATTAGCGGGAGTGTACCTGCTGTGTTAGAGGTGAGGGGTCGGGTGGAGGGGGCGTCGCTCCGGCTCTCAGACAGGAAGTCATCGATGGAGGGACTCAGCAGGGGTCGACTCTCCTGCTGCTCGCGGACCAGCTGGAGACAAAAAACCGAGAGAGAGAGACTGATGGAAGAGAAAAATCAAATCTTTATAATTTCTTTTTGGACAATATAATCAGGGCTGTCTGTGTTGACGCATTAATCTCTTTCTATTTTGTCCCTTCAGGCTCACCGTAGATAGTCGTCCTCAGTGTCTCCCTGTAGTCTCAGTCACCACACCGGAATTTTAAACTTCAGAACAATTGTATTAAAATTGAATGATCTCAATACCTCTTAGATACCACGGCAACAAAAATAGAATTCCTGTGCACGCTGTATTGGGTCATTTATTGGAAAATCGTCTTCTACAATATTTATTTAACAATGTGTCTCCATAGCAACCAGCTCCTCAGGTGGAATGGAAATGCATTCTGGGAAACGTAGTGCAGAGTAAAGGCTTCAATTCACTGGTTCAGTCTGAGGCCTGTTTTTGTGCTTTGTGCTGATTTAACCTGATCGCAGATATGTGTGTGTGTGTGTGTGTGTGTGTGTGTGTGTAAGAACATGTGTGGGTGTGCGTGTCTAATCCTAATCCACACAGCCGTGTCCGTCCACATGTCAGATGGAATATGTTCGTATTTAATCCTGGCAAAGAGCACAGCAGCTCCACCGGCCAGTTAAAAAAACACTCAGCCTGAAATATCACCTCGTGTTTCAGCAGAGGTCAGAGGTCAGAGGGGACAGAAAAACATACACACTGACTCAGAAGACAGAACATAAGACATTTGAAAACATAACCAGAAAAACTTTAAATAATCAGACTCAAACAGGAGGTCTAACCAAGTGTTAACAGTACATCCTGTTAAATCTGCCACGTGGCACTTCGGAAGCACCGGGATGCCGATGTTGTTTGTCATGCCAGTTTTACAACGACATGGCTCCATAAGATCAGCGGTATCTGCCGTGGCTGATGGAACGCAAGCAGGGCGCCTTTAAACACTCTTTTCTTACACCAGTCCCGCCCATCTTCCACCACCATGATCTATATGTACAGTAAACTAAAAACAGGTTATTCACACATGCACCTCACAGTGGGAAACTATCTCTGTCAGGGCTCTCCTGAGGCAAGACACAACCTAAAAAAAAGGTCACAGGATATAAGTAACAAGATCTCTTTCACGGGGGTGACCTTATGGTGTCATGTTGCACAACTAAGCACACATGGCACTTAATGCCGGTGACTTTAACGACACCGGCATGACATTACAGACACCGGCATGACATTACAGACACCGGCATGACATTAACGACACCGGCATGACATTACAGACACCGGCATGACATTACAGACACCGGCATGACATTAACGACACCGGCATGACATTACAGACACCAGCATGACATTACAGACACCGGCATGACATTAACGACACCGGCATGACATTACAGACACCGGCATGACATTACAGACACCGGCATGACATTACAGACACCGGCATGACTTTAACGACACCGGCATGACATTAACGACACCGGCATGACATTAACGACACCGGCGTGACATTACAGACACCGGCATGACATTACAGACACCGGCATGACATTACAGACACCGGCATGACATTACAGACACCGGCATGACATTACAGACACCGGCATGACATTAACGACACCGGCATGACATTAACGACACCGGCATGACATTACAGACACCGGCATGACATTACAGAAACCGGCATGACATTAACGACACCGGCATGACATTACAGACACCGGCATGACATTACAGACACCGGCATGACATTACAGACACCGGCATGACATTACAGACACCGGCATGACATTACAGACACCGGCATGACATTAACGACACCGGCATGACATTAACGACACCGGCATGACATTAACGACACCGGCGTGACATTACAGACACCGGCATGACATTAACGACACCGGCATGACATTACAGACACCGGCATGACATTACAGACACCGGCATGACATTACAGACACCGGCATGACATTACAGACACCGGCATGACATTACAGACACCGGCATGACATTAACGACACCGGCATGACATTAACGACACCGGCATGACATTAACGACACCGGCGTGACATTACAGACACCGGCATGACATTAACGACACCGGCATGACATTACAGACACCGGCATGACATTAACGACACCGGCGTGACATTACAGACACCGGCATGACATTACAGACACCGGCATGACATTACAGACACCGGCATGACATTACAGACACCGGCATGACATTACAGACACCGGCATGACATTAACGACACCGGCATGACATTACAGACACCGGCATGACATTACAGACACCGGCATGACATTACAGACACCGGCATGACTTTAACGACACCGGCATGACATTACAGACACCGGCATGACATTACAGACACCGGCATGACATTACAGACACCGGCATGACATTACAGACACCGGCATGACATTAACGACACCGGCATGACATTACAGACACCGGCGTGACATTACAGACACCAGCATGACATTAACGACACCGGCGTGACATTACAGACACCGGCATGACATTAACGACACCGGCGTGACATTACAGACACCGGCGTGACATTACAGACACCGGCATGACATTAACGACACCGGCATGACATTACAGACACCGGCGTGACATTAAAGACACCGGCATGACATTACAGACACCGGCATGACATTACAGACACCGGCATGACATTACAGACACCGGCATGACATTAAAGACACCGGCGTGACATTAAAGACACCGGCATGACATTACAGACACCGGCATGACATTACAGACACCGGCATGACATTACAGACACCGGCATGACATTAAAGACACCGGCGTGACATTAAAGACACCGGCATGACATTACAGACACCGGCGTGACATTAAAGACACCGGCATGACATTACAGACACCGGCATGACATTACAGACACCGGCATGACATTACAGACACCGGCGTGACATTAAAGACACCGGCATGACATTAAAGACACCGGCGTGACATTAACGACACCGGCATGACATTAACGACACCGGCATGACATTAACGACACCGGCATGACATTAACTGTATTACGACATCATGTACAAGAGGTAATCGTGCTTAGGCACGGTTAGTCCTGGTGCAGTGTGATCGCGGGCCGTGCCGGGGGAGTGGGGGGAATGGCACAGCGGGGGCCAATCGTGCTTGAGTATGGCACGGTACGGATTGCCAGTGTGACCGCGCCCTAAGTCTACCAACATTTCCTGAATGTCTCCAGTAAAAGTATCCAACGTCTCCTGCTACAGAAATGTTTTATTATTTATGTTGTCATATTTAATTCTTTAATATTGTATTTTATATTTTTCTCTCTGAGTGAGCTGAAGAAGTGAGTAAATCTGTAACTGATCAATAAAGTTAATCATTTATTAATAGCTGGATTTTTGGATGGATTTCTTTTTCATTGTTCACGAGAATCTTTTATATAAACACAAACTTTTCCGTTCTTCCTGTTTGAGTCATTTTGTCCAAGGATTTTAATGGATGTGAGATGTTTTGTGTTTCACGCTCAGATGACTTATGGTTTATTTTTCATTTGTTAGACCTTTATAAGATGCTTCTGTTGAACGTGTCAGTGAGGCCAAACTGTCTGATGTGTGAAACAGAGAGAATATTAAATAGTTTGAGTCGAGAGGAAACAAAGAGATCACAGACAAAGAAAAAGATGGAACATCAATCAATAAATAAATAAATAAATCTGAGAGTGCGAGATGAATCAAGCGTGGTCGTCATGCCAACCTTGGTTGTCACGGTGAAGAGGGGGTTTCCTTCTGAGGATGCCTTTTTACCAGGAAGCTCCTTCAGCACCATGGCAACGACCCTTTCCCCTTTCCCCTACAACAGATCAACAGGATGTTTATCACTCCAGCTCACACCCTTTCAAAACAAAGGTCACATTCAGCTCTTAGAATATTTATCTTATTTTGAAAAACTAGGTCTGCGCTTTCGCGAGAGGACAGTCGTAATGTTACAAGATTAAAGTCAAGATTTTAGAAAAAGGTTGTGTAGTTAAAGTCGTATATTTAAGAAAGAAAAAGTCATCTATTTACAAAAATGACATCGTAAATGAAGATAAAAGTCGCTAATTTACAAGAGCAATGTCGTAATATTACGAGATTAAAGGCCTGATGTTACGAGATCAAAGACCGAAATAGATGAGATTAAAGTCGTAATTTTTTCAAATTAAAGTTATATATAAGAGAAATAAAATGTTTACAAGAATGTCGTAACTTCATGTCGCACAGATGGTCTAGCGGTTGGGTCGCAATAAATGTACAAAAGCTACAGAACTCCAAGCTGGCGGCCCAGGTTCAAGTCCGGCTACTTTCCCGTGTTTCATCACCGACTCTCTCTCTCCCCCTTGTTTCCTACTCTCTCCACTGTCCTCTCTAATGAAGCCAAAAAGCCCCAATTCTCGTATATTTACGATATTACTCTTGTAGGACTTATTTCTTGTAAATCTACAAAATTTCGAATCTAATCTCGAAGTCCGTGATTTTTTTTCTGTTACGTAGCAGTAATACGTGGACGTACAATCCAGAGCCCAATGTTCAGAAGGTTAAATCTGAATCAGAGAGATCCGGATGAGGAAATCAACTTCTTTTTCTATCCAACATCAAGAAAAACTGGATAAATCAACCTGACCCAGATTCAGATTTTTAAAGATGCTAAATCCAGATTACCAGAGCTCTGAATGGGACTACACACTTTGTCCACAGGGGGCGCCAACATCCACACAAACTGAAAGATCCTCACAGCTGCTTTTAATCTAATATTTTGTGATCGATATTGATGATATTTGGGGTAATTAGACTTTTTTTGTGCTTTTTTATTTCAGAGACAGGACAGTGGATAGAGTCAGAAATCTGGACGAGAGAAAGTAGGGAATGACATGCGGGAAAGGAGCCACAGGTCGCATTCAAACCCGGCCTCTCGCTTGGAGGGCTATAGCATCCGCACATGGGGCGCACCCAGTAACGACTTGGCTCCCAGCGCCCCATTTGGTGAAATATATTAGGTCAAGATAAATTATTCGCAGCCCTAATATTGGCTTTATTTACTCTGTCACTGCAGAGATTCAGCCATTCAGGGAGAAATATGAACGAAAGTTAAAAGTATCAGAATCATTGTACAAATGTGGTTTTGTTTGACATGAAAGCATAATCCAGTTTCTCTGTAATCCAGAGTCTGAATCAGCCCTCTGCTGGGATCAGTATGATCCTGATGTTTTAGATCAAAGTGATCTCAATCTTCTTTAAAAGTTTAAACAACACGCACTGGAGGATTTATCAGCTGATCCTTTTTCATTCAACATGTCATCCAATCTGATCAGATGATCTCTGAACAACCTGGCTCTGGAGACCAAAATAATTCATCCATCCATCCATTCTCTATACTGCTTTTTCCCATGCGGGGTCGTGAGGGGGCTGGAGCCAATCCCAGCAGTCATCAGGCGAGAGGCGGGGTTACACCCTGGCCTGGTCACCAGTCAATCATAGGAGACAGACAACCAGCCACACTCACATGACGGGCGATTTAGAGTCACAAATCATGAGCATGTCTTTGGACTGTGGGAGGAAGCCGGAGTACCCGGAGAGAACCCACGCATGCACGGGGAGAAGCTCCACACAGAGAGGCTCCCGTCAGACGGGGATTCAAACCAGGAACCTCCTCGCTGTGAGGCAACAACGCTAACCACGGCACAACCATGCAGCCCCCTAACTAGATCATTAAAATTAAGTGTGAATGAATATATTATTTTTACATTTTCACTACAACAGACAAACCCAGACGTCCCTCCCCCCTCCTCGTGGGGGATCCCGAGGCATTCCCAGGCCAGACAGGATATATAATCCCTCCAGCGAGCTCTGGGTTTACCCCGAGTCTCCTCCCAGTTGAGCGTGTTGTGAAAGCCTCCAAAAGGTGGCGTCCAGGAGGATCCAAATCAGATGCTCGAAACACCTCAACTGGCTCCTTTGGACAGGAGAGGGAAGTCTGGGTTGGCTTACTTCCCCAGTTACCATGAGACCCAACCTCGGACCAGCGTAAGGAAAATGGATGGATGGACTGCGACAGAAAGAAAGCAGTGACGATGATGATGAGTCTGTTTTTAAATTGTGCTGCTCTTTAGAATGCAGCTGTAGCGTAAAGTTTAGTCAGTCAGACTCTGTTCCTGCTTTAATGGTCGTACTTTATTTCTCTCACACGCGCTCACATTTCAACTGTCGTCAACTGGGGATTTCATTGGATAATCAGCTGTCTCGTCAGCTGGCCTCATCTAACCAATAGCATGGAGCCTCTCTCTCATTGTTAGCCAACCCCGACAGACCCCGAGGAAATTGGATGCTGTTCTTGAACTGTTTGGACTACAAGCACAAATCAGGTCTCTCTCTTAAAGCTAACACTCGGCTCAGTTTCAGAATGTGTTGAAATCGTTAAATTAAAACTGTTGAAATTAGGCAGGCCTTCACAGTAGCGTAGCCAGAAATGAACCTGCAGGAGGGCCTGAATAAAAGTGGATGGGTCACACAATTCATTTCATAAATAGCGCAATATCATTTAGCGTTAAATTTAAATACATTTTATTGCAGCAAGTTACTGTTCAATATGTCCGCTACAGACGCCTCCTTTAAAACACCTGACATTGACAAATGTTGAAGTACTTCAATTTTTGTCAACCTTGGTGTGAATGCAGCGGCACTCTCTGCGTACCTGGATTGATTTACTACCTTGGACATTTACAGAGTGGGATGTTACAGGTTTGATTTAATATGGAGTCAGTAGAAATGTTTGGAAACATAAGATTCAAACTGGGCCCCTCCTTCTCGGCTCATCGCCACCAGAAGCACACGCCCACCGCCTCTGACAACAGCTGCAGGAACACACCCACCCAGTCTAGCAACCACCTCCTAAATCACAAATCTCCTCTGCATTGTAATGGAAAAGCCGATAATTTAATAAAGCTAGCACAAGCTAACCCCCCGTGTTTGGCTACTGCCTGTCCAACTGAAAGCAGACCAACTTCACGTCTCTCTTCCTTCAGCCGCTCCAACACGAACCTAAGGTTCACCCTCGTTTGGAGCGAGCTTTATCAGGTCGGTGTTTTTGCATAACTGATTATATTTGTTCTTCTTTGCTGCGACTTCTGCATCCGTCCTATTCGCCAGTTTGAATCGTGTAGTTAATTAGCTGGGGGGGGGACACCAGCTCTGTATTTTATTTTGAAGGGACATGATACTGACTCCATCTTTAAGTAAACCTCCATGAAGGCGTGAAACACACACACACACTCTGAGGGTATTCTAACAGCAGTGAGCACTTAGCGGCTGCAGAAGTTAAACCCACAGAGGAGAGTGTGCTGAGTGAACTGAGAGACATTTAACCTCCCATGATCCTTCAGCCTGACGTCACTTCATGCAGAGATATATCTGCTGCTGCTCTGCAAACGGGCCAACGCTTTAAAAAAACGTCTGACTCTTCAGTTGTATTTTTAAACAAAAAGTTACTGTGAGAGAGACAGAGGAGAAGAGCTCCTGTTCACGACTTGTTTGTGCAGGAGTTTGCATGCAATATTAAACAATATAAAAACAAGACATGACCAATATTTGGTGTCTTGGACTTCTTTTCAGTTTGTTTTTTTATTAGAATCACAAAAACGTTTAAAGTCTGGTCTTTCTAAAATCACTTTTCTTCTTTTGAAACTCCTCAGACTCAACGCCTCCTGCAAACCGATCACTTCATTTCACATCCTAAATCTCCCAGAAACTGTATTCCTCAGGCACATACCTGCTCCTGCACACAGGTACGACAGGTGAGGCGGAGCAGCTGACAGGTTCACCTGGTGGTCACCTGGTAAAACGCAGTTCAGACAAATAATGTGCCTGCTGACAAGCTGACAAAGCCGAGGAGGTGAAGAGTGAGTCAGTGAAGGCAGCGTGCAGGGGGGGTTTATCAATAAAACATCAGACACAGTTTTATTATTAGAGCGGCTCAGACACACTCACACACGTGCACTCACACACGTGCACACACACACACACGTGCACACACATTCGTGCACATGCACACATAGTGGGGGAGGGCGTGATGGACAGATAAGAGCTCTACACGTTTCTAAACCAACCAGCTCCTCGTCCAGCAGGATTAATCACGCCACAGTCCGTCTTCAGACTTATTAAACTGCTCACGTCTTCATCCCAGAGGCTGAATAATATTTCCTCACGTTTCAGATTTTTCTCCTGTTAATGGACAGATCCACTGACGGAAACTAAAAGGTCTAAGTAGAGACGCACCAGTCGTGCTGTTCAGTCAGATTGTGCTTTGGAAACAATATCAGAGCAGGCTGGAACTTTTCATCTTCCACTTTCTCTGTGTTTGTTTCCAGGATTTATTAGATCGCATAGGAAATGTTTTAGACGCGAGTTTCCCGTCTTGTTTTCTCTTCTTTTTATGACTACTGCTCTTCCATAAAGAAAGTGATCTCATAAAAAACTAATAAGGCTGACCATGCACTATTTCTTATTCGATTAATAATCAGTCGGTTAAATGAACTCAAGCTTGAATATTTCTTTTCTAGTCTTCTGACGTCTCAAAGCGAATCCCCGACCTTCCGGTTAGGAGACAACCGACTCCACCACTGAGCCACAGCCCTAACTAAGAGTCTCTGCCGCGTCTTATTTTAAATTCATATTTTAACTTTACAGGAATTTAATCAACATTTCAGATGGATTTATTAATCTGTATTCCTGTTTCTGCTGACTAGTAACAGAGCCGCCTGTGTGTGTGTGTGTGTGTGTGTGTGTGTGTGTCTGTGTGTGTGTGTGTGCGTGTGCGTGTGCGTGTGCGTGTGTGTGTGTGTGCGTGTGTGTGTTAAAGCTGAGAGAAACAGAATCTCTAGTTTCTGTTTAATGATCAGCTGAGAACCAGAACGGAGAACCTCACCGTTCATCTTTACTGCTGAGTTTCACTCTCTCACTCCGTCACACCATCGCTCACCCAGCTCTCTGTGTGTGTGTGTGTGTGTGTGTGTGTGTGTGTGTGGACTATAAATAACCTGCTGTTGTGCTGAGCAAACACTCCATCAGACAGAGTCCCAGCAGAGCTGAGCTCGCTGCTTCAGCAAACACACATCCTCACAGGACCAAACTGCAGTAACACCACGATACTACTGGAACAGCGGTGGGCGACAAACTGGCGTCAGTACGTTACTTTCTGGCATGACATGGATTTTTGCCTCAGAAAATTCACACACGATGTAACACAGATTAATCAGGCTACTGGCCATGGTGGCGAGTAAATAAAAAAAGCGTTAAATTGTGATTTGTAACAGACAACAGCTCAGAGCGAGTCCTCCGGTCTTTAGCATGAGACGCTCTGTCACTCAGAGCAGAGCCAGCGGCCTGACACGCCCACTGACACCCGCTCCGCCTCCTCCTCGTGTCAGAGCGGGTGTCAGTCAGGTTAGCTTGTATTCTCCCCATGACAAGTTTCGACAAATGAAAGCAACATTAAGTGGTCGTGCTCGCCTGCAGGGTGTCACTTTCTCTATGTCTGGGGCTTTGAAACAGGCTACGTGCTGGAATGGATTTGCATCTCTATTATAACAGGTGTACCTGCTTGAGGTGGGCTAAAACTGATGACTTGTTGATAAAAAAAAGCAGGCTGTGACGGTGAAGACTGTTCTGACAGTGTTACTGAAAATCTCTGCTTCAGCTCAGTTCATTGATGATAAAACACAAATCCTTCAAAATAAAGTCCCCACTTATTGTGCTGTTTAAAAGCTTTTATTATGAAAGAGTCAAATCTGGAAATGGGGCGTTTTCAGCAGCAGCTTAAAGGTACAAAATGTCTAAATTAATCAAAAGTTAAACCTGTTAATTTTTGTATTTGTTGTCGAGTACTTGCTGTGAAATCCGGTGAACAAGACGCTCTTTTGATACCTATTTTTTTATCTTAAAAATTGGCTGCGTCGTATACACTGGTGCGACCAATATACCAGTATAAAATGCTGACACACACCGACATTACCTTGGGTGCAGCGGCCACCATCACTGAAGCGATTGATCATTCTTCCCCATTCTTTGCGTATTGCACGCTGTTCTGGGAAAGACGGCAGCACGGACCAGTCTGGCTGCGCGACTGTTTAACATCTTTTCTCCCTCATTAGGTCATAATCACGCATTTAGAGAAAACGGTGGGATATTGTTCGAATATAAAACTTGTAAAGCGCTCTTTCGATTGAATGCATCCTATATTAACGAGTGACTAGCGGAGGAGGGCAGTACGACTCGTGGGCTGTCGGTCGGGAGGCTTCTTTAAAATTTTCACCAATACATTAAAAAATCCAGTCAGAGGACAGGGTCTCTGCAGACATAGTCACCACCGCACATGAATGGAGGCCCACCAGGAACTTCCTCCGTGCACCCTCGTCCGTCAACACCCACAGGCTGCGTTCTCACAACACAGCACAGACACACAAACACAACTCTGTGCTGCATGGAGTATGGGCAATGTGTGGACACATCAGGAACTATTGAGGAAAATTCACAGCAAGCAAGTCGGCTGATGTTCATATAACACAACACCCTGACAGGGACTTCAGAGAGTTAAAAGGACAGGTGAGAGAGGGTTAAAGATGGCCGCTGCTTCAGGTAAATAAAACAGTGAGTGGATGAGAGCTGCTGGTGAAACTGTGCCGAGGGCAGCGGCAGCAGAGTGTTTGACCCTGGAGAGTTCAGATATTTATATCCTCCAATGATCCGGCAGAAACACTCATAATTAATCTTGTATGAGAGTCTCCCCCTGTGGCTCACACTGTAAGCACAGTACAGGACGACTACGGGAGCCTGCAGAGGACACACCGCCTCAGAACAAAGTCACAGTCAGGTTCAGGAGGTGAAGCTCTGCTGGTGATGAATCCTTTATTTTATATTTCTTCACTTCACTAAAATCTTACTCAAGTAACTACAAAGACAAAACGACAGAGTGTAAAAGGAGAAAGCAAAGGTTCTGATTTAAAAAACGACGATCTGTGAAAAGGATGTGTGCCAGCTCTTCCAGAAACAAAAGATCAGAAAGGCTCCAGGACCAGACGGTGTGTCCCCCTCCTGCCTGAGAGTCTGTGCTGAGCAGCTGGCCCCCATCTTCACGCAGATCTTCAACTCATCACTGGAGCTGTGTGAAGTGCCCTCCTGCTTCAAAAGCTCCACCATCATCCCAGTCCCGAAGAAACCTGCCATCACAGGACTCAATGACTACAGGCCCGTCACCCTGACGTCTGTGGTCATGAAGTCCTTTGAGAGACTGGTGTTGAGCCACCTGAAGGACATCACAGGCCCCCCTGCTGGACCCCCTGCAGTTTGCCTATCGGGCAAACAGGTCGGTGGAGGATGCAGTCAACATGGGACTGAACTACATCCTGCATCACCTCGACTCCCCAGGGACCTACGCTAGGATCCTGTTTGTTGACTTCAGCTCGGCATTCAACACCATCATCCCGGATATCCTGCACCGTAAACTCACCCAGCTCACTGTGCCTGCCTCCACCTGTCAGTGGATCACCAACTTCCTGACTGACAGGAGGCAGCAGGTGAGGCTGGGGAGCATCACATCCAGCACCCGGACAATCAGCACTGGCGCCCCCCCAGGGGTGTGTTCTCTCCCCACTGCTCTTCTCCCTCTACACCAACGACTGCACCTCAGGGGACTCTCCTGTGTTGACCTGTCCCCCATCCAGGACTTATACCGGTCCAGGGCCAGGAAACGGGCAGGTAACATCACTGCAGACCCCTCACACCCCGGACACAAACTTTTCAAACTCCTCCGGAGGGGCAGGCGTTACAGATCAGTGTACGCCAAAACAACCCGTCATAAGAACAGTTTCTTCCCCCAGGCTGTCACTCTGATGAACGCTAAGCAGTCACAGAGTGTCAGACCTGCTGCTGTGAAGTAACCCTGGAACCAAACTGTCACTGTGAATGTACATATATGTATATTATTTAATTTAAATGATCATCTGCACACTCTTTAATGTAAATACTGTAAAATAACTACCTCATGTTCACTTCAGCATCTTTTTGCACAACTCACCACTGCACTATTATCTTATTGAGTCTTGTACATATTAGTCTTTAATTATTAGTTTATTTTTGTGTTTATTTTATTATTTAATGTTTTACCTTTGTACAAAGAGAGCACAGTCTACTGAAGTTAAATTCCTCGTGTGTTAATCATACCTGGCCAATAAATCTGATTCTGATCTGTTTGTCGTTTTAGAGTGAAGCTGTTATTGAAGATGAGGAAGCAGAGAGCTGAAGTCTCAAACTGAAGCCTGCTGCTCAATTAGATACAAATCCAGAACATCTGAACCAACACAAACTCAGTGACAAGAACTTCAAGGACGTGTTTTCATTAACACCATCCTGCAAAAACATTTCTTCAACTCAATGAGGAAATTCACGAGACTCTGTCCTGAAAGTTTAAGTTCTCCTGACATCATGATGTTGCATCAAAAATGGTCCCATTTAATCAATGACCATTTTAACTGCTAAACTCCACCAGATCCGTCTCCGCTCTGCCACGGCGAAGGAGCTGAGTCAATGTGTCAGCTCCGTCCCAGCTCCGTCAGTCCGGAGTCCTCTGCAGCAGATACACAAGGCTTCTATTTTTGCTGGATGGCGGAGCACAGAGCATCAGTTTACCATCTGGTTGGGAACAATGACCTTGTGCGTGTTTGTTGTTGTGTTTATACTGGTTTTATACCACATACATGGTATTATCTAGCACTGTGATCTGGTGAATCTGTAATAACTGCAGGAACACCTTGGTCACGAGACTCCAGCTGTCCGGCGGTGCTGCTCCATGCTGCGCTCTGAGAATGCAGCTTGTGGACGAGGGAGCACGGAGACGTAACGGAGCGGAGCTCACACACAACGCACACGCGTCTAGTGGAAGTTCTGGGTACGAAGCTGTTTGCTTGTCTCACACTCAGACCTGACAAATCCTTAATTCAGACTTTTTAAAAATCCTTATCATGATGAACTTATTTCAGCATCCCTTCAGCCTGTTAGGGCGCGGTCACACTGGCAATCCGTACCGTGCCCAAGCACGCTTCAACCTTAAAGTCCAGTTCATTTGGCCAGTGTGACCACTCCGGTACGGTACGGAGTGGACTGGGACCTGGTACTGATCCGAGCTAACCGGTCATCAAACTGGGACCTGGTACTGATCCTAGCTAACCGGTCATCAAACTGGGACCTGGTACTGATCCTAGCTAACAGGTCATCAGACTGGGACCTGGTACTGATCCTAGCTAACAGGTCATCAGACTGGGACCTGGTACTGATCCTAGCTAACAGGTCATCAAACTGGGACCTGGTACTGATCCTAGCTAACAGGTCATCAGACTGGGACCTGGTTCTGATCCTAGCTAACAGGTCATCAGACTGGGACCTGGTACTGATCCTAGCTAACAGGTCATCAAACTGGGACCTGGTACTGATCCTAGCTAACAGGTCATCAAACTGGGACCTGGTACTGATCCTAGCTAACAGGTCATCAGACTGGGACCTGGTACTGATCCTAGCTAACAGGTCATCAAACTGGGACCTGGTACTGATCCTAGCTAACAGGTCATCATACTGGGAGATTTTTTAAGCTGGCTCTGGCGCTCCATGGATTCATTAACACTCATGTGAAGTGTCTGAGTGTGAACCAGGTGAGTCTGTGTGTGTGTGTGTGTGTGTGTGTGTGTGTGTGTGTGTGTGTGTGTGTGTGTGTGTGCGAAGTGATTTCAGAGGATTTAATAAAACATGAGCAGTGACCTTGTGATGGTGAATTCTGCCTCGCCTCCTGCCACGACAC